>OZ005653.1:74888090-75558090 GCA_963930645.1 Salticus scenicus | reverse complement strand
CCCGCAGACGGTTTCGGAGGTGTCGGCGGCTCTCACGCCGCTCTCCACTCCCAACTACAACAATCTGCACGAGGACTCGGATTTGACGCCCTTCATCATCGCCATGACCAGTGCCGACAAAGTCTATTATTACGTCCAGAAGTACAGTCAGCACTATCGGAAGCATTTCGCCGACACGGTGAAAGGCGCCCTCTGCAACCAAGGCGCCCGCGTCAAGCCTTGGACGTATGCCGACAACAAGTTGAAGCGGGTGCCCGACCAGTCCCTGAAACGCAACACAGACGTCCGGACGGGCTTTGTGATGGGCCGCACCTTTCTGGTGAAGAGTGCCTTCACCTTTGGCCACCGCACCGTCAAGCCGGCCACGGGCCACGTTCTCCAGACGCACGTGGCCCCGATCATGTTCCATTTCGTGCGCAGCAAGTCTCCCCTCGGCATCCAAGAGAAACACTTTCATGCGAAGCGGGAGTACGACTACAGTGCTCGGAGACTGCAACCGAACCAAACCTATTACTGTGCTTCCGGATTTGAGTACGTGCTCTACACCATCCAGAAAACACTGTTCCGAGTGACGGTCGTGCCTGCCCAAGACGAAGAGTGGCTCACGAAGCAAGGATGGCTGGATCCCCGAAAAACAGAAGCTTCCCGAAAGCGCCGTCGGTCGTCGGAGGACGACGAACCCTCGACCTGCAAAAGGCCCAAGATCAGCTACGATCCGCCGCAGACACCTTACGTGTACGACCGGCACTCGGACGAAGAGGACACATCATCAGGCAAAAGGTCCTACCCTCCGCCGCCCACTCCTTATGTGTACGACCCGCAACCTTCTTTGGACGAACCTTCGACATCCTCGGGCAAAAGGTCCTATCATCCGCCGCCCACTCCCTATGTGTACGACCGACAGCCGGACGAGGAGCAAAGGCCTGCTTCCGACTACGGGGACATCAGCAGTCCAGAACCGTCTCCTTCCACTGTGCCTCCTGCAAGTGACCCGTCTCCCTTTGTGGTACCTAACGTGCCACCTCCTGTTGTGCTACCTCTTACAAGTGACTCGTCTCCCTTTATGGTGCCACCTCCTTCCAGTGACCCTCCTGCCAGTGACTCTGGGGTGCTCTCCCCCTTTGTGCTGCCTCCTGCCAGTGACCTCTCCCCCTTTGTGATGCCACCACCCCCTGCCCCCCTAGTGATGCCCGACCCCTTGGCGGACCTTGTGAACAGTGTGTCCTTCGAGGATTTAGAGAAAGCGACGTGGTGGGACGAATGGATCGTCTCCACCACGGTGACCCCCACCCCTGGAGGGGTTGTGAGCCCTCCGGCTTCAGTAGAACAGGTCAAATTTTACCAGAGCCTGACGGAACCGAAACATTGGAATACTCATTATCCGCCGCCGCCGATATGCCACGGCGTCCAGTCGAAAGAAGCCCCTCTTGACCTCAGCATGTGTAAACCTATCCATGGGTGAGTCTTTTGTAATCTTGTGTAGATGAAAAATAAATAAGTGGGTAGTTGGAGGTGATCCAACAGCCTAAAAAATATTCTATTGTTGTTTATTATGATTGTCGAATATTTTTATTTTAAAACTAAAGATAATCCCAAACTTTTTTTTTTTTTTTTTTTTTTTTTTTTTTAAATCTTGAGATCTCATTCAACTCTGACGGATGACCATTAAACTGTGGCGCCAAATTTTGGTACAAATAAAATGCTATTGCGTTACTCTAGTTGAGTGACAATCAACGCGAGGGTCATTTAGAAAGATAGGGAAAAATTGGAATAGGCCCTCTGGCGGTGAAAAGAGTGAGGGGGTGGGCCGACTCGAGATCTCTCCAACGGTGTCCAGATTATGAAGATCCGCCCATTAGACCCCGAGATATAAGCGAAAAACCATAAAAACTGGAAGTTGTCAATAAAACGGCGCCAAATTTTGGTACCAATAAAATTCTAAATAGAACTTGAAGAATGCGTGAACCTAGACGTACAAAGCAAATAAAAATTGAGATTAGACCCACCAGTAAGTTAAAATGTGTCATGTTCACTATTAAAATTGGCTTCAGTGGGCGCCAAAACTGCCAAAAATGAAAAAATGCTATTTCGTTACTCTAGTTGAATGAAAATACAGAAAAAGTAACAACCAACGCGAAAATGCTAGGATAATTTTGAAAGATAGGGAAAAATTGGAATAGGAAAGGCGCCCTCTAGCGGTGAACAAAGTGAGGGAGCCTACAGGGTGGGCCGACTCGAGATCTCTCCAACGGTATCCAGATTATGAAGATCGACCCATTAGACCCCGAGATATAAGCGAAAAACCATAAAAACTGGAAGTTGTCAATAAAACGGCGCCAAATTTTGGTACCAATAAAATTCTGAATAGAACTTGAAGAATGCGTGGAAAAGAAGTCCTAGACATACAAAGCAAATAAAAATTGAGATTAGACCCACCAGTAAGTTAAAATGTGTCATGTTCACTATTAAAATTGGCTTCAGTGGGCGCCAAAACTGCCAAAAATGAAAAAATGCTATTGCGTTACTCTAGTTGAATGAAAATACAGAAAAAGTAACAACCAACGCGAAAGTGGTAGGATAATTTTGAAAGATAGGGAAAAATTGGAATAGGAAACGCGCCCTCTGGTGGTGAACAAAGTGAGGGAGCCTACAGGGTGGGCCGACTCGAGATCTTTCCAACGGTATCCAGATTATGAAGATCGACCCATTACGGCCCGAGATATAAGCGAAAAACCATAAAAACTCGAAGTTGTGACGCCAAATTTTGGTACCAATAAAATTCTGAATAGAACTTGAAGAATGCGTGAACCTAGACGCAAGTAAAAATTGGGATTAGACCCACCAGTTGTGTCATGTTCACTTGAGCCAAAAACCGTAAAAAACTCGGACCCTTAGATTGGACAAGACAATTAAAACTTAATAAAAATCTACATAAAACTTTCTCTGTAAACATAATGCATCTCGTATACTTTGTATTCTATTCTTTTAATATTAATCCTATGATTACATTTTGCGCATATATGTTTCATACAAGGGAAGTTGAACTGTAACAGATGGATAACCTACATTCAGACCAGGCCAGATGTTCGTTGAGGGGGACATTTCTTTTACACAATGGAGCTGTCTTTGAATGAATGGGGCTTTTCAAAAGAGACCCCGTTCCCGTGATGACTCATTGGCACAACACAATGAAGCATTGTTCACCCTTTCAAAAAGGGGGAACAATAGCCACAGCTGTCACGCAATCTCAGAGAGTTTTTTAAGCAGAACCAGGCAGACTTTGCAGGGATCGCATCGCTCATGACGTCACCGTCAGAGATGACCTACTTTGCAGCCAATCGCATCGCTCGTGACGTCACCGTCCTCGTGAGGCTGGCTTGGCGTCCCCTGCGATCGTTCATTGCTCTCCCGGCAGCCATTGGAGGTAAGTGTCTTTCTGTGGTGAATGTTTTTAGGGTCTTTCAAATGTTTTTAATAAGAAAATGTTTAAACTATAGTGGTTTAAAAAATATTGGTCAATTTTATGTTCTTATTATGTGCTCCCCATCCATTTTAAAAAATTATATGACTATAGTTTGAAAGGTGTTTTTATAGTTTGACCGCTTTCAACTGAATAAACAAAACCCCCGATTACAAGGTTTGATTAAACTTTTGGAAACTGTAAAATAATAATATCCCTGGCATTTTTGAAAACAATTGTTATATACTTATTGTAATAACACAAAAGTTTGAAATGTATGGTTCAACTGTGGGACCAGAAAGATTTAAATCAAATAGGTTCTTGATGAATTTTTCAAAATGGGTCTATTCTCATTTGTATTTATGTTGTACACCATCCTTAAAAGGTTGTGAATAATGGTTGAAAGGGATTATGTTTAAACTATAGTTTGAAAGGTTTAAAAAATATTGGTCAATTTTATGTTCTTATTATGTTGTATTGACACCCCATCCATTTTAAAAAATTATATGACTATAGTTTGAAAGGATTGGTCCTTAAAATATATAATGTTTTTATAGTTTGACCGCTTTCAACTGAATAAACAAAACCCCAACTGGGGGCGATTACAAGTAAATTGTTTGATTAAACTTTTGAAAACTGTAAAATAATAATATGGGAAATAAAAATTTTTCAATTTCCCTGGCATTTTTGAAAACAATTGTTATATACTTATTGTAATAAGACAAAAGTTTGAAATGTATGGTTCAACTGTGGGACCAGAAAGATTTAAATCAAATATGTTCTTGATGAATTTTTCAAAATGGGTCTATTCTCATTTGTATTTATGTTGTACACCATCCTTAAAATGTTGTGAATAATGGTTGAAAGGGATTATGTTTTAACTATAGTTGGATATGATTTTGAAAAATTTGAAACTATAGTTTGAAAGTCCATTTTAAAAAATTATATGTGTTTATCTTAAAATGATAGTTTGAAAGGATAAAATGATGTCCTTAAAATATATTATGTTTTCAATAATGAGTTTGAAAGCTTTCAACTGAATAAACAAAACATTTGTTGCCCTTTGAATAACAACTATAGTTTGAAAGGGTTCACACCACACCCCACCAAATGGGCGAACCATTTAAAAAAATCCTTAAAATGTCAGTTTGAAAAGTGTATTAATGTTTTATAACTATATTAAAATTTTTTCTCATACCTCCGATGCTCACAGCTCCCTGTTCAAATAAATGTGATTTGAAATACCTGTTCCAAATGTCTTGTAAATGTCCATTCCTCTCACGGTCTGTCTCTATCCGTCTATACAGTGTGTACGCATATATATATGTAAAAAAAAAAAAAAAAAAAAAAAAAAAATTTTTTTTTTTTTTTTTTTTTTTTCCCCGAAAAAAAATTTTTTTTTTTCCGAAAATTTTTTTTTTTTTTTTTTTTTCGAAATTTTTTTTTTTTTTTTTTTTTTTTTTCGTCTATATCAGCGACCCGCACTTCAGCACTTGGCGGAGAGGGTCCCAATGTGCATGTCGGAGGCGGCAGAGTCGAGGAAGGATTCTCGGTGGTCATTTCTAGTGGCTACTTCTGGGAACACGTGCTCTGCCCCCCGAGGCATCCACCTACACAGCCCCCCCTGGGGACTGCAGAGTCGTGGAAGGCTTCCTGGTGGTCATTTCTAGTGGCTACGTTTGGGAACATGTACTCTGCTTCCCCCCCCCCCTCCCCCTTCCGAAAGTCCCCCCCTCCCCCCTCCCCACATTCACACACACTCCACTCGGACCCTTCTGCCAGCTTTAGGTTAGTTTTTTAGTTTATAAGATACACCGGGCGGTGGAGCTGTCGACATGGATGGTCTACGTTGTTATGCCCGTAGACCCGCAGCTGCCATCTAACACTTCTTTTTTCTTTTTTTGTTTGGACATTAAAGATTGAAAAAGTGTCTCTGTCTCATTTATTCACACCGACACAAACACCCCACATTAGTTTTAGTATTAGTGTTTTAGTGGCCCCGGGGGAACGCCCTTTCACTCTGTGCGAGCAGTCCCTTTAACTGAAGCCCATCGTTGGCTCCTACCTAAGCGGCAGTCTCGTGCAGTACCTAAGAGGCTGATCCCGGGGTGCGAGAGAGCGCGACCTGCCAGTGTTAGGTTAGGTTTAGTGTTTAGTGGTAGTACATCTAGTGAGTAAGTACATCGGGCGGTGGAGCCGAGGATCAGGCTGCCATCTGACACCTCTATTTTTTTGTTTTTTGTTTGGACATTAAAAAGTGAAAAAGTGTCTCTGTCTCATTTATTCACACCAACACAAACACCCTCTTAGTGATGTAAGATTAGTCTTTAGTGTTTAGTTAAGCGCGAGTGTTTTAGTTTTTAGTGTTTTAGTTTTTAGAGGCCCCCCGGGGGAACGCCCTTTCACTCTGTGCGAGCAGTCCCTTTCACTGAAGCCCATCGTTGGCTCCTACCTAAGTGGCAGTCTCGTGCAGTACCTAAGAGGCCGACCCTGGGGGGGAGAGAGAGCGCGGCGCAAGAAGCGATCATAGAAGGAGAAAAGGTAAGTCCATTCATTGTTGTTGTGCATAACTGTATGGACAAATGGTTTTCAAAACAAATGATTGTGTGCTTTTCAAAACAAATGTGTGGTTTTAAAAACAATAGTGTGAAATGATTTTAAAAACAAATGTGTGGTTTTCAAAATGACAACTGTGTGGTTTTAAAAAACAATAGTGTGAAATGGTTTTAAAAACAAATGTGTGGTTTTCAAAATGACAAATGTGTGGTTTTAAAAACAATAGTGTGAAATTTTTTTAAAAACAAATGTGTGGTTTTAAAAACAACGGTTTTCAAAATGGTTTTAAAAACAATGGTGTGAAATGGTTTTAAAAACAAATGTGTGGTTTTCAAAATGGTTTTCACAAATGTGTGGTTTTCAAAAACAAATGTGTGGTTTTAAAAACAATGGTGTGTTTTAAAAAACAATGGTGTGTTTTAAAAAACAATGGTTTTAAAAACAATGGTGTGTTTTAAAAACAATGGTGTGACAATGGTGTGTTTTTAAAACAATGGTTTTAAAAACAATGGTGTGACAATGGTGTCTTTTAAAAATGGTTTTAAAAAACAATGGTGTGTGTCTTTTAAAAATGGTTTTAAAAACAATGGTGTGTGTCTTTTAAAAATGGTTTTAAAAATGGACACTCAAATAAGGGTTTGAGGCGACGCCCCCCTGTGTGGGGGCGCCCCGGGTCCCACTGAAAATGAAGGGTGTCACGTGTATGTGGCGGGTGGTGGAGGGAGGCCCTGGGCCCGGGGCCGAGTGTTGAAGGGTGTCACGTGTATGTGGCGGGTGGTGGAGGGAGGCCTCGGGCCGATGGCCCGGGGCCGCGCCGCATACCACAATTGTGTTTAAAAAATTTTTTAACTTTCATTTTCCTTTAGTGGTTTTGCACAATTCAAACACGCACGGACAGGATGAAATAGATAATAATTTGTCTTAGAGAACATCGAAAATTCCCACCAGTGAGGTGAAAGTCCGTGGGACGGTCGAAAATTTTTAGAGGGTCGTATATCGGGTAAAACTTGGATACGTCATTTCCCATCGATGTGCTTCATGGGAATAGTTTTTGTGGGTTGACGTATTTGTATAGTCCATTCCATGATACCATAACCAATGCCAATCTAAAATTTTTTTTTCAATTTCAAAAAAATTTTATCCGAGCTTTTAAGATTGACCACAACGTATTCAAAAATTTTTTTTTTCAATTGCAAAAAAAATTTTATCCGAGCTTTCAAGATTGACCACAAGGCATTCAAAAAGTTTTTTTTTCCCAACAATTTTATCCGGCAAGAGAAAAGTTTTTCACCGACTCGCCAAAGCTTTAAAAAAAAAAAAAAAAAAAAAAAATTTTTTTTTTTTTTATATATATATCTAGTTAAAAAAAAAAAAAAAAAAAAATTTTTTTTTTTTTTTTTTTTTTGGACCTAGTTTTAAAAAAAAAAAAAATTTTTTTTTTTTTTTTTTTTTTTTTTTTTAAGCTTTGGCGAGTCGGTGAAAAACTTTTCTCTTGCCGGATAAAATTGTTGGAAAAAAAAATTGTTTTGAATGCCTTGTGGTCAATCTTGAAAGCTTTGGTGAGTCGGAATGTGTTGTGGTCAATCTTGAAAGCTCGGATAAAATTTTTTTGAAATTGAAAAAAAATTTTTGAATGCGTTGTGGTCAATCTTGAAAGCTCGGATAAAAATTTTTTGAAATTGGAAAAAAAAAATGTTGAATGCGTTGTCATGACCGACTCGCCGAAGCTTTCAAGATTGATGACAAAGCATCCAAAAAAATTTTTTTTTCAATTTCAAAAAAATTTTATTCGGAGTCCTAGCGAAAGAAAAATTTTTTATCAACTCACCAAAGCTTTCAAGGTTGACCAACACATTTAAAAAAAATTTGAAATTAAAAAAAAAATAGTTGAATAGTTTGTCAGCGTCGGCGAAAGATTTTTTTGTTCTCTCTCAGTCACCGACTCTTTCCTTTTAAGATTTGAAGTAATTGTTTTTATTTTCTGATACCATTTTATTTGAATTCTATCGATTATATACTGAGAATCCAAAATGGTGGTATCACATCATTTATATTTTGTTGGATTAAAGGTGAGTATAATTTCTGTGAGGAGTTTTCATTTTCTGATACTATATTGAAAATATTACCATTTCATTTTGCTCACAAAAGTTTTGAAATTATTTATATTATATATAAATTATATATATATATATATATATTATTATTATTATTATTATTATTATTATATAGCTATTCGATACTAAGTGACATATATAAAATAAAATAAAAGTGTAACACAGATCACCCTAAGATTCAGTAACATTTATATATTAGTTGTCTTAATTTAATTCACTCTTGATTATATCCGATAAACTTTAAGGAATATGTTTTTTATTTTGAATATCCAATATTGGTAAGTAATTGAATGTAAAAAAATGGGACTGGACAAGGTATTGTGGGGGTTAACCCCCACAATACCTTGTCCAGTCCCATTTTTTTACTTTAAAAAAACAAACAACTTTTAAAAAAACAAACAAACTGTAATAACAATAAAATATTTTTATTTATATACAATTATTTACATTTTTTTATATACACATTTTTTATATACACATTTTTTATACAACAGGAGAAGAAGAAGAGGGGAGGGCTTTCATTACTTCTCTCATAAAGAGTGTGTGTTCTTTTTTCAATTGTAAATATTGTGTATGCAATCTATTTAATTTAAAATTAAAATCTATGGAGTAATTTAAATTTTTTAAGTCTTTGATATGTTTAGCTGATTGGTTGAATTTTTTAAATGATTTTCGTAATTTTTTTTTAAGTTTTAAAGATAATTTTTTAACTAATGGAAATTTCAGGGAACTTACGGATTTTCTTCCTCTTCTTCTCCTGGAGGGGCCGGGGACTGGTGAGGCGGCCACAGAGGAAGGACTAGGGGAAATGGCTGCGGCAACCGAGGAGCTGGTGACGGTAGCGGCTGATGAGGTGATGGTAGAGGCGGTGGCAGAGACTGATGAGGAGGGACCAGAGGCGGTGGCGGTGACAGAGACTGATGAGGTGGTGGATGATGAGGGACCAGAGGCGGTGGCGCTGGCAGAGACTGATGAGGAGGTGGCGGTGGCAGAGACTGATGAGGCGGTGGCAGAGGCGGTGGATGAGAGGGCGGCCGCGGCTCGTAAACAGTTCCAAAATTCGGGCTCAAAGCGCGTAGCCCGAAGTTCCCGTAGAGAAATAAACTGAGGGCCGGCAGAGGGAGCGGCAGAGGAAACAGCAGAGGAAGCGGCAGAGGAAACAGCAGAGGAAGCGGCAGAGGACCCTTCGCTGGAGCGCAGCAGTTCCTCCACGCTCGGCAAATCCGGACTGCTGGAGCGGGAGGTGTCCGACGACAACTGTATCTGTTCAGGAATGTCCAGCTGCCCCTCCAGTCCTGCGTAGTAGAATTCGAACCGGCAGAGGGGACATTGGGCTTCCGAATAGCTCCGCGCATGATGTAACAGGCGCCGGACACACGTTGTGTCGAACATGTGTCCGCAGCGAAGGGTAAACCCATTCCAAGAAGAGAGAGACTCGTAACAAATGGGGCACTCCATCTCGACTGACTCGGTAAACGGAAAGCCGCTCTAGACGTTCGCGAGGCCCCGCCTCCGCGTGTCGGGAGGAACCAATGGGAGTGAGTGGATGGGACAATTCAGATATTAATAAAAAATGATTGAATCTTCACTGGGGATTTTATTTGAGATCAACTTTTTATTCAGTTATTAATAAAAATTATATATTTATCATTATTATTATTATTATATCTTCACTGGGGATTTTATTTGAGATCAACTTTCATTCAACCATGAAGTAGCTGTTGGATGAATCATTGGGGAGCAATGATGCAATATTTCCGAGGCAATATTGATTCCCAATCTCATTGTGCCTTTCAAAAAGGGACCAGGTGCACGATGGGGGCTTTCAAGTATAATAGATGAACACAATGAAGCATTGTGCTTTCAAAAAGGGTTTTAACACAATGGCGGTGCAGCAGCTGTCAAGTAGAATAGAACGGCCACAACACAATGAAGCATTGTCCTTTCAAAAAGGGAGGCCTGTCTCAGGGGGCGATGAGACAGCGGCCCGCTCTCATGGAGTGTCAACCCTGATAAATGGGTCAAAAGGGACCAGGTGGATGGAATCCCGTGAGGGATGACTCATGGGTAAGCAGCTGCCTTCCCAATCGCCTGACAATGAAGCATTGTTCAAAAGGGATGATGGGGGTCTTTGGTTTGGATGGGAACCAGTATAACGGTTCTTTCCCACCAGATCCTAATCACCCCGTGATGGGGGAGATGTATGACTCATTGGCAAGCTCTTCCTTCCAGACAATGAAGCATTGTTCAATCCCTTTCAAAAAGGAACCAGGTGCATGTTTAACAATGGCGGCGTCAGCCTGTCTCAGGGGGGGATCGTTGATGACTCACGCAAGCGGCAGCTGCCCGCTCCCAACCTCTCTTTAGCAATGATGTAATATTTCCGAGGCATATTGATTATTAATAAACTTTAAAAAATTCTACGAATCTGAGTGGATTCCATCCATTTAAATTAAGACAATAAAACAACTACTATATAAATGTTACTGGTATTTAAAAACAGATCTTAGAAAAGACTGGTGTTACACATTTTTTCATTCTTCAAGTTCTATTCAGAATTTTATTGGTACCAAAATTTGGCGCCACAACTTCCAGTTTTTATGGTTTTTCGCTTATATCTCGGGCCGTAATGGGCCGATCTTCATAATCTGGATACCGTTGGAGAGATCTCGAGTCGCCCCACCCTGTAGGCTCCCTCACTTTTTTGACCGCCAGAGGGCGCCTTTCCTATTCCAATTTTTCCCTATCTTTCTAAATGACCCTAGGATTTTCGCGTTGGTTCTTACCTTTTCTGTATTTTCACTCAACTAGAGTAACGCCATAGCATTTTTTCATTTTTGGCTCTTTTGGCGCCCACTGGAGCCAATTTTAATAGTGAACACGACCCATTTTAACTTACTGGTGGGTCTAATCCCAATTTTTACTTGCTTTTTACGCCTAGGACTTCTTTTTCACGCATTCTTCAAGTTCTATTCAGAATTTTATTTGTACCAAAATTTGGCGCCGTTTTATTGACAACTTTGAGTTTTTATGGTTTTTCGCTTATATCTCGGGCCCTAATGGGTCGATCTTCATAATCTTGATACCGTTGGATAGATCTCGAGTCGCCCCACCCTGCAGGTTACCTCACTTTTTTGACCGCCAGAGGGCGCCTTTCCTATTCCAATTTTTCCCTATCTTTCTAAATGACCCTAGGATTTTCGCGTTGGTTGTTACTTTTTCTGTATTTTCACTTAACTAGAGTAACGCCATAGCATTTTTTCATTTTTGGCTCTTTTGGCGCCCACTGGAGCCAATTTTAATAGTGAACATGACCCATTTTAACTTACTGGTGGGTCTAATCCCAATTTTTACTTGCTTTTTACGTCTAGGACTTCTTTTTTACTCATTCTTCAAGTTCTATTCAGAATTTTATTGGTACCAAAATTTGGCGCCGTTTTATTGACAACTTCCAGTTTTTATGGTTTTTCGCTTATATCTCGGGCCCTAATGGGTCGATCTTCATAATCTGGATACCGTTGGAGAGATCTCGAGTCGCCCCACCCTGCAGGCTCCCTCACTTTTTTCACCGCCAGAGGGCGCTTTTCCTATTCCAATTTTTCCCTATCTTTCAAAATGACCCTAGGATTTTCGCGTTGGTTGTTACTTTTTCTGTATTTTCACTCAACTAGAGTAACGCCATAGCATTTTTTCATTTTTGGCTCTTTTGGCGCCCACTGGAGCCAATTTTAATAGTGAACATGACCCATTTTAACTTATTGGTGGGTCTAATCCCAATTTTTACTTGCTTTGTACGTCTAGGACTTCTTTTTCACGCATTCTTCAAGTTCTATTCAGAATTTTATTGGTACCAAAATTTGGCGCCGTTTTATTGACAACTTCCAGTTTTTATGGTTTTTCGCTTATATCTCGGGCCCTAATGGGCCGATCTTCATAATCTTGATACCGTTGGAGAGATCTCGAGTCGCCCCACCCTGTAGGCTACCTCACTTTTTTCACCGACAGAGGGCGCTTTTCCTATTCCAATTTTTCCCTATCTTTCAAAATGACCCTAGGAATTTCGCATTGGTTGTTACTTTTTCTGTATTTTCACTTAACTAGAGTAACGCCATAGCATTTTTTCATTTTTGGCAGTTTTGGCGCCCACTGGAACCAATTTTAATAGCGACATTTTAACTTACTGGTGGGTCTAATCCAAATTTTTACTTGCTTTGTACGTCTAGGACTTCTTTTTCACGCATTCTTCAAGTTCTATTCAGAATTTTATTGGTACCAAAATTTGGCGCCGTTTTACAACTTCCAGTTTTTATGGTTTTTCGCTCATATCTCGGAACCTAATGGGCCGATCTTCATAATCTTGATACCGTTGGAGAGATCTCGAGTCGCCCCACTCCGAATAAAGTTTTTTGAAATTGGAAAATAAAAATTTTTTGATCAGCTTCGGCGAGTTCTCCGAATAAAGTTTTTTGAAATTGGAAAATAAAAATTTTTTGAACAGCTTCGGTTTGTCAGTTGGTTTCAATAGTTTGAGTTTTAACAATGAAGCAGCATTGGGGTCACGCAAGCAACAGCTGTCGAGTCCAATCTCATTCAACCCTGAAGCAGATGGTTTGGATGAATGGGGCCTTTCAAAAGGGTAATGACTCATTGGCAAGCCAGACAATGAAGCATTGTTCAACCCCTTTCAAAAAGGGGAGAACAATAGTATGACTCATTGGGGTCACGCAGCTGTCGCTTTCGAGTCCAATCTCATTCAACCATGAAGTAGCTGTTGGATGAATCATGGGGGTGATGCAATAATATCGATTATTTATAAACTTTAAAAAATTCTACGAGCGTCCCGGCGCTAAATTCTTTTTACCGGCGACTGTATATCACACACCCGTAGGTTAGGATAGGACGGATCATGGATTTATATAGTAATAATTTATTTTTGATGGACAGGCGGCTATTACAAGCTAAGAGAGAATGAAGGGAATGCGTGGCTCGTTTGGCTTTACCCAGAGATTCTGAGATGTGACGAGACCACGTTAATTTGGAATCAATATAAACTCCTAAGTATTTATAACATGTCTCCCAGGGTATGGGTTCATTATTTAAGAGAAAGTTAGTGGAGGTGTCATAGTTTTTATTGGTGAAAAATATGGTGGCACTTTTGGAACTGTTTACTTTGATTCTCCATTTCCGTAACCAGATCGAATATTTATTGAGATAATTTTGAAGTACTTCAAACGCAGCGTTTGGAGTGTTTCATTTACAGCAAATGGCAGTGTCGTCAGCGAAAGTCGCTAAAGTGACGTCAACATCACGCGGAAGATCATTGGCGTAGATGTTGAAGAGGAATGGCCCCAGCAGAGAACCTTGAGGAACAGAACTTAAAATAGGTAAAGGGTTATAGAGATAGAGTTTCCGACTTTAACGGAAAAAGATCTATTGCTAAGATAGTCATAAATTATTTTAGTTAGTTGGTCGGGAAGACCAATAGATATTAGTTTATGAATAAGGCCAGCATGCCAGACCTTATCGAAAGCTTTTTGAACATCTAGAAATATAACCCCCGTTACACCTCCAGATTGGAAGCCATCGTGAATAAATTCACACGCTCTCCACAACTGTTGTTGTGTTGAATGACGTGGACGAAACCCGAATTGTTCAGGCCTAATCACATCATGAGAGTTTGTAAAATCATTCAGACGATTAACGAGAATATATTCATAGATTTTAGACATGCAAGAGAGAAGAGAAATAGGTCTATAGCTTTGAGGAAGGTGCGGATCAGTGCGGCGACACTGATCATAGCGTAGCTCTGAAGTTTGAGAATTTAAAGTCTTGTACCGTACCAGCATCCATGTGACGCAATAGATCGAAGTAAGGATGAATTGACGCCAGTGTCGAAATAGAGGAAGCTAGAATGATTTTAGACCAACAAGGAGCCACTAAAGAAGAAGTAATTTGCGTAGGGTTAGTGAATACGGATGGTTATTGGAGTTTTGAGAAGTGAAGCGTGGAGGTTCTCGACTTCGATGTGGATAAATATCGTAGTGGAGTAGGATACGGTGTGTGGGGCCCTGCATGGCTGAGTGTTTATGTCACCACACTGTTAATCGCCTTCGAGCGTAGGAGAGTGGGTTCGATTCCCTCGCTGGCCCAGGGTGTTTTTCCATTTCTTTGTATTGTAATTCTGTCATGTGCTATCTGTAATCATCTGACGAAGATTTACAAGCGGACTACGAGTTAAGCATACAAATCTGATGTTATCAATACGGTGTGTGTTGTTGTTAGCGGTGAACGAAGTCACAGCTAGTACGCTATAATGTTACTACACTGTAAAAAAATAACTATTACCAGCTGCAAGAAACTCTCTGTGATTGGAGAAACTAATTATTTTCTCCAATCAAAGAGAGTTTCTTGCAGCTGGTAATAGTTATTTTTTCACAGTGTAGTAGAGTTGTCACACGTTAATGCATACCAAATAAAACTGTTTTTAAAACAATTTTCAACTATTTTTAAAATATTTTAGAAATGTTTAAATACAGTACTTACTATCCTACAACTTAAATTGTAATATTCTGTTTTTGTTAAGAGGCAGGGTAATAGAGAGTAATGCAAGTGCCACAAATAGCGTTTTTGATGGATAATGATGTTTACTATAGCTTTCTGATTTTAAACTGCTAACACCACTCGTATGCAAGAAGTGAAGTATCATAAGTTATGTTTTAAGGCTTATGATTCTTAAAATACTTTTAAGTCAAAAAATACACTCGTGTATTATAAATTTTTAGTCGTATTTATTTAACACAACTTATATAAAGCAGAAAAGATATTTCCTTTATCATTTGTTTTCTTTACCATTCAAGTAAACTATGAATAGCATGTAAACTGAAATATTTCAGCATAGATCTTATCGCTCTTCTGTCATTTGCATGATACGTAAAAGCAATCTTCCATTTCTTGTTGAAGACTGTGAAATCTACAAAAAGAAGCAAATTAGAAACGAAATTTCAGAAAATTTACAAAACTTTAAATGTATGTATAAGAATCAAAAACTGGTCATGTAATTAATCATCATTTTAAAGGATATGCTTAACTTAATATTTCTTACAAAATTTATTCAGATAAATTGGATATTTAAACGATTCCAGATAATGCGAAAAATGATCTTAGTTTTTCAATGGACTATTCTGAAAAAGTTTTTGAGTTTTATCGTATCACATGTTATACAGCAAAATCTTATGTTTCCCAGTTTTAGGGTAGAACATTCAAAAATCTCCACACATCAACTCTCGATTCACAGGCATGTGCGAATTCCATCAAAAATAAATTACTTTGCTGCATTTCAATTTTACTTACTACACCCTTTGAATTTTTATCTACTGGATGCATGCACATAAAGTCCTTAAAACTTATCTTTGATTTTCTCAAATAAGAATCTTTCATCTAGCCTTATTGTTAAGGGGATTTGGTACCTTTGACTCGGCACTATTGAAGATTTCATATAAAAGCTTATATTTTCGTTTAATATTTATAAATTGAACTATATTAGGTTTTGTTAGATAAAATATATATTCAGGCAACAATCCTAATGATTTTTAATATATTTTTTTTACAGATTTAAAACCTTAATATTGCGTTTTCCCACTTTAAATTTTTTTCATGAATTCATGATCTACAAAAAGATTAAACTTCTATAGCTATTTAAGAAAAGACTTATATATTTGATGTTTAATAGAACCTACTTAAAAGAATCAGGGATGGATTTTGCAATATCTTTAAAAGAAAAATATTGAAAATAAAAAATAACAAAAATTATTTTTATTTATTTAATTTATTTATTGTATTATTATTATTATTGCAAATTTTTACTTAATCATGCAATTTTTATTTTATTTATTTATTAGAGAAGCGCTCCGAGAGTGTGTCCAACTGCGTCAGGGCCATATACTTTATGATATACAGAATGAAGATTCAAGAGATTCCGGCGCGTTTGGGTTGAGAGAGGAAGTCGATGACGACAAAATGAACGAGATGATCCTGGAGAATGGTGAAGATGTAGCTGTTTTGGTTGAGATGCACGATCCGGAAGAGGCCGAAAGAAAGTCAGGAAAAGGATCATTTGTTGAAAGCCAGAGGAATGATAAAACTTTGAACGCAATTTGGGAAAGGGCTGAAAAGAGACTCCAGTCGTATGACATTGATAATGGAGTTTTAATGCACGTTGAATCTGTGTATGGAGAAATGATAAAGCAAGTAGTGTTGCCTCGCTGCAAACGAGAAGACGTCTTGAAAATGGCCCACGAGATTCCACTAGCGGGACACTTAGGTGAGCGGAAGACCAAGCAACAAATTAAATATTCATTCTTCTGGCCTACACTCAAACAGGATGTGAAAAAATATTGTCAAAGTTGTAAAGTTTACCAGCTGAGAAAGGGAACTTTTTACAAAAACCGAATCCCTATTCGTCCAATAGTAAGACCAGAAACATTCTTTGAAGTATGGAGCATAGACTGTATAGGTCCTTTGAAACCACATTCTAGAAGGGGTCATAAATACATTATATGTGCAATAGATTTATGTACTCGGTGAGCAGAAGCCATTCCAGTTAACCCGTTAGTAGTCGCTATAGACAGCGCCACCTATTACAGATTGCGCACTTTTTATTTAACTGTCACCAATAATTTTAAGAAGTGATGTGATCGATGTTTCTTCGATTTTATTCGCGTTTTATGTATATCAAAAGCCACTTCTAAAATTTTTTGGTGGCTATTGAATAAAAAAATCTGGAAAAACTGAAGGATGGGCGGCAAATCGACCAACTAGCGACTACTAACGGGTTAAGA
Source organism: Salticus scenicus (assembly GCA_963930645.1). NCBI lineage: Eukaryota > Metazoa > Arthropoda > Arachnida > Araneae > Salticidae > Salticus > Salticus scenicus. The sequence continues at coordinate 75,541,123 of OZ005653.1, read as the reverse complement.
ATATTAGTGCAAAAACTACGTGCGATGTGCTCATGAAAATTTTCACTCAGACTGGATTTCCCAAGGTAATCTGCTCTAATCAAGGGACAAACTTAGCGGCCAAACTGACAGAAACTTTTCTTAATGTTATTGGAGTGGCCCCTCGATTCTCTACTCCGGGACACCCTGAAAGCATGGGTGCGATCGAAAGATGGAACAAGACTCTAAAGGACATGTTGAACAAAAATGTTCAAGAACATGGCACAGAATGGGGCTCACATCATCCTTATTTATTATTCGCATATCAGGCAGCTCTGTATAGTACAACCGGCATATCACCATTTCAACTTTTGTACGGTCGTATACCACTAGGACCTTTATCAATTTTAATTTTAAAAGAATTTTGGACTGGAGAAAGACTTACCCCTACTACTGTCTCTCGTTGCGTTGAAGATTATCTGAAGGATCTTATGAAAAAACTCAAGAATGCTCACGACACTGCATCCAGGAACAGCCAGCTTGCTCAAGACAGCTATGTTTCACAATACAATTTAAGTTCCGAGAAAAAACATTTAACGTAGGAGATAAAGTGTTGATTCTTCTTCCATCATCCTCCCACAAACTTTTAAATTCATGGGTTGGACCAGCTAGTATAATACAGTTGACACGTCCTCATTCAGCTAAAGATCAGTTGGAAGATGGAAGTATAAGAGAATTACACTTTAACAAGCTTCGTCCATACGTTGTAAGAGCCAATCATGTTGATTTAATATTTGAACAAGATGAAGATTTTGGAGAGCTCTATTATGCTCCAAGTGATGTGATGAGTAAAACTGTATCAGATATCGAGAAACATCTTTTAAAAGGTGATTTAAAAGACTTTCAACACCAACAACTATATGAAATATGAAAACATTATTCAGATGTTTTCAGTACCAAGCCTGGTCACGTCAAGGTAGAAGGCCACTCAGTTCGTTTAACTGTAGATTGTACCCCCAAAAAGATTACGACCATGTCGGGTACCAATAACTCTCCAGAATGAAGTAGATCGACAAATTCAAGTGTTATTCTAACTTGACCTTATAGAGCCTAGCGATAGTGATTGGGCTCACCTCGTCGTCTGTGTTACGAAAAAAGACGGAAGTGTTAGATTGTGTATCGATTTTCGCCTTTTGAACAGTTACATCATTCCGGATGCGTAACAGATAAAGAACTCTTGTTTGAAGTTGGCAGTGCTCAGTTTATCTCAATACTCGACCTAACCAAGGGATATTGGCTCGGTCTTTCATGGGTATTTGCCCATGAAAGATGAAGCTAAACCTTATACAGCTTTTGTGACGTATTTAGGCCATTACCAGTGGAAGGTCCTCCCATTTGGTATGAAAAATGCAGGAAGTACTTTCCAAAAGTCTATAGCCAAAGCTCTTTTTCCACACAGGAACTCCACTTCGTGAAGCGAACACTTAAACCACATTCACGAAGTTTTCAAGACGCTCAGAGATGTTGATTTAACAATAAATTTGGACAAGTGTGATTTCGGTAAAAATTCAGTCACGTTCCCAGGTCATATGACTGGGTCCAGGCAACATTCCCCTGATCCCCCCCCCAAAAAAAACTGAAATAATTCAAAAACTGGGAAGACCAGTTACAAAGAAAGATGTTCGTAGCTTGTTGGGCCTTGCTAGTTACTATAGAGATTACATTCCCAATTTTTCACATATTGTGCTGCCTTTAACAAACCTTATGAAAAAACATGTACCAAATAATGATATTCCATGGAAGGCTCCAGAAGAGGAAACTTTTTTAAAACTTAAGAAAAAACTGTTGAGGATGCCCACTCTATACACTCCAACTATGGAACGTCCATTTATATTATTTACAGATACTTCAGCCACCGTAATTGGAGTCTGTTTAGCACAGTGTGATGACGTTGGGAAAGAGATGTCTATAGCATTTTTTAGCAAGAAACTTACACCCTGCCAAATCAAATGGAGTACAATTGAACGTGAAGCCTACTGCATGCTCGAAGCTTTGAAAAAAATTGACACCTGTATATTTGGAGCGCATATACAAATTTTATCAGACCATAATCCTCTTACATACTTGACGCACAGCGCTCCCCACAGTGCTAAGCTCTCTAGATGGGCCTTGGCATTGCAACGTTAAAACCTCACGGTCTCGTATCGAAAAGGGTCAAAACATGGTAATGCTGATGCTTTATCTAGATTAAAGATAGATTGTTTTATTTATTTATTTTATTTATTTAATTTTTCTTTTTGTGAGATAAATTATATTTTTGTGTTTTGTAAATATATTATCAGTATTTTATATAATATTAGTTTTATTTTTTTGGGAAGATGTTGCATTTTTAATTTAAGAGCTCTCATCGAACCTATTGAGTAGAGTACACATTTATATGTTGTATTTAGTTTTGAGTGTTTTTCTTTTCAGATTTAGCTGCAACGTCCCTCCAGTGACGGATGAGCTTCAATGGGGGGGGGGGGGGGCGTGTAAAGATCATGTTCGAATCGTTTTCGAACTTTTAGTTTTTCTTAAGTGTCATCAAGAGGCTACGGAGAGATTAGAATGAAAAATGGCAGGAGAGAAGTGATGAACGAATGTTTGGAAGGAGCCGGCTTCAAAAGCCATTTGAAAATGTTAATGTTTAGAATGTATATATATTTATATGTGATAATGTGTGTATTTGTAAATATCTTTGTGTAGTTTCGTATTAAATTTACAAGTTCAAAAGTTTCTGCAGAGTCATCTTTTTGAAAAGTGTTCCACCTTTTCTTGGATCTAGTCGGCATATGATAATCATCAGTTACACCCAAATTCTTACTGAAAGTGTCCAAATACTTATTGTTAGATAGTGTATATACATAAAAAAGAAGAAAAAAAAAAGAAAAAGAAATCAGGCCAATGCAATCTGAATCAACAATTAGAATTTCTAAAGATTTGATTTCAAAGGACTTACTTTAAAATGAAAATAGAATCGCTGAAATAAAAATTTCCATTTTATTGCTGTCTTTTCTTCAGGTGATAATAAATTAAAACTTTTAACCTATTTTGGAAAAATAAAAATAAAAATAAACAAAATAAATGAATTAACTAATTATGTATAGCAAAATATTGCAAAAATATGAGAAAAAGAGTTACTTTTTTGCGACAAAAATATTTAAGCGAATTTTGTATAGCGCTAAAGGGCATTGTAGAATTTAAATCATAAATTAAAGTAAGTATATAGTCCCTATTTGAGTGAAACCACGCTATTGGCGAAAAGGGTATTCTTTAACTAATTCAAAAGTGAGAAAAAGTTAAAAGTTTGGCATTTGATAATTCTAAAGTCATTGGTGACATTTTCTTCATGACTGTCAATCAGAAAGGTCATATGTACTCCCTATAATGCAGTTAAGAAAGGTTTGAAGTTCAAATAAATTTAATAATTTATTCTCTATTTGCATCTAATAATAATAATAAAATATCGCGAGTGTCTATACTCGACTTTCGGAACATTTGATAGTTATCAATCATTTAACGACCCTCTTCACTTATCGTCGCCTGAAGCCCGAGCCAATGTTATTCTATGGGTAAATTTTCTTTACAAATAACTTATTAACTAATACATATTTTTAAATTCTGTTTTCACATTCAGAAAATTCCCAACTGTTAAATTGATGGACCTTTTTTAAAAATGTATTTATTATTTTTTTTTTATTTTTAATATTTTTTTTTGAAATGGCAAAATGAAAAAATTCACATATTGAAAATTCGTATTTTGCAGCTTCAAAATAAAATATAAAAAATTAAAAAAATAATTTTTTAAAAAAGGTGCGTCAATTTAACAGCTGGGAATTTTCAGAATGTGAAAACAGAACTTAAAAATATGTATTAGTTAATATTGTTATTTGTAAAGAAAAATTTCCCATAGAATAACATTAGCTTCGGCTTCTGGCGGCGGTGAGTGAAGAGGGCCCTTAAGCAAATTAATATCAATTATTGATTAACTTGCTTCATAATAAGAAATATTTCTGAGGCGGGCTGGCGCCCTCCTAACCCCCTTTTGTATCTATTTGTTTCTATCAAATGCGCGTAGAATAAATAATGTCTACAAAGCGAATGCAATAACATTCTTTTGTGGAATTCAGTTAATTCAATGTAACTCATAAGTACTTGTATCAAATATCAGTCACTTGGATAATTACATAACACCTTGGAATCTTTTGTGTAGCCTTCTAAACTAATGCAATAGCTATTATTTTCTAAATAAACCAAGGATTTAAATAAAGTATATTTATGACGAATGTAAAGGTGTCATTGTTGATATGTACTTAAACGAAATGTAATCTATGGAGCGTAGTGTATTACAATTATTTTGCGTGCCCCTATAAACTATCTACAAACATGATATACACCAAAAACTATACAGCTTTAAATTTTCCGTGATACTTAACACTCTGATATTTTTTTAGATTTTGTTAAAGTGTTAAAAAGTTTAAGATGTGAAGGGGTTGTTCGAGGTGTACGGAATGATTTGTAATTTTGTAAGAAGTTGAGATATTTTAAAAAGTTAAAAAGTCTCAGATTTTTGAGGATTTTCACTTTTTGGAAACTCGACTTACATATCTCTTAGTGTCTTCATATGGGTATAGTAGGACGAGGTTACACTTATTCTACGCCATAAGGCAAGTAAAACCATGAAACACACAATTTTCATATTTTTTTTTCTTTAAGTGGTCCATTGTTGAATTATAAAAAGCTGATATATTTTAAAAGCGAATTATTTGTAATTTACGCCTAAAATTTTTCATATATATATATATATATATATATATATATATATATAATAGTACCTGATCAAAATTAGATCAAGATCGAATCATGCAAAAACAATGTTATACTTTATAGAAAGTATATAACAATGATAGCGAAAACATACCAGCGTCAAATGATCGCATACCAGTTCAATATCGGTAAGTGCGTGTTATTTACGGTAAAATTTCCTGAATTCATTTTTATTTTCTCTTACCCATATATACGGCAGAGAAAGTGTTATTTTTGTGTCAAATTTTCGAAACTGAGTTTTTGTTACCCTCCAGCTCAAAAGTTTATCAAGATATGCAAACGATCAGTTTTTTTTTTTTTTTTTTTTTTTCCAATTTAAAAACTTATCTCTCTATGAAATGTTTTCAAACATTGGATATTTAAAGAACTAGGTCTTCCTCATGTTTTTCAGTGAAGATTGGTTTAAGACAACTTTAAGGGGCCGGCAACAAATTGAGCAAAATCAATAATGTTTGTGATCACCCTGTACCGTTAAATGAGCTAAATAATCTGTAACTTTAGGATATGTTAATATAGACCTAATACAATTTGTGGATGAATTTGTGTGACGATAGCGTATTAAATAACAGAGATATAAGCATTTATTTTAAAACTCCAAAAAAAAAAAAAAAAAAAAAAAAAAAAAAATCAGCATGCTTTTATTTATAACTAGCTGGCTTTGCCCGCTTCGCTGGACACAATTCTTAAATGAGTTGTCAAAATCCCATATCGTTATTAATTAACCTGAGCTAAAGTTCCCGCTGTGTTCGGTAGAGATTTTTCTCGCTCGCAACGTGAGGAGTCCGTGTTGTGTTCCTACTGTCTTCGGTAGCAACTTACCCGATTCTTACTTCTTCTCTTCCCCAGCGGCTAAGTTCGAAGTTTTGAAAAATCTCGACAAAGTACATAATGCGTACACCTAATCAACATTCACACACCAAAGTTCGCCATTCTAAGGTAATTTAAGGCGAATTCAAACGGGAAAACATGTTTTTACACGTGTTTATAGCCCCCTCGACCTCAAGGAAGTAAAGGGGGGAATTTCGTAAAATTCCGTTACAATAAATGTCGGATACATATAAAAATTTACGCACCAACCTTCATGACCACAGATCCCATAGATTTCTCAGGACAAATTTAGCGCTAAAAGGGGTCTCGAGTTTGCCCCATCGTACCCCCCCCACCCCCCCAAAAAAAGAAAAACGTAAATCACACAAAAACAAAAATGTGTTTTTGGAACTATCCTAAGGAAGTCGCATAGCCTTTTTCCAATATCTTTGTTTCATTTTTGGTAGATGTCTACTCAAAAATCAGGAATTTTCGGTATTTCCCGCCAAAAATTGGTTTTCCCGCTCCCTTCCCTTAAAAATCGAAAACTCCTAAATCGCAAATACTGTATTATTTGTACTCATGTCTAGTCTCTCCATGAGCAATTTCTTTACTCTGAAGTAATTAGGAGCCGAGTTATGCTTACAAACGTGTTTTTGTTTTTTGCCCCCCCCTCCCGCAGGGGTGAAAGGGGAGTAATTTCGGAAAAGTTGATAGATATCATTTTCAATTGGGTAAAGACCTAAATTCTTGCGAAGCACCATTAAATTCCGTCCAATTGTTCTCAAGTGATACCCGTACAAACATGCTTTTGTCTTTTGCCCCCGCACGGGGGAAAAGGGAGTAATTTCGGAAAAGTTGATAAATATAATTTTAAGTTGGGTAAAGACCTAAATTCTTGCGAAGCGCCGTTGAATTCCGTCTAACCGTTCTCAAGTGATACCCAGACAAACGTGTTTTTGTCTTTTGCACCCCCAGGGGGTGGGGCGACGTGGGGAATTTCTGAGAAGTTGATAGATATAATTTTAAGTTGGGTAAAGACCTAAATTCTTGCGAAGCGCCGTTGAATTCCGTCCAGCCGTTCTCAAGTAATACCCGGACAAACGTGTTTTTGTCTTTTGACCCCGCAGGGGGGAACGTGGGGGAATTTCTGAAACATTGATAGATATAATTTTAAGTTGGGTAAAGACCTAAATTCCTGCGAAGTGCCGTTGAATTCTGTCCAGCCGTTCTCAAATGATACCCGGACAGACATGTTTTTGTCTTTTGCCCCCCCCCCCTCCCAGGGGGGAACGTGGGAGAATTTTCGAAAAGTTGATAGGTATAATTTTAAGTGGGGTAAACATCTAAGTTGGTGCCAAGCACCGTTGAATTCCGTCGAGCTGTTCTCAAGTGATGCCCGGACAAAAATAGCGACATACAGACACGATGACACACACGCACACACACACACACACACACACACACACACATAGGCAAAAATTTCTGAAGTCATTTTCGGCTTTTATGGTGTGTGAAACGTGAAGATATCGCAAAATTTTTTGATTCTGACAAATTTACAGACAAAAGTCTGATTTTATTAATATAGATAGATATACAGAGTTTTTAACGAAATTTATTCCCACTTTCAGAGAAGTTGGAAAAACACTTTTGTTACAATATACTGTAATCGGAATACAAATATCGTATATAACCCCGTCAAAAATGTCGGAATGTGAAATCAATTAAGGCAGTGAATCAACGAATGCTTTGCCTGCTTCGCTGGACACTATATTTAAAGGGGACTAATGTGCAAGTTGCATCTGACGGGACTAATATGCAAGTTGTACCTGACGGGACTAATGTGCAAGTTGCACCGAACGAACAAACTATTTCTTTTAACGAAAATACCAACTCTATTTATCTCTTCGACATTTTTAAAATTTAAAATTATTATTATTATTATTTTATAGATGTCATTTTCTCATATGCATGAGCTAATTTAATATTTTATTATTTTTATTTATTTATTTATTTTATTTTTATTTATTATTTATTTATTTATTTATTTTTTGTCCGTGAAAGTATATTACATTTTATGCTGGAAAAAAAAAAAATGACGCTTGATAAAAATAATGAAAGGCTCTTTACGTATGTTTCTACAAATATTTTAAGAGTTTTAAGGCTTTAATATGTTTCTGAAATATTTTAAGAGTTTTTTTTTTTTTTTTTTTTTTTTTTTTTTAATAAAACGGTCAAAGAGTCATTCATTCGGAATTAAAGAGTCGTCCACTTGGAATTTGTATTTTCTGAATGGCAACAGTTTTGGTTTGTTTTTATCTGGTATTGTGTTGTTTATAATAGCCAGTGATCCGTTATATTTAATTTAGACCTTTAAACATTACAATTGAATAGTTTTTCAAGGTATTAAAGGAAGTAAATAAGAATAGGTATGATACAAAACATATTATATGTATGTTTCCGTAAGTTGAACAAACAGAAAAAAAAAATAATAATAATAATAGCTGCCAAAAGTTTCTGTTTTGACGCGGTCTAACCGGAATCGTTCATGAGAGATGAGGGTCATTATTATTATTAATAATAATATCTCATGAAATATGAGCATTTTTATGAAAAATGTTTTTACTGCACATGTGTTAAAGATTTAAATATATATATATATATATATATATATTGCATAGGTTGAAAGCTAGATATATTGGAAGCTAGATATATTGCACTTTTGTCAAAAGTGCATTTGAATAAAGTAAAAATTAAGCAAATTATCCGAAAAAGAACGAGCTAGATTTTAGATATTTTCCAAGAGTTGAAATTTCTTAACGGTTTTTTCATATACCGTGTAATTAATTTAAAGATCCAATTATTTTAAGCACTTAGCAAATGTTCTTTTTTGTGAAAAACTCCTTATCATCTCACAAATCTTAGTAAATAAACAAAAATATGTTAGAGTTACAAGCTTATAAGGGATTTTTCACAAAAAAAAAAAAAAAAAAAAAAAAAAAAAAAAAGTGCATTTGGAGTGTGGTTGAAATATTGCATCTTCAAATTAATTACGCGTCATGTGAAAAACTCCTTAAGAAATTTCAGCTCTTGGAAAATATCTAAAATCTAGCTTGTTCTTTTTCGGATAACTTGATTAATTTTTATTCTATTCAAATGCACTTTTGACAAAAGTTACCCAATATATCTAGCTTTCAACCTATGCAATCATTTTTTTTTTTAAATTTTTAATACATGCGCAGTAAAAATGTCTTTCATAAAAATGCTTATATTTCATTAGATATTTAAGATATTTGTATTCCGATTACAGTATATTGTAACAAAAGTGTTTTTCCAGAAAACTTTGTACATTATAATATAAATTAAAACATGCTGATTTTTTTCCCTTTTTGGGGAATGGGGTGGGGGTGGGGTTTAAAATAAATGCTTATATCTCCGTTATTTAATACGATATCGTCACACAAATTCATCCACAAATTAACTGGATCTGTATTAACATATCCTAAAGTTACAGATCATTTCGTTCACTTAACGATACAGGGTGATCACAAACATTATTGATTTTACTCAATTTGTTACCGGTCCCCTAAATGTTGTCTTAAACCAATCTTCACTGAAAAACATGAGGAAGACCCAGTTCCTTAAATACCCAATGTTTGAAAACATTCCATCGAGAGATAAGTTAAAAAAAAAAAAAAAAAAAACTGATGGTTTGCAAATCTTGGTAAACTTTTGAGTAGGTGTGTATATTTACATGTTTTGAGGTTCCCTGAATCCGAAGAACATGTTTTTCACTGTTGGTCTCTATGCGTAAGTGTGTGTTATCAGCATATCTCAAGAACAAATAGCAACAGGAAGTCTAAACTCGTTATTTTATATCTGTATCACATAGGGATGGCACACTAAACTTTTCGTAGCGATCAAGCAAATGGTTCTTGTACATGGACATCCAAGAGAAATCAAAGACATTACGTCTATGGGGAAAATTTATGATAAGTACAGTGTAAACATCTGTAGATTACCCTAAACAGAATGGTATAGCCGTTTTTTATATGCATGAGAGCGTGTTTTGTGCAGATTGTGCTATGGAAATTATTCATCATTCGTTTACAGGGCTACTCAAAATATTTGCCTATATTGAGGCTGTACTTGGAAATTGCTGGAAGTGTATTTCATTTTGTATTAGATTTTTTTCATATAAGACTAAATTTAAGTACACAATGCTATGTTCATATAGTTTATAGACAATATACAGGGCTACCCAAAATTAAGCTAAACGTTCTTTTACATAGAATGTAATTGACTGTGCTTTGCCACATTTTACTATATCGGCGAACATAGCTCAGGTAGGAAAATAAATTTTTCATATCTATACTAAAAAAAAAAGTATTTTTTTATTTTATATTTTTATTCTGTTTTTTTTTTTTTAAATATAATATTGCGTTTTTGGTGCCCTGAATAGGAAAGTCCAATTTTTAGCGGTTGATTTATGTGTACATCCGTTACCAGCATAATTTAAAAACACATAACGTCAGGAAATTCAAATCTGGTATTTTTAAGTTCGTATTAGGTTGCCACTTAAAAAATTGATCAAGTCTGGCAAGTTTGAAGGCAAATTAATAGCCTTGAATTTATATATATATATATCTAAATGTAGGCAATATAATTAATCGAGGAGTTGAGGGAACCGATAGCCCCCTCATATACAATGGTATGTAAAATAAAACTGTTCTTGAACCTATTTTAGATTATTTTTAAAATAGATTGAATTTCATTATTTTACCTTATTAATCTTACGACAATGTTCAATCTATCTCTATAGTACTGAAATGCAGGGTAAGAGAACGTCGTGTGAATGACACACCAGATTATTTATTTTAATATAGTAATGGTAAGTAGAAATAATGAAATATGATTACATTTACTCCCAAGAGATTTTCAGCAACTTGTCCACTTAATAAACACTTATCGATATTAGCAGTTTCATCTGTCAGTGATATCACAATATCATATGTTTCTTCAGGGGGTGAAAATTTCATTCCGCTTCCTATTTCACAATTGCCATTGGTGCATTTATCTTCGGGATTTGTTAAAAGTAGGTAACATCCTGGACTGAAATGAAGAAAATAATAATTGGAATTAAATATGAAATACTTGTTTGTGGGTAAAAAATTATATTTTAAATTTATGCGAATATTGTATCTTAAAAATATTGAACATTTAAAATTATGGATACACTGTAAATATATTCAAGGCATGTTATAATCTCCTTAAAATAATTATTTAATGTTAAATTTAAAGTAATTTCGTAGCAAATTAAGGTACAAAATGCAAAACTGCGAACCTTCTGAATTTTTAAATCAGATTTATCGCTACTACTCTCTTTTTTTTTTTTTTTTTTTTTTTTTCTTTTGAAATATGCAATATTTTTTTTTCGACGATTAAATAAAGTGAAATGATTGTGAAAAATTTCTGATATGAAGTTTTCCTTTAAAAACGGTAGAGTTGGGAGCTGTGCAACATGTATTTTAGGTGAAGCTTCTATAAAATCTTTGATCAAATATGTGCAGTCAGCCAAAAAAAAAAAGAACGCCCCCCCCCCCCACCTAATTTCGCCGTAAATTATCGTAGAAACATGCGACTGGTACCGATCAGTTTGTAATAACGTCTAGTTTATAATGTTATAGTTAGATTTTACTTAGGGGGTCGTCTACATATTGAAACTGACATCAACTTCATTTTTTTCAATGGTAACCCCCCTTTTTTATAATTTATTTGAATTCTTTGGATCAAATCATCACGGAAAATGGTATAGTTTATATATTTCGCTTAATTTTTCATAGAGTTATAAGCTGTCAAAATTTGGGGATGCTAATGTTAAATGAATGTGACAAATATTAAATCATATCTTCCGAAATAATTATGATATTTAAATTCTGTTTTTTTTTTATTCGTTAGAATGAAGTGACCCAAACATATTCCATGCAAATTTTCGCTAAAAAAGCATTTTTTGAATTATGAAAATTATTAATAAATTCATATTTGAAAAAATTATGAATTATGACCTAGGTTAATTTTTGCACGAATAGAACGGGCATCATCAAAAACATGGGTTTCCAAATTTACAGCTCGTTCCTAACATTATTTTTTGAGTTACAGTGATATTTCATTTTTTACTGCTGTTAGGGGGGGCGTCACTTGTTATAATTTGTATCCTCTGTGAGTCAATATTTCTATACATTTTGACGGAAAACAATTTTAATTTACCTTTATGTTATTATAATTGCTTTCTAAGGAACATTTCGATATTTATTATACAAATTGGCTTGTTTTTTATAAAATTATCGCAATGCAGGCAAGAGATTGGGACAGAATTCCAAAAGAAATGTAGCCCCGCCTCTATATTGCGGAAACAGTATTAAAAAAACTAGTTTGCATACTCGTATATGATTCTATATGTGACGCTGGTATGCATAAATGCCAATGGCATTTACTACATTAAATGCTGAAGACAAAATTTAAATGATTTAATTGGAAGTGTGTAAAATAATTTTGTTTTATAATGTAAAGTTTTAGAAAAATTCTGTAAAGGTGTGGCTTTCGTTGCAAAAAGGAGTTTACTCGATTCTGAAATGTTAAGTCTTTGTTCTTAAATATTACATAACTTTTTCTAGTTTCTCACTGCTAAAATTCTATTTTATCCCTTTTGTCTTTTGTTTTTAACTTGAATATTCTAGGATTCGTGCATCTCAAGTTATATATCATGATTTAGAAAATGCGGTAGGACGAGGATTATTATTTGAAAGGGCAATTATGCAGTGAAAAATACTTTTGTTTTTGCTTTCTTTTAAATTAATATAATTAATTTTTATCAGATTTTTTAAAACATATTTTCTGTTTCAATCTTGTTGTGACATTTTCGCATTCGTTTACTCTACCGTTTATACTATTTAAATTTTATCGCATGACGTAACATAATAAAATATAAACTTTTTATTAAATGCTTTTTTTAATACCGAATAATATAGTGGATTTTTTTTTTTTTTTTTTTTTTTTTTTAAGTTTTTAAAATCTATCATTGAAATAAAGCGCAATATTATTTATTTTCGATTATTCTAATCACGGCGTAAAACTGGCGACACATTTATCACGGAAAAATAATTTAAAACTAAGTAATATGTTTTATAACGTTTAAAGATATAGATTTTACGCATTTAAAATTAAGAATTCAAGTACAGTAGACGACTGCAGAACGGGGAATATTCGTTCTAGGCAATAGGAAACCGTTTTTTCTATATCCATATTTATTTTCATATGAATATACACAATAATTATACTCTTTCTAGTGAAAGTATTTGTTTCATACTATTTTGTTTATATAAATATGAATATAAGGAACATTCTTAAGAAATATCGTAACGCCCACTGGAGGAGTAACAGATTTGCAAATGACGTGAAACTACATCAGCAGTCGCGAAAATATTAAATATCCTTTCTCAGATTTTAGTTTAAATCTTGTTATCTATATTTTTGTATATTATCTATTGTTGGTTTGTACGCCTAAAATTAAATGTAAAACTTTATAGTAACACTTTCATGCGGGGCTTACTGTATAAAATAAAAATATACCCAACAAGAAGTAGATAATTCTTTTTCTTAAATATTAAACACTTTTTTTTTTCTTTTAACTGCTATTAATGTTATTATCATTATTATTATTATTCTTTTACCTTGGTACCTAGATTTTTGTAATTCAACATTGTATTGTAGGGTTCATATGATTCAAGCTATTTAATTTTCTTCGTGTGAAGTGATGTATTTTACTATTCAATGTTTAATAAATAGAAACCAATAAAAATCTTTTAATTCATAAACCAACACAGAAAGTCTTGCGAATTAGAATTGTTTTTTATTTTATAATAAACATTTCTGAACTTTGTTTCCGGTGTGAAATTTAATAATTAATGTATATTGCGTGGTAGATCAAAATTTATTTTTTCTAAATGTATAGACGGTCCCCTAACACATTTTCACGTGTAACTCTGTTTAGAATTGATTTAAAGTATATAAATAGGTAGGTTTTCCGAACTGCCTTAATCTCAAAAATCGGAATATGAGGTCAAAAATAGGGGTCGTCATTGAAAAAAAAATGAAGTTTATACCTGTTTTAATATGTAGATGACCCCTTAAGTAAAATCGAACTACACCATTAAAAACTAGACGTTGATGCAGATCGATAGGTACCAGCCGCATGCTTCTACGATAATTTACGGCGAAATTAGGTGGGGGGGGGGGGGGGTAGCGCTTTTTTTTTTTTGGCTGACTGTACTAAAGGTAATACGTTAAAGTAACGTTGAAATCTAAGCATTTTTTAATTGCTATTCTATCTTAAAAAACAATTCATTGTATGCATATATACATATATATTGTTAAATATCCTTAAAAAACTACATAGTTATCGTGCAACTAATAATAATAATAATAATAATATATATATATATATATATATATATATAATAGCTTTCAACTCAAAAATAAAATTAAAAATCTTACTGATATTACTGGTATAAAAACAATTGATTTCAACGATCTTTTTAATAATATTGTTATTAAAGATATGTTTGATATTATACATAATTTTTTTGTAGAAAATATGCAGTTTCTAAATCTAAATAATAGCATAACTCCTTCAGCTTTAAAAACTCTGACTAGGTTTATCCTATATCATAACTATATTTTATTTAATAATTTTTTATATAAACAACGTCTACGGTTGCCCCAAGGTGGTATTGCATCTAGTATGTTAGCTGATCTATATTTATATTATTATGAGCGTAACATTGAATGTACTAATTTTAGATTACTAACAAGGAAACATTCAAAAGGTGTCATCTTCAAAAAATATTGAAAAAAATATATGTGATTCTACTCTTCATAAAACACCAGAAAATGAAAAAAATATCGGCTGAAATTAATTACAGCGACCACAAAAAATTATCAAAATTAAGCATATTTGGCGATTTAGCGCTGTTAGGTGATACGTTTGCTTGCACCGAGATTGCCGTGTAGGAACAGAACCGTGTTTTGCTTTTCTGCCAAGTACTCAAAATCAATCGCCTAGCAGTGGGAAATCGCCAAACATGCTTAATTTTGGTAATTTTTTGTAGTCGCTGTAATTCATTTCAGCTGATAATTTTTTCATTTTCCGGTGTTTTATGAAGAGTAGAATCACATATATTTTTTTGAATACTTTTTGAAGATGACACCTTTAGAATGTTTCCTTGTAAGATATATTGATGATATAATTATATTATATTTGGATAAACGTAACACCAATCAAGATTTACCAATTGATTATCCTGAAAATCTATCTCTTAGTAGCACTGATTTGGAATCTAATGTTCTTAATTTCTTAGATTTAAAAATTATTCTAAATCATAATAGCCAATTGAAATTTGACTTGTATGATAAACGTAAAGATTTCCCCCTTTAAAGTAAATTTTTTTTACTAATTTTAAAACATGTTTACATAAATCTGTTTTTGTTAATATTCTTGTAGTACTGTAAAATTTTATTCTAACGTATATTTTTCTTTTTAACGAATTTATTTTTATCAAAGTTAATTATATTTTAAATTTCTCAATAGCAGAGTAAATTTGATACTCAGAATATCTTCTTATTACTTTTTTACATTTGTTATTTTTATTTATTTATTTATTTATTCATTTAAATTGCAAATATCATTTAAAAGCGAATAAAATATTTCAATTGAAAAATCCTGCTTCAGATTTATACTGAACTTTCACTATATTACTTTGAAATCAGTTTTGTTCATAAATATGTATTTCAATTTTTGAAGATTATTCACTTTTATTTTCTATACATACACTGTATAAGGAAAGCATTGTAATCATGAAAAAATTTGACTTTTAAGATTTTGGTGTATCTATGTGTTTTGAAGTCTCCCGAGTTCATGTTTGCTATTTTTATGGTGATGTATTTATGTGTGCATGTATGTGAGAGAGAACACAATAACGTTTAAACGCTTTGTTTGTTTGATCTGAAAGTTGGCAAGTATGTCATGTGTTACCGTCGTACGAACTGTATAGATTTTTATAAGTTTATGACTTACAATTCTTTTATAGGGACACAGAGAAAATATTTTTTTCATTATAGCTTATGAATTAAATTATTTAAAGTATAATAGTGTCTAAATATCTTATCTGATTGAGCTAAAAGTTGGTAGGTAGGTTTAAAAATAGCAGTCCCATGATTTTTATGGATTTTGATGAGTATAGGACTTATAGTGCCTTTACAAGGACACAAATTAAAATTCTTTATCATTATGGCCTATAGACTCAAACTATTCGAAGTGCGATAGCGTTTAAACGCTTTATCCGATTGAGTTAACAGTTGGTAGATTTGATATAGGTCACTGTTTTATGATCTGTGTAGATTTTGATGAGTGCTGGACTTATAATTATTTTACAGGGACATAAAGAAAAATTCTTTATATTCACGGACTATCGACTCGAAATATTTGAAGTGTGTTAGCGTCTAAACAGAATTTTTATACTTTGCTCACATCTACTAAATGTTGCTATAGCAATGTTAAAATAATGAGAAGAAAAAAGAAATTACCATTTATAGTTTTTTTTACAGAAACACTGAAATTTTTTTGGATACATTACGATCCATTAAATGACATATAACTCAGGAAGAAGAAATATTCAAAGACCTATTATGATTTCCCCTTTGTTTATTTAACGACTTCTCTTATTGAAATTTATACAACTGTTGATTGCTATATGTTTGGAAAGCCGAGTTGAGTCCCACCAGATTTTTATATATTTAATTAAAAGTTAATAAGACATGTTTTAGTTTTGACATTACCATTTTAAAGAAGATATTTTGTTACAACCATCAATGTCGAAAAATGTCAACGCAGCGTGTACAGTTCCTTCAAATTCTTCTGCTTCCATTTCTGAATCATTAATTATGTTATTTATTTCTTCCACCTTGTAAATCTTTGAAGGGTCTGAAATTTAAATTGAATAATCAATTTACACACTTTGTCAAATTCTTGAGCGGATGATAGTATGATTTCTCTATTCTCAAGCAGACAAATAAATAAATAAATAAATAAATAAATAAATAAAAATAAATAACACACACACATACAGTCGACAGCAAAATTATAAGTACACATCCACTTTTTTCATTTTTTTTTTTTTTTAGTTTGATTGCTAACTTTTATCATCAATTTACTTTTTTATAAACAGTATAAGACTCGACAAATATCACTGCTCTGCATGAAAATCGGCCCCAACACCCTTTTTGCAAATTCTTATGTAAAATGACCTCTTGATTCCGAATTTGACGCCCATTTTGCCCTATCACCCACCGTTTTTTGTGGACACCCCCTATTTTTTTCACTTTTCGGTAATTATATGGCTATAAATTTTATTTGTAGGGGATGTAAGGACTATTTTAACTATTAAATATCTTCTGAGGACCTACAGAAGCGAAAAATACTAAAATATGAACATTTGCAGCAAGAGAAAAATTTAGGGGGGGGGGGGGGGAGGTTGCCACTGAAATTATAAATTATTATATTTATTATATTTTATTAATCAATTAATATTCTTATTTATTATACATTATAATTTTTCTGTTTTTAAGTGTTAACATAATGCTTTTTCATTCTCCAAATCAAATTCATGGCCATAACATTTCCGAACAATGATAAAAAATTGGAGGAGTATAGTGGTGCTCCTAGAAAACGGTCGGGAATTGGGTAAAATGGAGGTCATATTCGGATTCAAGAGGTCGTTTTACATAAGAATCAGCAGAAATGGTATCAGGGCTCGGAAAAAAAAAAAAAAAAAATCTTTTTTGCAGTGTGTATTTATTTAATAAAACAGTAATTATTGCTAGTGCTTCAATAATTTTACTGCCCACTCTACATGTATATGTATACAGTGTAGAATTCTACATCTTGTCAGGCACCCGCGGGAATCCACGGGTTACTACTCTCTGTACCAATCGGCTGCAAGTCTAATTTGTATTTTTTTTTTTTTTTTTTACCCGTGGGTCTACCTGCAAATAAAATTACATTTTTTTATGAATCTAACTTCACTTCCTCCATAGTATATTTAAAGGAATTTGATTCATAACATGAGTTTAATTGCAATTAAATAAATATTGGTACTTAATGTTTAAAACGTTATTTGCAAAAATAATCTGTCTTTCAATGTATATATATGCTTCCTCGTCGTTTTTTCTTTTTTCTTTTTTTTTTTTTTTTTTTATATACTGTCAAAATATTTGGAACAATGGATTTTTTAAAATTTTGAAGTTTTAAATTTGTAATATGACAAAACGTAAATATAGTAAATAGTGTAAAAATATATTGTAATATAATAAAATTTTATTTTTTTTTAAATATTTACACTTAAATTATTTTAATAATTAGAAATATGTACTTATATTTTTTATGTAATATTTAATTATATGATAGAATTTCAGTTGAGCGTCTTATAACATAAAAATATAACCGTTGTGGATCACGGGTCAGAAACTGCGGGTT
Organism: Salticus scenicus; assembly: GCA_963930645.1. Lineage (NCBI taxonomy): Eukaryota > Metazoa > Arthropoda > Arachnida > Araneae > Salticidae > Salticus > Salticus scenicus. The sequence goes on along the minus strand of OZ005653.1, from coordinate 75,522,903 downwards.
CGGATCAGGTTGCATGTCAAAAGTCATTTAGCGGGTCGGGTCGTAGGTCAAGTTCACCCGACCCGCGCAGGACTCTATTACAGAGTCCATTTTAAAGTCCGTCCTCACATTTAACTGCTGAATGGGTGCATATATAGTCATAAAAGTAATGTCTAGGTGTAGTAAAGTGGCTATACGCTATTAAATGCGACCGCTTACGGCCCCACCTGGTAGAAAATGTCGGAGTTAGTGTTCCCATCTCGAAAACGGTACGCGATAGGAGTAAAAAAGTGAACTACAAAAGAGTGTTATCGATTTTGTACGAAAAGACACTTTGTAGACATGAATCCTAAAGATACAATACTTCAAATTTGCATTTGTTTGTTCGAGATTTCCAGCGCTGTGACTTGAGGAAACGATTTTATATAGGAAAAATACAACTAATTATCAAAATATATTTTTATTTTCTATCTTGAAACTTCTGTCCGCCAGCTGTAATGCAATCTGGTCTTTTGTTTGAACTTTACGTAGTGTACGAGTCATACGATACGCTACAACGGGACGGACGCTGGAACGTAAAGTTCAAAAAAAGATCAAAATGTGCATTTAGCTGACGGACAGTTGTTTGAACATCGAAAATAAAGGTATTTAGTGATGAAAAGTTGCATTTTTTTCTTTAAGATCGTTACGCCATGTCATTGTGCAGGAAACTGCAAACAAAAAAAATGCAAGTTTTAAGCATTCTGTTTTTAGAATTTATCAAAGTGTATTTGTTGTCTAAATCTTACACTTGACAAAGTGTATTTTTTTTATGTCTTCAAAGTATATTTTTGTACTAAATCTATAGTGCTCTGTGAGTTTGTAATTTAATTTTTTCTCCTATCTCATATCGTTATCGAGATAAAAACGCTAACTTCACCGTATTCCACCTGGTGTTGCTGTAAGCTGTCGCATTTAGCAGCGCACAGCCACTTTATTATGCATAGACAATATTTTTATCACAACAGCTTCAGCCCTTCAGAATTTAAGAGGGTAAGAACAGACTTTAGTGGGCACCTTGTATGTATATGTAATATATATATATATATATATATATATATATATATACAGAGTGCATCTAGAACTTTGGCATCAGCTTTGAATCCATATATATGGATCTTAAACACCCATTTCGAATTATTGAGATGCGGACAAAAAAGGTATAGAATTTTTTAAAAACTGAACAAAAAATTCAGGAAAATAAATTTTAAGAACTGCAAATTTATATCTTAAATGGTGCCTTATATTTTTTCTCCAATAAGTAAGATGTGCCTCCTATATCATATATCCTAACAAAGTCATTTACAAAATTTCAACATTGCATTATAAAAAGTACTAGATATATGCTTAAATAGAGTTTTTATCTCTAATAAATATGTAAATGTGTTTAATTTTTTATGTTGTTATTTTTGCTCGTAATTTGTGTTGATGGTCTATTAATATTCTATTTTACAACAGGTAACTGAAGTCCAGATATCAGAAACGGTTTAATTCAACTTATTGTCATGAGTTTTTGCGAAGAAGCGACGAGATTTTGTATATGACCTTGTTAGAAATATTTTCTTATTGGAATTATGTTTTGTATGGGGCTGTATGAATATTTAAATATTGTAATTCTGAAAATTGAATTATCAGAAATTTTTAATTGCTTTTATAAAACTTTGTACATTCTTTTTAAAAATAAATTTGCATGTTATATCATCAAAAATTTTCCAACTTGCCATATATTTGCTAACTGACATATATCTTACATAAATTTACACGTAAAGATATAGTAAAGAATTTACTCGACTGTTTAAGAGAGCTGTTTTCATTAGGCAACATCATTTTCATCGCATGCTGATATAAAACTCTTCTCTCGGGTACGTCTACGTGCGAGAAAGAGAAAAAGTATAATTTTTTATAGCATTTTTAGAGAATTTTGTATTCAAAATTGAAGTTTTTAATATATGATGTTTTGTAAAAATTATCTTTATATTTATGAAAACATACCAGGATTTGGAGTGAACACAGTTGTGCTTCCAGCGGTAGCAGCAACTTCTTTCATATAAGCATTGTAACTCACTTTGATATCGGTTATAAGCAGCACTGAAAATTATTGTATTATAAATTACAAATCAAATTATTTAGAATCGTAACTATCAGACGAAAAAAAGCAAAATATGAATTTTTTTAAGTACTAAATTAAGTCCGTTTTTTGCCAATATATTACAAAAAGTAACAATCTTTAAAAATAATGTAGCTTTTGAAACTAGATGGCTGAATTAATTGATCAATAAACTTGTCTGCGCAGTATGGGTTATTACTTATTACATGCTGAGTTTCAAGCAAATGAGCTGATAAAGAGACGTATAATGTAAGTTTGGAATTTTCAAGTGATTGTCATTTTGAAACAAGATGGCGGATCAAATTGGTTAATAAACTTTGCCGAGATCTTGATGTGATATGATATTTATATTTCATATCATATAAAGGTATGAAATATAAATTTTCATTTTATGTAGTGTAGAATATAAATTTCCTTTCCTTTCCATATCCTACCATTTCATATTTGATATTCGTTTGAAACTCGGTATGCGCATATCGAGTTTCAAGCAAACTGATTCTTTTTTTATGCGAGTTTTCAAGTGGGTACTAATTTGAAACAAGACAGTAGACCAAATATATGAAACTTTATTGAAATTTTGATATGGGCTATACAAGTTTGAAATTTTCTAATAGCCTTCATTAATATGATGCAGAATCAAGCTCCCCAAAGAATTCATCCGAAATGTTTCTAAGATAAGTCCATTGTCCAATTTTGGTTCGAACCGACTCAGTATTTCGGCAGTTAACGTAATGACTTTTTTATTTATTTATTTAATTTCTTATTTTTTCCTTGTATGTATATATTACCTACCAATAAGTATTTGGACACTTTCGAATTTAGACATTTTGTCAAATATCTAGAAAAGTTCTTTTGGAATTATCTTTAAACTTTGGTAGCGTAAAGAACACGTTAGACCTCATATATTTCAGTAAAAGTTGTGCTCTGAAAAGGAAAAGAGGACCAGTAAAAAAAAAAAAAATCTAAATGTTTTGGATCACCCTGTAAAAAGTAATGCTTGAAATGTGTTTTTCCTGTAGTATCTATTTGATTATGAGAATTCTAATTACCTGTATAAATTTTTAAGAGACTATCGCATATATTCAAGGAGATATAACGTTTTTTTTTTTAAACATTGAAAAAAAAAAAAAAAAATCTATTTTTTAAATTACAACACGACCCAGAGCAAAGACGTTTTCAGGAAATTTGGCATACTTAATTAGACACAGCATGCTGTAATTAGAATGCAAAAATGTTTAATATCTTACGAAATATGAGCATTTTTACTAAATAATTTTCATCTATGCATGAGCTAGCTTTAGAAAAATATCCTTTTCACAATTTAATAGCCAAATGTATTCAGTAACTTATATGAAAATACTAAACAAATATCGTGTAAATTTAAAGAGTTATGAGAGATAGAATAAACTGAATTTCAGTTCTCTCAAAATAAAAGCTAAACTATAAGGTTTTATTCTCATTTTTATTATTGTAAATAAGTAAAGATTCATTTTTTTAAAATGTATATATATATATATATATATAGTTTATTATGTCACTTTATGCGCTAGAATTTAAATAGCTTGAGTCATATGAACCCTACAATATTCAGTTACAGAAATGTAGGTATCAAGAAAAAATAGTAATAATGATAATGATAATAACAATAGCGGTAAAAGTAATAATAAAAAAAAAATGTTTAATAATTAAGAAAAAAGAATTCAGCTATTTTTGTTGGGTATATTTTTATGTTATACAGTAAACCTCACATGAAAGCGATTCTATAAAGTGTTACATTTATTTTGAGGCATACAAACCTACACTATACCATTTACAAAAATATAGATAGATTTAAACAAAAGTCTGGGAAAGAACATTTAATATTCAGTAAAAAAGAAATACTGTTCAGAAACATTCCTATTTTGAGTAATAAGTGACACCTTTACACGTTTTCTAAAACATCAAATTATTTAACAAATTCATGATTAAATAACTGAAATTTTGTCATAAACAATCAAAACGGTAAATTTCATTTGTTTATATATATGCTATCGTCTTATAAAGAGTAAATAAATAAATAAATAAAATACAATAAATAAAAAAAGAAACATTTTTTAAGGTAAGTATTGTTTCAGAAAAAGCTAGAGGGTGGGGTTTATTATTGTTTTGGAATGCCATCAAAATTCCCCGCCGGCAAAGTGTTAATTTTACAAAAATAGGTTAATTTGTATCGTAAACTTCGAAACCTTACTTAGAAAACAATAAAAAACAAAATAAAACAAAAGTATAAAATAAAGTAAAATATATATATATATATATATTTAATATTGGACTGAACTTGCATAGATTAGTCTGATAATGTATGTCCTACGTAATGCAATTTCCTATTGTCCAGAACGAATATCCCGCATTATACAGGAGTCTACTGTACTTGAATTCTTACTTATGAAAAGTGTAAGATCAGAAGCTATACCTTTAAAAGTTTAAGACATATTACTTTGTTTTAAATTCTTTTTCTATAATGTATGTGAATTTTACGCCGTGATTAGAATTAATCGAAAATAAATAAAATTTCGTTTTGTTTCAATAATAGATTTTATAAACTTAAAAAAGAAGGAAACAAAGAAAAAAAAAAAAAAAAAAAAAATACAGTTTTATTCTGTATTTAAAAGAAAAAAAACATTAAATAAAAATTTATTATTTTATTATGTTACATCATGCGATAAAATTTAAATAACAGAAAGCTTACTAACAGACAGTAAACAATAGTAAAAATGTCAAAATAAGATTAAAACAGAAAATTCGTAATTCGTGGTAAAATTCGTATAAAAATTAAATAATAATAATAATAATAATAATAATAAAACGGTTATTGACTGCGTATTGCTGTTTCAAGCAACAAGCCTCGCCTTACCACGTTTTCTAAAACCTGGCATTTAACTTGAGGTGTACGAACCCTACAATATTCAAGCACAAAAAAAGGACAACAGGGTTAAAATAGACTTTTACCAGTAAGAAACTAGAAAAAGTTATTTAATGTATAAGAAGAAAGACTTAACATATCAAGATCGGGTATGTTCCTATCTTGTAACGTAAGTCAAGACTTTACACATTTTCCTAAAACTTTACATTATAAAACAAAATAATTTTACATATTAGCAATTAAATCATTTAATTTTTGTTTTCAGCAATCGAAGTAGTAAACGCCATTGAGGATCAGCGTCGCATATAGAGTCAAATTCGAATAAGCAAAAAAAAAAATTTTTTTTTCCAGCGATATAGAGGCGGGGCTTGTTTTCTTTTGGCATTCTTTCACAATCTCTCGCCTGTATTGTGATAATTTTACAAAAATAAGTCAATTTGTATAATAAACATCGAAATGTTGTTTAGGAAACAATAAAAATAACATAAAGGTAAATTAAAATATTTTCCCGCAAGATTATATACAGATATTTACTTACAGATGATACAGATTTTTACAAGTGATGGCCCCCTAACAGCAATAAAAAATGAAATAACTGTAACTCGAAAAATAATGTTAGGAACGGGCTGTAAATTTGGAAACCCATGTTTTTATTCTATTCGTGCAAAAGTTAATATAGGTCATAATACATAATTTTTTCGAATATGAATTTATTAATAATTTTCTTAATTAAAAAATTGTTAAAAAAAATCATGGAATAGGTTTGCATAGCTGCCAATATTTTAATTTATTCCAGAGTATTTTTAGTCCCTCCTTTATTTCGTACTACTTATTTTTGAAAAGTAATTTTGTCTTAATTTATAGAAGTTATATATTGGAGAAATTCTATAAATAAAGTGGTGCGAAATAAAGGTGGGGCTAAAAGTACTCCGGAATAAATTAAAATATTGGCAGCTATGGGTTTGGTTCACTTCATTCTAGCGTATATATAAAAAGAAAATTTGAATATTATAATTTTTCGGGAAGATATGAATCAATGTTTGTCATATTCATTTAACATTAGCATCCCCATACTTTGACAGCTTATAACTCTATGAAAAATTGAGCGAAATATGCAAACTATACCATTGTCCGAGATGATTTGATCCAACTAATTAAAAAATATATATACAAAAAATGAGGGTAACTATTTAAAAAAAAATGAAGTCGATGCAAGTTTTAATATGTAGATAACCTCCTATGCAAAATCTAACTATACCGTTATAAATTAGACGTTATTGAAAATCGATCGGTACCAAAAGCATGCTTCTACGGTAATTTACGGCAAAATTAGGGGGGGGGGGGAATTTTATTTTTATTTTTTTCTTTTTGCTGACTGTACATAGCACAGTATCGGTACACGTTAAAATTTCCGTAATGCACAATATAATGTAATGTGACTAACATAAAATTTTACTTTTTTTTTGTTATGTCGACTTTTGTTTTGCAGTCTGCAATTTTTAATAAAGCTTTTTTTCTCTACTAGATTCATCTTTTTCCCCATGTACTCTATGAGATGTTCGTGAAGTTCTCCGAAATCCGTTTTTTTTAAAATTCTATCTCTTTGAGCTGATCGCTTTTTATTTTAGTGGGAAATTATGAAAATAAATAATAAATAAATAAATTTGAATACTTCTTTTCGAGGTAGAAAATTACAGCTCTGAGTAATACCGATTCTGAGTTACCGAATATAATATATATGATAACTGAGTTTTTTAATTTAAAAAATATATGAATTTCATATATTTTGATAAGATAAGATAAACCAATAATTTTATTAATATGCAGCCTAACACTAATAGAAGCTTTTTATCACGGTGGAATTGCTAAAAAAATATGAAACACAGGTTTACTTTTTTTTTTTTAATTTAACAATTCATTTTTCTCGATTGTTATATCTGCTTAATTATACAATAAAATTTATTACGTGTGTTATTTAAAAATAATCTACAATTATAAGTTACGTTGCCTGTTTATCATATTAAATTGTAATTGTTCGATATTCTTTTAAAAATTATATTGTATTTAAATTGCAAATAACTTGCTATTGATTATAAATCATAAGAGTAACACAAATAATCACAAGAATAACAATTTTTATCTTTTAACGAGATATTCATAAAATACGAAGCAACGAAAGTTCCATAGGATTGCATGGGGAACGATAAACTATGAATTTGATTATTATGCAGCCTAACACTAGTAGAAGCTTTTTATCACAGTGGAATGGCTAAAAGGATATGAGCCACAGATTTACATATTTTTGACAATTTATTTTTCTCGATAGTTATATTTTCTTAATTATACTATAAAATTGATTACTTATGTCATTTAAAATAATCTACATTTATAGGTTACGTTGCTTGTTTATTATATTAAGTTGTAATTGTCGGATATTCTTTTCAAAAATTATATTCCATTTAAATTGAAAATCACTTGCTATCGATCATTTGAATAACATAAATTAAATGAATTCCAAGGCATTTATAAGTATTAACAGAAATTAGACCCGGGCAGACATACAGGTACAATAACTGAAGTCATAATCACTCTTCAACTTTGTTGGGAAATGTTTTAGAAATTAACCCACACAAAGAAGAAAAAAAAAAAAAAAAAAAATGAAATTGCAGCAAATTTTCAGTTATTCCTTAATATATTAGAATATTTTTGTGTCACCCTGAAAATTTTGTGAAAAACCTAAATGCTAAATATTCCATTCTCTCTCTCTCTCTCTCTCTCTCTCTCTCTATATATATATATATATATATATATATATATATATATATATATATATACTATATTCAATGACTTTTTTTCTTGTGTATATGAATAACAAATACCGATTTTATCATGATTTTTGCCGCACAATCGTATTTAAATATGATTTATGAAAATACTTCTTATAGAATTAAGTATATTGGCATATTTTGGATGTCATTATACTCAAAACAATTGTGGTATTCATACCATTTTCAACGGAGAACATACCCCAGTGAACTTAAATAACATATATATTTGAAGAAATTCTAAAAATATTTGCGAACGTTTAAAGTGCGACAAACGGACAGAAAGACAGATAAACTAACTGAAGTCACTATCACTCTTACACATTGTTGGAAAGCGTTGAAAATGCTTAACACAAACGAAAATGCAATTAAAGCAATTTCCACCTATAACTCTTAATGTATCTGAGCATTTTTGTGTGGTCCTGTATGTGTCCTGTGTCCTTCTACATTAATACTAATCCTGCCATATTCCATAGAAAACTTTTTCTTTGGTGGTTATGAATAATAAATGCCAAATTCATTGTAATTTGTGCTGTACAGATGTATTTAAAAATGACTTATAAAAGTGCTCCCATAGAACGCAAAGCATTGTCATCCTTTTGGTGTGCATGTGCGCAAACTAATTGTGGTACTTTAATAAGGAATATACCACAGCGAACATGAATAACATATATCAATTTGAAACTATTTACTGACGTTAGAGCGCAGAGAGACTGGTAGATATACAGACAAACCGAAGTCCTAAACTCTTAACTTAATTACAAAGCGTTAAAAACACATAAATAAATAAATAAATGTATTTTATGTGCTATGACAACTGAATCCAAAGTTTCGTAAATCTAATTTCTAAAGTAAATATAAAATATGAACTTGTAAGTTACCGCTTCTCCGGGAACAATATTTCAATAAAAAGTTGGCAGTTTCTTCATCCCAACTGAAGGAATATAGAAAAAATAAATAAATAAATAAAAAATATATATATTACAATAATAAATTATTAGGTTAAAATTGTTAATATACAATATTATATATAAATCATTTAAAATCGAATCACGTTGTTTCTTACTTAATAATAATAATAATTAAAGGTTACTAGAAAGCGTATCGATCTGATAGGAAGTACTTGAATGAAATACTTGCTTAAAAAATTTGACGAGTATCTAAATTTGTTGAGAAGATTTTCAATCAGGAAAGGGACAACATTAATATTTTATCTAAGAAGTGTAGAACTTGGTAGCAATGGCCGTTATTTCACAGAATAAATTATACGATTATTGCATTAGAACCTATTAGCATAGTAATACATTTGGCAAACCTGTATTAAATAAATAATGTTGCCAAATTTATCTCTCTAAACAAGGAATCTCTACTAACATGTCAAAACAACACAGATAGATAACTAGATTACTTGAAAGAGTGGAGTGGAAGTTATTCTTTAACCCGAGAAAGTGAACTTACTAAAGTGAAATGATTTTTAGCAGTAATTTGTTCACCTTCGTATAATAAATGAAAAAATGAATACTCCTGTTTTCATTTTAATTTAATAACTCTTTCAAATAATATCTTCGGTTACCCTACATGCAACTTTTATCTAATATTTTCTTTGGTGTATTAATATAAACTGGTTATTCTGGCCGAAACACTGGTTTAAATATTAGCTGGGAAATAAATTTTAACGTCAAAGATGCATAAAAATATCACCGCTTAAGGTAATTTTTTACGGTATAAAAGAAAACACCTCCAGGGACTGTGACATTTATTTTATGCTACCTAACTTCAAAAAATCATCCATCCCAGAAATTTTTATTAAAACTTTACTTTTTTAACTTAGGCGAAAAAATTCATTTCTTTTCTTCTAATCTTGTTCTCAAATTCTGGTGGCACCTGATTTTAAGTAACCGTAAATTACACTGCATCTGAAAGGGTTAAACAATTATGGTGTAATTTAGATGTGATTTTGCTTTGAGTTTGGTGATGGAGTTTAGATATAGGAGTTGTTCACTCTTTGAGCAAAGTGTCGCAGAGAGGAAGAATGAATGGTGTTTATATTTCAACTTGCTGATAGTAGCTGAAAGAGCTGAAATAAAAAATACGCAATTACCAAGTCGCCAAATTTGTCTCCAAGGCTAACCTCACTGAAAGTGAATGAACTGCCTCTTTATTTTCACTTTGCCTGTAAAACTACTTTCAGTGCAACAGGAGAATCGATGCACGGAAAAGACTTAAGAGGCCTCTCTACGTATCGTCCCTGGAAGCCAGAGCCAATGTTATTCTATGGAGAATTTCGCCCCATTATAACTTATTAACTAATACATATTTTTAAATTCCGTTTTCACATTCAAAAACCTCACAAGTCACAACTATTAAATAATTTATCGCTTTCTAAAAATTATTATTATTATTATTATTTAATATTTTCGTTTGAAGTTGCAAAATGTGAATTTTCACAAAGTGAATTTTTTTATTTTTGAGCTTAAAAATCAAATCTTAAAAAATAAAAAAATAAACTTTTAAAAAGCGATAAATTTTTTAGCAGTTGTGAATTTTCTGAAAGTGAAAACGGAATTTAAAAATATGTATTAGTTAATGAGTTATAATGGGGTGAAATTTCCCATAGAATAACTTTGGCTTCGGCTTTTGGAGACAATAAGTAGAGAGTCCCATTAATTCGTTGTAACAATATTGTATAATATGATAAGTGTTCATTTCGCGTTCTTAAGTGTTTGAGAATTAGACACAAATAAGTGAGAAACATTCTTATACTATCTACCGCTTTCTCAAAATCTGCTATCTCTTCTATTCTTGATGATGAACAGAAATATTTAAAATTTAGTGCTGTAAGAAAAAAAAGAAAGTTTTCAAGCCTCGATATTAATAAAGTACTTTAAAAAAAATAACAGATATCATATACTATTAAGTCTACTCTTTCTAAATTTCTTAGAACTGGATCAAAGACTAACCTTTCTTTATATTTTAGATTGGTTAATATTAAAGCATTTTAATTTTAATGTTACTTTTGAACGATTTTAATGAATTTCAGTTTCCTCCCAATTAAATCTCCTGTTGCTCGTCTTTGTAATTGAGAATTTCCTGTGTCCGGATGACGTTTTCCAAAAATAATATACATAACACAAGGTACGCACACTCCTTATTTTTCGGCACCAGTGAAATTTTACAGCAATTTTTGTCATAAAACATGTTTAGAAAGTTAAGTAAAATTTTATTATATAAATATTGTGGTGGAAGAATCGTTACAAAAGAGCGGGTTGGTACGAACCATGTAACATTAACACTTTCTTTTTTTTATCATTTGAAAATCGGAAGTGTCAAATTATTTTAGTATGCATTAAAATGAAAAGAGAATAAGTGATTTTCTTACACTGTGACGGGAAACGCTGAATGCGTTTCATCGAACACTGTAAGCATCATTTTCTTAATTTCTCTCCCAGTCTTTGTTTTCAGGCTTTGCAATGGCTTGATCTGAAAAAATAAGTGTGGATTTATAATTTAAGAGAGAGAGAGAAAAAGAAGAAGAAGAAGAAGAATTTTCTGTGATTTATATTTAATATTAATCAATTGCATCAAGAAATTTATAATAAATGATTTTGTTGTTTTTGACGAACTTCTTAAATATTTTTATATATTACAAAAAATAAGCTGACACTTTTTAAGCAAATAGCATAAGACCACATGCAAAAATAATAGAATGGTCAATTTAAGAGAATTCATATAAAATACATTTTTTTTTTAAATTAATTTTTTTTTTTTTTTTTTTTTTTTTTTGAGATGCAATTTGTTGTAGTAATCAATTAATAAACAATTGTAAACATCCTTAATACATATCCACGTTCTATAGAGCAAGTTTTCTGTTAATCAACCGCGTTTGCAATTCATTTTTCTACTCTTTGTTCTCAGCTATTTGCAGTCGTGGACATGACACAGCTTCTATCTATTTTCACGCATACACACGAAATGGAAAGGGATAACTTAAAAACTTATTATTTTGTATCAAACCATATATTTCTTATATAATGTTTAGAATGTTATAAAGATAACTAAAAAATTTTAAATTATAATCCAAATTTATAAACTTAAAAAAAAAAAAAAAAAAAAAAAAAAAAAAAAAAAACGAGTTTTTATTAGTTGTTTTAAACAAATGTTCTATTAGAATTAAACAAGCACTTTTGTTGCCCCAATAGAAAAAAAATATTGTATTAAACATTTACAAAATTTCGACAAAGTATTATTGCAACGGATTTAGTCTTTTCCCTTGCATCGTTTGTCTTATTGCTGTAAAAGTAGTTTTACAGGCAAAGTGGAAAAAAAAATAGTTGTTTAGGATTCGCGAAATTTCCGATGCACGGGAGCCAAGTTCTAGAACTTTCAGTTTATTCTGGATGGAATTACTGCCATCTATAGGTGGCTCTGCTATGCTGCAGTTGTTCCCGTTTACAAGAAGACTATACCTCATTTTCTCTAGTATATAAGTGCACATAATATGATATGCGCAACGGGCCATTATAAAGAAGCATGTTTCTACAATTTGGGTGCACATGAGATGGCAACTGGAACTGCTATGCTGCAATTTTCCTCGTGTACAGGAAGGTCAGGAAGGCTATATCTAAGCTTCTGAAGTATATAACTGTCTCAAACTTAATATGTCTAATGTTCATTATAAATAGTATTCTGACTCATTTTGGGTGCATATCGATAGACTGCTATTATTGGCCACCTTTTTGCAATTTTATGTATAGCGACGCCCCGGCATCTATTAGTTAGAATCGCATTAAACTAAATATGTAAAATCTTTATTGTGATAAGCTATGTTAATTAAATTTTTGGCATGTTAACTTATTGGTGGCTTTGTTATATATCAAGTCAACGATGTGCTTCGGAGTACCTGCAATTGGTCGCAACCAATGCTTACCTCCAACGAAAAATGAATCGAACATAAACATAATTTTCCGAAATGAAAGGTCCAAAAAGGAATAAATTAATAAATTTAGAATTTTGAGTCTCTGAACCAATTTCCGCGTTAGCAGAAATTATTCAGAGTGAAGCACCAGGAGTTAAATAATAATAATGATAATAATAATAATAATAATAATAATAAAATAAATAATAAAATAAATAAATAAAAATAACTCTTTGGAGAAACCTAGTGTAACGGTGAAAAACCGTTACGTGCATTGACAAGACGGTCTGGACAGAGAAACGGAATTAAGAGTTGAGCAAGGCGCCCCAGGAAACCACTCAGAATCCCGCAATTATATATATATATATATATATATATATATATATATATATATATATATATATAAAGGAGGGGAGCATATATTATTATTATTATTATTATTTTCCTATCATAATTGACATTCAGAAAAATAAATGTGAAGTGCCTGCATGAATCTTACGAGAATCTCGGTGTCCAGCCAGAAACTATTTCTGAGCTGGGTCCGCGGACCTCTCAGAGACACAATAGCACCCACAATCCTCTCTGAAAGTGTTCGAGCAAAAAATCAGAGGATTTTGTCCAAAAACTGAGAGCCAATCAGAGTCCAGGAAATCAACCAATGAGAGGAGACCTCAGAACCCTACGTCACAAGATATTAAAAATAATAAAAATTTAAAAAATAAGCCAAATAATAACAAATTAGCATGGCAATTAGGAAATTTTGAATAAAAAATAATAAAAAATAACTTTAAATAGAAAGAAGGTTCAAAAATCGCGACTGAAAAAATATGTTCAGTAGATAAGCCTGATACTAGGGTTAACGAAATCTAGATGAACATTTCGTTCAATCTAGGGGAAAAAGAATTTTGGATGGAAATACTAAGTTGAGTGACTCCAGAAGTGATACTCCTACGCTTTTTAGAGACGGATAGAAAGTCATCCCTTCTAACTAAAACAGCCAGAGGCCGTTTTTTACCACGACCGACTCTAACGTCGTATAGATGAATTGAGTCTAATCGAGGATTTTCAACATAAGGAAGGGATCTGTGAAACTTCAATGCCAGTTTCCGAATTTCAGCGTAAATTGGCTTAATTCGGAGATCCTCGTGAATAGCATCATTGCGGACGTAGCGAGTAGCTTTCACAAACCTACGCAATAGCTTGTTTTGAAACACTTGAATTTTTTCTAAGATAGTTTTCAAAGCAGATCCGTAAATCATACAACCATAGGTAATGATAGGACGGATCATGGATTTATATAGTAATAATTTATTGTTGATGGACAGGCGGCTATTATAAGCCAAGACAGAATGAAAGGATTTCGTGGCTCGATCAGCTTTGATCACAGATTCAGAGATGTGACGAGACCATGTTAATTTAGAATCAATATAAACTCCTAAGTATATAACATTGCTCCCAGGGTATGGGTTCATATAGAATGATATATAGTACAGAAAGTTTTGTGATAGTCACAACATATATACTATTTTATATTTTTCGTAAAAAAAATTATGTTAGTATAATCATGTTAACAATAATATAAATTCTAGATTTGGCAAAAGTTATTTATCTACATAGTAAAAACAATTATACTCACATCTTTTATTGCTACCAATAAGTTTATGTTCAATGCGCCAACATTTTGACAGTTATAAATCACATCAGCCAAACTTACGAAGCTAGAATCATTATGCATTGGACAGTTTATCAACTTTGTATAGTCGTTTTCTTCTGGAATGACGATTACTTCGCTGTATGACGGACTGAGATTAAAAAAAAATTGGCTGAAAAATCAAATGTGGCCTATTGAATATCATATCATGGATTCAAAAAATTTGTTTTAATGTATTAGATAAAATTTTTGCAAGTACCATCGCAAGAAAGCAACGAGCTTAATTAAATTCAATATATACAGGATGGGAAAAGTCCATGGCGCTTTTTAAACTTTAATATAAATTTAAGTACTTGATGTACGAGAGTGCGTTTTGTACTTCAATGCTTTTTACGATAAAAAATTATGTTATATATATATATATATATATATTAAAAAAAACTGTTGATTCCATATTTTGCTTATATACTTGACTGTGTCCAATAGTAGCAAGAAAACCTCAAAAATGCAAGACAGGCAATTAAACATCATTTATTTTGTGACATACACTATGTTACGATTTCATTCAATATGTGCGCCCTTTCTAGATTGAATCACATCCAAACAATTATTTGAAAATATTCACGTGTTCGCTAGCACTGATTGTAGAAAATTCCAGATTACATGTGTACGCTCACAAGGGAAGCATACATTTTGTAGTTCAATCAAGAAACAGAATAGAGGTGGCTATAGCAAAATCCCAAAAAATGTTATTTAAATAAAACAAGTAGTGCCATTTGGGGTGGAAAATTTTGCAACTATTTTTTTCAGTTGCTTAAACCAAATTTTTCACCCTTAGCACTGTAGTGCAAACTACGCGTGCTTTACTTGACTTTCAATAAAGTTTAAAATCGGTCAGGGACTTTTTTGACTCTGTTAAAAAGTTAAGAATCAAAAAGATCAAATAGATGCAAATCGTTGCAAAAAATCCACCCTATATACGTAACAATAATATATTGTCGTGGGTTGTTTTCTTATTTTGATCAGTAAGTCTCCTCCTTTGGCGTTTTTCTAAAGCATTACATTACACAAGTCTGAGATGAATTTTTCTTCAAGGTGATGTGTTTTCTAGTGTATTTTTGGATGCTGATTAAGGAAAAACTGATAAAAAATTTCCTTCACGTAAAAATTTGACAAAAAATTAAATTTTGTGATCTTAAAGCTCCACTTTTTCAATTCCCATTTAAGTTATTTAGGTGATGTAAGTAAAGAATAAGAAGAGCTATTTCATCAAGACATCAAAGAAATGTGGAGGAGGAGGGACGATGGAGTGTTGTTTAGGGCTGGATTATTTATCAATATATCCCCAAGTATCGATATTTTTTTAATATCCCGATAAAAATATTTAAGATCTAGCTCCGCTAATATATCCCTTTAACGATATTGCCTAGTGCGCACCCGAGTGAACGAAACTCGAGCGAATGATACCCGATCAGCCAACATACAACAGCTAACGAGATCCGAAGAAAAAAAGCGCCGAATATCTTATTCTAATAATCATTTTCTACTTTCCTCTAATTACTCACTGATAAACTAGAAAAAATAACCCCACGCCAAACGATCTCTAATACATATACTTCCTCATCCTTCATAACCTCAAATCTAAACATCACTGCTTTAAAAAGGCCACCGCAAAATAAATAAATAAATAAATAAATAAATAAACCAGTATTTATTGAAAACCATCTGCTTTGATTATCCCGTGAATAAGCTGACTTCGTTCAACGTCACGGTTCTACCCCTTCAGAAAAAATTCATCAGACATACTCCAATATCACAATCCATTCACTATTAATACGTATTCATACCTATAATCAGCAGGTGTGTTTACTAGGAAAGAGATTTGATGTTAGTCGAAACGATATATCCCTATCCGAGATATCTATTATGGGTTCTGATATATTACACTATATTGAATTCCCACTCTACATTCATGCATATCGTAGGTGATGGAAACCACAGAAAAGGCAATATGACGAATGAAAGCAATATCTTCTGTTTTAGCTCCTTTCCTGCTATTGGTTCATTGATATCGGTCTATTTCAAAGTGTCGATATAAAATGGCCAATAACATGCTTCAACATGTGTTTAATGAAGATCATCAAAGCCGAACTGACACAGTGATGCCAGATTGTGTATTTTGTCCCCATTTTGGGGAGTTTTGAGGCTTCTGGGGACAATTTTGGAGACCAAATGTTTGTGGGGACTTTTTTGGGGAATTCTAAAATTTTTGGGGACAAATCTGGGGCGTTTTTCAACTTTCTGTCAATGTTGGTAACGTAATGATATATCCCTATGACTAGAGACTTTCAATAGCTTTATTGTTATTTGGGGATTTTTTTCAAAAATCGCCTTCATTTGGGGAAAAATCTGAGCTTAAATCATAGAAAAATCTGCTTGATATTTTTTTTTTTTTTTTAAATTTTTATTTTCCCTTTTTAGTAGAAACCAAGTTGGGGATTTTTTCGAAAAAAAAAAAAAAAAAAAAAAAAAAACGTGATTTGGGGAAATTTGAAGACCTAGTTGGGGAAATAATTTTCGACCATCTGGCATCACTGAACTGATATCTACTAGAAGAGTTTTTTGCAAATTTTCTTAGCGTTTAGTAAAAAACTTCTGAAAATATAAGCAATTATGGAATGTAATTTTTTTAAATATTTTATTATTATTAAATATTTCGATAAAATATTTTTTTTATTAAGACTGTACATCAGTCCCTTTCTCCTTTCCCATGTTATCCAATGGGATTTTCGTTGCTTCGTTTTATAAAAATATCTCATTCAAAAATGAAGTTTTTCAAATTCTGTTTTTTGAATATTACTCTTTGAACGGGTCGCCTTTTAGCTTAGTGAGCAATTTTTCGAAAAAATTAATATTATATTTTATTTCAATAAGTAAATTATATTTTATTTCAATAAGTAAATTATGGACTCTAAGTGTGGATCTCTAAGTAAAATATTTAAATTTATTTTTTCGAAAAATTGCTCACTAAGCTAAAAGACGACCTGTTCAAAGAGTAATATTCAAAAAACAGAATTCGAAAAAGTTCATTTTTGAATAAAATATTTTTATAAAACGAAGCGACAAAAATCCCATTGGATAACATGGGAAGGGAGAAAGGTTGCTATCTAACTGATGTAAAATAAAGTTTTATCGTCAGTAATTTTACAGTGACAGTTTCTTTATAGAATTATATAATATTGAATAGTTTATTACTTTATTTATGTAGCATTTATTTTTTCTCTTTCCATTTATTTATTTATTTTATTTTTAAAGCCGTACATGTTAAATAAAATTGGTTTAAATGCAAAATGTGTTACTTTAAGTAACAAAATGAAACTTCAAAATAATTTTGTTTAAATAATATAATTTTTATACTGACAATGTATACACACACACACACACACACACACACACACACACACACATACACACACACACACACACACACACACACACACACACACACACACACACACACACATATATATATATATAAAATATGTAATTTAAATTTCAATTATTGTGAAACTATTACGAATGTGAATTGAACATATATATTTAAAAGATATTGTAATGATTTGGTAAGAGGATACAAAAATAAAAATGACAAGTAACTGACATTTAGGATGCATATAAGACTTTTAAGTAAAAAATATTACTCTCTACGACCAAAAAAGGTGTATTCAATGGCAATTCTGAACTATTTATAATGGCAATTCTGAACTATTTAAAATGATTTTCATTTTTATTTAATACGTACATCTTAAGACAATTTTTCTTAAGCTTTATTTTTAGTAGAATTATGAATTTTGATATACTTGGTACAAATAAAACACAGATCACATATTAGCTGTGTTAAAATATGATTTTAAAATAATTAAAGCTTAAAATGGGAAGAATAGAGGATAAACTATACAGAGGTATACTAAAAAGCAATAGTATAAGTTATAAGAAACACAAAACATTAATTCACTTTTTATGATTTTTTTTTTTTTATGATAAAGTTATGGTAGTAATATACCAGAAAATACATAGAAAACACTCTATACTTGTATACTTTAAAATTTGTCTGCATATGTCTTTAAAAAATAACAAATGTCTATTTTTTCCTGCCTTGAAAGAAATATCGCAATATATCACTAATATCGATATTAACTTGGTGATATATCGCGATATTTAATTTCTGATATCGTCCAGCACTAGTGTTAGCAAAATATTGTTGGATGCTGCATAGAGAATCCCCCTCCTCTGGGCGCTCAAGCCGGGCACAAGAGAAAAAGCTCTAAAGGTGAGCTTCTATATAAACAAACACATTTAAAATAAAATTTGTAAATAATAGTCTATTTTAATGTATTTTATACATAAAAAGTTTCGAGTTTGTTATAGCCTCTGGGTGAATTCTTCCGATCTTCATTCTTACTTTGTGAAAAACCCTTACGTGATAGGAAAAAAAAACAAGCATATCTGAATTCAGTGCATGTGTATCAAAACACATTAGAAACACCCAACGCAATGATAAAAAAAATAAATAAGAAATAAAATAAAAAGTACGATTTCGCAGACTTGTGCTATTAATTAAATGATTTTACAAAAGCGTGTTTAAATAGTTTAAATATTATCTTCAACAATCGATGCAATAAATGCCACTGGCATATGTACGTACATGTACACAGCTGTCGAGGGTTTAACTACGAATAGGAATACAATGCGGTTCGCATTGTATTAATACTTTCCAACTGTACATACTCGTTGCATCGTTTAACATTCAGTGTTTTTTGGCTACGTTATCACATAACGGACAGACAGAAACACGGACAAATGACTAATTGAATTCATAAATACTCTGAAACATTGTTGGAAAGGGTTAAAAATGCTTGACACAAACGGAATCGTAATTTCCAATGGTAATCCTTAATGTATCTAAATATTTCAATTTAGCCCTTTGGAATATTTTAAATTATCGCAGATCGATGGTTCAACTATTCGTTTTAAAGGTATTGGCGAGCTCTTTAGAAAGATATCCATCATGAAAATTTATTCCCCTCGAGGGGGGACTTCCCCCCAGGGGGGGGGCGAGGCTCCTACATACACAATTTTTTTTTCCCGGTTGACTATCTCTGTTATAAAAAATATATATTCGTTTCATTTGGTTTAGTGCAGTCTATAGACGTAAAACTCTACTTACCTGCAATTTCCCCCATAGACGTAATGTATTAAAATTCTCTTGATTGTCCCTGTACACGAACCATTTGCTTGATCTTAGCAAAAAGCTTATTGTAGCATCCCTATATGATACACATTTAGAATAACGAGTTTGGAGTTTCTGCTACTATTTGTCCTTGAGATATACTGATAACAGATAGGCAGACAGACACACAGACCATTTGCTAAAAACATGATTTTCGTATTCAGGGGACCTCAGAATATGTAAATATAATGAAAACTCACGTTCGAAAATTTGACCCTAAAAAAATACTTTCTCGACCCTATGGGTAAGAGAAAGTAAAATGTGTTTACTGATGTTTCAAAAATATTTTACATTCTGATGTGCAAACAAAATCTGCAAATAAAGTTGATTCCCAGCATGCTTTCTGTATTTATCTTTCTTTTTTTTTTCTTTTAAATTTTCTTTAAAATATTTTGTCTTACCCTTTCATGGGTAATTTAATTAGGTTCATTTCAGGGGACTTGACACTACTGAAGGTTTCATATAAAAGCTTATATTCCATTTAAAATTTATAAATTAAAGTATATTAGGTTTGTTGAATAAAATATATATGCAAGCAACAGTTCTTGTGTTTTTTTATATATATGTTTTACCGATTTGAATTCTTTAAATTAATGTTTTCCCAGTTTGCATTTTTTCATGAATTCATGATCTTCAAAATGCTAAAACTTTTTACAGATATTTAAGAAAAGACTTTATGTGTTTAATAGAATCTGCTTACAAGAATTAGGATGGATTGATTTTGAAATATATTAATTAGTTTTTGGAGGGAAAAAATTAAACAGTGCATATCTACGTAAATTTTGAAAGAAAAGAAAGAAAGAAGAAGAAGAAAGAAAGAAAGAAAGAAAAAAAAAAAAAAAAACAGGATTTTTGTTATGTTTTTATTTTTAACACTTAAAAAAAAAAAAAAAAAGATATTGCAAAATTTCTCCCAATTTCTTTCAAGTAGGTTCTAATATAAACATGTAAAAAAATATTATTATTATTATTATTTATTTTTTTTTTTTTTTTATGTGGAAGTTCTAACATTTTGAAGATCACGAATTCATGAACCAACTAAAACAACAATTCAAAGACTTCAAAAATCTGTAAAAAGTATGCCAAAAACCCTAAGAATTTTTGCCTGAATATATATTTTATTTGAACGAACCTAGTATAGTTTAATTTATAAATATTAAATAGAGATATAAGCTTTTATATGAAACCTTCAGCGGTGCCAAGTCAAAGTTGCTAAATCTCCCTTAACATCGGAAGCCACCAGAATTTACAAGTAAACTTAGAAGAAAAGATATAAATGAGTTCTTTTCCAATAAGCTTTAAAAGTAAAATTCCGTTGCAAACTTTCGGGATGAATGCCTGCAGTTGGGAATTGAAATTAGGTTGGTAATTATATATGCCGCCTTTGAAAGAGCTAAAATGAGAATCTATTCCACAAAAAATATATCAAATCTACCTTTCTATTTGTCTTTTTAATACATTAAATCATTCTATTTGCAAAAAATCTTTATATAAAATATCATTGTGCTCATTTTATTCTTGTTGATAAAATTTAGGATGTATGACTATGATTACCTGCTGGCTGGAGGTCTAAATTTGTCTTCTTGAAGTTCAGCTTGCCTTTCAATAATTTGAGGATTTTTTATTTTAACTGCAAAAGAAAAGAAAAGAAGAAGCAAGAAATACAATATTTTATTACACATACATAAAATCATTTTTAAGTAACTACATAATTTCAAGTAAAATAAAAAGTTTGTTAGAATCAGTTAGAAGAAGCATAGTAATGACTTGTAAATTAAAAATTGGTATTTGATCTCTCTTTCTCGCTCCTTTTTCCCACTTCAAAAAGTTTAAATATTCGAATACTTTTTTTCTCAAACGAAAAATTTTCATTAATTAAATCAAAGTAATATTTGAATATTAGTTGGCTAGATTATCGATAAATTAAAAGTTCCATGTGAGATATTTATATTTTGTCTTCTCAGTTTTATATCAAGTGTTCAGTTTTTGAAATATTAAATAGATACTACTTTCTCTTCACATATATACGGTAGAGAAAGTATTGTTTTCGGGATAAATTTTTCAAATTAAATTTTTGTTATATTTACACGTTTTGAGGTGACTTGAATCCGAAAAACGGTTATCAGTATATCTCAAGAACAAGTAGTAGCAGGAAGTTTAAATACGGTATTTTAAATCTGTATCATACAGGGATGCTACACTAAATGTTTCGTTGATATCAAGCAAATGGTTCGTGTACAGGGACATCCAAGAGAATTCAAATAAATTACATCTATGGGCGAAATTTTTGGTAAGTCGAGTTATGAATATTAATTTCTTATACCCATAAAGTAAATAAAGTATTTTTAAGTTAAATTTTTAGATTTTTTTTTTTCATAAT
Organism: Salticus scenicus; assembly: GCA_963930645.1. Classification (NCBI taxonomy): domain Eukaryota; kingdom Metazoa; phylum Arthropoda; class Arachnida; order Araneae; family Salticidae; genus Salticus; species Salticus scenicus. Next base: position 75,500,815 of record OZ005653.1, on the reverse strand, counting down.
TACATGTTTTGAGGTTCCCTGAACACTAATGACCAGTTTTTAACGGTTAATCTTTGTGTATGCCTGTCATCAGCGAAACTTATAAATAAATTATTCCAGGCAATTCTAACGTTGTATTTTGAAGTTCTTATGATGTTACTATTTAAAAAATTTGATCAAGATTGATAAGTTTCAAAGAGTGGTATAAGTGAAGGTTATCTGTATTATTTGGAATAAATTTTTTAATTTAATAACTTCCTTGAATTCTATATAAATGTAGGTACTATAACCTAATGGAGGGTTGAGGAGGGGCGCATTATTTGCCAAATAAATCTACTCCTATTCCTAAATTGATTTTTTTTTTTTTTTTTTTTTTAATGCAGGTTTGTATACAGTACTTGTTATCTTACCCAATAATCTGCATTCAATATTTATTGTATTGAAAAGCAAGTAAGAGCATATGTGAGTGTCACATCAGATTATTCAATTTCTGCTATTAGTTCATACTTTCCCTATACACTCCTTCTCATAATTATAAGGACACCCGTTTTTCTATATTAACTAAACACTGAACACTATTATTTAAACAAATATATTTTTAATTAATTTGAATTTCATTAATAGACAATATTTAAAAAGTTTTATCATTTTTCTATCTTAAAAACCTTTAACTACGGTCAAAAAAGGGATTTTTCAGGTGTTCACAATTATAAGGACAGCTCGAATCTTAGTATTTTTTTTTTTTTCAATTATTCTTTAAATTAATATTTTTTGGGGTCTCTTTTTAGGGTGAAACAGTCAGACATTCTCTCTGGTATATATATATATATTCTTTAATATTCAGTTTCAATACCATTTCATACAGCATAGATGATATTCTGAATACATTTAAACTATTTAAAAGATTTTTTCAACTTTTAGGCCACGGGAAAGACAACAATAAAGAAGTTTTTTTCTTTAAACTATCTCCTATTGCTCTAGAAGTAGAGCAAAAATATAAGCCTTGTTGAAAAAAATATTATTACCCCCCAAAATCTAACAAAAATCTGAGAATTCCACGTTTAAAATTTGCGGATATTCTCTTGATGTTCATAATAATGGAAAAAATTACTAAATTAATTCTGCCTTCTGTAGAAACAGCTCCCCAGAGCACCACAGATCCACCTTTAAATGCCCGATTCATATCTGCCTTTAAAAAATCTGCTCTGTCTTTCACTATCTTCAGATCGTGCTAGTAACTGTTAAAACCCTTTGATTAATCAAGAATAAAATGTTTTTCATCCGAAAATGCTACATTTTACCATTTAATATTGTCTTTATTCAACTTCAACACAGACGTTCTTTCCCCCATTAAATGCTTATTGATTATTACAAGTTTTTTATTCATTTTAACATATTATTGATTATTTTAAACATGCATAAATGTGGACCCCAACCTTTCGTTAAAAAATTACGAGCAAATTCAGCAGCAGTCATTTTGAGTAGAACAGTAAGAGGAATTATGAGTCTTCGATCTCTGTAAAACAACTCTGATTTTGCATCAGATCTCTCTCCTATCGAACCGACAGTTCAACGTTTGATCACATTTCCTTCAGCAATTTTAGATCTTCAAATTTAATTAGAAATTCGGTGGATTGAAATCATCCTTCCACTTAAAAAACACATTTATCATACTTCACTACACGAACGTTCTTTTTTTCGAGGAATTATCAGTAATGTCCGTCCAAGAAAAATTGCAGACTTATATATGAATTAATCTAGCCCAGTAGTTAACAAATTCGCATGTCAATTGTAATTTACCAGTAAGTTAAATAAAACGAAAAAATCTTGATTGTCCCTATAATTATGAACATCTAAAAACGTGGAGAAAAAAACATTTTGCATTATATTTCATTAATTTTGTTTCATATTAAAAAAATTATTAAAAAAAATTATAACAGTTTTGGTTTTTGGAATGCTAGATATATTAAGTGCACTTCGTATAATCTTGTTCACAATTATTTTTACATTAGTTATTTCAAAACATAAAGTGTCCTTATAATTATGAGAAGGAGTGTATATATATCTTGTACAAATCTTGCAATCGACTTTTAACTCACTTCCCGACTAGCTAGAAATTTAAAACTTTCAGGATTGCTCAGAACACGGTGACAACACAATACTTCGAAGTCTAATTTTCGAATTTTTTATTAGTTGTCTTATAATTAATTAAAATATGAAAATAATAACATCCTAATAGCGTTAATATAGCCATTAAAATATTAGCTATAATTCAATTGTTGCAAAAAAAAAAAAAAAAAAAAAAAAAAAAAAAAATACGAGTTAATTTTCTTTCGACATAAAAATAAATAGGTTTAATTAAACGTGAATATTAAAAAACTATAAAAAGGTAAATTATGCATTTCACAAAAATTGACACCACTGTCACTTTAAAAATTTTATGCACATTGATAGCAGGTCTGTGATTCACCAGAAATCTTAAAACATGGTGTATTAAAAGTTTTTTTTTAAATCTTATAATTATTTTTCTTTCATTTTGCACGCGCGCTTTTTATTTCCTAATTCAAAATTATTTAAAAAAAATTTTCGGTAGTGTTTGTAAGTAGGAATTGACTTTAAAAAATTTCTTTTATATTACTTGTTTTTAAATTAATTTTTTACTTCAAAATTAAATTCAGAGTTTTGAATGTTGAACATTATAACATTTTGAATTATCGGCAAAGGGGTAATAGAACCAAGTTTCGGAGACGACAAAAAATAGACAAGCATTTTTTTTTTTTTTTTTCTTTTAAGATTTATAAAATTTAAACGGGTCAACAAATCTTTTTACAAATAAATAAATGAATAAAATAAAATAAAAATTAGGGCAATTTTACCAGTAGTAGACACTTAGAAGACATTTTCCGATTACCCTGTGTTCTCAGCCTTTTTTGTGAAAAATATTCATAATATTATGAAAAGATTATTTAATAATCCTTAAACCTAATGAACATAAAAATTTCTTTAAAAAAAAAAAAAAAAAAAAAAAAGTATCAGACAAAGTATTATATATATTTCTTGTAAAACTGCTCAAGTTTTTAACTTTCTGCTTTATTCATCCATTTAATTTACATTATTTCTACTTGATCATCACGAACAATTTTCATTTTCTTTCAGCTCAGATCAAATTTATTTAGACACAAGTTGTTTCTTTCTTTCTTTTTTTCTGTTTTCTAAATTCATTGATGTACTACTCTTGAGAATTCCATATATATACTCGTTATTTAATTATTTTAATTTACCCAGCTCTACATCATTTAATATATCAAGCTTATTATTACTATTTTTTTTTTTTCGCAAATTCATAATTGCTAAAAATTGCCAGTAATTTTTACAAATACACCAGGTATCTCCAGAATTAAAAATAATGAACTGAAAAAGATTGATTGGTTGGTTGGTTTAAGGCCAACTGACTACGCTAGGGTCCTACTTTTTTAATGAAGCAACGCTTTTCCACTTTCTTAAAGGATTTTTTTTTTTCCCTTGTGTGTTTGTTTCATGTTAACCCCGTATATGGTATATTTATTCTATATTTATGGTATATTTATTTATCCCATATTTATACCATTCTATGGTATATTTATTCCATATTTATTCCTTAGTCCCTGCAGTAGTTTACCTTAAGTGAAATTTCATATTAAGCAAATTCGTGCTAAAAGATGATAAAACATTATAGTTCGTATTGACGAGGATTGAGATGCTAAACGTGTTCACATTAACGAGGTTCGACTATAAATAGTAGTGCCTAAGTGCGTATGTGTATTATGTAAAGATTAAAATATATAACATTTCTAACTTTATATAAATATTATTTTAAACAGTTATTAGATAAACTTATATTTATTTCACCAATTTCACGGAAATATAGGACAACATCGGATTCATCAGACCGGATAATATTACTATAGCATACCTTTTTACTTCAAGGAAAGGAGACCAAGGGAGCTCGAACCCCTCTCACCACCAATAATTTGAAACATTTCATTTTTGTTTTGATGACTGAAACAAATTAACAAATCGGTCTCAGCCGAATGAACTGAAGGGGGAATGAACTCCCCCTTAATAAGCTACCTTAGCCCCTGCAGATAAGGTCTCTGACTACGCCTGTGTAATATCGCCCGATACTGGAATATGTTGTTTGACCGGCCAACGCAACACCCGCTGTAATTTCGTTATTTATTGACGCAGGAACATCTAATAGATATAATTCAACAGGAAATTAAATGCACTTTCTGAAAATGTCGTCGAAGTTTGAATTAGGGGTCCTCTACATATTGAAATGAACGCCAACTTTGATTTTTTTGAATAGCAACACCCATTTTTGACTGCATATTCGAATTTCTGAGAGTCTGGTAGTTCGGAAAAGTAACTGTTGTTAATATACTTTATCTTTAGTATTTATAGAGTTATAATAAAAAATGTGTTAGGGGGTTATCTCTAAATGTAGAAAAATAAAATTAAGATCCTATAGGAAATAGACAAAATTTAATGTTTGACACCGGAAATCTTCCAGGAAAAAATGAATTATATAAATTAATAAAAACATTTACATTTACCATTTTCTTAATTATCCTGAATTCAGTTTTTTTTTAGATTTGTATATACTTCAGTACTTTTTTAGATAATTTTAGGTCTATTTAAATACATTACACTTGCGACTGGTCCAGACTGTACTCTTTGAAAAAAGTATAGTATTTTTCAAGTAAAAGTGTCTATTATGGCTGTAGTGATCACCAATAAAGCTTAAATTTTCTTTCGTAGGTGTAGCATAAAATACGAAATAAAATAATATAGATATAAATATACAACAACGCATAAACTAAATCTTTTCGGATAAATTATTGTAGGGGGTTCATGAAGTAAATATTAAACAATTTTAATCGCACTTACCAGTTTTGGGCCAGTTGAACTCTTTGGAACTGCACGATTCGTTTTACAATTTCTATGAAAATATAATTTCTTAATTAATCCTTTCGCGACTGCTGACATAGATTCACGCCATTTGAAAATCTGTAACTGTGTCAGTGGGCGTTTCTTTCGTAATTTGTGTGTTACTTATTTCTTAAGTGCGTACCCATTATTCATATTTTTGCAATAAAATATACTATGGATAGAAATATATTGATTAGGAAGAATATAATTATAATGTATATCCATTTGTAATATAATTGTGAATACAGAAAATTTGTTTCGAAATACTAAGCCTATTTTTCTATTTAAAACAGTAAACCACGCCTATTTAGTTAATTTTTTTCTTCTAGTGTTTTAAAAGATTCAAAACTTATCACCAGTAATCGATGAAGTAAATACCACTTGTGCATATTTTTGTCAACATAAAATAAGGGGTTTAACACGAATACTCGATGTCACATTTACTTTTCTTTCTTTTCTGTATTGTTTTGTTGATGAAGGAAGAACTTTAGAAAACAGGAATTCTTGATGACTAATGACTAAAAATCATCATTTTCGTTTCATTTCTTTGCGTTTGACGTTGTTGTTATATAATTTGACCAGTGAGTAAAAAATAAAAATATTTTGTTTAATTTTCTTTGTTATTTTTTAAGATTTAATTTGTTATCTCATGCAAAACTTTATAAGAGACGGCCTCCTAAACCACTCGAAAAGAAAGATTTATTTATATCTCGAAAACTAATAACTGGAATAAGCTGCAAATTTGCACACCCATATTTTTCAGCATTAGGATTCTTTTTATGTAAAAATTAATATCATAATTCATAATTTTTATAAATATGAATTTATTAATATTTTTCAGAATTAAAAATATATTTCAGAATCAAAAGTAATGATGGATTATGTTTGGGTTTCCTCACTGTATCTTGTAAAAAAATAAGTATATCCATCAAGTTATTTTTTGTGACGATATTATTAAAAGTTTGAAATATGAATTTAACATTAGCACCTTCAAACTTTGAACGCTTATAACTCTGTGAAAAAATAAGTAAAATATACAACCAATATACTTTTTCGCATTCTCGTGATCCCAGGAATTCAAATATGAAATAAAAATAGGGCATTACCATTGAACAAAAAATCAAAGTTGGTGCGCGTTTTAATATGTAGACGACTCCCAATTCAAAATTTCACTTCATTTTCTGAAACTACTCACAATTTCCCGTCGAATGATACTTATTACATTTTTCTACATCGATTAGCAACGAAGTTACGTTGACTGTTGCGTCCCCCCCCCCCCCGACTGTACGTGGGAGAGAGAGAGCACAGCAATAATCTCGTTGCGCTAAAAATGTATATTTTACACATACTATTAATCATGAAGGAGGATTATACTACCATGCTATTAATAAAAAGAGAAAATATTCCTTACTTACCAACATCTCCAATCGTGAATCCATCACTCAGTTTCTTCACACCAGTTTCATCTCCCCAGCAGACTGCATTTATTGTATCCGATGGTGAATCTCGAATGGTAAAATTTAAAACATAACGTGTAGATCCAGGTTCTTAAAACAGAATGAGAAAAATCATTTTATTATAAGGACCATTTTTAATTAAAACAAATCATGTCGGATTTATCAATGTCAAAAATGTATTTTGTATATATATATATATATATATTTTCAAAGAATACTTTTATTTGCATTAGTCGCAAAATGAGTATTTTCAGCTTGTCATTGTAATAAAAATAATTAAAAAATGGATTATATAAAAAAATAAAAAAATAAATTTCTATAAGTTTTTTTACACAAATTAAATAGATCAATATTTGATTAAGGAATTTCAAAAAACGATAAACGGTTATTCCATGAGAGAGATGAATGCAAAGAGGTAAATTATTAGATGAATAAATTTATTTTATTTGTTATGTGAAAATAATTTATACTGTATAGTTATAATTACTCTAAAAAGATGTGTAAAAAGTGTGGCATTACACATAAACATTTATTCGGTTATAGATTCTAAAAAATCTAATTAGTACAAATGTATTTCATAATCCAATGAGACATGAGATCTTACAAGAAAAAAGTATTGTGTACTTTTGAAACTCCGATTTCTTTCATAATTAACATTTTATTTTCATTTTCAAATATGTAAAACTAGTTAGTTGTAGGGTGACTAATGGCCGTATTCACCACTAACTTCAACTCCCGATTCACTTGAAAAGTGTCTAAAGGCAGGGTACAGCTTTCCAGCAAAATTTGGCTAGGGACCCTCGACAGAGAGAGACTGGACATAGGCCGGCTTTTTGACGAAATTCTCCTTTTAGTGCCAGTTGCTCCATTGCTTATCATTACGCTGAGAAGAAATTTTTATTATTTATGTCATAATCGAAAAAGAACTTATTTATTACATTTTTACTTTGTTGTGAGATAAACTGCTTTAATTTTGGAATACTTTTAAAAGATAAAAATGCATAATTCTCTTATTGCATGCTGTTTTACATATTTATTTCTTAACATATGAAATAATTACATTATTTATTTGCTAGCTATTAGTTTTTAACTTCTGTTGTTTGTTATATTTAATATGTCAGATCTCAATGTATTTTTCTGATATATTTTAAAATATATATTTAAAACTAGTTGGCATAGGTGGACTCTGCTCAGTTCCCCACCATATTTATGTTCTCATAAATTTCTAGTGCGAGACATATTATAATCATGTTAAAAGAAATGAATTTGACCAAAGCTTGATACAGTGACAGAATGAAATCCCCGCCTAATAGGCTATCCACCGTTCACTTCGATACATTTATCTTGTTCTAATCTATTAATTTATTTTATCAGGGTCAATTCCGTTGTTTAGTTTTCATGCTACTATTTCCAATGCAATAATCCTCAAAATTCATATTTATATGAAAAATTTACAATTTCGCTATGTTGATAAAATCGTAAATTACGAATAATTTGCGAAATTTTCCTATTAGAATATTTTTATTCAATCATGTTCAAACAAATATCATAAATGTAATTTTTAAGTTGTAATGTATTTATGATCCTCAAAATGGAAGTTTAAACTCAATTTTGCCTTATTCTGACATGTTAAGTAAATCGTAAATTCCAAATAACGTACGAATTTTTTTAAATTGAAAAAATCATAGTCTGTGATATTCATGCCAGTATCCTAAGTAATATTTCGAAAGTGGTTTGACATCTTTACGATGAAAATATCCCTCAAGATTGACGTTTATGTGAAATTTTGCTCTATTCTGCCATGTTAAGAAATTCGTAAATTTCCAATAACTTACGAAATTTTTATATTGGAAAATCATAGTCATTAATATTCATGCCAGTGTCCTAAATAATATTTCAAAAGTAGTCTAACATCTTTACGATGAAAATATCCCTCAAAATTGACGTTTATGTGAAATTTTGCTCTATTCTGCCATGTTAAGAAATTTGTAAATTTCCAATAATTTGCGATATTTTCAAAATATCATGTTTATAGTTAGTGGTGTTCATTCTTTCATCGAAACTGATATTTTAAAACTGGTCTGACATTTTTACAGTAAAAAGTTTCCATTTAATGCACGTTTAAGTGAATTTTTGTCCTATTCTCCGATTTTAAGAAAATCGTAAATTTCTAATAACTTACGAAGTTTTTAAATTCGAACGTTGCAAATGAATAGGGTTCTTGCCAGTGGCGAAAGTAATATTTAAAAACTGATCTGACCTCTTTGCGACAATTTGTTCTTGAGATATCGTGTACACAGACTAACACACTAACACTCTAACACACACCCTACAGACAGACACCATACAAATTTTGTCATTTTCGGATTCCTCACACTTGAAAACGTGTAAAAAATTCAAAAAACCAAGGTCGAAAATTTTCACGATTACCTAAGTTCCCCATACCTATCCGCGATTGTAATGAAAAAAAAAAACTAATAGTCCTCCGTCCTAAACTAAATTCTGCTTTTGCCAGAATTTCATCAAAATCGTTTTTTTTTTTTTTTTTTGAAAGAAAAACAAAAGAAAATTAACAATAATCAGTATCCGCGATTGTAATGAAATGCTCGCCCTCTGATGGGTTAAAGTGAAATTACAATTAACATGCTTTAATTCGGCTTTCATCAAGCCGCCATTGCTAGCCGATGTTTAGTTTCACATATATTTATTGAATAAAAATGAATAAATCCGGTAAAAAAGATAACACATACTGTTGTGTGCTACAGTGTAACTCCAAAGGATCAAGAAATCCAGAATTAAGCTTCCATTTATTTCCAAATGACAAATTTAAAATTTCAGTTGCTTCGGCTAATGGAAGTAAAGAATTAATCAGATGATTTGAAACTAATATTTGTTCAGCTTCAGTTAAAAATCTACTTCCGATCGAACTTTGAATAAACTGAAATATTTTTTTTTCCAAAAGCAATCAATTTTCCATGATGTAATGGCGGAGAAATTATAGTAAGAACATTAAGTAGAATAACAAAAAGAACAATAATAAATACACGTGGCTATTATATTTACTAACAACAAAAGCTGAAAAAGCGCCATCTATCGATCATTACAAACGCGGATAGTATGATGGGGAACTAATAACTATATGAAAAAAAATATATATATGTATATTTTTTTTAGTACGCAAAATGTATCAGATTACTTAAAATATATTAATAAAAATAAAGAATACAAGGTGTATATTATTTGCTAACATATGAAATATAAATTTCTTTTAAATAATAACTACCATAATAAATTTTATAAATAATATTTAAATAAGTAATTATTTTTATTTACATGATATTTAAAAAAAAAATAAAAAAAAATCAATGAAATAAGCAAATCTTATACTTTTAAGTGAGCAATATTTGTATATATATTTCACTGTTCTCGAGAACGGTAGCTCGGACAGTCACGAGATTCAACACAAAGGTGCCCCCCGAAGAACCATTGTGCCCATCGAAGTCAGAATTTCGAATTTCTGTTTAGTTTTCATTTAATTAATAAAAATATAAAAATAATAAGCTAATAATAACAAAAAATTAGCCATTTAAATTTAATCCATAATTTAATTGTTGCCAAAAAAAAAAAAAAATTACGAGTTTTTTTTTTTTTTTTTTTTTTTCAACAGGAAAATAAATACATTTATCTAAACATGAACAATACTACACACTACTGATTGCAGAGCTTCCAAATTTGGCATATAGGTACCTGGGACCCTGCAGGTGTGCACCTCATCGAGATTTTTTCGAATTTGAATTTTTTAAATTAATGTTTGTTCGATTTTAAACATTGGCTTTTATGTTTCATTTTTCATGAATTTATTCTTCGATTGTAATTGTCTGCGTATCTTAGCAACGGCTATATTATGCAATTTATTTTTTATTTAATACATTTATTTGAGGGCGAATCTTTTTTCTCTTTTTAATTTATTATATTTATTGAAAATAATATGGTAATGCAGTAGAAAAAATTAAATATATTAAATTTAAAATTTAAAAACGTATTTATAACAGTTATGTTTATGTATAATTTTTGTGGTATAACAACAATTATTTTTCATTTGTTAATTTAATTTCTTTAAAAGTTTTTTTTTTCTAATTTATAGTATTTGTCAGGAAATAATGGTAGTATATAGTAGAAAGGATTAAACTGATTGGAATTTATTTGTTTTTTATGTATTTAATTCATTCTAAAAGAAAATCTACTTTTAATTTTATTTCATTATATTGGTCGGAATCAAATTGTAATACAGTGTAAATAGCATGAGCAGTAAAATACTTGGTTCAAAAACTAAAATATTTAATAGACGCTGAGATACAGTTATCTTTAAAATCGTAGTTCTTAAATAATGGCAGACCCACCTATCGTCAATAAATACCCATATTGAAATACATAGGAAAGAGATTTCTGCAGGCAGTGGGGACCTGTTGCCGATACAGTGCAGGCAGAGAAAGAGCTGCCGTAGTCAGCGAGTACCCGATGCGAGGTCTAGAGCGATTCCAATGTAATTATTTTAGTTTTTATTTATAATGTGATGTGAAAAATAAATAATGATCCAACTCTTTTGGAGATTCATTTAAATATAGTGGCCAGCGAAACGGGCGTAGCCTGCTAGTATAAATTAAATAAATAAAAACATCTATATATTAATTTGAAACATGTTTTTGTCTGTCTCCACTATATTGAGAGAACTACTTGGTGTAAAAATTTGGTTGAGTTGTCTAAAAAATGGTCTTGGTCTGTAGATGTGCTATGAAAAGAGAAAAATAAAAAAAACTCTAACGGTTCCCCCCCCGGGGGGAAAAACGGGTTAAAAACACGTTTACGGGCTTAACTAAGCTCCAAATTACTTCACGGTGAAGAAATTGTACATATGGGGACTAGAGTCGAATACTGAAAAATTAATATCTGCGAATTTGGAATTTTCGATTTTAAAGGGGGAAAGTAGATTTGGATGAGAGGGGAAAGGGGGGAAATTAGTTTGAGAGGGAAATCCGTTCTAGACCCACACATGTAGTACCTCATTTTAAATGTCTTGAAATTTCATGTCGATTGGGGATGTTTGTATACAGTATAGTGCGACCCCTGGTGGTGAAAAATGGAACTAAATGATTTTGTTGTAGACCCTATCATGTTACCTCTTATTTTAAAGGTCTTGGTATTTCCTGACCGTTGGTGATGTTCGTAGAGAACACAGTGCGCCCCCTGGCGGTGGAAAGTGCAACTAAAGGATTTGGCAGTTAACACCACCATGTGACACCTTATTTAATAGGTCTTGGAAATCCAAGGCGATTGGTGATAGAGGGCTTGAAATTTCATGTTGATTGGGGATATTTGTATACAATATAGTGCGTCCACTGGTGGTGAAAAATGGAACTAGTGATTTTGTAGTAGACCCTATCATGTTATATCTTATTTTAAAGGTCTTGGTATTTCCTCACCGTTGGTGATGTTCGTACAGAACAAACTGCGCTCCCTGACGGGGGAAAGTGCAACTAAAGAATTTTGCAGTTGACACCACCATGTGAAACCTTATTTGAAAAGTCTTGGAAATTCAAGGCGATTGGTGATGTTCGTATACAACATACTGCACCCCCTGGTGGAAGAAAGTGGATTTTGCAACGCGTGCGTAGCATGCATGCCTGCTATACAGTGCAGCAGCCACAGGCAGAGGTAACATGAGTCAGAGGTTCGCTCGGTTCAAGGTTCATTTTTGAGAATTTTTTCATGTTATTAGCGGTCTGTATATACGCTGCCGCAGGCACCGGGTCACGAGCCCGAGTTCCGTTCTGTTTGAGTTTTTTTTTTTTTTTTTTTTTTTTTGTGATGCTTTCATTTAAAATTAGAAATTTAAACAAAATCGAGTTAAAGATATAAAACCATACAAATTTAAGTTATTATCATGGGCCCGGGCATTGCCGGGCGGGTTCGGTTGGTCCCAGGTTAATTTTTTGGAATTTTTTTATGTTATTAGCGGCCCGCGTATGGCGCTGCCGCAGGCACCGGGGGCACAAAGCAGAGTTTCGTTCTGTTCGAGGTAATTATTTTTGTTACAGCTGATTATTTTTTTCGTGATGCTTTCATTTAAAAACAGAAATTCAAACTAAATGGTGTTAAAGGTATAAAATCATACAAATTTAAGGTTCATTTAAGGTATCATGGGACCGGGCAACACCGGGCGGGTTCGTTCGGTTCCAGGTTAATTTTTGGGAATATTTTTATGTTATTAGCGACCTGCGTATGCGCTGCCGAAGGCACCAGGATCACAAGGCAGAGTTTCGTTCGGTTCGAGGTAATTTTTTTGTTACAGCTGATTATTTTTTCACGATGCTTTTATTTAAAAATAGAAATTCAAACAAAATTGAATTAAAGATGTAAAACCATACTAATTTAAGGTTCATTTAAGGTTATTACCATGGGCCCGGGAAACGCCGGACGGGTCAGCTAACATGTAGTCTTAGTATTAAACGAATTAGAAAATAAAAGATAGCAACTGTTTATTTGGAGTCAGTTTGACGTCACATTGACTGTATTTTGTAGAAAGTGATGTCATATATAGTATTTCTATTTATAAGCATTTTTCTGACTTTCTTTTTTTTAAGTGAAATGTCGTAAATTATATTAGATGTTTTAACTTGAAATACATTTAAATAATGATGCAACGTTTTTTGAAACATTACGGTCAATAAAATGATCGTCGAATTCGACGGGTTCCAGCTAGTTTTTTTAATTTCTAAAGATATTAGTTAATATTTTTACAAATTATTATTAATAAAATTTTTATTTTTAATATTTAATTAAGTCATTATTATTAATAATGCGTAACTGAAATAAATAAATTATGTATTTTTAGCGTGTAAAAATATTACGTAAATATTTTTATAAAATAATAACAAATAATTTCTGTTCTTCTGCCGTAGTTTTACATTTATTCATGAATTACTTGACAAAAACTAAGATTACCATATTTTTGTTAAAAACTTTTTATATGTAGAATGTATGTCCTCTGATAAAATAAGGTAGAATTACTTTCACTAAGGTAGAATTGTTTCACAATTAACGTATTTTGCTTAATATAGAAATATATACAACAAAAAATTCCTCTGTTTTCCGATAGGAATTGAAAAAGTAACCATGTCGAAGGTAAAAACAATATTCGTTTTTCTTGAAATTATTTTTCTCTGAGACGAAAAAAAAAATATATATTTATATTCTGCACAAATTTAGAACAACTTCCTTTCATTTATGTTGTATAGTAAAGAGCCAATCGCGAAGAAAAAAGCATTACGTTCTATGGGGATCGCTCCGAATTGGCACTAAGATGGCCGACTTTCGGTCAATGTCCAGTCTCTTTATATATAGGGTCCCTAAATTTGGCAGGCTGTTTCTGCCATGTAGCGTCGAGGATTTCATATCATCTTTGATTGGTTATTTTCACCTAAAATATCTGAAAATAACTATACCGCTAGATGGCAGAAACAATTTGCTAAAAGTTTGTACCCTGCCTTTATACGCTTTTCAAATTTTCATTTTCAATCAGGAGTTTAAGTTATTGGTGAATAACAGCCTAAGGTGCCCGTTGAAAAATGATCATTTCATTTTATTTATTTCTCACTTCAAATAATTTATTTGCCAGCAAGCCCGTGCGAAATTTTCGCACTTTACTTATCTCTTCGTTACCCTTAAAATTATTATTATTATTTTATAGACGTCATTTTTTAGATAATCACGACATCATATAGATGCAAATTTAATATTATATATATTTTTTCACGTGAAAACATATTTCATCATAAGCTTGTGGGGGGGGGGGATGGCAACAATTAAAAATTTAAATGTCTATTTTAAAGCTATGTCTATTTTCATATTTTAATTAATTAAAAAAAATATATAATCAAAAATTCGTTACAAATAAGGTACTAAATAAAAGGGGCGAATTTTCTGAATCCGTTGGATTAAACAACTTATCGATCGGACAATTATATTTTTTAAAATTAACTAAAGTATGAAAATTAGGTGGCAACTTGCGGTCACATACAGAGTCCAAGGAAATATCTTAGCCTCGTTTTAAGCGTGACAGAGTCAGTCAGTGATGAGCGACTGTATATGCTGATTTCTTTCAAGTTTTCTCCAAAATTTCTCGATAGGTTATTGGATTGAGCCATTGTCAAGTCGTTAGGGGGAATTCAGCTTGTTATTTTCTGCAAGCTGAAAATAACTTCTGCACAAAAGGATAGACAAGATTTATTTATTTATTTATTTATTTATTTATTTTTTTTTATAATTAATTTTCAAAAGGGCAGAACAAATATATCAAATTAGTGAAAATTGCATAATTTTGATAGTATGATAGGAAAAACATAACCATTTGGTAAATGAAAAAATAACATAACTTACTAAAGGATTGTTGTTATTATTATTATTATTCGATTTGCAATAAAACTGTAGTCGCCATATTCCCTGATTTTTAAACTAAATATCGAATAAATTTGGATATCTACCACTTCGGGTTTTCGAGGTTAAGGCTTGACTTCTAGAAAATTGTAAGAATTTTTACGAACATACAATTTTGGTTCTAGATTAAAATCTGTTGAGGACAAATCTCTTTTTTAGGACTGAGGGCCTATTAGTCTCAATCTGGGATTTTTACGTTGTCGATTTCGATAGTTGGACATTTTTCGAAATCTAAAATTTATCGAAAATATGATGAATAATTTGAAAGTGATGTTATAATTTGAAAAAAGAAAGAAAAAAAAAAAAAAAAAAAAAAAAAAAAACTAATAGTCCTCCGTCCTAAACTAAATTCTGCTTTTGCCAGAATTTCATCAAAATCGTTTTTTTTTTTTTTTTTTGAAAGAAAAACAAAAGAAAATTAACAATAATCAGTATCCGCGATTGTAATGAAATGCTCGCCCTCTGGTGGGTTAAAGTGAAATTACAATTAACATGCTTTAATTCGGCTTTCATCAAGCCGCCATTGCTAGCCGATGTTTAGTTTCACATATATTTATTGAATAAAAATGAATAAATCCGGTAAAAAAGATAACACATACTGTTGTGTGCTACAGTGTAACTCCAAAGGATCAAGAAATCCAGAATTAAGCTTCCATTTATTTCCAAATGACAAATTTAAAATTTCAGTTGCTTCGGCTAATGGAAGTAAAGAATTAATCAGATGATTTGAAACTAATATTTGTTCAGCTTCAGTTAAAAATCTACTTCCGATCGAACTTTGAATAAACTGAAATATTTTTTTTTCCAAAAGCAATCAATTTTCCATGATGTAATGGCGGAGAAATTATAGTACGAACATTAAGTAGAATAACAAAAAGAACAATAATAAATACACGTGGCTATTATATTTACTAACAACAAAAGCTGAAAAAGCGCCACCTATCGATCATTACAAACGCGGATCGTTACAAGCGATATCGAAAAATTTTTTTTAATAATTTTGAATTAGGAAATAAAAAGTGCGCGTGAAATAATATGAAATAAAAATAAGTAAAAAAATGAATTTTAGGATTTAATGTTTTTGTTTTTCGGGGGCTGCTCATGCATATAAAAAATGCGTATTAAAACGAGTCGAAGAAGGAAGCGAAATAAGTATTGAGTTATATTACGATAAATACGATATATAATATGATACGATATATTAGACCTATCGTCCAGGGTTAGTAGGCATTTTTTTTTTTTTTTTTTTTTTTTTAACCGCAAAATGAAATATTAAAAATTTATCAATTTTTGGAAAATGAGTAAGAAAAACATAAGCCTTACACATTTGTTGTGAAAGAAATTAATTACTTAAAATCTCTTGCTCTTTCTCGAGGTCCTCTATTATTAATAAAGCTTTATATAAATTCAAGCATCCTAAATGCTCTGATATCAAATTGAACGATCACAGTCTCATTCCAGTTGTTTTACCTTTTTATTCTTTCTTTCTTCTTTTTCTTTTTTTAATAATCGGAGATAATTGTTACCTTTCGGCGACTAGTATGCTTTTATAAATCTAATGTCATTTTAAAAACAGTAGCTATTCTTTAAAATAAATAAATAAATAAAAATTCCAACATAGCATTTGTTTTATTTATATTAAAAGTGTGGATAATTACTCATTTTACTTGAGGGTGAAAATTTAGTTTCTGATTTTAGAAGCATTAAAATTATGCATTTTTTCTATTTTACTTTTTGCATAACATGGACAATACAAATATGTATATTTCTTTAAAATCTATTGTACAAAATGGATTTAGACTTAAGAGGGGACAATACCTAATCTCGCCGGCAGCCTTCGCCCATGTTACTCTATGGGAAATTTGTTGCTACAATTACACATTACCTAATGAATATTTTTCAATTCTGTTTTCGCAGTCAGAAAATTCATAACCGTTAAATGAGTACTCATTTTTGAAAAATTCATTTTTTTTTTTTTTAATTTTTACATTTTAATTTTGAGTTCAAAAATGCGATTTTTCACAAAATGCATTTTTCTCATTTTCTAATCGCAAAATGAAATACTAAAATTTTAAAAAATCAATTTTTGGAAAACAAGTACTAATTTAACGCTTATGAATTTTCTAAATGTGAAAACAGAATTGAAAAATATTCATTAGGTAATGAGTAATTATGTAAACAAATTTTCCCATAGAATAACATGGGCGAAGGCTGCCGGCGAGATTAGGTATTGTCCGCTCTTAAATTAAGACATGCTTACAATATGAACTTCATCGAGCACCTTCAAAATTAATAAATTTAGGTTAAAAATATCACTTTAAAAGCAGTTCTAATTTTCTTCCAGGCATTTAAAAACCTTCAATTTTAAGATTATGTGCACAAGTGAAACATTCAAACACATTTTGAATAAAATGAATCATTTTATACTGAAAAATAAATTCACATGTAATTAAAATTAGACCGAAATATGGATTAGAAAATGCAAAACACTATCGATTTAACAATAAATTACTATGAAATAGTAGTACATACGTTTCTTGCTGATTATAGCTCTAACGTCTTGTTTTGTTATAACCGTTCCAATGATCAATACTTGATTGAGTTCAGGAGATAGTTGACGTATTGAAACTTTTTGAAGAAATTGATCAGATTCATTATCAAATCCATAATTATCTGAAATCCAAGCCATATCAACTTATAAATTTGTATTTCTTTTCAATAGTTTATTTTTTCGTTTTGTCTTTTTCAAGAAGAATATTTGTTGCAAGTTTGTAAATAATGAAAAGAAAACCAAGAAAACGAAAAAGAGCAAAATGTAATTGTGATAAGAATTTTCGAATTTATAAGCAGACGATTTTTAAACTTGTAAAAATGTTACGATGCATATTCCTTAAAAATAATTTATTTTTTCTCAAAAAATAAAATGATATGTATTATATTAATTCTGATTAACTTCTCGTAACCTATAAAAAGTTTTAAATTAGAATTTTTTCAGTTAAAAAATTCTTAATAAATTAAATTACAATTAAAAGCAATAGATGGCAGCACTAAAATTTTAGTGTTTCAATTAGAAAATTCTCGGTAATATTTTAATTTTATTCACTTTGATTTTGAATTTTTTTTTTTTTTTTTTCATTTGAAATATAAATAACTATTTTACTCGGTATGAAAATAAATATTATAGATTTTTTTCTTCTTCAATCGTCTGAAGGAGAACAACTTTCTTTTTCGTATATTTGTGAATCAAATTGATTCCACATCCACTGAGTAGCCTTTTCTAGCTGGCAACTGTAGCCATGGCTCCCTACGATTCAATTGAATTCTATTTACCTGAATTATCAATTGATTCTATAGCATCGCAGGGTAGGGAGCCATGCTAACACAAAGTGTTCGTTTAGGATCTAATCTGTATAAATAAACAACATATACCACATAAGTCATTGCAAAAAATTCGATGTTATGTATGAAATGACATAATCCTAATTTAAATATACATATTCCCATCCAAATTTCTCTGGTGGCCACTGAAGCGGGGAAAGGATCAAAATTGTGATGGCATGTCTCCCATAGATATAGTAATGTATATAGATCTATTATCCCCATGCTATCGTCGAAAAAAAAAAAAAAAAAAAAAAAAAAACCAGCTTTCTAATCAGCCATTAAGTGGTATTGAAAAAAGAAAAAATAAATAAAAATGAATTTGAAACTGTATCTAGAGTTTTTCCTTCACCTTTAATAAATAAATTATTCATAAATTTTATTTGCTAAAATATTCGTGTGTATTCCCGTGTGTATTCACTCGGGGAAAGACGGCCATATTTTGGTAAAATCGCCGTCTTTTCCCAAGTGAAAAGGAATCACTTTTTTCTCCCCAATGATCAATCTATATATTATTACTATATCTATGATGGCTCCAGACCATCCTTAGGGATGCGCCCCAGATCATCGCCAATTACCCATTGCGCAGTACTAGTGTGACGACGTTAAACCCAACCAACCTAATTTACATAAATATACTTTAAGAAGGCAAATATGTTCGTTTTTAGTTCCACATCATATTGTGCATTTTTTGGGGGGAGTTATGTACTCGTAAAAATTTCGACCTTTTTCTTTTCTTTCAAGTTTTAATTTCTTCCCTTCAAGTTTGTTTCTTTCTTCCCTTCAAGTTTTTTACTTTCCGAACACTATAGTGAGGAAAGTATTGTAATCATGTCAAAAATCCGAATTCGAGATTTTGATGTTTCTATACGTTTCGAGGTCCCCTGAGTCCGTTTTCACTATTTTTACGATGATATATATATGTGTGTGTGTATGTATGTGTGTGTATGTATGTGTGTGTGTGTATGTATGTGTGTGTGTATATCTGTGAGTGAACACGCTAGCGTCTAAACGCTTTGTTAGAATAAGCTGAAAGTTGGTGCGTGTATTGTAAGTCACCATAGTACGAACCCTATAGATTTTGGTGAATCTAGCACTTATAGTTTTTTTACAGGGACACAAAGAAAAATTCTTTATCATTATGGTCAATGGGACCAAAATCTTAAAAGTGCGATAGCATCTAAACGCCTTATTCAATTGAGCAAAAAATTTATACACATATTATAGGTCACAGTTACTATCTGTATAGAGTTTGGAGAATCTGGCACTTACAGTTTTTTTACAGGGGCACAAAGAAAAATTCTTTATCATTATGGCCTATGGGGCCAAATTTCGGAGAAAAAAAGCAGACTTTCATATATTAAATCTTGATTTTGAGTTTTTTTAGCTTAAATACTGATCTGTAATCAGTTACTAACAAATCACCCTGTGTATATTTATTTTATTAATAAGTAATCTTCGAAAATTTCGAAATATTCTGGATAACTTAACGTATCACGCTGAAAAAACTGCGAAAAAAAGAAGAAATAAAACCGACTTGATTAAATTTTTTATTTGCTTCAAAATTTAATTACTATTTGCTAAGTATTATCAGTAGATTCTTATGTGAGGAGTTGTTCTTTGCATTTTTTAAAGATTGCTTATTTTCTAAAAATTATAAACGCAATATTGATAAAGACTTCAGAATATCTTTTGTGGAAAATAAAATATCACGTATTGAACGAAAAAATCTGGAGTTCCACTCGACTTTCGGAACATTAAGTAATTAACGGTGCTGTAAATAAATTAAAGTAAGACACGTCATTAAATAGACAAAAATGAAAATCATAATAAGGTGTTTGAATATTTTTCGCCATTATTTAATTTTACGCTATATTGCACTTCAAATAATTTGAGCCCATAGATCATACTGATAAAGAATTTTTCGTTGTGTCCTGTAAAATTCTATAAGGGCTAGATTTACCAAAATCCAAACAATTCGTGCGACAGTGACCTATAACATGTGCATAAATTTTCAGCTCAATCGAAAAAGGCATTTAGACGCTATCGCACTTTAAAAAGTTCGGTACCCATAGGCCATAATGATAAAGAATATTTCTTTGTGTCCCTGTAAAAAAAAAATAAAAAATAAAAATAAACTGTAAGTCCTAGATTCACAAAAATCAACAGGGTTCGTGCTATGGTGACCTATAACATGCGTACTAACAGCTAATTTGAACAAAGCATTTAGGCGCTATCGTGTTCACTCACGCTCATACACACACACATACACACGCACGCAAACATACATCATTGTAATAATAGCAAAAATGAACCCAGAGGACCTCAAAACATATAAAAACACCAAAATCTCAAAATCAGATTTTTTATATGATTACAATACTTTCCTTACATATGTATGTTTGGAAAGCAAAAATATTAAATTTGTAAAGTTTTAAACATTTTTCATACTCAGCGATGTTCATTATCCGTTACATTTCATACCTACTATTTTAACATTTACTCCTGTTTTCCAGTTGGACAGAACAGTTAATTAAATCTTCCCGTTACTTCAACCGCTGCTACTACACAATACGAGAAATTGAAATTATTTATTAAAAATTTTCTAATTAAATTTTCTATCAGGTTGATTTCTTTAGAAATCGACCTATTGCAATCATTTCGTTTATCTATCTATCTATCTATCTATTAATATATATAATGATCCTCATCTGTCATGAACGAATCCGGTTAGTACCGCTTCAAAACAGAAACTTTTGGCAGACATTTTTTTTTCCGTTTATTTAATTCAACTTCGGAAACATACATATCATTTTCATACATGTTTTGTATCGCACATATTCTTATTTCCTATAAAACCTTAAAATACTATTCAATTGTAATGTTTAAATCTCTAAATTAAGTATAACGGATCACTGGCTATTATAAACATGAACCTATAAATAGAATTATGTAACTTGGTTTGGTTTGGTTTGGTTTGGTTTGATGAGTACTGAGATTTTTTGCTTGCCTCGAAGGCCGCTTATATTTCGAAATATCCACACCACAAGGGTTTACAAGTTTTTATTTAATACACAGTAACAAGTACACAATATTTTGAAGACATAAGACAACACAAACATCCATGCCCGCACCAGGATTCGAACCTGGGACCAATAGATTCGGAAGGCAGCGCCCTACCGACCGAACCACCTGGCCGGCATTATGTAACTTCATGATTATAAACAAAGCAAGACCAAATAAAAACCATAGAATAATAATTAGGAAGAAGGAGCATGCTAATACTCTTAATGCTTACAAACCCCTTCTAGTGAAATGCCAGCGAAAGCTACTTTTGCTACTCAAAACCTTAAAGAAGGGCCATAGAATAATAATAATATCGCTGTTTGTTGTGGCAACACAACAGCTTATTAGAAACACTTATGCTCCTTCTTCCTTTATTATTATTCTATGATAAAAACAAACCAAAACTGTTGCCATTCAGAAAATACAAATTCCAAATGGACAACTTTTTAATTCTGAATGAACGACTCTTTGACTGTTTCATTAAAAAAACGCTTAAAATATTTCTAAAACATATTAAAGACTTAAAAATCTTAAAATATTTGTAAAAACGCATTAAAGCCTTTAAATATTTTTATCAAACTTTATTATTTGTTTACATTGTAAGGTATGATTGGCGCCGAGTTTAGTACGTAAATGCCGCCAGTTGATTTTAGTTTTGAAATTAGTGTAAAATGATAGTTGGGATAGAATGTTTGGTTGTGCAAGTAAAAGTCACCAGTTGAAATGAGTATTGAAATTAGAGTAGTCTAATGTGATAATGTCGAGTCAAGGTAAAATGTTCGGTTGAGAATGAGAAAGTCCCTAGCTGGATCCTGGATATTTTGGCGATGTTGAGGGTGAGATAGCTGGTTGGAGGTGTCGAGTAGAGGTGAATTTGGGTTAGCATGGAGTGTCTGTAGTTATTGGATAGTTAGTTAGAAAATTAGAAAACAGGATCTACGATAGTCTTAAAAAAAAGTATTTTGGTAAAATGAAGTGAATCGTTTTTTCTTATTATGAGGACTTTAAATAGGCAAGCGAAGTGATGACGTCACTGGCAGGTTCGTGGATACAAGAAAAATATTTCCTATATTAAACGCCCAATGGATTTTTCGTAAAAAATTATTAAAAATCGAGGGAAATTATTTCCCGAATTTAATCCCCATATTTAGGTTTAGATACAGTGCGGTGCATGAATATAAACGCACCTTTTCCAATAACCAGAAATAGAATTTTTACAATTTTAAAAGAAGGAATGTGACTTACAGTTATTGCATATGACTAACAGTTGAATAAGTTGCTTTGAGCACGTATGTTTAAGCTCATACAAGCTTATGTAAATGAGTGTTTAAGTATTTTCTCATTTTTCGCTGTTTTTCGTTTGTTGCGCGAAATTAAACGCACTCTGTATTTTGCGTTTAAAATTTAACAGAGCCATCGGAATTAAATTAAAATACAGATATTCGTGTTGCTAAAGTTCTCTAAAAACAGTTTTAATGATTGAGTGCAAAATTTACAGAGTTTGTTCAGGATGGCAAGAGGGAAAACTTTGACAGTAGTCTAGTGGATAAAAATCGACTTTATGCGTGGTAAAGGCTTTAGCAATCGTGAAATTGAGCGCCAAATCAGAAGACGTGAGAGTGCTGTGCGAAATTATATAAAGAAAGGAGAAAATTATCGGGAAAAAGCGTATAAAAAGCGAACAGGAAAACTCACCAGTTACGACAAACGTCGAATATGCAACACTGCAAAGAATAAGAATATTTCCTGTGCGAAGATAAAGGCTTAATATAAGCTGGGTGTTCATCGGACAACCATATGGAGAACTGTCAAAGCTGCAACATTAATTAAATTTAAGAAAATGAAGGCGAAACCACCCCTCACTCAAAAGCACAAAGATATGCGGTTGGAATGGGCAAGAAAATGGATTCTAGATCGACTAAATTGGGAAAAAGTCATTTTCTCAGATGAAAAAAAAAGTTTAATCTCGATAGCCCGGACGGATTTCATAGCTACTGGCACGATTTGAGAACCGAAGAAACGTACTATTCAAAACGTCAATCTGGAGGTGGGTCTGTCATGGTGTGGGCAGTCATAGGTTTTAAAAGGACTTTCGAATTAGAGTTCGTGGAAAACACTATGAACCCTGTAGATTATGTTCAGATGCTCACAAGGAACCTCCGCCGTCAAGCAGTCAAGAAAGCTGGAAGAAATTATATTTTTCAGCAAGATTGTGCATCTGTATATACAGCACATATCGTGAAAAAATGGTTCCGTGACAATAAAATTAAAGTTCTGGATTGGCACTCAAAAGCCCCGATTTAAATATAATGGTGAACGTATGGGGTGTTCTGGATCGCCGTGTTTACGTAAACAGAAGGCAGTTTAACACGAAAGATGAACTAAAATCGGCTATTCTATTAGCTTGGAAGACAATCAGCTTGGATGACCTCATGCCACTATATCAGTCAATGCCAAGGCATTTACTGGCTGTTCTAGAAGCCCATGGTGGCTTTACAAAGTATTAGATACAGTATTTGTTACTCAGTTATTTATTTTTTAGACGTGCGTTTAAATTCATGCAACATGTATTTTTGTCATAAATTCAATAAAATTATTTTCTAAAAAATAATACTCTCTTTTCATTGTTTTGACTCGTATTTTCATTTCTTGAATCATACACATACAGTTTGCATGAAGTGTCACCTATTCATATTTTTTTTATTACTCTTCTATACCATTCTAATTCTTAAAGTTAAGGTGCGTTTATATTCATGCAACGCACTGTATGTATTAGTTATCATGTGCATGCGTTAGATTAAGTTGTTTTTGTTCTAAAATTGATAAAATTTGAATTTTAAATTTCAAAACTTTAAATTTCAAAAAACTTCCATATTCCATTGAAAACATAAACATTTCATTTCAATGGATGATATTACACAATAAATATCCAACTAATATACTAATTAAAAGGAAAATGATAAATATTCTATTATAATTTGAAGTGAAATTTGTTTTCAAATGTCTAAATAAAGTATCTGATATAAAATACTAATATGTTGCAGCGGAATAGATTTGATATCGGTCATCCTTGGCAGAAAAAAAAAAAAAAATATATATATATATCGCCAAATTATCTGGCGAATATAATTTAATTCCTTTCAAAAATCATGGTTATTTTAAAAATTTATATTAAGAGAGTAAGGAATAATATGAAACAATATTTCGCACAACACAAATTACGAAAATATACATCTGGCATGTATATTTTCGTAGTACGTTTTTGATCGCCAAATACAAAAACGCCAAGGACAACAGAGTTTTGAAATTTAAAATTAAAATTTTGTCAATTTGACAGCAAAATAACTCAATCTAACATAACATGATAACTAACATGATAACTAATACATATATATACCCAAATATGGGGATTAAAATCGGGAAATAATTTTCCTCGATTTTTAATAATTTTTTACAAAAAATCCAATGGGCGATTAACATAGGAAATCATTTTCTTACATACATGGACGGTCAGTGACGTCACACTTCGCTTACGTATAGAGCACTTAATGGAACACTGGGATGTGTTGTTGCTGTTGTGTTGTCGGGCCTATATTTTTTGTCAACCAGCAGTTTTTTTTATTGTCATTCATATTTGTTGATCGGGTAAAATTTTTGAAGTGAAAACTTCTTTAGGCGCGTTGAGCACTTTTGGGTTAATAAAAATCATTGAACTCCCATCATCGTCAGCTAACGCTTTCCATTTGAAGTGAAAACTTTTGGGTGAAGAAAAATCATTGAATTCGCGTCATCGGCAGCAAACGTTTTCCATCCTTGTATGATACAAATAATGTATCACACAATTAACTTGCTAATGTGATGTGTTAATAATTATATACTGTATATTGTTTTAAAATCTGGTGCGGCATTACACGACTTCTCTCATCTCCGGGCACTGTCTCTATTGCAGTTAGACCTCACAAAACAGTGAGAAAGCCCAAAGCTGCCATTTTTCTCACGTTTTTACAATCTGGTGCGGCTCTACACGACTTCTCTCATCTCCGGACACTGTCCCTTAAAGATTGCAGCCGGAGAAAACTTCTTTAGGCGCGTTGAGCACTTTTGGGTTAATAAAAATCATTGAACTCCCATCATCGTCAGCTAACGCTTTCCATTTGAAGTGAAAACTTTTGGGTGAAGAAAAATCATTGAATTCGCGTCATCGGCAGCAAACGCTTTCCATCCTTGTATGATACAAATAACGTATCACACAATTAACTTGCTAATGTGATGTGTTAATAATTATATACTGTATATTGTTTTAAAATCTGGTGCGGCGTTACACGACTTCTCTCATCTCCGGGCACTGTCTCTATTGCAGTTAGACCTCACAAAACAGTGAGAAAGCCCAAAGCTGCCATTTTTCTCACGTTTTTACAATCTGGTGCGGCTCTACACGACTTCTCTCATCTCCGGACACTGTCTCTTAAAGATTGCAGCCGGAAACGTTGCAGTTAGGCCTCACAGAACCGTGAGAAAGACCAAAGCCTCCATTTTTCTCACGTTTTTACAATCTGGTGCGGCTCTACACGACTTCTCTCATCTCCGGACACTGTCTCTATTACAGTTAGACCTCACAAAACCGTGAGGAAGGCCAAAGCTGCCATTTTTCTCACGTTTTTACAATCTGGTGCGGCTCAACACGACTTCACTTAACTCCGGACACTGTCTCTTAACGATTGCATCCGGAATCGTTGCAATTAGACTTCACAGAACCATGAGAAAGACCAAAGCCGCCATTTTTCTTACGTTTTTAAAATCTGGTGCGGTTCTACACGACTTCTCCAGAGCTTCCAACCTAATCCCCCAAATTGTTAGTACCGCCCCTTTTTCTTCGCCACTTAATTTTTAGAGTATTTTTCTTCTTAATTCATTGTAGATACATTTGAAGAGAATTTCTCTAAAAATTAAGTGGTGTAGAAAAAGAGGCGGTACTAACAATTTGCCGGATTAGGTTGGCAGCTCTGCTTCTCTCATCTCCGGACACTGTCTCTTAAAGATTGCAGCCGGAAACGTTGCAATTAGACCTCACAGAACCGTGATAAAGGCCAAAGCCTCCATTTTTCTCACGTTTTTACAATCTGGTGCGGCTCTACACGACTTCTCTCATCTCCGGACACTGTCTCTTAAAGATTGCAGCCGGAAACGTTCCAGTTAGACCTCACAAAACCATGATAAAGGCCAAAGTTGCAATTTTTCTCACGTTTTTACGATCTGGTGTGGCTCTACACGACTTCTCTCATCTCCGGACACTGTCTCTATTACAGTTAGACCTCACAAAGAACGAAAATTATAAAATATCGAAACACATTTGATTTATAAACAAAAAATTGAAAATACATTTAAATGATCATCATGATCTAAACATCGTTTTGAAGATTTATCGTTCACATTCCGTCATTTTTGACGGGTTATATACTAGCATATATATAATGAAAATTTTGTCATCACGATAACTCCCGAAATAATACTCCAAATCGAACCAAATTTGGACAGCGAACTGATCTTATGAATATCTTGGATCAGTTCGTTAACCAAGTTGCTCTGACTTTTTGTTTTCAAGTGGCAGCCACTTGAATATTTCAAACTGACATTGTAAAAAGCGTATTTAAAGCAAGATTTGCTTGAATTTGGATGTAAATATAGACCACATAAGGGTCTCAATGAACTTTATTAATGAACTTTATCCGTCCTTTTTAATAAAGTGGCGGATATCTTAAGTGAGCGGGACCACTTGAAATCAGGCTACCATTTGAAAATTTAAAATCACGATAATTTCCGAAATAATACTCCAAATCGAACCAAATTTGGACAGTGTCTAAACTTATCTTATAAATATCTTAAATGAGTTTGTTAACCAAGTTTCTCCGCCATTTTGTTTTCAAGTGGAGACCACTTAATAAGTTCACATTCAAATTGTATTCCGATTTTGAAGCGTATTCCGAATTTATTTGAATTTTGATGTATATATAGATCCTATAAGTGTCTCAATCAACTTTATTAATGAACTTTACCCGCCATTTTTAACAAAGTGCGGATGTTATAAACTAAGCGAGACAACTTGAAATTAGGCTACCACTTGAAAATTTATAAACATGATAACTTATTAAAATCTGATTATATTCGAACCAAATATGAATAGTTATCTTATCATATAATTATTATGGATGAGTTCACTGGGCAACTTGTTCCAACTTTTTGTTTCCAAGTTGTGGCCACTTGAAAATGTGCTATCAAGATAACTTTTAAAATACTAAATTAATTCAAACAAAAATTGGATAGTGAATTTATGGTTCAAATATCTTGGATACGGTCTCTTGGTAACTTGATTCGCAATCAGTGGCGGATTTAAGGGAGGGCTAGGGGGCTGAAGCCCCCCCCCCCCAAAAAAAAAAAAAAAAACCACTGACATTCACAATTGAATATTGCAATTGTAAATTTTTTATTGGTCTAGAATAACGCTTTGAAAAATCTTAGCCCCCCCCCCCTGAAAAAAAAGTCAACTTCTGGATCCGACACTGTTCGCAATTGTATTTCCAAGTGGCAGCCACTTGAAAATTTGTCATTATGATAACTTTTGTAATACTAAAACAATTCGCATCAAATTTGGGTAATGCATTTACCATTCATATATCCCCGATAAGTTCGCTGGGCATCTCACACCATTTTTTTTTACCAAGTAGTGGCCATTTGAAATCCCGGTACCACTTGAAAATTTCTTATCACGATAATTTTTGAAATGCTGATTTATGAAAGGATTATGATTTGAATGATTTGAATTATGATTTGAAATGCTATAATTTTTGAAATAAAAAGCAAAGCAAAAAAAAAAAAAAAATCACTGGACACCCCTACCTTGCTGTGCATGATTCTGGAAACGCACGTAACTCGGTTCCGTGGCAATCACTATCATGCACGTAAAAAAAAAAAAAAAAAAAAAAAAAAAAAAAAAAAAAAAAAAATCACTGGGCACCCCTACCTTGCTGTGCAGGAATCTGAAAATGTCCGTAACTCGCTTCCGTGGAAATCACTATAACGTACTTTATTTTATTTGGAGACGATACATTTCTTTGTTACTAATAACAACATTAGCATTTATTTTTATACATATCTTGGGAAAAGTGACGCCAGAGATTGGGAAAGAAAGGGTAATGAGAGAAACTATTTACCAGTTGGCAAATAAAGTACCTTTGTTAACGCGAGGTTTTTAATTGATAACTTCGTTAATTAAGGCGATAGAAATTTTTAACTAAGAAAAATGTCATCCTTGGAGTATTCGACAAACATTGATACCTCTCATTACATTGAAGACACTCCCGTTCATGAGGAGATGCAATCGCAGACACTTTTTTTTTTTTGAGGGGAAAAAGGGGGGGGGTCAATCAGATTGAACCTTTTACTCAGAAAAATCACTGATTGTAACAGGAGAGCTGAGTTCCATTGTCTGGCGCGGTCAGCGCGTATGAATGCATATGCTTGGCAAGACAAACGATATTTCGTATTGTCTCCTTTGCTTACTGTGTAATTTTGTGTAATTTCTTTGAAATGAAATAGTTTTATAATTTAATGATTCACCATAACAAGAATCAATACCTTCAAACGCATAATAATGCAGTTTATTTTATTTTTTGCCATTCATGCATTGATCAAGGTGTAATTCGTCTAACCGCCGACACAGCTCTCCTGTTACACCCTTCTAGCTCAGTGAGAAAAATTCGCGTTTACTGTAGTGTTACCCCTTTAACTGCCATTTGCAAAATATTGCAAAAATTGGGTTTTCTCAAAAATGGATATAACGATTTCAGTGAACGTTTGGAGTTAATTATTTGGAGTAAAAAATCGATTAGACTTATCCTCATGTTCATGAAAATTGGGGGTCCCTGTTAACACTTAACACTATCTGTTGGTTGCAAAATATGGCAGAAATTGAGTTTACTTTGAAATGGATATAACGATTTTGATGAACGCTTGAGGTTAAGAATTGTTTGAGATGAAAAATTAATTATGCTCATTTTCAGGAAATCTTACGTTCACTGTTAACCCTTTATCCATCGGTTGCAAAATATGGCAGAAATTAGGTTTTCTCAAAAATAAATATAATGATTTTGATGAAAGCATGGGTTTAAGGGTGTTTTGAAGTGAAAAATCGTTTAGATTCATTCTCATATTGGGAAAATTCACGTTTGCTGTTAACCTTTTCACTCGTGGTTGTAAAGTATGGCAGAAATCGGGTATATTCGGAAATGGATAAAGCGACTTTAATGAAAATTTTTGATTTTTTTTTTTTTTTTTGGTGTGTGTGTGTGTGTGTGTGTGCGGGGGGGGGGACATCAATTGGACTAATCTCAAGCTTCAGGAAAGTTCGCATTCACTGCTAACCCATTTGCTGCCGGTTGAAAAATATGGCAGAATTTGCATTTACTAGGAAATGGATATGACGATATTAATTATAATTTAGAATTCAATTTAAATTCAAATTGAATTTTTCTCATCTTCAGGTAAGTTATCGTCCACAATCAACTTTCACTCAAGGGTTTTTTGAGGTGAGAAACCCATCTGATTTATCTTCATCTTCATGAAACTTAGCATTCATTATTAACCCTCATTTCGTTCGTGGCAAAATATGGCAGAGACATGATTTTCTTAAAAACTATTTGAATGCTTTTGATAAAAATTTAGATTTAGGAAATTTTTAAGTTTACGATTGAATTGTAAACACAAAAATCTGACAGTCTCTTTAGAACACACAGCGTTTACCGGTAACCCGCGCTTTCTCCAGAAAAAAATGACAGAAAGGCGTTTTTTTTTTTTTTTTTTTTTTTTAAGCACTCGCATGATTTTGATAAATATTTAGAGTTAGTGTGTTTTTGAGATGACATTACGATCTGAAATACCCTCATCTTCAGTGTAATTAGTATTCATTGGTAACCGGCATAGTGCACGGGAAAAATACGGTATAAACTTTGTTTTCTTGCAAATCGCTGGAATGATTTTGAAAAAAAAAAAAAAAAAAAAAGTTCTCAAGTTTTTATTTATCTTATACTATTAAGTGAGCAATATTTGTATGTATATTTCACTGATCTCGAAAACGGTAGCTCGGACAGTCACGAGATTTAACACAAAGGTGCATCCCGAAGGGTCATTGTGCACATCGAAGTCAGAGTTTCGAATTTTTGATTAGTTTTTTCTTAATTAATTAAAATGTGAAAATCATAACCTTCTAATTTCTGATAAAAAAAAGCCATTTAAATTTTAACATTTTATCCATAATTTAATTGTTGCCAATTTTTTTTTCGACAAAATAATAATAATAATAAAAAAAAAAACGTACATTTATTTAAAATGAGGAAAATAAATCAGAAAGATTAGAAAATAAATTAGAAATATCACTCGCATCGTTACAAATAAGACACCAAATGAAAGGGAAAATTTTTGTAAATCCGATGCATTAAACAGCTTATCAATCGGATGATTAGTTTTTTCTTAATTAATTAAAATGTGAAAATAAAAACCTTCTAATTTCTGATAAATAAGACATTTAAATTTTAAAATTTTATCCATAATTTAATTGTTGCCATTTTTTTTCGACAAAATAATAATAATAATAAAAAAAAAAAAAAAAAAAAAAAAAAAAAACCGTACACTTATTTAAAATGAGGAAAATAAATCAGAAAGATTAGAAAATAAATTAGAAATATTAGTCGCATCGTTACAAATAAGATAGCAAATGAAAGGGAAATTTTTTTTAAATCCGATGCATTAAACAGCTTATCAATCGGACAATTAGATTTTTTAAAATTAACTAAAGTATGAATTTTAGGTGGCAACAGCAGAAGATTGTATGGAAACCATAGACCTATTATAAGAGTGAACGGGACAATGGCAACCTTTTTGAGTGCAAAGATAACTCATAAAAAGGTCACGTGATTGTTGATCTACAGAAGCCAAGCTAGCCAATATTGAAATTTACTCGCCATGCTCTAAACTCTACTTTTTATTAAGCAGACGATATTTTTCTTTTTTCTTTGAAAGTTCTTTTAAAAAAAATTTTTTCACTTTAAAAGTTAGATTGTTTTGAATTTAAAAAGAATTTTATAGCTAGAAATAGTAATTAGATGTACTTTAAAAACCCTAGAATTATGTTAAATAAGAATTTTATTTCACAGGTAGATTCTTTTTAATATTTTATTATTTCGTTCTTTTAAAGTAATTATTTTTATAAAATGCTTATAATTTCTATACTTATTTCTCTAAATTGAATTAGTTTAACTATATTATATCTTATATTATTTCAAAACTGTGAATGATTATTTACAAGAGTTAAAACGAATATAGACAAACAAAGTTATAAAAACTTTTGAACTTTGTTCAAAAGTGTTAATAACAAGGTAAAAATATATTTTAGTAGCTGTATGGCCTTATTCACCGTTAACTTCAACTCCCGGTTCAATGTAAAAACTTGAAAAGCGCGTAAAGGCAGAGTATAGCTTTCCAAGAAAATTTGCCATCTGCTTCTGCCATCTAGCGCCAAAGTTTTCATATAATTTATGATTGGTCATTTTCAGTTACAAAATCTGAAAATATCATTGCCGCTAGATGACAGATGCAATGCGTCAAACTTTTCTAAGAAGTTCAACCCTGACTTTATACGCTTTTCAAGATTTCGTGTTCAACCGGGAGTTAGAGTTATTGGTGAATACAGCCGGTAGTGTTTTATACTAGTTTTGCTTGCTGTATCTTTTAATAATATATATATTTATATTGAAAGCAAAAAATCGCCAATAACGTGATAAATGTAGAAAAAGGTAACCTTTTTCAACATTCACGTGGTTTTATCTTTGCACCTTTTCTTGTATTCCCTTAATAATGGAATGCTCCGTCTACTCTTATAATAGGTCTATGATGGAAACCGTTAGGAGAAAAAAAAATGAAAAATCTGCTTCACATTAAGTCACATGATTTTTAAAAGGGATTAAAAATTGCAGTTTTCAAATTCTTTTAAATTTTCTCTCACGAACACAAAAATATAATATACAGCCTGTACCCCACAAGACCAACTTGCATTTCAAATTTCATCAATTATTTTGGTTAATAAACAAAAGTTATTATTATTATTTTTTTTTTTTCAAATTAAGTTTTATTCTATTTTCGAAAAGATTTATGTGATCATAGATATAATAATATATATAGATCTATCATCCCCATATTATCGTGCAAAGATTTTTGATGCCGAAAAAAAAGCTTTGGAATCAGCCATTAAGTAGTATTGAAGGGAAAAAAAAAATAAAAAGAAGAAGAATGAATTTGAAACTATATCTGGGGCTTTTCATTCACCTTTAGTAAATAAATTATTCATGAATTTTATTTGCTAAAACATTCGTGCATATTCCCGTGTGTATTCACTCGGGGAAAGACTGCCAGATTTTGGTAAAATCGCCGTCTTTTCCTGAGTGAAAAGGAATCACTTTTTTGTCCCCAATCATCAATCTATATATTATTACTATATCTATGCATGTGATACGATAGATTAATAAATTGGGTTTTAAAAAATTTTTTAAATAGATTATTTAAACTCTATGAACCATATTTTTATTTTATCAGCTTCATTAACAGATCCTGCTGGGCGATTTTTTAAATTTTGGTGTTGAAGTACACCGAATGTTTTTCGACAAGAAGTTTAATATAGCAACAGCCATTTTAATCTAAGTAGCGCATCAAATATATAAAAACATAAATGATTTATTTTTACACAAAATTTACAGAACAAATGCAGTTTTAAAGATAGGAAATTTATTTCAACAAGCACTATTTTAAACCTAAAAAGCATTAAAAATATAAGCAGAATATAAAGGATTCTTATGTATAAACAAAAAAGAGTCTGATAAAATTATTAGAAAAATAGTCTTCCCCTTTTCATACAAAAAAAAAAAAAAAAAAAAATCCATCGCTAATATGGCGACAAAAATTCAAAAGCCGCCAATGGAGCGACATAATAAAGTTGTGTAACACGATAATGTTTACCTATTTATTTATTTTTTTATATAATAATCACTATGCTAATTTATCATACAAACAAATGAACCTCTGTGTGTTACTGCACTCTCACGCTGTCGAACAGAAATATTTGAAAAATTCAAATTAATATTTAAATAAATAAATAAAAATATGTTTAATGGGAAATATATATAACCATAAAAAGATTAGTTGTCTAAAATACGGCAGAAATAGCGCTCATAGCATATTGTTACAAGGGATTAAGTCTTATTGTTACAATGGATTAAGTCTAAAATGGTGACAAAAATTCAAAAGCCGCCAAAGAAAACTATATTAAGGCTGTACTATCAGGTTTACAACCCATGAATTATATATAAACACAAAAAATTACTTGTCTCATGCGACAGACGTAGCCGGTCACAGCATATTGTAATATTTGGCGTGAAACTGCTGTCATTTAATGGTTCATTGGATAAACAAAAAAAAAACATATGAAATAACGTAAAAGCAAATATTATGTTGTCTAAACCCAGTTACGTTTGAGTCCAGTCCGAGTTACATGTGAACAACACGTATAGTGTTGTTCACATGTAACTGGGATTCAAATATAAAAGGGAAACTCCAATTTTTTCGATACTATCTATTTCGAAACTGTTATATAATAAGCACCTAAATGGAAGCTCATTGGTAAACTATTGTCGCAGGTAATAGGGACAAGCGCCCGAGTTGCAGTGGATGACCAAATCGCTGCTGAATGCAGCAGGGACCTGGAGCGAGCTTTTGAACAATTTCAGTAATTTATTTTATTTTATTTTTATAAAGCTATATAGAAACGAGTTTCCTTTAAAGTTAGTGGCCAGCGAAGCGGGCAAAGCCTGCTAGTTTATTTTAGATGAGAAATCGGTTTTACTTGTTTTTTTCTTCGGAAAAATTAAACGTTACTGGTCTTTACCTGGAATAATATATAGCAGAAATCTGATCTTTTACGGAACTGCTTGAACGAATTTGGTGAGAAATCATAGTTAGAGATTTGATATGATAATTCGATTTGAATTTTCCTTATCTCAAGGAAAAATTAGCTCAGTGGCGGATACAGAACTTAACTTTTGGGGGGACTAAGATTTTTCAAGATGTAATTCCAGATCAATAAAAAGTCTGCAATTGTACTATTCAATTGGGGATGCCAGTAGTTTTGGGTGGGGGGCTTCAGCCCCCTAGCTCCCCCCCCCCTTAAATCCGTCACTGAATTAGCTGTCAGTGGTATCCCACGCTTCGGCCTGGATACACAAATAAACAATATAATTATCTGAAAACAAATCACTGCATCTACAATACGAATGACTTTTACATGAGACCGAAGGAACTCGGTCATCCAGGTACTAAGTAAATAAGAAAAAAGTCATTTTAAGTAGAGTTTACAGTATTAATTTTGTGTGAAACTTTTCGAAACAATTTATTTCTGTCTGCAAAAACAATAGATTGTATTTCTCGACATCGTAATAAACAAACATAGCTCTGTAAATAAAATCATTCAATTTCTGTCTCTGTTGCTTTGGACTTTTACCATGTTAGCCCATCAAATCCTATGTTTCATCGAAGCCTACTGACGAATTTATTGCTTTCTTTGGAATAGTAAAACAGGCATACTCATTTTTATTTTTTCTATGTTCAATAGAAGAAAGTATTGATTTCATAAAACTTTTTAACTTTCGATTTCCGATGTATTTACAGGTTTGGGGAGGTCCAGAACACGATTTGACCACTTTAGAAAATCACTGACTGTCTGTCTTTTCTGTTTATCCAAGTGTGTGTGACATAAATTTTGTGGCAATTCATAACTCAAGAACGAATGCACAGAATTTCATACAAGTTTATATGTAATTGCACCTTGACGTAAATTAGTGCCTATCAATTTTTGGTGAAAATCGCCCAAGAAGTGACATTGCTATTTTGTTTCCTCTGAATTTGTAATATGGCATTATAGGACAAATTACATGAAAATGTATGCAATGAGAATTATTTTTAATGAATCATTATGAAATTAAAAATAATTATTTATATAATAGTAACAATTAACTAAGATTTTTTTTTGTTTTTTTTGTATATGTAAGAGAATCCCTTCTCATTTGTACATTTTCAATATGAGTGTTTTTCAAAAGAATTTTTAATGCCTTTAAAACGAATGATTGAACCATAGATATGACAGTTTGAAACAAAGCTATCGAATTATGAAGGAAAAAAAAAAAAAACGCATTTTCAAGATGTTTATAGAGCGTAAAATTGACTTACCCTGGTCCTTTAATGTTAAACTTATATTTGATGAAAATTGCCATCATTCATCACTCAAAATAATTTTGATAAATAATAATTTTAATTAATAATTTATGCTTCGTGGAAGTGAAGACGTCACTGGCCGTCCGTGGGACTAAGCAAAAAATTTCCTATGTTAATCATCCATTGGTTTTTTTGTAAACAAATATTAAAAAATAAGGGAAATTATCTTCCGATTTTAATCCCCATATTTGGGTATTGTTATTTATAAATTACTGTCTATATGTGTTAGACTGAGTAATTTTTATTTTAAAATTGATAACATTTTTATTTTTAATTTCAAAACTCCAGAAAAAAAAAAAAAAAAAGAAAAACTGCAAACTTCTATTTTTGAATGAAAACATAAACATTTTATTTCAAAGGGTGATATTTACACAATAAATATCCAACTAATATACTAATTAAAAGGAAAATAATAAATATTCTACCATAATTTCAAGTGAAATTTGTTTTCAAATGTCTAAATAAAGTATCTGATATAATA
Source organism: Salticus scenicus (assembly GCA_963930645.1). Taxonomy (NCBI): domain Eukaryota; kingdom Metazoa; phylum Arthropoda; class Arachnida; order Araneae; family Salticidae; genus Salticus; species Salticus scenicus. The sequence continues at coordinate 75,464,623 of OZ005653.1, read as the reverse complement.
TACTAATATGTTGCAACAGAAAAGATTTGATATCTGTCGTACGGGGAAAGAAAAAAAATCAACTATTTTAATTTGGGTCCATTTAAATTTAAATTCAAACATAGCATACTGCTTGCAGAAAAGTTAATCTAAAATTTATTTTTTCCCTAATATTTTAATATTTGTTTGTTTTCATATTATTTAAAAAAAAATAAGATGACATCAAGACAAAAAAAACTTGGGGGGGGGGGGGACTCATGTCAAAGTTGTGCCTTGAGGGGGGACTCATTGTCAAAGTTGTGCCTTGGGGGGACTCATGTCAAAGTTGTGCCTTGGGGGGACTCATGTCAAAATTGTACCTTGTGGGGGACTCATGTCAAAGTTGGGCCTTGGGGGTACTTATTGCTAGATGGCTCAGTGCCACCTAAGCTTCTTTCACTCCTAGCAATTAATACTAAGCATTGTTAGTTACAATTTAAGCACTAGTTTACTTAACCTAATTAGCTAGGAGAAGGCCTGAGATCAGTTCAGTATAGTAGGAAAAAAACACTACAGAGCAAGAAACTACAATTTCAGAAATACTGATTATATTTTTTTATTACATGTAATTTTAACATTTACACTTTCGGGAAATCATTGACACCTGGAATGTTCTCATAGTTTCAAGAGAATGGTTAGGTTATTATATAAATACTTTAAGATATCATCAAAATTTAGATCACCAACACCATACGAAAAAAAAGGAGAAATTGGACTCACCCCGTTTTAGCAGTGCTGCGATGATACTCAAGGGCAGATCCATGGCCTTTTTGCACTCACACACAAGGAAAAAAATGAATTTTAATTAATCCATGAGAATGAGGGTCCGTGTCCTCTCGATTCTCTCTATCCTCTGAATAATCTTCTCTCCTATTTTCTTCCCATAAAAAAAATCCTCCATTCCCCCCCTTTTTTTTTATCTTTTCTTTTTCCCGCCTTCTTACTCTTTTTTCTTTTATTCCTTTTTCCAATCTTAACCAATGTGAAAGTATACCATTTTTATATTATTTTTTCCTTGATCCTCAATGGTCAATATTCCGTTTTTTATTGGTTTCTTTTTCCGCCCCCTTGAATTTTTAGTGGTCAGTCTTCTACCTTTTTTAAATCACGTACCCCTTCATCAAGAACCAAAATTACAGGGGATCTTTTTGCTCCAATAAAAATAGTCAGGTGAGTTTATCTGAACCTATCCCAACATTCTCAGGTGGCTAGAAAAATTCTCAGGTGGGCCATACGCGTGTGAATCCGCGATATACTCTTTATATAATAATATTTTATAGCTTTTGGGAAAAAGGGCCATTTTTTTTTTCTCACAACAACTGTTTGTGGGGGGTCTTGTTTTTATTTTATGGGTTTTTTTATATAGCCTGGGCAGTTTTGCTTTTCTGTTACCCTGGTTGTAAGTTTCTATCCATAAAGCGTTTTTGAAAACTCTCTAAACTTTTATAATTGGCATCTGAACTTTTATACAGAATGATGCTTTTCGTTCTAAAAGGAATTTGGGTGAGTACCCCCCGAGCTTTTAGGTGTGTTACATGACTGACATACCGTTTTTATTCCCACACGATTGTTATTTCTTCCGATGCCTCCTAGCATATATACACTCGACTTGCATAAAAAAAGAAAAAATTTTAAAAAAGAAAAAAAATATTAAAAGTCCGGATTTTTTTTTTTTTTTTTTTTTTTTTTTCAAAGCTTCTTCTAATAAAGAAAATTAAAAGTAAATTTAGATAAGTAAATAAAAAATCGGGATGAATCCAATTGTTGAAATTTTTCTCCTTCCTCTTTTTTTTTTTTTTTTTTTTTTGTTTTTGTGTGTTGGTGATCTTTACATTATAGGTATAATTGAACCAGCAAGAAAATCATGTAATAATATTATGCTAAGATACTGGAAGTAAAAGGGTAAATAAATACAATAAATGATATACGAATATATAAGAAGCATAACATACATAGAAGCATAACATACATAGAAGCATAACATAAATGCACAATACTTAAACTAAAGAAAATAATACACACAGAGAGGACGAAAAAAATCATGCATAACATACATTTTTTTTTTTTTTACTAATAAAGTACAGAGAGAATGAATAAAAGTATTTTAGAGATACTAAATAATACTATTAAAACCCGAAATAATATTAAAATGACCTTAAATAATATGGAAAAAAAATCCATGCATACTGCATGAAAGTACGATAAATAAAGTCATGCATAACATACATTTTTTTTTTTTTTTTTGATAAGTTATTTTAAAAGAAAAAATAATTCACTAGTATATACTAAAGGGTTAGTCATGCACCTCTTTGTGTTATAAGAATATTTAGGAAGTCTAAATGAGAGGTGAAAAAAAAATGCGCGAAATGGAATATATAAGCATAAACATATAATGAAACTAAGAAAATTGTTACATTTGTAATAAATAATTAGATTAGATGCCAATGTGAAATGAATATATCCCTAATATATATATACACACACACACATATATATATATATATATATATATATATAATTTTTTTTTTTTTTTTTTTTTTCGACAACAACATGTTACAAATGCCGAGAATATTGTAATGCAAATCCCCAGTATGATTATTATTGAGCTAATAAATTTTATGAAATGTAGGGATATATTCATTGCTGGCATGTTGAAAAAATTCATCCAATTGTTTGCAGTTTGTGCACTAGTGTGTACTGTATTGTTCGTGATTATACTCATTAATTCAATTGATGGCTCCTCCAGGCAAAAGTCTAGCACTTTGCACTGCATAATTTCTTTGGATCGTAGGCATAGTTTTTCTTTGTAGCATTTTTGCTTTCCTGAGAATTTTATTGTGTGCTCTTGTGCCTCGGTTTGTAATAAAAGGGCCTTTGTGTGTAGATCTATAGTTTGGAAAGTGATAATTGCAAGTCCTGCTTGACATGTGCTGAATGCTTGGATTTGCAGGCGCGCAAGAATGGCACATTTATAGCACCCTCTAACTTCAAAAGGTGCTTCTGTAATTTTAGGGCACACCGTATTTACTTGAGTTTGTATTTTGTAATCTTTAAAGAATAGTTGTATTCGAACAGGACTTGACATAAGTAACGTAGAGGTGAGTTTGCCTTCCTTTACTTGGAATAGATGTAAGTGTCGCTCTATTGGAAGTGCAAATTCTTGCGTTTCTTTGAGTTTAATTAACGGGTCAGCGCTAGAAATACATCTCAAGGTGTCTTCGAAAAAGTCACACGATGTAATGTCCTTATCAAAGATAAAGTCCTTTGTGTAAGAGCTATTAGCCTGGATGCTACCTATTGTTCCTGCCTTCGGGCGATTTTTCTCCGATGTAGTGACTAAGTACGCCTCTTGTGGGTTTCCTACACTTTGCACAAAGGATTCGCTAATGAAGACTTGGGGTTGATTATAGGCTCCGAGCAGAGACACTTTAATTCCATTTTTCGTATAAACACTCCCAGTAAGTGATATATGTGATTGTGTTTGATTCTCGAGATGAGTTAGAGAAATATGATATGAGCATTGTTGACCCGTGATCTTTGATACCTCATAACTGTTTATGAGCTCCGGTTCAAACCAAATTCGATAAAAGTTGCACGCTGGTCTGGTTAGTATCGTACACCCGGTTCCCAGGCCGCCAGCTACACAGTTTGAGATCCCTGGGTATTCTTTGCTATCCGGAGTTTCTGCTTCAAAATTGAGTCCTGATTTTCCGAGCTTTTCTCTTAAACAGTGAACGCCTTGGCCGCAATACTCCTTATATATACAGGAGATCTGGGAAATCTGTTTTTGTCGGACTGGAAAAGTGAAATATTGTCTTGTTGTGGAAAATGAACACTTCACTGCTTGGAGTTTTATTTTCATTGAAAAAAGTGATTGGTCTTGTTTATCAAGAAAATAAATGCATGATTCAGAATCAATCGTCATGAGTGTGATTTCCGCTGTGGTGTGTAATTTACACACGGTTAAACCGTCCGAAGACTCTTGGCACGCACGCAGTTCAGACTGTATTACTGCCTGAGTGTTACAGTCTGAAAGGACTGGTGATATCATTAAACACAAGGATATGATGACAAGGTGTGAAAAGGGAATTTGTGCAGCTTGTTCACCATGGTGTTCTAAGAATTGATACATTGTGACTATTATTTGATTAATAGTTGAGCCACAATAAGATCCGAGCAGCAATGAAAAACGAGCACAGATTTTTAATACTCTCAATAAGGTCCAAATGAGTATCAGCAAACATTGTAATATGTACAGAAATGCTTTCAAAAGGGTTTTTAAACACCATACAAAACCCATGAGAATTAAAATTAATGATATGTAAATAGAATATGTTACGTAACTTGGATAACATTTTAGGTATTTTACAACTTTGATACACATGTAACAATGTCTTTGTTGACAAATTTGTTTTCCTGTAATATGTACTAATCCTGAGACTGTATGCCCTTTCATATTAATGTATGTGATATGAATCGTTGTCTTAAAGGCTAAGATTTCGTATGGCAATTCTATTGTGATATCCTGTGGTACGGTATAGATGGCCTCAAAATCAGTCGTTTTGATGATGACCTTTCCGTTTTCGGGTAAAATAAGTAACGGATCATTGAAAGTTATAGATAGGTTGTGGTTGGAAAAAACTGCTGTTTCACTTTCTAGGAGGTGCCTTGAGTGGAAGGCTTTCTTTCTCGGAAATGATTTTTTGAAGAAACATGTCTGAAAAGTGATTAGCTTAGGGTTCAGAATTTCTTTTTCCTCAGTGATATGTATAAGTACTGTTTCCTGTGAACTGTTTTCGGAGTGATTAAGAGGTTGCAGAATGAATGATTTTGGCTCTAGGAGTTATTCCTCTGATAATATCAGAGTTTTTGATGAATTATGAGGGGTTTCTGTTAAAGAAAGTGTCCATTTGAAAATTCTATCCGCTAAGTTAGGGGCTTGTTCAGTGGAAACCGCAGAAATGCTACTATTGTGTGAGTGTGACAAAGATCTTAAGGGATATCTGTGAATGTGGGAGGGAGGAGGTTCTGTGGTGCTATTTTCCAAATGCTCAATTTGGTATATTTCTGTAGAGTCAGATTTTAACGGAGAAGGAATTGCATTTTCCTTAGGCAAAATAATACTCGTTTCTCTAGACATATAGTCATTTGTAGTTTGTGAAGAAGTGTCCTGCATTGAGAGTAAGTAATATGGGAGGGTTTCACTCGATTCATCTCCGAAAGTCGCATAAGGTTTTTGATCGTACTTGGGAAGAGCCAGTGGCGGTTTGTTTTCATTCTCTTTTACTATATACGTAGAATAGTCAAGTAGAGGGTTTCTTTCTGTGTAAGGAATTAACCTCAGGGTATTAACTTTGATCGGTTTTGCTTTTGGGTCATTTATGTGTATTACCGTGATTAGGACTCTATTGTGAATTTCGAGAACTCGATATGGTCCACTGAACTGTCTTTTTTTAGGGAGCTGAGAATGTCTGTCACATTCTGGAGTATAAAGGAAAGTTAAATCGCCTACTTTAAAGTCTCTGTATTTTGCTTTTTTGTGTTGATAGCTCTCTTGTTTCTCTGCATTCTCAATTAAAGATTTTTGAACGTCTTTAAAAATTTTTTGATATTGTATAGTTTTATTAGTTATGAAATCACGGTAGTTAGTAGGGGTCTTTTTTATATCTTCCGATAGAATGTCCGTAGGAATTGTAGTGTCATAAGATATATGTAAGAAAGAAGGTTTTTCATTTATAGTTGAATGAATTGTGGAGTTATAAAATAATTCATAAAAATTTATATATTCATCCCATTGTTTTGTATCTTGCGCGAAAATAGAGAGAGATTTTTTTTATATTGGGATTAATTCTCTCGCACGCGCCATTGCTCATGGGATGCAGTGGTGTGGTATTAATTTTACTGACACCTAATTTTTGGCATAGAATTCGAAAAACTTCACTCATATATGATGATCCTTTATCGGAATATAGGTATCTCGGGAAACCAAAAGTACACGCATAATCCAAAAATTTATTTGCAACTGTTTTTGCGGATTGGTCGGGAATTGCAAACATTTTTACAAATTTTGTGAATTTGTCAATGAAAGTTATGATGTAGGAATTTCCTCTATTGGTTGTGGGGAATTTTCCTAAAAAATCCGTAGATACAAATTGCATAGGGGCAGAAGGGATGAAATTTCGTTGTATAGGAACGGGAGCAAATCTGTTGGGTGATTTAAATGATATGCATTGTTTGCATGTGCTTACAAAATGTTTAGTGTCAGCATATAAGTTCCCAGTAGTATTTCTCTCTAATGGCATTGTATGTTTTTATATGTCCAAAATGCGGTGAATGTTTAATGGTGAGAATGTGTGGTTTGAATGTATCGGGGATAACAATTTGCTGAACCTTTTGCGTTCCTCGAAGTCGAGGAATATAAGCCGTGTGCATAATAAGTTGTTTTTTATCCAATATTCACTTTTGTTTGATGATGGCTGATTTTGTAACTGATTTATTAATTTTGACAACTTAGTGTCTTTAAGTTGAGCTTCCTTAATGTCTTCAATGGTAGGTAAATCAATTTGAATAGTATTTATAAAATGGTTATCTAATTGTGTATTCTGCGCCATTTCCGATGTTAAGTTTTTGTGTGGAAAATGCGCTTTTGTGTAAAATAGGATATACGGCTTCTGCTGTAGTACTTCATTTAAGTCTACTCTTTTGACAATAGAATCGTCCATTTTAAACCAATGATCATTCGGATCCTTAACGTATGCGTAATAATGTCCTGAGTTGGGAGAAATTCCATCATGTACAACTATAGCATTTAAATTATAAAAATTCTGAGTGTTATTGTTCTGTGACATATATGGTGCAATATCTAATTTATTTGGAAAATTTTTGTATTGATCTAATTTTTCTACTGATTTAGTGGTTGGATTAAATCTAAATCTATTAAGCTGAAAAGTGAGTACGGGTGGCGCTTGAAGAATTTTCGTTTGTTTAGTGATTTGTTGATACAGACAACATTGAGGGCAGAATATGCAATTGTCTTCTGATAAATTTTCAATATTCGTTAATTCCCTGAGTGAGTCTTCTAACGAAAACGTATGTTGATTAATGTTACATGCTATATCTAAAAACTTTTGTGAATTAGAAAATGTTCGATTGCATTTTGCGCACATAAAATCTGAATTTATGGTTCCTGCAAATGTTTGGTCAATAACAGTCTTATTGTTTTCTTTAGTGGCTGAACCCTGTTCAGTGTTATGTATTATGCATGCAGAATGTAATTTGTCTAGAAAATACCTAAGATATTCATGTGCGTCGCCCTGTACACCATATTGGAACTGCGGCGCTATCAAATGTAGACAGTTATGCATGTCTACCGGATCAATCACATGATGACTTTTTTCTTTGACTATGTTTACATGTAATTTGAATTTACAAAGTAAGCAGTTATGAAAGTCATTACATGGTACATGATAATTAATGTCAAAGATTTTATTTACTAGTGGAGCACAGTAAGTCAAGCATTGCAAAATACTATTCATAAAGCAAGTGTTTCCCTTGTTCAGTAAACCTGGTCCTATTTTATTTTCCGTATTATAGTTCATGTTTGCATAGTGAATTTGATTTATCTGAACAGTATGTGAATTTTGATTTCTGGGCTTAGGTAAATTTTTCTTTAGAGTATTCAAATGTGAATTTTCCTGTTTGGAATTTTGATTTTGTGAATTAGTAAGTAAATTCTCGTTTGAGCTCTCCGAAAAAAAATCTCTAGATAAAATATCTGCTATTTGATTGTCTTTAGTGGAGATATGTTCAAAGACATAATCATAATCAAATAAGAATGCAAACCAGCGTGTAATTCGATTTCCTGGCGATTCGAGTTTTGATAATTTTGTAATAGCAGCATTGTCACAACGTATAGTAAATTTCCTACCATATAAATAATATTTAAAGCTTTTGATGGCTTCTACTATAGAAAGAAGTTCCTTTTCCATAATTGTATAATGAAGTTGCGCGTTATTTAATTTCTTTGAAAAGTACGCTATGGGATGAATAATGCCATGTTTGTCTTTTTGACCTAAGCATGCCCCTAAAGCAGAATCACTGCTATCTGTGGAGAGAATAAAGGGTTTTTCAAAATCGGGATGTACTAAGATAGGGGGTTCGGAAAGTTTCTGTTTTAGAATGTCAAAAGAACGCTGGGCAGCGGGAGTCCAATGAAAGCGCTGTTTCTTTTTAGTGAGGTCTGTGAGTGGTATTGTTAGTTCTGAAAAGTTTTTAATAAATCGTCTGTAATATCCTAAGACTCCAATTAAACGTCTAACTTTACGAACGGTATTGGGGATTGGAAATTGCGTAATTTTTTTTATATTGTCATCCACTGGTCGAATATCAAATGCTGTAAGTTTGTGACCTAGAAAATTTATTTCTGGTAAGAGAAAACAGCATTTCGCGGGATTTATAGTAAGTCCAAAGAGCCTGATTCTTTCGAAAAGTTGCCTCAATTTATAAATCATGTCATCAACACTTTCAGATCCGATACAAAAATCATCAATGAAATTTGATATTTTTAAATTTGATATTGGGGCTAAGAGTTTATGTGAGAGTTGACTGAAACATTCACTGGAGGCATTTAATCCCTGAGGAAGTACTGTATATCTGAAACTACCATATGGGGAATTAAAAGTTGTCATATCTCTGTCCTCTGGTTTTAAAGGAATCTGCCAAAATGATGAGGAAAGATCAAGAGATGTAAAATATTTTGAGCCTCGTAATTTTTCAAGTAAATGATGAATTATTGGCAGCTTATACCGGGGATATTTTAAATGCATATTTAAAGCACGAAAATCATTGACAATTCTCCAATTTTGCTTGTTTGGTTCACCTACATTATTCCGTTTTCTTATCATTAAAAGTGGAAAACTGATGTGGCTATCTGATCTTTCTATGATGTTTGCTTGAAGCAAATCATCTAATTGACGTTTTAATTCGTCCTGTAATGCGTGTGGGACTGGATAAGGACGTATAGATGGCAATTTTGAAACATCTGCGTGTAAAGTAGGTGTTATCATCTGGGTTCGACCTATGGTTTGGATTCGTTTGCTAAAAGTATCAGCATATTCAAAAAGGAGAGATAAAAGTTTGTTTCTAGTATAAGTATCTACTATATGCGTTAAATTAAAGTCTGTCTCTTTTAATTCTTTCTTTCTTAATTCTGTAATTTGAGACATATCTCTATGTATTTTCTCTTCTGAAATTATACCTAGACGTGAGTTTTTATTCAAAGCTATTTGCTGGGTAGTTAAGTTAGAGATAAGTATTGATATATGTTTATTGTCATTATCAATTGGTAAAGCTTCCGACATATTAATGTTCTCATTATTAAAAATGCGTGTGAAATTTAAAGATTGTGTTTGTTTTAGAGGTGTATCGGTCCTTAAGAAAATTCTACGAGTCTCTTTAGGTAATAAAATTTGTTTCGCTTCCAGTCTCGCAAAATTTTGAGGAATTGCATTATGTATCGGATTAGAATTTGCATCCCGAATTTTTACGATAGTAGATCCGGATCGTAACGTGTCAGAATCTAGACAAATAATACATTTGTATAATTTTAATAGGTCATAACCAATAATCGCATTGTACTGAGTTGAGAGAGAATTTTGTACGACATAAAATTTATGTGTAATTTCTTTGTTACCTAAACGTATAGGAATTATGTAACATCCTACAATTTACATATAGTTACCGGAAATGGATTTTATTTTTACATCAATATCACACGAAGTAATAGAAGAATGATGCTTTATTTTGTTAAAAATCTTATTTTCTAGAATCGAACAGGAAGCCCCTGTGTCAAGAAGGGATATTGCATAATAATCTACAAATAGAATATCTATTACTGGTAAATACTGGTGCTTGAAGTTGACAATAGGAGCATTTGTATTAATCATAAGCGTCGGTAATTGCTTGTTTAACCGAATATAATAATTATCCGGTCTTTTACAATTTGCAATAAATTCACTATTTTGGGAATTCAGGGTGTCCGACGCAAATTTTCCCCCCGAATTCCTTAATCGTTTAAAGGACGGTTGTTAGGAATTCTCTGAGAGTTGAATCTCCTTCTTTCGTTCGAGGGAATCGGGAGTGTAGAATGATTATAAGATACATTGCCTTGTTGTCGAGGGCGATAATAGCATCTGTCAGGAGTGTGATTTTGCCGTGAGCAATAGTTGCATGGTGGAAAATTTTGCCTCCGAAAATGTACAGAGGGTCTGAAATGAGGCTGTTGAACTCTAGGTTCGCTATTCATGTTCGTATACCGGCCGAAATTTTGTCTATTGTGATGGGGTTTAGAGAATGTATTTTGTCGAGATAATGATTTTACTCTCAATTCGTCTATTTGCTTCGTTAGAGAAGCAATACTCTCTTCCGTTTTTTGAGAATGATAACTCAAAAGTTTTATTAAGGCGTCATGTTCAGTAGTAGCAGTAAGATTGGGATCGCCCATTAAATTATTTATCGTATTAGGTGTGTGATCGTGAGAGTCATTTGTCTGAAGTAATTCGACGAAGCTTAATGCTTCTTTAAAAGTTTGTGGATCTTTCATAAGAGTGGGCTTTTTAAATTCAGGTCTTAGGCCTTCTAAAAATTTTGAAAGTTTTGATTGTTCAAATAAAGCCTGTACATCGGGATTAGATATATTAAAATTTCCGAAAAATTTTTGGGTTACATCTGTAACTCTAGAGGCATACACTTTTGCTAATTCATTGGGCTCCATACGGCAATTTGCAAATTGATGTTGCCTGGCAGCTAAGCTCGATTTGGTATCAAAATACGCTAAAAATTTTGCTTTAAATTCCGGGTAGGATGTTTCCTGAGATAAATCAGGATTATTAATAATATGCGACAGCGCATCACCCCTAATTCGACTCTTTAAAATAAGCAATTTTTCAGGGTCAGTGCATTTTGCAATAGATAGGACTTGATCAACATTATCGATAAAGAACTTCGGGGTAACAGCACTTTGGTTGTCAAATTGTGGGATAATGCTGTGGAACCCCGCTAACTTAGCTACTAATGCCCCTGAATTATTTTGAGTGTTGTCGTGTTCACCGGAAGTTGGAGTGTCCGGCATTTTGAATTTTCAAATGGACAGGTAAATAGTATACAAAATTTCTATAGTAAAATGTTAGTAAGGAATTGGGAGTGGAGACTCAATGAATTGGATTAAATTATAAAAATTCTATTAACACTAGACTAAATAAAGAATTCTTACATACACAAATAAAATCACAATAAAGTAAAAACAGATTTTTTTTTTTTTTTTTTTTTTTAATAACCTGGAATTTAGTAAACTGGTAGAAAATTTGTTTACAGTATCCCCCGTTATTTAAATGACAATGAAAAGGAGTAACGTTAAAAGCTAGTTAATGTTAACACATTATTTAAGAAATGTTAATAAATTTATGATAAAATGGGAAAATAATTAGCAACCAGCAAGCATCAAATTCACGAATTGAAAGAGATTTGAAATAAGTAGTAACGTTAAATTGGAAAGTACAAACATAAAGTAAAGTTAGAATAAAATATGTAACATTCGTTATGAAAATAGATAAGTACTAATATGAAGGGAAAATTAGAATATTAATAGAGATTTAAAAAAAAAGAAAACAACTAATCTTTGATAATTAATAATATAGATTCAAAAGAATGCAAGATACAAAGGCAACTAAAGAAAATGAAAGTTTAAATGCAAATTTTTATTAAAATATTCCCAAAATGAATACCGGAAAATGTTGTAACACCAGAAAAAAATAGATGCAATAACACTAAAAAAAAAAGAAACAGAAGGAAATATTGTAACTAGCAAATGAATTATTTTTAGCTAATTACTGGGATAAAATAAAAATATCTATATTTCTTTTAATCCATGGTAACAGATAACTAAGTTTTTTTTTTTTAACACATATTACTTTCAAGTTTTTTCTGCATCATTACCATACCTCAAGTACTTAAATAAAAATATTTTACAAATATACAAATAATTAAATGAGTAACAGTTTTTTTTTTTTTTTTTTTTTTTTTTTTTTTTTTTAATGCATTTAAAAAAAAAAGAGAAAATCAGCAGCTTTAGGTTTTTGGAAAAAAATTAATTTACTATTTCTTTTCCGAAATATTTACTTTTTTTGTTTAATGTCTATAAATGCATTTGTTGCATCTAAATATCATTGCTTATTATTTATTTATTTTAATTTTAATTAATTAATTTATTTAATTTATAATTTGCTCCTAATTGATAATTTATTTATTAAAGTTTCATGCTCTGTATTATATTTATTGTATATATATATATAATAAAGTTTTAAAATTTCTAATTATTACCTAATATTAATTTAAGTATGTTCGTAAATGGTCACGCACCATTTTGCTAGATGGCTCAGTGCCACCTAAGCTTCTTTCACTCCTAGCAATTAATACTAAGCATTGTTAGTTACAATTTAAGCACTAGTTTACTTAACCTAATTAGCTAGGAGAAGGCCTGAGATCAGTTTAGTATAGTAGGAAAAAAACACTACAGAGCAAGAAACTACAATTTCAGAAATACTGATTATATATATTTTTTTTTTACATGAAATTTTAACATTTACACTTTCGGGAAATCATTGACACCTGGAATGTTCTCATAGTTTCAAGAGAATGGTTAGGTTATTATATAAATACTTTAAGATATCATCAAAATTTAGATCACCACCATACGAAAAAAAAGGAGAAATTGGACTCACCCCGTTTTAGCAGTGCTGCGATGATACTCAAGGGCAGATCCATGGCCTTTTTGCACTCACACACAAGGAAAAAAATGAATTTTAATTAATCCATGAGAATGAGGGTCCGTGTCCTCTCGATTCTCTCTATCTCTCTATCCTCTGAATAATCTTCTCTCCTATTTTCTTCCCATAAAAAAAATCCTCCATTCCCCCCCTTTTTTTTATCTTTTCTTTTTCCCGCCTTCTTACTCTTTTTTCTTTTATTCCTTTTTCCAATCTTAACCAATGTGAAAGTATACCATTTTTATATTATTTTTTCCTTGATCCTCAATGGTCAATATTCCGTTTTTTATTGGTTTCTTTTTCCGCCCCCTTGAATTTTTAGTGGTCAGTTTTCTACCTTTTTTAAATCACGTACCCCTTCATCAAGAACCAAAATTACAGGGGATCTTTTTGCTCCAGGAAAAATAGTCAGGTGAGTTTATCTGAACCTATCCCAACATTCTCAGGTGGCTAGAAAAATTCTCAGGTGGGCCATACGCGTGTGAATCCGCGATATACTCTTTATATAATAATATTTTATAGCTTTTGGGAAAAAGGGCCATTTTTTTTCTCACAACAACTGTTTGTGGGGGGTCTTGTTTTTATTTTATGGGTTTTTTTATATAGCCTGGGCAGTTTTGCTTTTCTGTTACCCTGGTTGTAAGTTTCTATCCATAAAGCGTTTTTGAAAACTCTCTAAACTTTTATAATTGGCATCTGAACTTTTATACAGAATGATGCTTTTCCTTCTAAAAGGAATTTGGGTGAGTACCCCCCGAGCTTTTAGGTGTGTTACATGACTGACATACCGTTTTTATTCCCACACGATTGTTATTTCTTCCGATGCCTCCTAACATTATGTCAAAGTTGTGCCTGGGGGGACTCAAGTCAAAGTTGTGCCTTGGGGGGGACTCATGCCAAAGTTGTGCCTTGGGGGGACATGTCAAAGTTGTGCCTTGGGGGGGGACTCATGCCAAAGTTGTACCTTGGGGGGACTCATGTCAAAGTTGTGCCTTGGGGGGGACTCATGTCAAAGTTGTACCTTGGGGGGGGGACTCATGTCAAAGTTGGGCCTTGGGGGTACTTATGTCAAAGTTGTGCCTGGGGGGACTCATGTCAAAGTTGTGCCTTGGTGAGGGGACTCATGTCAAAGTTGTACCTTGGGGGGGACTCATGTCAAAGTTGTGCCTTGGGGGGACTCATGTCAAAGTTGTACCTTGGGGGGGACTCATGTCAAAGTTGTGCCTTGGGGAGACATGTCAAAGTTGGGTCTGGGGGGGAGTCATGTCAAAGTTGTGCCTTGTGGGGGACTCATGTCATAGTTGTGCCTTGTGGGGGGACTCATGTCAATGTCATTATGAAAAGATTTTGATGAAATTCTGGCAAAAGCAGAATTTAGTTTAGGACGGAGGACTATTAGTTTTTTTTTCTTCCTATTTATAACATCGCTTTAAAATTATTCAATTATATTTTCGATAAATTTTAGATTTCGATAAATGTCCAACTATCGAAAAATGATTTCGACAATTGTGCAACTATCGAAAACGACAACGCAAAAATCGCTGTCTGAGACTAATAGGCCCTCAGTCCTAAAAAAAAAAAAAGAAAAAAAAGAAAAAAAGATCGCCAAATTATCTGGCGAACATATTTAATTCCTTTCAAAAATCATGGTTTTTTTAACATCGTATATTAAGAGAGCAGTCAATAATATGAAACAATATTTCATACAATACATATTACGAAAATATACATCTTCGTATTACGCTATTGATCGCTAAATTCAAAAAGCGCCAAGGACGATAGAGTTTTGTCAATCTGACAGCAAAATAACATAGTCTAACACATGTGCACCATAACCACGGAGTAATATTTAATAGGAGAAGAAGGTCCAATGGGAGAAAGCTTTGAAACTGTGATCTAAATTTTTGGTAAATATTGAGGGCGCCACTTGTCATTACTCCCTACTTCGGAGCTGATATAGTGTTGTTTTCAATAGAATTTTGCTGGAATACATTTTAAATTTTTTATTTTAAGCAATTTAATTTGTTTGTAAGTTCTTAAAACAGCATAATTCAGATGTTTCAAATAAATGCTTCATTCCTAGTTGTAATACAGGCTATGATAGTGGTAAGAAAAGAAAAAAAAAGCTCCAAGAGAGAAATAATGTCCGAGTTCGTGTTTTCTGCACCTAAACTAAGTTTATTTTTTTTCTTTACAAAATTTCATCCATTCTCCTTCCTCCCAATTGTCTGTTTTAGCTAGCTTCGGTTCATAAGGATCGTCATTTTTTAAAAGCTCTCTTTCAAAGTAAAATTAGTATAAAATGGCTCTTAAAAAAAAGCATGTTGGTTAGAATACTCTATTTAATGAAATTTGCTTGCAATCGAACTTTTTCCAGCTTGATATTATTTAAAAAAAAAAAAAAATTATACAGACACGACATTATTTCATTATTTAAAACATGAAAATCTGACATGGACAGATTTTAATTTAGTGCCAGAGGCCTACTGCTAAACTTTTTAATATCGACAAATTCTTCTTTAGTTAATTCGGGACGATCTAAATTCCATGATAAAGTTTTCATTAAATCAAACCAATGTGTTTCAGCTGCAGATATTGTAATAAATAACGTTGGAAGTCCAAACTGTCTTATAGCCGCAAAACAACGTTTTTTCTCTTTTTCCCAATGAGGGGGAGGTGTGCCTTGGGGGGGGGGACTCATGTCAAAGGTGTGCCTTGGGGGGGGACACATGTCAAAGTTGTACCTTGGGGGGACTCATGTCAAAGTTGGGCATTGGGGGGACTCATGTCAAAGTTGGGCCTGGGGGGGACTCATGTCAAAGTTGGGCCTTGGGGGGACTCATGTCAAAGTTGTACCTTGGGGGGGACTCATGTCAAAGTTGGGCCTTGGGGGGACTTCATTCAATAAATCCCCATTCAATAAACCGACTGAAATAGGCCCTTAGCACTATTAAGAGTGTATTATAAAAATTCGACAACGCTGTACCGACTGAAATAGGGGCACCTTGGGGGGGACTCATGTCAAAGTTGGGCCTTGGGGGACTTCATTCAATAAATCCCCATTCAATAAACCGACTAAAATAGGCCCTTAGCACTATTAAGAGTGTATTATAAAAATTCGACAACGCTGTACCGACTGAAATAGGGGCACCTTGGGGGGGACTCATGTCAAAGTTGTACCTTGGGGGGGGGGACTCATGTCGAAGTTGGGCCTTGGGGGGACTTCATTCAATAAATCCCCATTCAATAAGCCGACTGAAATAGGCCCTTAACACTATTAAGAGTGTATTATAAAAATTCGACAACGCTGTACCGACTGAAATAGGGGCACCTTGGGGGGGACTCATGTCAAAGTTGGGCCTGGGGGGGGACTCATGTCAAAGTTGGGCCTTGGGGGGGACTTCATTCAATAAATCCCCATTCAATAAACCGACTGAAACCTCTAGCACTAATTAAGAGTGACCTATAAAAATTCGACAACTGTACCAACTGAAATAGGCCTCTAGCACTAAAAATAATTAAAACGAGACATTTCCCCATTGAATAACATTGCGGAAGCTGGAGAGAAGGAAGTATTGTACGCTGGCGCCATCTGTAAACATTATAAAACAACATCACAAAATTTCAGCGTTACCTTCTTCTCCTATTAAATATTACTCCGTGACCATAACTAATATATAATTATACCCAAATATGGGGATTTAAATTGGGAACTAATTTTCCTTAATTTTTAATAATTTTTTACAAAAAATCCAATGGATAATTATTATAGGAAATCTTTTGTTTGGCCCCACCGACGCGACGGTCAGTGACGTCACACTTTGCTTGCGTATTGGGACACTTCTTGTTCTTGAAATCCGCGATTGTAATGAAATGCTCGCCCTCTGGTGGGCTAAGGTGAAATTATCCCACCACTGATAGCTTTCACGCTGAAACAATTATAGAACAACAAGAAAGAATAATAATAAATACACGTGTGGCTATTATATTTACTAACAACTGCAGTTGGGAAAGCGCCATCTATCGATCATTACAAACGCGGATAATTGTTGTAAAAATAATTGTTAACGAGATTATGATATATGAATTTAATGTGTCTATTCTAAAAGTCTAAATTGTTACTTTTTAAATAATGTATAAAAATAGAATTAATAAAATATAAGTTACTTTTCCGTTTGAGTACTGCCAGGCTATGCAGTGCATCTTATGACAGATATACACTTGTCATACACGTGACGAGACACAATGACAGTGTTATATGAGGACTAAACAGTTTAAAAAATTTTTGGCTCTCGCGATTCACATATTAAAATTCCGTTTTAAATAGAATTTAATTTTGGACGAGCTTTTGCTTTTGCTTTTCTTTTTTCTCTTTTTATATTGCCGGACATTCTGCTTTTTTATAAGTAGTCCATTTGAAAATGGTGGCGATATTATTATTATTATTATTATTATTACCTTCTTTTTTAAAAAATAACTCTCTTTGCTTGACATCCAGAATTTAAAGTACATCACGATAATAATAATTATTATTATTTTTTTAGATAAAAAACTTTTTATATATCATGTTTTTAAATTTTCTGTCGAATTATAGCTATAGAACTACATTAGTACTTTATCAATGTGTATAACATTTTCAAAGTGATATTGACGTCAATTTTTATGAGATGCATATTTAACTTTTTACAATTTTTTAACGTTCACGTTTAATTAAATGTACTTATTGTTATGTCGAAAGAAAATGAACTCGTAAAAATTTTTTGGCAACAATTAAATTATAGTTAACCTTTTAATAGCCATTTTTAAAGCAATTACGAGGTAATTATTTTCATATTTTAATTAATTAAAAAAAAAATGAATAAAAAATTCGAAAATCAGGTTTCGAAGTATTGTGTTGTCATCGGGTTCTGAGCTATTCTGAAAATTTCAAATATCTAGCTAGTAGAGAAGTTGGTTAAAAACCAATTGCAAGATTTGTACCGGGCAAACAAACAAACAAGAGTCGAAGTTAATAAAAACATTGTAAAATAATAAAATCTAAATGAAAGTCACGAACCGATTCTCTTTTATCAACATATTTTACATTACGATAATAAATACTAAGCAACATCATAGGTTACAGCTATTCACCTTTTCAAAGATGTTACCTTTTTTTTAATTATCAATATTGAAAAGCTTCTGTCAAAGCTATATATATAAAGTTGAAAATTTTCGTTGTATCCGTCCAGATTTTTAGGTCGCTATACAAAGCTACACCAAAGAACTTCTAACAGAATACTTGTTATTATTATCATTATTATTCAGCCATGATAAAAAAAAAAAAAAAAAAAAAAAAAATTTGAATAACTTGCGAAGTTTTCAAAGTTGAATTTCCATAATTAATTATATTTATGCAAGTATCACAACTGATATTTCAAAGCTTGTCCGACATCTTTAAGGTAAAAGTATTTCTTTTGATGCACGTTTAAGCGAAAATTTGCATTAAACTTTTATATTAAGAAAATCGTAAATTTCAAATAATTTATAAAGTTCTTAAATTAGAATCTTTCAAACACATTGTGTTTTTGCCAATGTTATACGTGATATTTTAAAACTGGTCCGACCTATCTGCGATCATTTGTTCTTGAAATATCGTGTACACAGTCTAACAAACTAACGGAATAAGAGACTAACACATTGGCACCGTACAGACGAACACCATACCAGTTTTTTAGATCATTTAAATTTAGATTTAGATTTGTGATTTTTGTATTAATCACGCGTCAAAATGTGTAAAATTCAAAAGTCTGAGGTTGAATTTTTTTAAGATTACCTAAGTTTCCCACACCTATAGTATGATGGTGAACTAACATATAATAATAATAATAATAATAATAATAATAATAATAATAATCATTTCGGGAATATAAAATATTATTCTCACTAACAACGCAACAAAATATCTAGCAAATATTTTTATACTGTCGTGTACTATAAAATTTTAAAACGTTGATTTTTCAAAAATATTTTTCTGAATACTAATGAATAAAGCGTGGAATGCAGCATCAATAAGAATGACATCATTTTATCTCAATTACGTCAGAATGTTCCGGTTTTATAAATAAAAATTTCTATAAACCCCAATAAAACCCACTTGAATGGGTTTTATTGGTTTATTTTTAAGTGGGTAAACCCAAAAAAACCCACCCGGTTTTTTTTGGAGGTTTGTGGGCGGGTCCGAAACCCTGCTAAAGATACATCTGGATAAAATATTTTAATAAAAATGCAAGTTAAGAGCACAGTGAAATTGTTCTTTTTAAATTATATATATATATATATATATATATATATATATATATATATATATACGTATGTATATGTATACACATACGTAAAATTTAAAAAATATGATAAAGGTTTTGAGCTTACACAAATTTTCTCATTCGTATAGTAACAATTATCAGCTGCTAGATTTTCAATAGTACAAAAATTAATACAGAATAAACTCATATTCTACTGGATTAACATATAACTCGTTAAGAGTAAATTCACGTATTCTTGTTCAAAATCAGTTATATAAGCAAATAAAACCGATCAATTCTTCCTCCTTCGAGTTTAAAAATATAACTTTTAAATCTAACTGCAGTAATTATTGTAGTAGAATTAGAATATGCAGTCCTTCTATGATGTAATTACCTTTTGTAGTACTTAATAACAAGCAGCTGATAATTCTCATTATACTGATAAGGAGCTTTGTGTAAACTCGGAACATTTATAGTGTAAAGGAAAAAAAAAAAACTGATACATCAGATTTATACTTTTCTTCTTTAACACTGACTGTTAAAAACAACTTTTCAAAGCTCCAAGTATTGCGCAATACTATTTGTGAATTCTCCCCCTCCCATCGAACTATGTCACGTGACTCACTCAAAAAAGAGAACTATGATTAACTTTTGTTTTAGTTATAAGTGTGGTATTGCGGTGTGCAAATATGTAGCAGTGGCTCTCTAGCCGATTAACCAAAAACGTTAAAATTAATCAGTTTCATTTCTTTTGTAAATAGTTATTTCTTTCGTGTGTTGTGTATCATCGTAATGTGTCCGTGAAATTAAAAATTGTGTGACAATGAGTCAAGTCATCTTCTTTATAAATTTTAAGAACATTCTATTCTGCATTCGTTGTTTAAAGTGGCATCCCAACGTTGGGCCGAATGACTAAGTGATGTCGGCGGCTAAAGAATGGAAAATAATTACAGGTAAGTAAATTTTAATATTTATTTGGTGATTGTTTGAACAGGAACTAAAGGACCTTGGGCATTGCACAGAGTGTGTTAATAAATTAACACTTGAAAATATTGATTATCCAAATCAATGTATACACATTTCTTAGAATCTTTATTCTATATGTTTAGTAGAGTATTTCGATCATCCTGATCTTAACGAATTTTAGATCGCCCAGATCTTATTATATTTGCATACCAGTTTCCTTTAGTCCCTGGAAGTTATTTTTTGATATATTAAGAATTTTGAAAATTAAACATGAATGTAGAATGCTATTTCTTAAGAAATAAGTTGAAATAATGGTGTATTGATATTTAATAAAATATATTCTAATATAATTCTAACATAGAAAAAATAAATTAAGTAAATCATAGCATCGAGTTGCTTAGAATAAATTAAGAACAACATTTCTGTTTTTCGGCGCCATTGCATTTTGCAAGGAAAAATAAACAAGTGAACTTTCATTATTATTGCGTAATCGCTTTCAGTAAAAGCGAAAAGAAAAAAGTTTTGTTTACTTTATGATTTATTATGACACTTTAAAAGATTAAATAAAGGTTGTTGTATAAATATTTTAATCTTATTGAATAGATTTATTTCTGATAAATGATCATAGAATAAATATTATTTTCTCTTGAACACATTTACGAATTATAAAATAATAAGCAACTCATAATACATAATAATAATAATGAAAGAATGAATAAACAATTTTTTGTTTTTGTTGAATAAAACGAATTTTACACAGATTTGTTTATAATAAAGATATATTAAATAGACATCTTGTTTATTTTGTTGAATTGATAATTATATTTTTATCATTTGCATTAAAAATAAAATTTTGGTGGAATCTGTACATCAATTTGAAATATCTTGTATTTTCAATTACTCAGAAATGTTTCAGGAAGAGTATTTCTTATTTACTTTCAAATAATATTTGAAAATAGGGGTTAAAAGAGTTATTATTTCCTTTATATGTTCTTTATTACTTTAGTTCTTGAATTTATTTATTGAATAAATTGGTTAATTTAAGTTGTTTAACATATAACAATAATATATATATATATATATATTTTAGTGATCTCTGTGATTTATATAAAATATTTTGGGCTATATACGTTCGCGTACTGCACATTTTTAGATATATTTTAAATTATTAAAATTCAGTTTAATCATGTCTTATATGGCTAGAGGAAAAAAACAAGATCTAATTGAATTAGCGGGCGAATTAGATATAAAAATAGATGAAAATTTAAAACTTTTAGACATTAGAAATGCTATAGTGGAAAGTCCAGATTATGATGCTGAATTCACAAAAGAATGTTTGAATCGTATCATACGGGATAGGAAAGAAAAAGAAGATTTTGCGCTGAAAGAAAAAGAATATGAAAGGTTATTTGAACTAGAGAAAACCAAATTACAGGCACAAGCTAGTGCTGCTCCTGATGCAGTATTACCTTCCATGGCCCTTTCTTCCGTAGACACAAGCATGCCAAAATTAGAAATAAGCAAATTAATCCCAAATTTCGATCCGAAAACCGCTGATATAACCTTATATTTAGATTTATTTGAAAAACAATTAACATTTTTGAAGGTACCAAAACCAAAGTGGGTTGTATATCTTGTAGGTCTTTTGCCAACTGATGTCGCCAAACTAATTGCAAAAGAATCAGTTGATGATGCTCAGAATTATGATAATGTTAAGGAAATTCCCTTAAAACGTTTTAAATTAAGTGCTGAGAAGTTTCGACAACTTTTTGCCCAACACCGTCAATGTCTAGAAAGTACATGGCGAGATTTTTATTTTGATTTGCAAAACTATTTTGATGGGTGGCTTAAAGAATCTAAAGTTTCATCGTTGGAAGAGTTAAAAGATTTAATATTGGCATATCAAATAAAAAAGAAAGCTCCGCCCGAATACAAAGAACATTTTTTGGACCACTGGAGTGAGTGGAACAATCCTTTTGAACTTGCCGATAAACTAGATTCATATGAAGAACTTAGACTAGTAAGAAATAAAAATGTTAGAAAGGAATCCCCTAAATTCCCACATCAAAATACTTCCCAAAATTCAAGAAATCACCCCCAAAATCCTAAAACTGCGTCATCGACAGGGGCGCGCCGACCCGGTGTGCGAAGTGTGCGGCGCACACAGGCGCCAGGTAAAAAAGGCGCCAGCCGATTATAAATTATTAAAAAGAAAAAATAAATAAAATAATATATATATATATATATATATTGCTTTATTAAATCTGATTTCATAATGCCGGTCTCAAGCCATGCGACTAGTGTGGCTAAATGAGGCACTTTGAAAAATATAATGGGAAAACTTGTGTTCCTCAAATAGTTTAGGTTTTTTGTGAAAGGGCACGTTAAAAGTGGAATAACATTGTAAAGATGCGCCTACCTTCAGCAAAATTTTCTTTGACTTTTTTAACATATCAAAGCATCCTATTGAAATTTAAAAGGGCGCCTTAATCTCTTCACCCCCCCCCCCCTCTTCTGCCGGAAGAAGACCTCTAGGTTAGTAAAAAGGCAACATAATTCGATCGCAAAAATGAAAATTTAATAGAACAGGAGATTTTATTTAGAGTAGTTTTATCCCCCTTTGCATTATTGATATAACAATTGATAATATCAGACTTTTGTAAATTTCTCAAATTAAAAAAAAAATGCGATATCTTCACGTTTTACACATCGTGAAAGCCAAACCTGACTTCAGAAATTTTTCCGTTTGCGTGTGTGGTGGGTGTGCGTGTAGCATAAAAGCCACTGTCCTCTAAAAAAACTAAGTCAATAAAAATAGTCATTTTAAAATAAATGTCAATTCCAGTCAATTTTTAATTAGCCGTGAGTATTTATTCAAAAATATAAAATGACATAAGAGGACACATCCAGGTTCACATCCATAAAATAATTCGTTATAAAACGATGGTGGAGGAGAGAGAGAATTTTAATTGAGAAAAATTACATCTTTAAGAGACGGCGATTATTATCAAACTGTCCCGGAATCAAATCCCACAGCACCCTTGTAAAACTCCAGGTTATGGAAATATCTCCACATTTTGAAGCCAAGGGCGCCAAAACATCTTTCTTTGTTGTTAATGTTAATTCAATGGAAAATTTTTAAAAAAAAAATGACGGTTAAAAATATGGCAACCCTTTTTGGCATAAAATACATTCGCCAACGAATACCGTTGGAAAAGACAGGTGCAAGTAATTAAGAAATATTGCGAAAATTCTTGCGACATAATGGATCATTAATAGCTGCAGTTAAATAGATTATCTGTATATAAAATAAAACAAAATAATAAAAAGATATAACGGAAAGTTTCCAACGTACATTTACAGCTATAAATATAAATTAGATTTATTGGGAAACATAGTGAAATGGAAATAAAAATATAATTACTTTAAGGGATAATAAAATTAAATTGTGTTTAGATCCCTACATATATATATTGCATTAAGCTAAAAAGAGATCAATGTATTTAATACTGAATTTGTTCTTAAAATTAGAAAATGATAAGTATTTTAATTTTGAATACATAATTTACTAAAATTGAAATAAGCTTGACCTAAATACAAAGGATTATAAAAGTTAATACTTTTTAATTGTGAATAAATAGATCTTTAATTATAATTGAATAAATTTGATGAACTAAAGGATATGTGAGGAACTCCCTCACATATCTCTCCCGGTTGCCATGAAAAAAAAATAGCTCTCTCCACCACAATACAAAACAATAATCCAAAAACATACAAAACAACCATTATCATGTGTGTAAAGCATACAAATACTGTCAATCACATGCCAGATACAGTCATCACATACATGCGTGTATATATATATTCTTCAAACAAAATTTTAAAATGAATGTCTTGACAAATAATTTCTTGATCTTGTTACAGCTGATATATTGTAATGCAATTCTTCTGAAAAGTAAATTAATTAGTTTCATAAAATGCATTTCAATGAAATAATCTTTTATTGTCAATCATGTTTAAATCAAACAATTTCTATTTTCTCGTCAAACAGTATATTAAATATACCCATTGAAATAATTTGAAGTATTAAAATTTATGATATAGAGAAAAATTAAAAATGATTTTCTTCTTGAAAAGGAAAAAAAATATGTTGTCAACAATAGAATCTTATGTAATTAAAAAAATTTAGAAAAAGTGTACTTAAAATTGAGCACCACTCATGCCATTTCACCAAGATAGGGGAAGAAAAATGTGAACCCAGCAAACAGCCAAAATAGCAAGTGGTTTGTGAGGCCACTGCCAAATATAGCATACCGAGCAAAATGTGTGACTCAAAAGAGGCTTGATTTTTATGTGTGCATGACTATGCCACACAAGCATTCTGAGAAAAAAAATGTGTTCGTGTAAAAGAAGAAAAAGTGTGACTATTGAAAAATTTGCAAGGAGTATGACCGTGACATCACACTCCTGCAATAAATTTCCTAACTTGATGAAAGAAAAAAAAAAACTGACTGAGTGTTCCCAATATACAACATGAAAATAGTTAAAGTGTGTAAAATTATTATTATCTATTAAATGAAAAAAAAAATTTTTATTAGCACAACATAAAAAAAAAACTCCATTATTATTAGTAAATACCAATAATATAAGATTGATCAAAATTTAATTGTCTGAAATATATAATTGGAAAGGAAAAAATATCCATAATATTATCATTGTGTGACCAATACTTTTTATTTCATTAAATTATATCCCTCTTTTTTTTAAAAAAAATTAAAAGAAAGATTTTTATTAGATCAATAGAAAATTTTAGCTATCTATATCTTGTCAAAACAAAATTTAAGAATAATATTTACATTAAAAAAATCAAAACTTATAATGTTTATGAAATGACAAATATCCATTCACCTCTGGTGGCCAGCCATTGGAAAATAAGAATTCATCATTTCACAAGAAAAAAAAACAAAAACAACACCTGAGTATTCTTAGTTAACATCGAATACAAAGGGTGTTATAATAGGTTATAAAAATATTTTTCTTTAAATATGAATTATGATAATTGTAAAATTTTATTATCTGCTTAGTAGATAAACAATAAATTAAAATTATACTTAGTCTTCCAGTCATTTTGTCCCAAAAATTTTATTCACTATCCTTTTATTTTGTTTCATTTCATGTAATTAATCTGAAAATAAAGGTATATTAGTGAAGGATATATACACTCCATGCAATATATGCAAACCAGCATCACAAACTTAACCATATAAAATTGAACCATAATGAAATTTCTTTGCCCTTTGTCATTTTATTTTAATATTAATTTTTGTAAGGTACCTAGGTTTTTTGTGTCTTAATTTTTTTCATATTCTTTAAAGTGCACTTATGAATGAAAAAAATATAAAATGAATGTCGACATAATAATAAATTTCTACATCAGTGTGTAGACAGGCTTTTTTTTTTTTTTTTTTTTTTTTTTTTTTAACAATTGAGCAATACTTAAAATATAAATTTTTTTATATATAAAAATGCAATCACATGCATAATGCTCAAACAAGATCTTTTAAATTTCAGCTCAATTATAAAATTGGCAATTATAAAGCCATGAGCTAGTGCCATAAATATTCTGATCAGAAAAAAAACTTTATATATATTTTTTAAATGCAAGCTATAGCAATAAAAAAAAATAACACAGCATGTGTTATACACATATATATTGCTTATATATATGTATCAGTAAAATTATGTGATAAGAAAATATATACAATGTATTGTAACACAAAAAAAATCTATATACATATGCACAATAGCGAGAAAAATTTGAAAAACACAATATGGCCCATGTGTCCATTCATATTTGTTTACAAATTGTATGTGTAGGCAAATTATAATGAGCAAGTGAGAAAAATAAAATGTTAATGCCTTATATGTAATAAAAATTTCAATATTTGAAATATTTGAAAGGCATGCATGTGTAATGAAATTTAGAATGAGTAAGTGATAAAAATTCAATGTTTTTATATTCAATAAAATAATTCCAATATTTGAAATAACCATGTGTATAACTCTGTATATTTAAAAAGGCATGTATGTGTAATGAAACTCACAATATAATATAATTCCAATATTTGAAATCATCATGTACACAAATTACGTAAGTTTAAAAGGTATGAATTTGTATTCAAAAAAATGTGTATATATATATATTTCCCTTAATTCAAAAGTTAAGGTTTATTATATACAAACTAATAAACACCAGTATATGTGTATTAAAAAAAATATATGTGTGTGTAATTCTTGTAAATAGAAGAAATATTTCCAAACGCACGGCTAGCACATAAGCTAGATTTACATGCACATATTTCCAAAAAAAAAATAAAAATTAATATGTTTGACCAAAATATTGTGTGTGTGTGTGTGTTATTTTATGAATTGAGAAATATTTCAAAATGCATGGCTAGCACATAAGCTAGTTTTAATGCAATATTTCAAAAAAAAAAAAAAAATAAATAAATAAATAAAATTGTAAATATGTGTAGATACTTATAGAAAAAATATAATTGAAAACATTGTATTTTGTGAAAAGATGCATCAATTCCATGATATGGTTATAATAAAGAATATAAAATTCCTATTTTATGTTTGTGTGCATCTCATATATTTTGAAAATAAAAAAAACTAGAAAATAAATATTGTATAACACGTAGAAGTGAGAATTGGCAATAAAATAAAATGCAAAACAATAGTATGTAAGCGTAAAAATTGTGTAATAAGAAAAATGTATGTGTGAGAAAATTATGTCACCATGGAATTATATACTCCATACAATTACATAATCAAGAAAAATTAAGTGTCATGTAATAATATCTCTTCGCAATTGGTTATCAATGTTGCAAGTTTTAAAATAATACTGCATTTGAATTAAAAAAATTATTTGTTGAAAATGTGTGTGTGAAGTACACCTACGTGCATTATAACTGAAAGTGACCATATGGCAAGGCTGAGATTGTCAGATTTACATGCCATCACCTTCAAAAAAAATAGTGTATTAAAAATTGTGTTAAATCATTTTTTTTTTTTTTTTTTTTAACAAACATCAGTAAATTTTCAAACTGGCACTGTATGTAACAAAACCATTTAATGAATATGTGTGTATATCTTTACGAAGTTGTGTATAAATAGGAAATTAAATGTGAAAACACAAATTTATGCATTTGTTGTAAATGTATTATAATTATATAATTTCAAGAAAAAATTTTGTCAACAATCATGTAAAAATGAGTTTTAAATCCAAACTGATATTAAATTAATGATTCAAAAATTCTCAAAAAAATTTCTTTTAAAAAAAGTATGTGCATTATTTTTTTTTATTTATTTTTTTTTTTTTTGCATTGGGAAATCAAAAAAATTTATATAAAAAAACAAAATTCAAAAAATTTTTTTCTATTAATATTCTGCATAATTTCAATAGAAAAATGTGACAAGGTTCTCAATATTATTTATTTACCCTTGTCTTAATGTTATCCTAATTTCAATCAATTTACTGTTATTATTACATTTAAAGAAGTTTCATGAAAACTAATTTATGTATCAAAAGGAAATTCTGAACTACATTCCAAAAGTAATTGATTGTAAACATTTGTCAAAAAAAAATATATAATGTTCCACAAAAATAATGTTCCGCTATTCATCATCCTTAACTTAAAAAAAAAATCGGTCCAGCCGAAGTAATTTGTTTAGACAATGCACAGCATAACACTAAAAAAACTCATGCAACACTATGAGGTGCATGTAGATGCATGCTTCCCATAGGAGCTCAAAAATGCACAAGCTCTTCCTCCGGAAACATTACATAACTTGACAACAACAAAAAAAAATTTGTATATTAAATTTTGACAAACAAAAAAAACGAAGTGCATGTATTAAAAATTAAGAATTTATAAGGAGAATGAATACCTTAATCAATGATAACAAGAATATTTTCAGCAGATTAATTAAAAAATATAAAACATGTCTATGATAAATTTACAAATGTTTACTTTTGCCAATGGAATTTAAATAACTCTTTTCTTTTTTTCTTTTTTTACCAATATTATGTACTAATTTATGAACTAATGTATCAATTCAGCACAAAATAAGAAAAGAATCTGAACTTAAAATATTTGAATATGAAAAATAAAAATAATACACTGAAATGCAATAAATTATTATAATATGTAAATTTGTATATATTATACATAAAGACAATAAAAATTTCTTTCTTTTTTTTTTTTTTTTTTTTTTTTAATATAATTGTTATCTTTAAAATTCAAAAATTACCATATGTAAACACTGGCAAAAACTTAGTAATTATGACTCTAATATAATGAGTCTTTAAACACATGAAATTTATTTTATAAAAATTCGGACTGACACATATGAAATAGTAGATAATCAAAAATTAAAAATTAAATATTTTCAAATTCGAAATATGCATATCCCTAGACAAATTAAAAATTGTAAAGGATAATTTTTAAAATTGAAATAAAAAAATCCAAAAAGAAAAATATATATAGCAAAATATGACCATAAACACTTTTATATATACAGTTTCAAAGGAGGAATGCACAGATATTGCTTATATATATATTTATTTTGAAAAATTATATCTCCCAAAAATTAAAATACTTATAAGAAAATATTTCACTTTTAAATACTTGCAACTATATGTGCATTCCCTTAATTAGAGAAAAAAAAAAAATTTAAAATTATAAAATGAATGCAAAATAATCTATAAAATGAATGTAATATAATTAAAAGTAAAGAAGAAAAGAAAAAAAAATAGTCTTATCTCATCTTTATCCCGTTCCAATGAAAGTTGCTCTTCAACTTGATTGTGTGTATACAACATTAGGAATTATGGTCCATAAAAATATTTATAAAAATCCCTAATTTAGATAAAGTTGAACTTGTTCACAATCAGGAGGTGAGATCGCATATTCAGGCGCAACGATATTTATTTCTTTCATGAAGCAGGAAGGAACTAATACACAAGCGACAAGCGGAATAAATCAACTTTATAACTCTCGAAAGGAATTAAAATCTTTGAAGCAATGTTCTGCTTTAAATTGTATAAAGAATGGTGGGGAAGAGGTAAAAACTCGAAAGTCAGGCTTGCCACACGGTCAATAGAAGCCTCTTCATGTTCTTGAATTTACTCATGAAGGAAGGAGGGAGGCTAAATTTTCATTCCGGAGATAAACAGAGGCGAGAAGGTCAACGAACTCCAGACTGTCGAGAAAAAAAGCAAAGTTTCATCCATCCAAATATCGAGAGATAAATAGCAATAAGTTAGTCAAGGCCACATGTTATTATCAGGAAAGCAGACGTTCTCTCTTCGCATACTATAGCTGAAAACGCAAGACTCTTGAATTATATCCAAAACACTATCGATTATTTATTCCAGTTCTTTATATAGGGTGTTTATATTCATGATGAGGTCACACAGTGAACGAGTATTCTCTACAGAAGGTCACCGAGAAAGGAAGAAGGCGAAAAATTCTATTCGCACTCTCCTCAATGACAAGCATCGGGGGGGTATACGATGACATTATTAAACTCCTCTGGTATGTTCTCGTGCAGGACGGCGGCATGGAAAAATTAGGTTAATTCACATCATCTTAGGAGTCATGGCAGCACTGTTTTTTAGATATATCTGTCGAATACGGCTGATTGCTCCAAAGTCGAAAAATAGAAAAGTTCTTTTAAAACAACACTCTTGTTATATCACTATAGCAGAAAAAAGTTTTCACACGTACTTGCCGCAGAAAAAGGTATTTTATATATCGTCGAAAATAAGATTTCGCTTGTTGAGAAAAAAAAACAAAAAAACTTTCCTATAGATTCCTCTCCTCCACCGTAACGAATTCTATGGTCAATGAGCACCATATTTATGTAGCATAAAAGCCACTGTCCTCTAAAAAAACTAAGTCAATAAAAATAGTCATTTTAAAATAAATGTCAATTCCAGTCAATTTTTAATTAGCCGTGAGTATTTATTCAAAAATATAAAATGACATAAGAGGACACATCCAGGTTCACATCCATAAAATAATTCGTTATAAAACGATGGTGGAGGAGAGAGAGAATTTTAATTGAGAAAAATTACATCTTTAAGAGACGGCGATTATTATCAAACTGTCCCGGAATCAAATCCCACAGCACCCTTGTAAAACTCCAGGTTATGGAAATATCTCCACATTTTGAAGCCAAGGGCGCCAAAACATCTTTCTTTGTTGTTAATGTTAATTCAATGGAAATTTTTTTAAAAAGAAATGACGGTTAAAAATATGGCAACCCTTTTTGGCATAAAATACATTCGCCAACGAATACCGTTGGAAAAGACAGGTGCAAGTAATTAAGAAATATTGCGAAAATTCTTGCGACATAATGGATCATTAATAGCTGCAGTTAAATAGATTATCTGTATATAAAATAAAACAAAATAATAAAAAGATATAACGGAAAGTTTCCAACGTACATTTACAGCTATAAATATAAATTAGATTTATTGGGAAACATAGTGAAATGGAAATAAAAATATAATTACTTTAAGGGATAATAAAATTAAATTGTGTTTAGATCCCTACATATATATATTGCATTAAGCTAAAAAGAGATCAATGTATTTAATACTGAATTTGTTCTTAAAATTAGAAAATGATAAGTATTTTAATTTTGAATACATAATTTACTAAAATTGAAATAAGCTTGACCTAAATACAAAGGATTATAAAAGTTAATACTTTTTAATTGTGAATAAATAGATCTTTAATTATAATTGAATAAATTTGATGAACTAAAGGATATGTGAGGAACTCCCTCACAGTGCGGTTATTGTGTCTGCACGTCTATAACATGTTTGTTTGGGTATCACGTGAGAACAGCTGGACAGAATTCAACGACACTTGGCAGGAATTACACAACTTAAAATTATATCTATCAACTTTTGGAAATTCCCCATCCTTCCCCCTAGGGGGGAGGGGGGGCAAGAGGCAAAAACACGTTTATATGCATAACTTGGCTTCAAATTACTTCACAGAGAAGAAATTGCACACAAGAAGTCTAGATCTCAGTACAAATAAAAAGAAAATAATAATAGTCGTTGTCTACGATTTTGGATTTTTTTATTTTTAAGGGAGGAGAAAAAAAAATCAATTTTCGGGGGGAAACTTCGTAAATTCTGGAATTTGGAGTAGAAATTTACTAAAAATGGTACACAAATGTTGAAAAGAATTCATGCCTCTTCTTTAAGATATTTCCAAAAACCCACTTTTGATGTTTGTGATTTTCGATCTTGAAGGGGGGGGGGGGGTTACGAGGGAACAAATTCGAGCTCCCTCTTATAGCGCTAAATTGGTCCTGGAAAATTTATCGGAGCTCCGGTCACGAATTGTGGGTGTATTGTTTAGATACATCCGATGCCTATACTGATTTTACGAAATTCCCCCTCACCCTTTTCAAGGAAAAAAGGAGGCAAAAAACACGTTTCTAAGCATAACGGTGAGGAAATAGTATATGGAGAGACTAGACCTGAGTTTAAAAAAAAAAAAAAAAAGAAAGAAAGAAAAATCATTTTCTGCAATTTTGGAATTTTCAATTTTTAAGGGGGAAGAGAAAAATCGAATTTGAGGGGAAATTTCGCAAATTCCGGATTCTACTAAAAGAATTCTTCTAAAAATGGTACAAAGATGTTGAAAGCGTCTTTTTTTAGGATATTTCCAAAAACTCATTTTTCTTTTTATGTAATTTTCGATTTGGAGGGGGGGGGTAAATTCGAGACATCCCCTCCCTTTTAGCGCTAAATTTGTCGAGTAAAATCTATGGGAACTGGGAACTGTGGTCACGGATTTCGGTGCGTAAATTGTTCATATGTATCCGACAACTATTGTAACGGAATTTTACGAAATCCTCACAAGTACGTTTCCAAGTATAACTTTACTCCAAATTACCTCAGCAAGAATAAATTTTATATGCGGATTAATTGTTTTTCGAGATTATTTTGTTATAATTACCGTAGCATCAGTGGAACAATCTTTTTCTAAAGTTAAAATGATCAAAACTTACTCAGGCTTCACAACGGTATCAGACAGATTTATAAATTTTGCAATTCCACCGATAGTATAAGATATTTTGGACCAAATGGATGTATATTATTCCAGAATTCACAAAATCTCAAGCAAATGAATTACATTTCACTAAATAATATTATCTGTTCCAATGTTCATAGAATCTACTTTAAAAATTAATAATTCTTACTATATATTCTTATTTTATTTACTTATAAATTTATCTATTATTTATATCTGCGCAGGGTACAAACATCCCGTCGCGGTAACATAGATTTTTGTATTGTACTACTATATGGAAAAACGCATATAAATTTACATACAAACTAGCTGACCCGACAAACGTTGTTTTGTCATAAATTATTTCTAGAGAATATTTTGCTAGAAAAAAATAACTAACTTATTGTAAGTGTGTAAGGATGTG
Source organism: Salticus scenicus (assembly GCA_963930645.1). Classification (NCBI taxonomy): domain Eukaryota; kingdom Metazoa; phylum Arthropoda; class Arachnida; order Araneae; family Salticidae; genus Salticus; species Salticus scenicus. The sequence continues at coordinate 75,432,009 of OZ005653.1, read as the reverse complement.
GTATATAAGTAATACAGGTATGGAGCGCTGTGAAAGGTGACTGTGAATTCCAATTATAACGTAAAAGACATAATTAACATTTAAATAAACAATTTAAATTGGACTGAATTGTAAATCTAAACCATTCTCGAATCCACCTGAAGACACACAAAAAATTTCATTAAAATCGGTCCAGCCGTTTAGGAGGAGTTCAGTGACATACACACACACAAAAGTATGGGACACCTTTGGTGACTTTAAATATTTTAAGCCATTTTTGCGATGAATTGAAATGGCTATCTCAATTGTGGAACTAAAGATCTTGGCGAGAAGCGTCAGAGCTACTTCGGTGTCAAATTTCAAATTTTGTCAAAGGGATCCGATACTAAAGGTGTTCCATTCAAAAATAAATAAATAAATAAATAAATAAATAAATAATAATAATAAATTAGCTACACAAATAAATTTGTAGGTTAGGGTAGTTGTTAATCAACGCGCGTGTAAATTTAATAGAAAATTATATAAAATACTCACTCCAATTCCGCACTAAATTTGCAAAATGTTTAGTTTTTTATGCACACTTCAAAACTCTTCAAACACTAATTACATCTTGATGTAATATTTCAATTAGGACACAATTTTTTGTATAACAATAATGACACGAAGTTACAAAATATTTTCCTGAATTTGATCGCAGCACCAACTGTCGGGACAAACTGGAATTACAATAGAATATACGCAAGCGAAGTGTGACGTCACTGACCGTCAGTAGATGCAAGAAAAAGATTTCCTATGTTAATCTCCCATTGGATTTTTTTATAAAAAATTATTAAAAATCGAGGTAAATTATTTCTCGATTTTAATCCCCGTATTTGGGTATAGATATGTATTAGTTATCGTATGCATGTGTTAGATTGAGTTATTTTGCTCTCAAATTGACAAAATTTTAATTTTAAATTTCAAAACTCTGTCTTCCTTGGCGTTTTTTGTATTTGGCGATCAAAAACGTAATACAAAATAAAAATAAAAAATTCTAATAAATTTGAAATTATTACTATTTACAATCAAAGTGAACATAAAAGAACCTTTATAAGAAACATATAAAGTATCAATTAAAACGAAAATTTTTGTTTTACTGCAGAAAAGAAAAGTACTACTAAATTAAATAAAAATTTTAAGCTAATACCAAGTATCTCTATGAAAATATTTATTTACACTCGAATTCCCGATAGAAAAGTGCACCAATTTTCATAGCATATTAATTTTTTTTCTAATTTTTATTATTTATCACGCGAAATTTAAAAATATTTTATTTCCGGAAAAAAAAAAATAAATAAATAAACGTGAATTTTGTTTATTTTGGCAACAAATATATCTTTCTTTTTAATCATTTTAAAGTTAAAATGGAATTTTTATTTAATATCTGCTGATAAATTAATTAAATAAACAATTTAAATTGGACTGAATTGTATATCTAAACCATTCTCGAATCCACCTGAAGACACACAAAAAATTTCATTAAACTCGGTCCAGCCGTTTAGGAGGAGTTCAGTGACATACACACGCACAAAAGAAATATATATATATAAAGATTACATAAAATGTTTAGATAATGAAAATGGGAGAAATTCTTTTCACTAGATTCTTTTTAACCTTGTTAAGTATTTTTTATCCATATTTTCCAAGTGATATTTATTAGGTATATGCTACTATTTCATGTATAAATTTATTTGTTCCTTAAAAAAAAAAAAAAAAAAAAAAAAATCCATAATTAACCAAGTTAAATCTTGTCATTATATCGATAGTCATTCGATCTTAAGAGTATTTCGAGAGTTTTCAACAATGAAATTGAGCAAAATAAAACCCACTACAGAATTTTTTTTCCTTTATTATTATTATATGTTCTAATTTTATGGACTTACAAATTCCATTTATCTGTACTAGTAGAAAATGTTAAACTCATTTATATGTTCAAACATACCGCAATAGCACGACTAATTATATTTTTTTTTCATTTTAGTATTGCAAAAAGTTAAACCACTTTCCTAAATGAAAGGGTTGTTGCAATAAAAGCAGATTTACGATTAAAGTGCAAATAAGAAGAAGTTAATTCAATTTTAACGGGGATGGGGCGGGAGGTGATTGTTAGCTTTGGATACAGACTTGGCAACTTAGCAATGAATTCAGAGACATGGCTACCAAACTTGACGAGAAGTAATAATTTAATGTTTCCAAAGTTTAGAAGCTCTATCTTCAATAAAATCCGAGTCCTGGAATTTTCCGGATTTATCAACTAGCTTCTGGCACAGAATAATCTCGAAAGTCTGCCAAATCACGGCAGAAATTATAAAAACAGAAGAGATCAGAAGACTCCCAAAAAAGTTCAGTTATATTCGAACATCTGTTCTGAACATTCATTTTGGTTTAAATGGTTTTATATTTATTCTTAGATGAGTGAAATTCCACTCTGTGGTGTTTCTAACATTGTTTTATGACTTTTTGAGGTATGAGTTTGAGTACGATAATGTACTGGGTTTTTTTAGAATAATCCTTGAATAAAGTTTATCTTTCGACAAAAAACTGCCTGTTTCTTTACAATTACTTTTTTAATGCAAGAAAATTGAAATTTTCGTAACAATTTGAATAGAGACTGATATTTTGGATCAGTATGATGCGCGTAATACTCGCAAAAGGTGTAATGAAATGAGGGAACGTTTAGTTTGCTGAGACTATTTTTTGTGCTTAAATATTTACTTAAAAATTAGACCCAAACAAATAGAAACGTTCAGACTTACAACTGTCATCTAAGCCATCTACTGTAATGCCTCAACGCGGCATTTCTGCTCCCACATTAACACTAAATCTTTACTATTAAGGTACAAGATTCAATTGACTTGCTAGATGATAACTTTTTATAAAATGATTTTTTTTTTTTTTTTTTTTTTTTTAAGTAATGTAGGGCGCAAACTAAAACTCTGCACACAGGCGCCTGACAATGCTGGCGCGCCCCTGGTCATCGAGAGATTATACGAAAAATGAAGATCGACCACGTGTTAGTTGCTATGGTTGTGGCAAACCAGGTGTTATTAAGGCTAAATGCTCCGCCTGCTCCCCCTCTTCTAGGAAAAGTTCAGCTGAGTTCAAAACTATTCACCTTCAGTCATTATCTATCGAAGAACCTCAGTCGACACTTATAAGAGTAAAAATTAATGGAATAAATGGAATAGTGTGTGCTGACACTGGAACCAGTCACACTATAGCTGGTGAAACATTATATCACCTCTTAACAAAACGAGGTGTAGAATTTGAGAAAACTTGTATGAATGTAACGTTAGCTGATGGTCTCCAAAAAGAAACTGAAATCTATTCAGCCGAAGTAGATGTACAAATTGAAGGACGATCTTTCCGAATAACTTTGTTTGCGTTACCTACTGCAAAGAATAACAGAACATTGTTGGGAAATGATTTTTTGCGTACTGCTGGAATCGTTTTGGATATTCGAAATAATATATGGTATTACCATGATAATCCAAAGCAGAAATTTGATTTCAGTGAAGATGATTTCAGGCCGTCTGAAAATCCAGTATATTCTGCTGAAGTTAACGAGCTTATGTTGAAAGAAAATGAAGGAGCCCATCTTTCTGATGAACAAAGGTCAGAACTGAATAATTTATTGAATGAATATGAAGATATCTTTGAACCAGGGGAAGAACCGATTAACAAAATTCAACACTATATTGACACTGGAAGTATTCCTCCTGTCGCAGTACCGCCGTACCGCATGTCCCCAGCAAAGAAAGAGATGTTGAAGAAAGAGCTAGACAAGTTGTTAGCTAGCAAAACAATAGAAGAATGTGAATCTCCTTATGCTTCACCGGTGGTATTAGTACCTAAGCCTAATGGTCAAGTACGACTTTGCGTAGATTATAGAAAACTAAATTCTATTACAAAGACTGATAAATACCCATTACCCAGAATTGATGATCTTCTTCACGAAGCTAAACATACCCCTTTTATGTCAACCATTGACTTAAGGAATGGTACCACCAAATTGAAGTAAATCCTGCGGACCGTGACAAAACTGCGTTTATTTGTCCCTTTGGAACTTTCCGATACCGGAAAATGCCTTTCGCCTCAAGAACGCCCCATCAACATTTAAACGTATGATTGATAATTTTAGAAATTCCTTAAAGAACATATTAGTCCTTTCCTATTTAGATGATATTATCATTTTGTCTGAAACTTTTAATGAACATTTAGATAATTTGAGTGCAGTTTTTAGGAAATTACGAGAATTTAAGTTGCACGCTAACCGTGAAAAATGCAATTTCGCTTGTAACCGTGTAAAGTATCTGGGACATTACATTACTAGTTGAAGCTGATCTGCATTTGAAGCTGATCCTGATAAAATTGCTGCAATTCAAGAAATACCAGCTCCAAAGAATGTAAAGCAACTGCAGTCCTTCCTGCAAACTTGCTCATGGTATAGAAGGTTTATCCCAAAATTCTCTGAAGTTGCTAGACCTTTGACTAATTTGACGAAGAAAAACGCTGTTTGGGTTTGGGGAGAAGAACAAGAAACATCTTTCAAAACCCTAAAACATCTTCTAATGAGTCCACCCATTCTCAGTCAAAATGATCCAACTAAACCTTACATATTAAGAACAGACGCTAGTAACTATGCCCTTGGTGCAGTTTTGTTACAAGGCACTGGAGCAGAAGAACATCCAATTGAGTATGCAAGTAGGTTACTCACAAAGGCCGAAAGAAACTACTCCACGACTGAAAGAGAGGCCTTAGCCATCGTACGGGCCTTGGACAAGTTTCGCGCATATATTGACGGTCAAGAAGTCACTGTAGCAACCGACCATCAACCTCTTAGATGGTTAATGAACTTAAAGTCTCCAACAGGTCGCCTCGCGCGATGGGCACTACAGGTACAATCCTTCAACCTGAAGATAGAATACGTGCCTGGTAAGGTTAATGTTGTTGCTGATATGTTGTCCAGACCCTTCTGTCCACACGAAGAAGGAAAATGTGAAATTTGTTCAATTTCAATAGATATCCCTCCGCGAAGTCCAAGAGAAATACGAGAAGAACAATTAAAAGATGAAGATATAAAGAAAATTATCGAGTCTTTGGAAAGTATCGATAAGAATGAAGATTTCGCTAACTGGAGTAGTCGTGGTTACTTGATGAATCAAGGCGTTTTATATAGATATTCTCCCGAAACAGAATCAGAAGAAGCGCAATTAGTAGTTCCAGTTCAAGAGCGAGAAAGAGTGTTAAAAGAGCATCATGATGCACCCTCAGCTGGACATTACGGAATTGGAGGAACATTCGATAGAATCGCAAAGCGGTACTACTGGACTGGTATGCGAAGATATATTACAGAATATATCAAGAATTGCCCCGATTGCTGTCGTTATAAACCTAGTAACCAGAAGCCATCTAGATTATTACAAACACCGATCTATAATCAACGATTTGAATCCCTTTCAATTGATTTATTCGGCCCTTTACCTAAAAGCAATGAAAAGAAATGGATCTTCATCATAGAAGATTGTGCCACCAAATGGGTGGAACTATTTGCATTAACTTCCGTAACTGCTAAAGAGTGTGCGATCACTCTAATAGAGGAAGTGTTCCTTAGGTATGGTTTGCCTAGAAGGGTAATAAGCGACAACGCGCCGCAGTTCGTAAGTGCTGTAATGCAACAAGTTTGTTACATCCTGGGAATCGCACAAACCCTAACTCCGGTTTATGATCCACAGGCAAACCCTGTGGAAAGGAAGAATAGAGATCTAAAACCCCGTCTGGCCATGTTGGTTGGGAATGATCATACTACCTGGAGTGAGAAGCTACCAACAATTAGATTTGCCCTTAACACAGCAAAATGTGATTCAACCGGCCAGACAGCTGCATATCTCATGTTTGGGCGAGAACTACGTACTACCGATGATATTGCGCATGATTTCCGGAGTGTTGTTCACAATGATAATTTCGTTCCCGAAATAACACCGTACTTGAAGAAATTTGCCAATTTCACGAGACAAGTACGAGATCGAATTGAGGAAAGACAAGACCAGCATAAACGCTATGCAGACAGAAAATTTAAAAAGGCTCCTTCTCTCAAGCAAGGTGACAAGGTATGGGTTAATACCCACCCCATTAGTGATTCTAGTAAAAATCGAACTTCCAAATTCATGCCGAGGCGCGATGGCCCTTATACTATTCTGTCACAGAGATCACCAGTTTCGTATACATTAAGTACTATAGACAATCCTTTTACTCCCATAGGGAATTACCATGTATCCGCTCTTCAGCCATATACAGGTCAGGACACTACTCCTGTTCGTCCGATTCAAAGGAGAGGTCGACCGACGAGGACTACAACCTCAACTAGTAGAAAAAATAGTCAACCACGAGAACGGTTGCCCAAACGCCCTGCTGTGCCCACCAGGAAGCAACCCCCCAGAAAAGCAAGCTGTATACCGAGGACGACGTACTCAGCTTGAGGGGAAGTCTGTAAAGAAAAAAATAAAACTGATACATCAGATTTATACTTTTCTTCTTTAACACTGACTGTTAAAAACAACTTTTCAAAGCTCCAAGTATTGCGCAATACTATTTGTGAATTCTCCCCCTCCCATCGAACTATGTCACGTGACTCACTCAAAAAAGAGAACTATGATTAACTTTTGTTTTAGTTATAAGTGTGGTATTGCGGTGTGCAAGTATGTAGCAGTGGCTCTCTAGCCGATTAACCAAAAACGTTAAAATTAATCAGTTTCATTTCTTTTGTAAATAGTTATTTCTTTCGTGTGTTGTGTATCATCGTAATGTGTCCGTTAAATTAAAAATTGTGTTTTAAATGTGACAATGAGTCAAGTCATCTTCTTTATAAATTTTAAGAACATTCTATTCTGCATTCGTTGTTTAAAATAGTGTTTATTAACTTTGTATATATATCTATGATTTTAATTAAATTTTATCTGTGGTTTTAAGGTACGTTTTTATATCACTTTACTTTATTTTGATGTTGAACAAAATAATTTTGTCTATAGATGTAAATTACTGTTAATTAGTCAAAAAAAAGTAATGAGGCGTAGAGTGACGACAGATGAAATGTAGAATTGGATAATTCGAAGTTCAAGGGACCAGAGAAAAATTCGAAATAACCAAAAATTCTAATTACACCGTAAAATCCTGATTACAAGCCCCACGTTTTCCAAATGCAAAACCAGTAAAAAGTAGGGAGGGGCTTATAATCAGGATTGTCAGAAATTTCTTTTTTTAAAAATTGTGGTGGCGCCATCTATCACCAGAGAATGAAACTAATATTTATTATCTACTCCAGAATTGAATGTAACTTACAGAAATAAATCTTAAATTATTAATTTAAAATTATTTTATTATTAATTTAAATTGATAATTTAAATTAATTTTTTATATGGTTAATATGAAAGACTAATAAAAAAAAGTTAGACTAATTTTGGTAAAGTAAATGCAAGGTAAATCTTGAAAGGTTATCAAACATTAATTAATTTAGTGTTTATAAATTAATAAGAGTATAGTTGAATATTAAATGCATAAAACTCATTTTATATATTATTGTTAAACATAACATTTTACAAAAATATGATATCAATCTTTTTAATTGGAATAATTAAATTAAAAGAAAAGCTAATATATATATATATATATATATATATATATAATTTAACCTTTATTAAATAAGTAAATAAAAGAACTCTATTTATTCTTTAGTATATGAAAGGTAAATAAAGAAAAGTTTACTTTTAGATTATTCTTTTTTTTTTTATGAATATTAGGAAGCCTGTAGGAACATTTTCTGGAATTAAGACTGGTGCTGCCATCTATCAGAAAATAGGGTTTACAATTTCAATATAGATCTATACTTATTTCCTAGTTCTCATTCCCACCTCATTGTTATTTTGTTAAAACAGAAGGAGAAGAAGAGAGTTAATAAATTTTGCGGTTAAAAAATATTTTATAAGAATACATTTATTTAAAATCATTAAATATACATAAGATTTCAGAAAATAATTTTTTACTCAAAATGAAAAAAAATTTACTCAAAAGGAAAAAAAATGGAGAGGGGGCTTATTTTTAGGATTATGCAAAAAATCCAAAATTGCTTAAAAGTGGGGAGAGGGCTTATTTTCGAGAGGGTGGGGGGGGGGGGGGCTTATAATCAGGATTTTATGGTATATTTTTTTGTCAAAAAGAAAAGCTAAATTAAAAAATTAAAACTCTACAATCAAAGATTTAACAAATAAACTTTATATCTAAGAATACTGCTACAAGTACAATCTTTGTGTCATAGCATATGACTTCAACCTATTAATTGATACAAAAATAGAATCTCAACATGACAAGACTTTCAATTAAAAAAAACTTGAAGTTCATGTACATGCACCATATCTTCTGATGCAGTAGGTAGGGGCTTCTCTTGTAATTCCTTATCCTTCTTTTGAAAGACTGTTAAAATAAATAATGCACTTTAGCTGAGAAAAATTTCAGGAGCAAATTTTACTGTAACATTTTAAAGGTAATCATATGAAAAATTCGAATTATCCACGATATTTAAAAATTATTTTAATACAAAATTCAAGGGACGGAGTGAAAAATTCTAATTATCCAGAATTTCAAATTAAACAAGTTCGACTTATTCAAGTTCCACTGTATACCATGAAGAATGAAAGTAAATATATTTTGCAAAAAAAAAAAAAAAAATCATGCATTTTTTAAAAAAATTTATTCGAATTCAAATCACAAAAAATGTTTATAGTGTCACAATATACTCAAGGAAATAATTAATTTAGATATCTTTCACAAAGATTTAAATAATAATATTATTTATTGGTATTTGTTTGCAATAAACTGCCAGTAATTATTTGTATTAATTGTTTGTTATCAATTACAGATAAAATATTTTCTTTGTTTTAACTACTGTATTTTCCAACCCTGCAAGTCTGTTACACCAATTTCACACCGGAAATTTTAATAGATAGACAAAATTGTTCTTAAACGAGCTTTTGTCTCTTTCAAATATAGCGTTGTTTGTAAATAAAATTTTCTGGTGAGAAACGGTTTTTTGTGACCTGCAGATTATAAGCCAGTAAATATGGTATTCTCTGTCTTCAATGATATGATTTTGTAAAAATCTTTTTTGTTTATCAACATTGTATGTATTTGTACGAAATGCACATCTTTCTTCGTAGGAAATATAGGGATGATCATTGATTGTTGTCACCAGGATCTTAATACCACATTGTTCTGTGGAAAAATTTTATACCCAAATTACTTAGTATGTAAGATATATATATATACACAATTGGTTTTGTCTTTTAATTGGAACTAAAAATGAATCGTAAAATTTCTGCGCCAGCTTTTATACTGTGTTACAATCAGTTTTTTTTTTTCTGTGGTGTTGGTATTATCATGTATCTATTAAATGCTAAATTTTATCATGATATCTTAAATATATATATATTTATATAATATATATAAATCTGTCTTTATATTCAGAAAATTCACAAGCATTTTATTTGCTTTTTTTTTAGATTTTTTTTTTTTTTTTTTTTTTTAATTTTTAGCATTTTAATTTAAATCTATAAAGGGTAAAAAGTGCATTTATTTCAGGTGTCTATCTTAAAAAAAAAAAAAAAAAAAAAAATTAAACAACAGCAAATTAAGTTGTTTTGAATTTTTTGAATGTGAAAACAAAATTCAAAAATATGCCTTAGGTAATCAGTAGTTTGGGTATCATATTTCTCCATAGAATAACATGGGATTTGGATTCCATTGATGGGACGTTGAAAAAACTCCTTAAGAGCATGCAATATCTAATCTTGTCGATATCCAAAGATCATCTGGGGAAATTTGTTTCCACAAATATTCATTTTTTTTTTTTTTTTTTTTTTTTTTTTTACATTCAGAAAATCCACATTGTTAAATTAGTACTTGTTTAACAAAAAGAAAAAAAAAAAAATGGTTTTTCACATTTTTTATATTTTATTTTCTAGCTCAAAAATACATTTAGTTAATTTTTTAACTCAAAATAATGAACTAAAATATTAAAAAAAGAGGTACTAATTTAATGGTTGTATATTTTCCGAATGTGAAAACAAACTTAAAAAAAAATAAATAAATAAATAAACTAGTATGATGTAGCCACCACAAGACTTTCTTCTATATAATTTTACACAAAATTCATGCAATATAAATTATCTATTAAATTATTAAATTATTTTCCATTATAAATGCAGACGATTTTTATCTGACAGAATTATATCACTAAGTGCCAAAAGAAAGTCAATTTTTTGACAATATCAAAAGAAATACGATTTTTTTTTTCTAAATTTTTTTTCGTTAAAAAAACTTTGTTTTAAATTATCACAGATCTATGGTTCACATTGATTGATCTAATTCAATAATGGTTGATCTAATTATCACAGATCAACCATTCGTTTTAAAGGGATTGACGAGATCTTTTGAAAGATACCTATATTGACCCGCCCCCCCCGAGAGGAGGGGTGGGAAAGCGGTGCTTCCACATGCACAAACTTTTTTTCCTAGTTTACTACTACTATTATCAGTACTTCATATTAATTTTAAAATTACACATAAAAAAAAAAAAAAAAAACTCTCATCATGTACATTTATACAAAATTTTGTCCTATACTGCCATGTTAAAAATTAAAAAAAAAAAAAAATAGGATCACAGCGCCACCTGTTGAGCAAATGATCTCCATATCTAATCAGAACCAGTTTATGTCCAACTAAATACCAAGTTTGGTTAAATTTCGTTCATTGGTTCGTAAGATAGAGCGTCCACAAAATTTGTGATACACACAGACAGATATTTTCTAAAAACAGTTGAATCGTGTTCAGGTCATCCCAAAACGTGTCAATCCATCGAAAATTGGAGTTCGATAATTTTCACGAATCCAATACTTTCTCTATTTATACATATAGAAGAAAGAAAGAAACTAAATTAATTTATTATTTTAATTATTCACTTAGGTAAAAGGTGATATGCTCAAAGAGAGTGATTAAAAAAAAAAAAAAAAAAAAATTCAAGAAACTTCATTTTTAAATGATATATCCTTATAATATGAAGTAACATAATCCCCATAGGATAATATGGTGAGGGTGAAAGAGGGAAATCTGACTGATAAGTTGTTAACAGAATGTGTCCTAGTCATTATGCAATGATAGAGTGTCCGTTGTATATTTAATTCATTTAAAAACATGAAATTTTGATGGGTACCAGCTATTTAAATTTTATAAACTAAATAAATATTTTGTTACATTAAGGCTGTACATCAGTCAGACAGCTCCCTTTCTCCCTTCCCATGTTGTTGCTTCGTTTTATAAAAATATCTCATTCAAAAATGAAGTTTTTCGAATTCTGTTTTTTGAATATTACTCTTTGAACAGGTCGCCTTTTAGCTTAGTGAGCAATTTTTCGAAAAAATCAATTTGAATATTTTATTTCAATAAGTAAATTATGGACTCTAAGTGTGGATCTCTAAGTAAAATATTTAAATTTATTTTTTCGAAAAATTGCTCACTAAGCTAAAAGACGACCTGTTCAAAGAGTAATATTCAAAAAAACAGAATTCGAAAAGTTAATTTTTGAATGAGATATTTTTATAAAACGAAGCAACAAAAATCCCATTGGATAACATGGGAAGAAAGAAAGGGAGCTATCTGACTGATGTACAGACTTAAGGATATTCTATCGATATATTATAAATAATAATCTTGTTATCAATATAATTGTTTATTGCGTGCTAACTGGCATTATAAATACTCATTAAGACGACAATAATGAGTGTAGAGATTTTTCATGGGCAAAATAAAAATGAATGACACTAATGATAAGAAAAATATTTTATTTATACAGTTTCAGTTGCATAGAGAAACGGTTTACAGAAAAGCTATTTACAAAAAAGAAATACAAATAAAATTTCAAAACTAAATATAAAACATAAAAGTCACACAAAATATAGAGATGCAAATACAAGTGACAGATTATAAAAATTCTACTTTGATAGTACACAACACGTACTATCAAACCTGAGATATAACTATTTAATCTCTATCTATAAAATAAATTTATTCTTAACACAAAACATACATAATTGCCACATATAATGGCAGATATTGTGTTTATATAATACTGTTAAGTAATAAATAAATGCAAATTTCATGATCTGTGATTAAAAAAGAAATAAAAACTATGCAGAATTTCTTACTGGTTTCAGTTTTGTCAATTAGTATATTCTATCACAACAAATATAATTTATTATTTAAAATAACTTTTGTGAATAAACATGTAAAACAGATTTTAGTGATTTATTTTTATTTATTTTATTTTTATCACTCAACACATGAAGGACATTAATTATGGTGATCTACTTTTATTTTATTATTCATCACCCTGAATATATTTGCAACATTAAATTTTGGTTTCCAATTTTTATTTTATTTTATCAAGCGTGCAAGAACTTCCATCTCAAGAAATAACACTAACACCAGTACATTTTATGAATAATTTCTATCGCATTCAATTGCAATAAATTACTGCACAAATATGATAGAAATTATTGATAAAAGATACTGGTGTAAGAGTTCCATATTGAGACGGAAGCTTTTGCTCCCCTGTATTTTATATCACCTAAGCAAACATTAAATCTAGTGATTTATTTTGTTTTGTTTTTTATCAATGCTAATTGATTCTGGTGATCTATTTTTATTTTATTTTTTATCACTGTAAATACTATGCAGCATTAATTTGGGTAATTTATTTTATTTTATTTTATCAATATGTATATATATTATAATGCAACATTAATGATGATGGTCAATTTTTGTTTTCTTTTTTTATCACTATCAACAACATGCAACATCAATTCTGGCAATATATTTTTATATTATTTTATTTTCATTAACTTAAAGTGTATATCTTCACTATTCTTGTGTAAATGTTTGATTTGAATTCAGCAGGTAGAAATTTAGTATAAACTTATAATGTTTTAAAAGGTTTTAATAAAAGCCTTTAAAAACATCATGTTATAAGGATATTTGCATGTTGCTTGTCATAAAAAACTAGAAATTAATGAATAAAAAATTATTATTATCGAACATACTAATAATCAAAATTAGAAGAATTTTAAGAAATTTTGGATATTTTTTAATCGATTCAAATTCAACTTATTAAAAAAAACTGAAATAACCACTTACTTAGAATTTATAAACAACAGTTCAAAGAAACTGAATATAAAAATGCTGCCAATTTAAATATTTATTTATTATTTATTTATTGTGAATTTTTTTTTTTTTTATATCAGACTTGAGTTTTGAAATCTGATCTCATATATAGCACAAATCTTCTCCTCAGGATGTCTTGGAAATGTCCTGTGGAGCACAAAACATTCTGCGGATGTTCTATAGATATCAGTGCTATAAAGGCTTGTAAGTCTTTGTCCACATTAGGACAGATAGCACATGATAAGATTACAATACAAATAATTGGAAAAACACACGGGGCCAGTGTGGGAATCAAAACCCCCTCTCCCACATGAGAAGTTGGTTTGCAGATAGCGAAAAATTAATAACCACTAGGCCACGGAGGGCTCTAAATTTAAATTATAGAATAATTTTTATCAAACAAAAACATAATTTAATAATATAACAGCCAAAAATGTTTATTTTTTCTTTTTAAATATCAACTTAAAACATTTTGTGAATAAATTAATGAACTGCATTGAAGTTATCAGTTCAAAATAAATATTTTAAATTTTGTAATAACATGTTGCTGGAAAATTCTATCTCAATTATTCATTTATTTATTTTTTTTATAGATTTATGAAACGAATATACTTTTCATTAAGTAGCATGTGGCAGTAAAAAATTCTGTTAACTTAATGATTAAATGTGGATGAATAAATGTTCAAGTACGTTTATGTGAAACAAAATTTATGATAATGATTATAATAATAATCTAAAAATTTGGTGATATATTTTTTTTCCAAATGTTAAATATATGTACATAAATAATTCCAAGTAAAAAAACATAAATTATTAAAGGTTTTACGAAAGATTTTAATGTTTTATTTAAAATAGAAAAATTACTTCAAATATTTATAAAGAAAATTGGTACCTAAAGACACAACTAACCAATAATGAATCTATTTTTTTTTTTTTTTCCCCTTTCTTAAAAAAAAAAAAAAAAAAAAAAAAAACTTAATTATGCTTTTTTAAAATTACATTTCTAATAAACTGAATCAATTTTATTCTAAATTTGAATCCTGTCCTATGTAATTAATTGACCTAATCCTATGTAATTATTATTATTATTTTAAGGTTACATGCAAGTTTATTTTATTTTGTTTTTTATATTGATTGTTTAATCATTTTATTATATTTATTTAACATTGTAAACAATTTTCTTCAATTTTGATTTTTAATTAACTTTACATATGTTAAGGCAGTAAACATTTTTCTATTCTTAATAGATTCTTTATCAATTTATCTTGGCAATTTTATTATTAAACATAAATTAATTTTAGTTTTTATAGTTTTTAAATAATTTTCAGCATGAAAAAAAAAGGTATTAATTTGTGTTTTATAGTCTTTTTAACGTAATTTATATGGAAAATTAACTTTTTAAGTAATTTTCATAGTATTTTCTTGTTGTTGTATAAACAGTTTAACCCTTGCACTTTTTGATTGATTTATATATAATTTTATAACATTATATAATAGGCATATATTTTATAATTACAGTGAAATTGTCTAACACTGCCTCTGTCAGTATTCAAACTAAAAAATTTTAGCTCTTAAATGTAGTGTAATTTCTGAATAATTTTATAAGTACTTTATATTTTCATATAAAAAGCTATTAAAGAAATATACTTATTTAATTCTTTGTAATTTATTTTTATTTTATGTTTCACTTTATTTATATTAAGGGGTTACATCCAGTTGTAATTTTCAAAAAATCGATTTTTTTTTTTTTTACATATTTTGAATGTACATATATTTGATAATATTGTCTGAAAATTTCATATCGATCCGGCAATTAGTTTCGGAGAAATTTGCATATTTGTAAAGACGTCTCCGAGCGTTTTAAAGTAGGCGGAGCGTAAACCAGAGTAGCAGCTGTTTTTCATTATCCCTATGCCCTTGTCCATGCTTTTCATAATGTTTTGCTTCTTAGAATAAGAATATAAAAGGTTTATCTTATATCTGAGAGCTATATTTAGAAATTTTAGGTATACAGTAAGTACTAATCAGCTGATATGGAAAATAACTCCAAAAATAATCCCATGTGGCTCTAAGATCGTTGAAATTGCTGCTTATCTTGCTGCCGGCATGTTCAATGAAGGAAAAACATCTCTTCTATACTTCATGAACGCAATGGAACTATCGCTTGGGCCTAATGCCCATGCCTATGTAGAAAAAGAGGACGCAGAGCGCATCTTGATCTCTGACGCACGAGCGCAAGGGAGCACGCGCGAGGGGAGAATGTCACGTAGACAACAACAGTTGGCTGTACTAGAAGCAAATGATGAAGCAGAGGGTTCCTCTTATGGTCCTGGAATAGATGACTCGATGTAAGTAGGAAAAAAAAATTTAACTTACTTTAAATGGTTCCCAAAACTTTAAACGCGTTTATCTCGAAACGGTGTTTTCAAAGTCGGTGAGCAAAATTTCTCCGAAACGGCTGGACCGATTGACTTGAAATTTTGACACGATTTTCTTAGATATTTTTGTCAGGTAATGATCGTAGGAATAAGGTTTCTGATAATAATTTCGATTTTTTCAGCCACTTTCAAGTGTAAATTTTCATGAAAAAAACGATTTTTTTTTGGGGGGAAGCCGCCATTTTGTCAAAAATCAAAATTTTGACTATTCCTACGATCATTACCTGTATTCATCTATCCTAAAAATAAATCTTTTGGTTTTTTTCATTTCAGATAATTTCGATCAGAGATATCTTGCTCACCGCCAGACACCTTTTTGTGGAAGTCCTCTAGGAGATCTACTACAGGAACAGCGGAACCCAATATTTTTGTAAACTCATCACGGATTCTTAACATACATTAAATTTTCTATATGTATATGTATTGTATATATTTCTTTAATAAAAGGCCTCTTCACAAAAAATTCACAAAAAAACACGTTTTTTCGTGCATACAACTGGATGTAACCCCTTAAGGCTGTTATGTCTACATAAACTTAAAGTGCTATTACTTTCAATCTGATGATTTTTTAATATAAAAAATTTAACGTAATTTTAATTATAAAATCATTAACCGATTAATTATATATATATATATATATATTCTTTACAAAATGTTATTTAAAACTATTTGGTCCTATGCAAAATATTGAAGGATGTTTATATCAAGCTCTGCATGTTTGTCATTATATGAAATATGCTAATTAAAAATAAATAATTATTGTTAAAAAATAATAATCCAGACTAAATTGAACTAAAAAGTGTTCAAGGCATATTTTAGATCCAATACAAAAAAAAAAAAAAAAAAAAAAAAAAAAAAAAAAAAAACACAATTTTCAATGTACAATCAATGAAAAAGAAAAAGAAAAAAAATATTCAAAACATGACATTACATAAAGTGTCTTTCATAAAACATGAAATTGGACAGCAACATTTGTGAAACACACTGCAAAACGACACAAAAAATGCACAACTAAATAAAAAAGCTATCTTGATGGATGAAAGGATGCATCTATCAACTGAAAAACAAAAGGAATAACTGATGAGCAATGTTCCCCGTTATTCAAACGATAGTAGGCTCAGCGCTGCAATGGAAAGAAAAAAATATTGTAAGTTTTCATTAAATTAATGAATTATATATAAGTCACAAAATATTTTTATAAATAGACTGTCAGTTTCTTTTTAGAAATTTTAAAATTGTTTATATATATATATATATATGCATACTCTGCTATAGTTTGTTGCACTATTTTTGTCGAAAGGAATTGACGATATTGGTACTTTTTGACGATGCTTAAATTTCTTATATTATCATGAAGCAATACATTGATAAAATAGTGAGAAAGGATCAAACTCGTTGAAGTGGTTGGCCGTAGACATTGCACTGTGAGCACAATCACCCAAGATTCGATGCTGACGTTAAAAAGGTTTTATTTATCTTCAACTTCGTAACAATAATGCTTATAATTAAATAATTTAACACTATAGAGATACAGAAGAAATATCCTTTTGAAAACATCAAGACAATGTTCTTTTTCTAATAAAATGAATAAATGCACAAATGGAACGGGATGGACACGGGGAGAGAAGCAATCAAAAAGACCGTCTTTACAGCATCAGAGCAGAGGCAGAAGTCATCATATTGTTGGCTGGATACATTACACAAAACCACAAAATTATAATGCCAAGAACAACACTCTCCCTTTTTCAGTTACGTATCACTTAGTACATTTTTTAAAAATATATTGGCGAGTGATTTCTTAGCCAAAAAGACCGTTATCAATTTGTGAGAATCTAGCAAACTAACCTTAAATCTTGACCACAAAAATTTATCGTTAAATTCTTACTCACAGATTTTAGTCGATAAAGTATACGTTATTTCTGTTTTAAGCAGCAGATGTGCGCTCTGTTTAATGTTCAAAAATGACATCAGGAAACATTTTATTCTGTTTTATTTAATTGAGATGAAACGAATTGTCCTCCACAGAATTAAGCGATTGAAACCTCATCTCCTGCTTTTTTTTTTTTTTTTTTATTTAAAAGAAATAGAGATATAATGGCTTGCTCTTTTGGAATAAGGAATGAAACCGCATATATTAACTCGATAAAGATAGAAAATGAATTTGAAAAGAATTAAATTTTGAAATGTAATACATAATTTAGAATATGTGATTTTCGATATCACACATACATTTCAGTTGATATAGTTTTTTTATTACATAAATTGTTAAACTACACATTAGTTGTTTATATAATTGTTTACATATATATAGAAATTTCAAAATTGTTTACTTTTTATACATCAATTTTATGTAATAAAGAGAAATAAAAATATCCTGTATTTTACAATTGTGAAAGCTTCATAAAATCTTTGAATACTGCTCTATATTAAAACTGATTTATTCTTAGAACATTATTAGAAAACTTTACTATACAATAATACTGGTATATAAAAAGAAAGAAAGAAAGAAAAAAAAGGATGGGCGTTACCAGCAGTTAAAAACTGTTAGTTATAAAAAGCTATGAATTAAATAATATAAAAAGATTAAACTTTGTTTATCCAAATATTTATTCATGTTCTGAAATTAGGATGACAAAAACAAAAATTTCTTTCTTTATTTCTTTTTCAGTTTTTCATGCCTTGCAGCTTTTTTTTTTTTTTTTCTGAATAGCATAAAAATAACAGCCAATATCAAATGACAGCCCTCCCCCCCTTAAAAAAAAAAAAAAAAAAGATATTCATCAACATTAATTAATTTATTACCACACAAATTTCAAGATATCTTATAACGTTCTTTAGTTTTTTTTCCGTACTAAGTAAATCAAAGTTATTCTACTACTTTGTAGTTGACTTTTTATATCGTACCATTTTCTATTTTGATTGGTTGGCTGGTTTAGTGGGATTTTACATCGCACTAGAGCTACGCAATGGTCAATTGTTTCCAAATTAGGAGCGCTAATTTTGTTGTTTGCCTGGACAGATTTGTTTTCAGTTAACGTGGTGTGGAGAGAGGACATTAGTGGATATATATGTGAATGTATATTCTGTATAATTTATTAAACTATGTTTAAACTTTAGGCAAACTTTGGGTTAAGTTATTAAAAACATTTCTGATAATAACTGTTTTATCGAAATACTATTTTTAATAGCTTAATTTTACCGGTTTTCAAATCTGTTATACTCCAAATTTCGTTGATGCTAATTAAATATGTTTAACCCCACAAATTTAACATTAGATTTTACAATAGAAAAAAAAAAAGAGAGAGATAAAAAACTCTATTTACATGAAAGTTAATATTTGCTTTTGGAAAAATTTAATGAAATGTGTCTCTTTCTTAAGGTGAAAACAAAATATTATATTATATATTTTAGTTACCGAAAGACTTTTAAATTAATATTTAAAAAAAAAAGGGTTACATTATTTTTAAAACATAAAATTTTCGAACTAATTCAAATAAACTAGGAATTAAAAAAATTATATATATATATATATATATATATATATATAATAATTAATACAAGTATACCAAAATATGAACAGATGTAAAAAAAAAAAAAAAAAAAAAAAAAAAAAAAAACTAATGACCTGATTTGAAAATAAATAAACAAATAAAATAAAATTAGACGAAATCAAATGAATGGAAGTATGTCGATTTCTGAACATCATCAAGGGCTTTATACAAATTGTATATGCAGATTGTGGTTTTCTGTAAAATTAATTGAAAATTGCTAATGATATTTAAATTCCAGTACCCAAATCACAGTTTTAAAAAATGTTTATTAAAAAAAAAAAAAGATTACAAGGAAAAAAAAAATATCCCCAGTGAAAAACACATAAAAGGTTTTACAGTGAAAAGTATTACGAAATATTTTATAAAACTAATAATTCTTCCCTTCTAGATTTTCTAAATGTTGTATCTCTTTTGGGAGATATTGCATTAAGCTGTCTCATTTAATGAAAATAATTCATTAAATATTCATTTTGTTAAACAGATTGCTTGTTGTCATGGTTTTTGAAAAATAGGTAGGAAAATTCATAGTTTTACCTTATTTAATGGCCCCGTATGGATACTCGTAGTAGGAGCTCGACTACAAGGAAGAGGAGAAACATGACTGCTCACTGACTTGGAAGCAGGGATACCAACTAAAGAAATGAATAATAGTAATGAATAAAAACATACATTTTAATATTTGAACTCTAACAAAATGATTTAGTTCAAAGACATTTTATTAATCTTATTTTTTCGATTCATCATGAATATTATAATTATTACTACAATTCACTTGCTTCAAAAGTTAATTTACAAGCTGTTTCTGTTTCAGGTTTTATTACTATAATGATTATTATTTTCACAATTCTTTAACAAATGAACATGGGAACTTAAAATTAGGATGTCATGTTCGCTACCAAACCACTAATTGAATTATATATAGGGGAGACCGGGGCACAGTGGACCACTTTTACACTCTTAATTTTTTTTTCACAGAAAAGCAATGTACTTGAAAAAAAAAATAGCAGACAATCTCTAAACCATTCTTGACATTTAAAAAAATTTTTATAACAATATTTTCAATATTTTATGAATAAAAAAATAAATTGTGAGCACTCACAAAGTGACAGCCTCTTTTGTTTATATTAAATATAAATTACTTTTTTTTTTCTCTCTCTCTCTCTCTCTCTCTAAAATTAGTTTCTTACACTACTGTAGTCTAAAGAACATAATTCAAGCCTTTTCATAAAATAAAATAACCAAAATGAAATTATAAGAAATCAAATATCAGTAAGAAAATTTATTAAGTTAAAATAGATATATTTTTTAATTCTTTTATTAATATTATATAAATCAAATATATTTTTACTCAGATATTAATAACTACTATTCAAATATTTAATATTTTTTAAATTATTTTGAGATATAATTAATTTACATTATATTTGTAGGATAATATTAACTAAAATATATTAAGTTACTTCTTTTGCTTTTCACATGTGATCTCTAAAAACAAAAATAATAATAAATTATTCCTACTATTTATTAAATTAGATATTATTTTTTCTTTTATTAATGCTATATAAATCAAATAGTTAATATATTTATATATTAATAATTATTATATTACTATTAAAATATTTATTATTTTCAAATATTTATTATTTTTATTTTATCATAACATTAAGATATTTATTATTTTGAGATATTAATAATACTTTACATTATATTTGTATCTATAAATTTAACTAAAACAAATATAAGTATTAAATCTGATTTGATCTTTTAGGCACATTGGAAGGTGGTCCACTGTGCCCCGGGCCAGAGTAAAAAAAAAAAAAAATAATAATAATAAAATAGTATATAGACTACAAATATGCTAACATACTTGCCAACCATCTCATTATGAACCGTACAATTTTTAGTACCAGCCTTTTTTTTCACACCAATAATTTTTTAGAGTAATTTTAGTCTTATTTAATCGTAACAACATTTGGAGAGAATAACTCTAAATATATAGTGGTGTGAGAAAAGGGCGTTTTTTTAGGGGGCGTTAACAATTGTACGGTTATTAATGAGATGGTTGGCAAGTATGTGCTAATAATTTTTAGGAATTTAAAAATAGCAATATCTTGTCTTCCTTTAACAGCTACATAGTATTTATAGTCACTAGTTGAATCTTTATAAAATTTTAAAAAACTTCAATGTGGAAAAATTACTTTGGGCAGCTCAAATCATAAAAACTGCTCAAAATGGTTACCTTACTATTTCCCATGTGATGTTTTTGGCTGAATACAACTAGTACCATGCTGCCATACATGGGTATCAATATGAACTAGAAGAGTTGAATATTAATATATTTAAAATAGGGGTGGTTCCTTGTGCCCCGTCCTCCCCTAACTCTGGCATAAGAAATAATTTTTAAACTGATATTAACTTCTTTGTGCCTAATTTGTCTTACAGTGTTTTAAGAAAATAAAAAATAATTTTAGAAACGAAAACTAAATGAAATATGGTAGTGAAAATGAATTATAATTATCAAACGCACACAAACATGCCTCCCAGATGTTAAATTACAACCTGTTTTTCTGTCTTTTCTTTTCCTTATTTCCTTTTCTATTGTTTCTATTACTTTTTATTATTATTATTTTTAATATTGTTATTAATTTATATAATATCGCTAAAATAATATAAATGTCAATAAATAACTTTAAGACAAACAGCTCATCCGATTTTCATGTTCGTAGACAAAATTGCATTTTAATTTAATTTACACTATTTACATACTTAGTTTTATTTTTTTAAATCGTTCTTCTTTTTTCCCCCTTAAAAAATATACTTTTGAGAAAAATTGAGCTAATATCAGTTTAAATAACCATTCAGTACAGAATTTGTTGTATTTTTATATGCATGTATAAGTACTCTGCTATAATACACGTTGCCCAGAAAGTCCTTACTACATTACTTTAAAAGTATGATATGTATCTCAAACTGACTGGAAAATAATCAAATTTAATTTATTATCTTTATTATTATTAATATGAGAGATCATATTATTTCTTACAGACCACGATTTTGCCGTCTTTACCAGTTTTTATCTATGACCTTGGATGAACATGCAAATATTGTTACAATGGATTAAATCTTTTTCCTGTATCATTTGTTCTGTTGCAGTGACAGTAGTTTTACAGGCAAAATGAAAATAAAAAAGTTCATTTACTTACAGTGATATCAGCCTTGGCGACAAATTTAGCAATCTGGCGGCCAAATTTGGCGAAAAATAGTAATTTAGGGTTCCTGAAGTTTCGAAGCTCTACTATGCACGGGAACCCTGATCTAGAACTTTACATGAGATTCCGTAGGGAATTACTGCCAAACCTCATCGTCAAAGGGTATTAATAGGAGTGAGTTGACTTCTGCGAGAGAGTGAAGTCACTGCGAGTCAATGTTGTTCAGAGAATTATTCCTGAGCAATTGCACTTTGGAGACTGCGTCCAAGCGAATGAACTTTGTTCATGAGCTAGTGAAAACTTTTGCTCTAGAATATTTGCTTGCGTTACTTGCGCATTTGCTTACGTTATTTGCTTTACTTCTGTGGAACAAGTGACTGTATTGTTGGACTATTCTAGAACATCTGTCAAATAGTGACTTTTGCGGTACGAGTGAGAGCTTCATTCAACTGCTGCTAAAATATTCGATTAAATGACTGTACTTTGGGTCTGTTTCGAGAACATACGTTGTAATCACAGTTTCGATGTATTGATTTGAGAAGTTATACAGAATAAAGTGCATTCATCGACTAGAACCTGCCTGGTTTTTTTTACGGACTACTTTCTCACACAAGAATGTTGATAAGTTTTTCGTAACAACATTTTTGTTTTTATCTAAATATATGAAGCTGAAAGTTTATCATTGTATCTATGCGGATTTTTAGTCCGGATTATTAGATTTTATCAAAAATTGGTATACTTACTAATCAAGACAAAATCTAGCTAACGCCATATCTTTAAGTTCAATCGGAGAACTGGTTCAAAAAATATTAAATAAAAATCCCATTGTAATTTTAAAATTATATATAAAAAAATAAAAAAAATTATGTCAAAAATAAATAAATAAATAAGTAAGTTAACGTGCATATTTCTTTTTATGCCGGGAAAAAAAAAAAAAAAAAAAAAAAAAAAAGAACATGCAAACCTTTTTTTATAACCAGTTAAAATAAAATTGCGAAAAATTGTGCTAAAGAAATGGTACAGCTTTAATATAGAACCACTTGTCGTAATTTGAAGTTTGGCACCGAAGTAGCTCGGACGTTTCTCGCCGACATCTTTATTTACGCAATTGCGATAGCCATTTTAATTCAACACCAAAATAGCAAAAAAGTATAAAAGCTGCCAAGGGGTTTATATGTTAAAGGTGCTTACCAATGCTAAGAAATTAAACGCAGTTACTGCATGTCTTTATGTGAATGAATAAATTAAAATAAGTCCCACCCTACCGAATTAAACTCTGTTTTGTATAGAATTTTATATTAATTACTTGGAAAAAGAAATAGGTTTAGGTTTTCTTTCTTTTTTTTTTTTTTTAAATACTTTAGGTCCTTTTGACGTTGTGTAAATGAAACTCCCCCCCCCCCCCAAAAAAAAAGGTACCACTATGGAAAGATAAATTCAGAGAAACTAAAGTATTATGTTATCTTAAAAAAAAAATAATAATAAACGCACGAAATTAAGAATTATTGTAATGGGTAAAGATTTGGCAATGACGAGACTTATTTATTTTTTTACTTTAATTTGAGGTGCATTTCCCCCTTCCATTTTAATAATTTGAGAAATTATGAATTTTGTTAATGGGATAAAAACTTTATTGACAACACTGTATATCATTTTTTACTTTCAGGATCTTTTTTTATGATCTGAACTACTAAGACTATTTTACTGGAACAAATTTTCAGTTATATTTTTGAAAAGATGTAACGATTATTGGAACAAAATTTCGCTAATCAAATTAAACATTTGGTTTTCCTCAATATATTATTTCCTTTTTCAGGAGTAAATCCCTTTGATTTTTGATATCTTATGCTGATAGCATTTCATTGATTGCATAAGTCAAGTCAAACAAATGGATTACACAGATGTAACACAAGAATAGAAGAGTTTAAACATATATAAGCGAATCGACTTACGTTTATGGGAAGCACCATTTTCGAAAAATTGATAGAACTGGGATACATATGTGGCAATACTGAGAGTGTCTGGTTCATCATATTTCACCATGTCTTCAGCATCTAATAAAGCGGGAATGCCAAGTCGTTCCTCGGCTACTTGAAATGCCTAAAATAATGAATAGTTGTTTTTTAAACATGAAACAACAGTAGCAACAGAGAAAGATTATGAATACTTAAAATGAAACGCATAACCTTTGTTAAGGGGACTAGGCACCTTTGACTTAGCGTCAATGAAGGTAGCATATGAAAGGTTATATTGCCACTTAACCTTATACTATTAAGTGAGCAATATTTGTATGTATATTTCACTGATCTCGAAAACGGTAGCTCGGACAGTCACGAGATTTAACACAAAGGTGCATCCCGAAGGGTCATTGTGCACATCGAAGTCAGATTTTCGAATTTTTGATTAGTTTTTTCTTAATTAATTATCTTATACTATTAAGTGAGCAATATTTGTATGTATATTTCACTGATCTCGAAAACGGTAGCTCGGACAGTCACGAGATTTAACACAAAGGTGCATCCCGAAGGGTCATTGTGCACATCGAAGTCAGATTTTCGAATTTTTGATTAGTTTTTTCTTAATTAATTAAAATGTGAAAATCATAACCTTCTAATTTCTGATAAAAAAAAGCCATTTAAATTTTAACATTTTATCCATAATTTAATTGTTGCCAATTTTTTTTTTTCGACAAAATAATAATAATAATTAAAAAAAAAACGTACATCTTATACTATCCGCGTTTGTAATGATCGATAGATGGCGCTTTTTCAGCTTTGTTGTTAGTAAATATAATGGCCACGTGTATTAATTTTTTGTTCTATTTGTATTACTACTTAATATTCATACTATAATTTCTCCGCCATTACATCATGGAAAATTGATTGCTTTTGGAAAAAATATTTCAGTTTATTCAACGTTGGATCGGAAGTAGATTTTTAACTGAAGCTGAACAAATATTAGTTTCAAATCATCTGATTAATTCTTTACTTTCATTAGCCGAAGCAACTGAAATTTTAAATTTGTCATTTGGAAATAAATGGAAGGTTAATTCTGGATTTCTTGATCCTTTGGAGTTACACTGTGGCGCACAACAGTATGTGTTATCTTTTTTACCGGATTTATTCATTTTTATTCAATAAATATATGTGAAACTAAATATCGTCAAGCAATGGCGTCTAGATGAATTCGAAAGCTATGCATGTTAATTGTAATTTCATCTTAGCCCACCAGAGGGCGAGCATTTCATTACAATCGCGGATTAAGTGAGCAATATTTGTATATATATCAGTACAAAAACCCTTAACGGGTTAAAAGTTTGTGACGCAGCTACTTTATCACTATAAGAATTTGAAATATGGGTCTTAAAAATAATGATATCAAGTTTTAAGTGACGCTCTTCTATTAGTTAAAATATACATAGATTTTCTTATTTGATCATTCGCTTTTTTCTTTTATTTATATTTACAATGCAAACATAATATTTTTAACTTCAAGATAAGACAAATATATAAAATATACTCACTGATGCTTTTTCATTTTCATTTCAATTTCAAAATAACAGTTTTAAAAGGAATGATATAAAAATTCCAGTCACGCCTCGGTGTCATTTTAAAAGATTTGTTTTTAGATTCCATTAAAATTACCTTTGTTTTGTCTGATAAAGTATATTTACACATTCAAACAGTGCTTTTAATTTTTAAATATGCTGTCAAATAATCACACTTTCACTGAGTTTGCATTATAAATAAAAATTATTTATTTCAATAAATCGATTTGTCTTTTGCGTCACGCTATCCAAAACTGTGAGTAAAATATATGTAAATGTTATTTTGTATCATAGTATCCAACTAAGTGAGAATTTCTGCAAAGAGACAGTGTGATGCAAAGAAAACATTTGCACAAATTTTACTTGCAGTTTTGGATAGCGTGACGCAAAAGACAAATCGATTTATTGAAATAAATAATTTTTATTTATAATGCAAACTCAGTGAAAGTGTGATTATTTGACAGCATATTTAAAAATTAAAAGCACTGTTTGAATGTGTAAATATACTTTATCAGACAAAACAAAGGTAATTTTAATGGAATCTAAAAACAAATCTTTTAAAATGACACCGAGGCGTGACTGGAATTTTTATATCATTCCTTTTAAAACTGTTATTTTGAAATTGAAATGAAAATGAAAAAGCATCAGTGAGTATATTTTATATATTTGTCTTATCTTGAAGTTAAAAATATTATGTTTGCATTGTAAATATAAATAAAAGAAAAAAGCGAATGATCAAATAAGAAAATCTATGTATATTTTAACTAATAGAAGAGCGTCACTTAAAACTTGATATCATTATTTTTAAGACCCATATTTCAAATTCTTATAGTGATAAAGTAGCTGCGTCACAAACTTTTAACCCGTTAAGGGTTTTTGTACTGATATCATTACTTTTTAGAGGTTATTGATCAAAAAATTAAAACGAGTCGTTCCGGCTCATAGGAAGGTTAGGTTGATTTATCTTTTCTTATGAAGATGCCACCATCTTTTTTCAAAATGACAGCTACAATTTATTAATGAACTTGGTAGATTTATTAAAGAGGTCTATTTACATATGGAGTTTTAAGCAAATCGGTTCAAAAGTTATTGTGATAATTTTCAAGTGGCCACCATTTAGAAACAAAGGACAGAGTGACTGAGATGCCCAGTGAACTTATCAAAGATATTTGAATATGTCAACTGTGCAAATGCGATTCAAACTGATTCCATATTACAAAAGTTATTGTAATAAAAAATTTTTAAGTGGCCGCCACTTGGAAACAAAATGGTGGAGCAAGTTGCCTAGCAAACTTTTCCAAGATATTTAAACTGTATTAAATTCACTCCCCAACTTTGATCTGAACCCAGTGGCGCCGATTATGTGGGGGCTTGAGCCCCCCCAGAAAATTTTCTGTAAGGGATCAGCCCCCCCAGAAATTTTGAATACTGATTCTCTATTAAACAAGAAATTCTTTCCTCTATTTCTTATTTAGTTTCTTACCAAAATCATACCTGTAAAATAAGGTTGTTGCAATTGAAAATGGACATAAATCGACTAAGAAAAAAAGAAAGAAAAACAAGAGAGGCTGAAAGTCTCTGTATGGGGCGCGGGGTGAGTTCAGAGGAAGATGATTCCCTTTACTGTGCTACACTTATAGTTTGTGCATGAGGAGCAAAAGTTTTCAGAAACATCGATGCAAAGTAATATAACTATTTTTACAAAAGTTACTGCCATATAAATTCGATTTACATAAACTAAATGGCAAAGATTATGATGGCATTTTCAGGTCCAGTTTTGGGGCCCTTTGCTACTCAGAGCCCCTGGCACGTGCCCCTGTGTTAATCAGGCCGTTGTTTGTGTGTGCATATGTTCTTTTCCTTGGGTAAGCGTGTGTACATTATTACACCATATTTGATGACCTTGTATTAGAAATGTGATGCCCCCCACCCTCAAAAAATAATCTTGGCTACGGCCTTGGTTCGAGCCCCCCCAGAATTTTTTCAAAGTCGGCGCTGCTGTCTGAACCAGTTTAGTATTCTAAAAGTTATCGTTGTGGCATATTTTCAAGTAGCAGCCTGATTTCAAGTGGCTGCAATTTGGAAACTAGATAAATGTTGGAACAAAATTCATCCAAGATATTTGTGTGATAAGTTCAATGTCCAACTTAAATTGATTCAGTATTTCAAAAGATGAGAAAATTGCATATATTTCGGTAATCAGATGCAAAAATTATGTAATCAGAAAACATACGCCAAAAAAAGGCATAAATCTCGCTGATTTTTGACTCAATATATGTATTTAACATCTGTGATATCACTTTTCAGAAATAGCACGAATTTCGTCCATTATAGCAGCGAAAATATTTGCCTATCTTTATTTAGTGAAAAAGAGAAACAATCGCTATTTGAGCAATTAGCCATGATAAAGGTAAATTTTGTTAATAAGACATGAAACGATGGATTTCGACCCAGTGGCAGAAACACTGCGACATAGTTACGGACACAGAAAAGCGGCTTGCAGACAGTTTTTGTCTGCAACTTTCGAATAACAATTCACTTAAAAAAAACTTCTGTATAAAAACTAAAACTAATACTTTTATTATTTATAATTATCTATATTGTGTTGTGTCAAACATTGCTATAAAATATTTAATTGAATGAGATGAATTGAATGAGTACACACAATTGTTTATACTATATTGTCCTGCAGTAAAATTGTATTCGTGTATTGTTGCACGATATCACCTGATGTTACCCCCCCCCCCCCCAATCACCTTTCAGGCTTTTTGAGTGTAAGCCATTTTCACCACTGATTAACACAAATTTTGCAGACAGATTATGAAATTTTAAAAGCCTGTCACAGACAGCTACGAAACTTTCTGCCACTGGGGATTTCGATAATTCACTGCAAAAATATTATGTTGTTTTGTAATGAATTAACAGCTTATTTCGTACTTTGAAAGATTAAAAGTAAATGTTATCGGTTAAACGATCCCGTATTGTAGATAGACTTTTGTGTTGCGTATTTCTGCAATGTATAAATAATAAAAAAAGTAATTTCATTATTGTTTTGTGAAATAATCTCATATCTCAGCAATCATTTTTTAAAAACATACAAAATTTAATAATTAGCAGTGAAATTCCAGTGGCAGAAAGTTTTGTAGCTGTGTGCGACAGGCTTTTAAAATTTCAAAATCTGTCTGCGAAATTTGCCTGTAATCAGGGATGAGAACGGCTTACACTCAAAAAGCCTGAAGCTGATAGCAGCAATCTTTGGGGGAGAGAGCTTAACAATAGTGGTGATCTCGTGCAACAATACACAAATACAATTTTACTACAGAACTATAGTAATAAACAATTATAAAATAATAAGTTGAACTCATTCAATTAAATATTTATAGCAATGTTTGACACAACACAGTATAAATAACAAAAGTATTAGTTTTAGTTTTGATACAGAAATTTTTATAAGTGAATTATGAAGTGGAGGAGAAGTTTTGGAGCAGTTTTAAAAGAAATTAGCACTTTTCTATGTCCCCGTAGAATCTTAGTAACAGGGGAAAAGAATACGCATATGCTGTCTATCAAGGGAGATATAGGCTGCTTAGGTCGCCGTTGTTAAGTACTGTTTTGTGTGTTCCTACCAAGGCACCTATATGGGGGCTCTAGAGTTCCTACCAAAGAGCATCTAAGACGTCATACATGGGTAGCGCATTGTCGCAGGCGAAAAATGTCCGTAAATTGCAGACAAAGACTGTCTGAAAGTTGTGGGCAATTTTTTTTATTAGTACAGAGACAGACAAAGAGTGTTCGAAAGTTACGGACTAATTGTTTTATTAGTGCAGACAAAAACTGTCTGCAAGCATTTATTCTGTGTCCGCGACTATGTCACCGTGTCACGGTGTTTCTGCCACTGGGTGAAATAATAGTCTATATTAGCAATTAGTTGCTCTTGCATAATTTTAAAAAATAAGCGGTAAAATGATTGATTCCATATTTCAGCAAATTTATTGCATACATCGGATATTGTCTTTGCAAAAAAGGGCGAATTTCATTGATTAACATAGAGATAAAGCCTATTTCAGCAAACAATTAGGATTAAAATAACCTTATTAAGCAACGGCGAAATGATTGCGTGTTTCAATAATCAGCCACAAAACATCGTGAATTTCAGAAATCACCTTTGAAAAGATTTCAAATTTTATCGATTAACGCCGAATTAATATCGTATTTTAGCAATTAGTTGCACTTAAGCATAAATTTTTGACAGTTAATAGTAAAATGATCCCGTATTTCCGAATTAGGCTGCAAAATTATTGCATATTTCGGGATTCAGCTTTGAGAAAAGCATAAATTTCATAGATTAGCGGCGAAATAATTGAGTATTTGGAGATTAAACTTTATAAAGAATACGAATTTCATCGATTAGGCGCAAAATAATACAGTGAATTTTATTAGTTAGCAGAGATATAATAGCGGTATTTGGGAATTAAATGTAAATTTTAACTATAAAAATTGACACCATAGTTAGCGGTGAAAATAATCCCGTATTTTCGAAATCAGCTGCAAAATTATTGTGTATTTCAGCATTCAGCTTTGAGAACAAAGTGCAAATTACGTCTATTATCGACGAAATAATTGAGTATTTGGGACATTTAACTTAAAAAACGCAGAAACTTTATTAATTAGCGATGAAAAAAATTATGCATTTTAGCAATCAATTGTAAAATTATCGCGAATTTTGGAAATCAGTCTTGAAATATGTGAATTTTATCGATAACTGGTGAAATTATAGCATATTTTAACAAGTGGTTGTGACTATATGTATAAATATTGTTAATTTCACATTTATTTTTGCACATGCTGTGCAGTTTTTTTTTTTTTTAATAATAATGTATAGACCTTAAAAAAAAAAAAAAAAAAAAAGATGATACCTATATGTACCAGATTGAACAAATATCGAGAGAGAAAAATAGATACCTACCATTCCTTATAGAATGTGTAATTTAATTATTTATGGGGGAAAATTCTTAGGGAATCTACATATTTAAAGCCTGCAACAACTTAAAAATATTATTGTAGATTACAATTTAAAAATTTTTAAATAAAATTATCTAAAAAATAAATATTTAGAAATTATTTAAGTAAAAATTCTTAAATTGCAAATTAGAAGTATTTTGCAACAAATATTTCACTGGCTCCTAATTATTTTAATTATACTTTTATGAAATTTCAGTTCTTTTGGTCAGTAGATTTTGAGCTACACTAAAAAACTAATATCACCAAGAGATTTAAGATTGAAAAAAAAAAAAAACATTAAAAAACTCAAAAGTCCCAATAAGTATAATTGCTAAGCATATTGACTAAATTACTTCAAATTTAGTATCCAGTTGTAAAATTTTCTCCAGGATCTAAAAGTCAAAATTGTGTATTCGTTGGAAATATAAATTTTAACATCGTTGCACACTATTCGAAAATCTGACTTCCAAACAGGGTTGTTGATTTTTTTTATTTTTTTCAAAAAAATCGATTTTTTTTATTTAAATCAAGATTTAATTGATTTTTATTATGTATTCATACATTATTGTACAACATTTGTTTTTTATTATGTGTATATATATGCACAATATCCACACTATCAATCATTTTACTTAAATTATAAAAATATAAATAATATTCTATTTCTATAGAAAAAATCCATGTAGGCATTTATTACCAACATTTTTATTCAACATAATATCTTCATAATAAGAAGTAATTGTATAACAATCATAAATGCGGTAGTATGAGCCACTCAACTTCAGACTTTGACTTTGTAGCTACAATAATGTATTGAAATAAAGCAAAATTTTACTCACACTATTGAACACATAAAATAATTTTGGAAAAGGATAATTTAGTAGGAAATATGACATATAACTGAAGCAATGTATTAAGAGAAAAAAATCTTTACTCATAGTTTCTAATCAAAATTTTAAAAAAAATAAGGAATTAGGGAAGATAAAAAAAAAAAAAAAAAAAAAGATATCCTAAAAAATTTTTACTTAGGTTTAACAAATATCATTTGAATCAAGAAAATTTTTTCACACTTTACCCATTAACAATATTCATATTTTCATTACCATTTTAATACTTTCACTTTTTTTTTTTTAATCTTTTTTTTTACATTTAGTGGGTACAATTCATTAAAACAAGCAGTGACAGCAGCCTCGAATTGTATTTAATTGATTATATGTAGTTAAATTAAAATGTTATTATTTTTTAAAAACTTTTTGGAGCCTGCAGGGCTTTTTAAACAGTACAATGTAAACAATGCTATTATTTTTTAAATATCATATGAGCCAATGCTAAATGACATAAACTGGTATAAGAGCTAAATAAATAAGGAAATATTTTCTTTTTTAAATGTTTTTAGAAATTGCAGAAGTAGGAATTTCATAGTAAATATTAAATAATACATTGGGAAATTGAGAACTAAAAACTTTAAAATATATCCTTAAAGTGTTTGAGATAAATGAAGGCGGTAAAAACTGATAAAACCCGTTACACCATTGCACAGTAAGTATTATGCCAACCCTGTGGCAACTTGTACCGCTAAAACGCTCTAGAGTGATCCCTGGTAGCAGGAGTTGTTTATATTTAATGTCTACGGATATTCCACCTCCTTCCATGACTTAGCGGTAAGGTATATCTATATAGTTTTATTTTCTTAAAACTTACAATTAGTTTTTCATAAAATGTAATTACATGTTTCGTCTGTTATGAAGAACAAAAATGTTGTCAAATATAAACAAACCAGTGTTTCCACTACAGTCGCTTTTTATGCAAAATGCTATACAGTTATCCAAAATATGATCACACATTTATACTAAAAAATTACATTAAATTCTATAATAATAATAATAAAAAAAATCTTTCACAAAAAAGTCACAATAGACAATTTGCACGTTTTCGGATTTTATTCTAATAGAAAATGAAAAGGTAAGAAAATAAATACATACATATTCATTACATGAATAATAATAAATACACAATAAATACATACATTTTCTTTATTTGAAATCTAATGTCTGATTTATAACAATTTTAACATCGCACTATTTACTGTACAGAGAAAACGCAGTATAATATATCGTGACGTCACTCTTTATGACAACAAACTAAAGTAATCGTTGTTTACATTTGATTTCATGCTTTGCTTTGCTTCTTGAATCAGTGAAATAGGTTTTCTATGATATAATAATGACTGATATTAAAAAATTGTAGTATAAATATTGTATTATTTGTATTGTACCATTTTGCACTAATACAACACACAACAGCTAACGCTTCTCAAAAGTTATTTTTTAGCGTTCCACAGGATCCTATGAAACGAAAACATTGGACAACCGCCATGAAAAGAAAACATTTGAAAATGATGATAATGATATTGAATGATTCTAAGATGAAAAAGAAATGCTCAGAAATCACATAAACGATTAATAATCACGAAAGTTAAAACAAATTGCTGCTTACTAACCAGGCTAACAGAATGTAAACATTGAAGCATCATAAACTGTGACGTCAGGCAGCCTTTTGAAGTCACGTGATTTTTGGTTAATTTTAAAATTATTTTTTAAATTAATGAGAACTTTTTTTGCATTTTTAATAAACTTTTTGAAATTTATGGGCCTAAAACTACCATAAGAATAGGATTTTGTTCAAATCCCCCATGTGTGCAAATTCCTCATTCAGGATGAACTTTTTTCATTGTGATTTCGGACAAATTGTGAAAATAGTTTTCAGTTGCATAAATTTGGTAAGAAATGAAATTATAAACAAACTGTCACTAAACAGTGTCAGCAATCTATTAATGATAAATAATGCAGGCCTTGAAAGTGGGTTTAATTTTTAAGATGCATTTGTACAATTAACTGCTATGGGGGAAAAAAAGAAGAAGAAAAAGAAAACTAAGTAAGAAAGCTTTTGATAAGTTTTATTTAGCTTATTTTTGGAATAGCTTTACTATAAGGCGCCCATCGCTGTTGCTGATGTACATCTCACTGAATGAGTCGATTACTGCAAATCGATATTCTGAATCATTACAAAACATCAAAAATGCATTTCAAGAAAATAAATTACTGTTTCACTCTGGTGCTTGTTTTGAAATTCACTGAAATAAATTAAGCATATTTTAAAGATTAATAAAATATTTAAAACAGTAATAGAAATTTGAGCTATTTCACCACACACAAAAAAAAAAAAATTTCAGAGAGCTTTCAAGCTTTAACACATAAAATTCAGCATTATAAATGATGTATAATCTAAAATAACTTGAAGATTTGCCCCAAAATTTCAAAATTACAGCCTTGCATGAATCTGAAAATGCATGAAAATCTGTACAGAAGCAATCACAAAACAAACAAAAAATAAATAAAATCACTGGATGCAGCTAATTTGTCATGCACGAATCTGAAAATTCATGCTACAGCGGTCAGTATCCCAATATTAAGACTAAAACAATATCACTGGATACCCCTAAGTCATAGCACATGAATCAGAAAATGCATAAAAAATCTGTACTACAGTGGTCACTATCCCGATATTAAAACAAAAAAAAAACATCACTGGATACTCCTAATTCATGGCACATGAATAAGAAAATGCATGAAAATCTATACTGCATCAATTACTAGAACACACTTTTTTCCCCTAAATAATTCCATTTATTAAAAAGTAAAATAAAATAATAAAATACACTCAAAAAATTAATTTTTATACCTCAAAAACGCATTAAAAAGAAAAATCATTCAGCTGGGCCGCATTACAATAAACACACGCGCGCGGCTGGCACAAAAAGAAAAACAAAGTTCCAAGACAGTTAAATGAAGTACCGATACAAAAAAGTTACTATTAAAAAGTGTCGATACACTGAATCTCATCACAGCATCATGAATCGCCAACAGGTACCCTATAGTAAAGCTTAGCCTTATTTTCTTTATACTGCTTGTGCTGCATTATTATATTTAGAGTAGAGTACAGTATAAGCTTGATACAGGGTTGCCACTCAAACAGGAGAATGAAATTCCCTGACTTTTAAAAGGTTTTCCAGGTATATTCTAAAAAAATTTCAGTCTAACCGTATATTGAGCATTGACTGTGTTGAGGGCAAAATAATTAACGTCCCACTTGTAAACACAAAATTTACATATGACAAAAGTTGCATATAATGATAGCATTTGTCGCTTATAAGCGAGATAAGAAATTCCTTACATGAGCAAAAGAGAAGGGTGGGGGTGTTTAAAAAAAATAGCAGAAGCTAATGGAGAAAAAAAAAAGGGGGGGGGGGGAGGGGAAATGACCGTGCATTGGCAGATTTTTCTTTTCACTGACTTTTATAGTCAATTTTCAAATTCCCTGACTATTCCAGGTTCTCCAGGTAGCGTGGCAACCCTGTTGATATAAAGTAGTTTTCATACTACCTTAGCTATATCCGTCAAAAGCATTATAAATGATTATTATGATACACAACTAAGACATTCAAATTCATTTAAAATTTAACAATATTGTATTAATACAGTATATATTGTATCAATACAGTATTAATACAATAATGTATTAATACAGTACATACAACATTTCCCAATTACCCATTACACTAGACTTGTGATGTATCTAATTAAGGCTGTAAATCAGTCAGATAGCTCCCTTTCTCCCTTCCCATGTTATCATATATATATAGGATTTTTGTTGTTTCGTTTTACAAGGCTGTATCATTCAAAAATAAAGTTTTTCGTAATCTGTTTTTTGAAAAGAATAATACAGCTATTTTATTCCAATAAATAAATTTTGGACTGTAATCGAAGTATCTCTTAGTATCTCGATTAGTTAGGATCTCTAATCAAAACATTTAAATTTATTTTTCCAAAAATTGCTAAGCTAAAAGGTGACATATTACGAATAATAACAACATAATTAAAGTAATAATAAACATAATAAAGAATTCGAAAACTTGTTTAATTATCATATTACAGAAAACTGAGTAACATTTTGCGAAAAAAGCGACTATAAAAAATGTAAACAATGGTTTGTTTACAAATAACAATACTTACGTGCAATCAGACGAAGCCTATAATTACATATACGTAAAATTATAAGCAAGTTTTAAGAATATAAAATTATAAAACACTTACCACTAAATCATGCAAGTAGGTGGAATTTTTGAATAAATATTTTAATTCCCCATTGAAAATAATAATGTAAAAATCACTGCTCACACTCTCGCTCTCATATCTCAGTGTTATTTTAATTTAATAAAAATTATGATTAACACGTTCACGCCGGCGTGGTACACCGGTGGGTCACAGCAAAAGTATCCGAGCACTACCAATATTTGTCTAAATCATGCAAAATTTCGTATTAATTCCAATTTCCAATCAACAAATTAAACAAAAACACCGCGGCGCGAACGAATACAGGGAAAGCAATTAGCTTAGCGTCTACAGGATGTACGCATCCGTATGATGTACGCATGCGCTCCAAAGACCATGGACCATGGTATAAATTTGTGTGCATGAGGGATTTATTAAACGTTTTCGCTTTAAAAATATTTTTAATTCATTATGAATAATGATGACATAGAATATCTATAATTAAAAAATTCTTCATTTATTTTAAATATTATCTAAATACTTTTTTGACGAAATGGGAAATCTTAAAATTAAAATTATATTCTTCATAACAAAAATTTATTGACTGCATTCACGTTGGTCAGCCAACCAACGTGTCTTGAAAGTAAGAACCGAATTACGACATTTTTGCCGAATAAAAGCATGCATTTTGGCGGAGTAATATAGTTCTATTTTCAAAGCAACTTTTACAAAAAACAAGAGTTTTCCTGAAAAAAACAAAAACGTTACTCGATTCAGAAAGATCCCATTAACAACATATATTAATTAAATTAAAATCGTTCGTGCGGTTTTAGAGATATTTTTTCATGAATTTAGTTCATTACATCCTTACACCTCACGTTTTTCCTTTTTGGCTTTAAATTGAGATTCAGATCTTAAAACATACTGCATGTAGGAACGTAAAATTTTCAGGATAGATTAAGACCGACGATAAAAGATTATTTTGAAAATATCAGAACAAAATAAGGCATATTTGCTGAGATATTAAGTGTCGGCTTTTACAAATCTCTTTGATGTCAGACTAGGCGTATATATGAGTTCGCAGCTTTCCGTCCGTTTGTCCTTCCGCTTGCGTCACTCGAAAAACTGCCGTTTTTCATGATCAGTACAAAAAACCCTTAACGGGTTAAAAGTTTGTGACGCCGCTACTTTATGGCTATAAGAATTAGAAATATGAGTCTTAAAAATAATGATATCAAATTTTAAGTGACGCTTTGCAATTAGTTAAAATATACATAGATTTTCTTATTTGATCATTTACTTTCTACTTTTATTTATATTTATAATGCAAACGTAATATTTTTAGCTTCAAGATCAGACAGACATATAAAATACACTCACTGATGCTTTTTCATTCACATTTCAAATTCAAAATAACAGTTTTAAAAGGAATGATATAAAAATTCCAGTGGCGCCTCGGTGTTATTTTAAAAGATTTGTTTTTAGATTCCATTAAAATTACTTTTGTTTTGTCTAATAAAGTATATTTACATATTGAAACAGTGCTTTTAATTTTCAAATGTACTGTCAAATAATTATACTTTCACTGAGTTTGCATTATAAATTAAAATTATTTATTTCAATAAATTGATTTATCTTTTGCATCACACTATCCAAAACATAGTATCATTATCATAGTATCCAGCTGAGTGAAAATTTGCGCAAAGAGGTAGTGTAACGTAAAGAAAATATTTACACAGATTTTACTTGCAGTTTTGGATAGCATGACGCAAAAGATAAATCAATTTATTGAAATAAATAATTTTAATTTATAATGCAAACTCAGTGAAAGTATAATTATTTGACAGTATATTTGAAAATTAAAAGCACTGTTTCAATATGTAAATATACTTTATTAGACAAAACAAAAGTAATTTTAATGGAATCTAAAAACAAATCTTTTAAAATAACACCGAGGCGCCACTGGAATTTTTATATCATTCCTTTTAAAACTGTTATTTTGAATTTGAAATGTGAATGAAAAAGCATCAGTGAGTGTATTTTATATGTCTGTCTGATCTTGAAGCTAAAAATATTACGTTTGCATTATAAATATAAATAAAAGTAGAAAGTAAATGATCAAATAAGAAAATCTATGTATATTTTAACTAATTGCTAAGCGTCACTTAAAATTTGATATCATTATTTTTAAGACTCATATTTCTAATTCTTATAGCCATAAAGTAGCGGCGTCACAAACTTTTAACCCGTTAAGGGTTTTTTGTACTGATATCATTACTTTTTAGGGGTTATTGATCAAAAAATTAAAACAAGTCCTTCTGGCTCCTAGAAAGGGTAAGCTGATTTAGCTTTTATTATGAAGTTGCCACCATTTTTTTTTTTTTTTTTTTTTTTTTCAAAATTCTACAATTTATTAATGGACTTGGTGGATTTATTAATGAAGTCTTGTATATATGGAGTTTTAACATAGAACCTTTCTAATGTAAATTTGAAATTTTCAGTGGGCTGGCACAGGGAAACAAGAGGGTAGATTAAGTTGGCAAATGGACATAACAAATACATTTCTGAGATAAATCCAAACTACAGATTTAGTTTGAATTAATTCAATATTTCAAACGTTATCATGCCGACAAATTTTCAAGTAGCCTGTCACTTGGAAACAAAATGGAGAAGCTTCACACTAGAAAAAAATATTGAGTGGGATTCTCAAACTCTTTAAAATAATAATAATAATAATAATAATAAGTGGGAAATTTCAAATTTAAGTTTTAGAATTACGTAATTTACATTTTGCAAGTTTCTTTTTAGAGAATTACAAATGCAAATTAAACAATTTAAAAAAATCAAGTTAATGTTAAAAATGGAAAATTATTTATTTTCTTTTCCCTTTTGAGGCTAAGCTCCAATATTCATAATTTTAATTTTCTTAAAAAATGCAGGTAAAAATTATTTCATAAAAATATTTGGTGTAAAAAAAATAGACAAAATATAAATTAAGCTCTACATTTCTATAATTTTAAAAATAAGATAAAATCATTTGGAGAAAAAAATTATGGAAAATACAAGTTAAGCTAAAGTTAATACAAGTTAATTAAAATACAAGTTAAGCTTAAGTTTTATGGAAAATACAAGTTATATATATATTTCTTTTTAAAAATTAAAAATCTCTTTTTAAAATACAGTTAGAGTTTATTCATATATTTACTTTTCAGCCTTTAAAATGATACATATTTTAAATATTAACACAAACTAATTTTTTTATTAGTATTTAAAGCAACAATGGCTAGGGGATGAAAGAGGGGATAAACACGCTATATATATATAAAAATAGAATTAAAATTCATGAAAAATGTGTCAAATAGCAATTATTGAAAAACACGTCAAAATAAATAAATAACATCTTTACTTTGAAACCCATAATAATTTATTTAAAAAGTATAATTCTCTCTTTCTTTTTTTTAAATTAATTAATTTATGCATGAAAAATTCCATTTCATAAATATATTTACAACTACAATAAGCAAAAAAACCCCCTCCTTTAATTGTAAATAATTATTTCTACATTTTTCTAAGCAATTAAAAATGTCTTTTTTTAAAAGAAAAATAAATTTAATATAGGAATGTATATGGTTTCAATACAAGCTACGAGATGGCGCCACTAGATGGCCAAATTATTACCTTTATGATAAAACCATATACTTTCCGATATTTAAGCTATTTTTCTTAAAAAAAAAAAAAAAAAAAAAAAAACTTTTAATTGCTTAGAAACATGTAGTATAGATATTTAAAATTAAAGGAGGGTGTTTATTGTAGTTTTAAATATAGTTATGAAATGGAATTTTTCATGCAGAAATTAATTAATAAAAAAAAAAGAAAAGAAAAGAAAGAGATAATTATATTTTTTAAATAAATTATGGGTTTCAAAGTAAAGATGTTATTTATTTATTTTGACGTGTTTTTCAATAATTGCAATTTGACACATTTTTCATGAATTTTAATTCTATTTTCATGTTTTTTTTTTTAATATGCAGTGTCATGAATATCCCTTCTTTCATTTCCTAGTCATTATAGCTTTAAATAATAATAAAAATATTAGTTTTATTATGCTAATATTTAAAATATGTATCATTTTAAAGTCAGAAAAGTAAATATATGAATAAACTAACTGTATTTAAAAAAGAGATTTTTAATTTTTAAAAAGAAATATATATATATATATATATTTGCAAAAGTGTATGTTTTAATTTAAATTAAAGACAAAAGGTGGCGCCAAAACACCATTTACTGTTTTTTCCCATCTCTGCGCGGAATGATACATGAATAGGAATCGCAAATCATTGAGCTACTATAAAATCGATGTTTATGAATGATTAAAAATTTTTTGCTTTAAAAAATTGTAAATTCATCATTATTATGATAAAATGGAATATCTAAAATTACAAAATACTTCCTTATTTAAAATATTATCGAAATAATTTTTTCACGAAATGCGAAATTTTAAATCTTAAATATTTTCTTTATAACAAAAAAAAATATATATTTAAGTGAAATTTTATTTCGTATATATACAATAAATATTTAAAAGAAACAATAAAGTTTCTTTCTTGCATTAAAAAACAAAATCTTAATTTTTTATTGACTGCATTCAGATTGAACCAACCAACCAACTACAAGACCAAACCGAATAACACCTGTTCAGAATTCTGAGAATTATCAATAGAAATCTTTGCATCGCGTAGTAAAAATAGTTCGATTTTTAAACTGAGTTATAAAAAAAACAAGAGTTTTCCTAGGGAAAAGGGAGATGTCAGGCACATCAGATAAAAGCGATTAATATCATATATAAATTAAATTAAATTCGCTCGAGCCATATTCGAGAAAAAATTCTTACACATTAGGCCGCCCATTTATAGCTTAAATGAGCCAATTCATATCTCGAAATACATTGCACGCAGAAATATAGCGATTTCAGGGTAGGATCAGACAGAAGGTGAAAGACTATTTTGAAATTATCAGAGCATAACCTCCGATATTTCCTGAGATATTAAGTGTCGGCTTCCAGCGTTTTCTTTGATCTTTAAATTCCTGTATATATAAGTGTCGCAGTTTCGTTCGTTTTTCCGTTTCCGCTGAGTGTCGTGGCGTTCGTTTGTTTTTGCGCTTGCGTCACTTGAGACTCTGCCGAGTCTCTTGATTTCACTGTTCTCGAAAACGGTAGCTCGGACAGTCACGAGATTTAAC
This sequence comes from Salticus scenicus, assembly GCA_963930645.1. Lineage (NCBI taxonomy): Eukaryota > Metazoa > Arthropoda > Arachnida > Araneae > Salticidae > Salticus > Salticus scenicus. The sequence continues at coordinate 75,390,627 of OZ005653.1, read as the reverse complement.
ACAAAGGTGCCCCCCGAAGGATCATTGTGCACATCGAAGTCAGAATTTCAAATTTCTGTTTAGTTTTCTTTTAATTAATAAAAATATGAAAATAATAAGCCGCAGAGCTTCCAAATTTGGCATATAGGTACCTGGGACCCCGCAGGTGTGACCCTCATCGAGATTTTTTCGAATTTCGAATCTGAATTTTTTAAATTAATGTTTTTTCGATTTTAAACATTGGCTTTTATGTTTCATTTTTAATGAATTTATTCTTCGATTGTAATCGTCTGCGTATCTTAGCAACGGCTATATTATGCAATTTATTTTTTATTTAATACATTTATTTGAGGGCGAATCTTTTTTCTCTTTTTAATTTATTATATTTATTGAAAATAAAATGGTAATGCAGTAGAAAAAATTAAATATATTAAATTTAAAATTTAAAAACGTATTTATAACAGTTATGTTTATAGTTTATGTATAATTTTTGTAGTATAACAACAATTATTTTTTATCTGTTAATTTAATTTCTTTAAAAGTTTTTTTTTTTTTTTTCTTTCTTTCTAATTTATAGTATTTGTCAGGAAATAATGGTAATATATAGTAGAAAGGATTAAACTGATTGGAATTAATTTGCTTTTTTATGTATTTAATTCCTTCTAAAAGAAAATCTACTTTTTATTTTATTTCATTATATTGGTCGGAATCAAATTGTAATATAGTGTAAATAGCGTGAGCAATAAAATACTTGGTTCAAAAACTAAAATATTTAATAGACGCTGAGATACAGCTATCTTTAAAATCGTAGTTCTTAAATAATGGCAGACCTACCTATCGTCAATAAATACCCATATTGAAATACATAGGAAAGAGATTTCTGCAGGCAGTGGGAACCTGCTCCCGATACAGTGCGGGCAGAGAAAGAGCTGCCGTAGTCAGCGAGTACCCGATGCGAAGTCTAGAGCGATTCGAATGTAATTATTTTAGTTTTTATTTATAATGTGATGTAAAAAATAAATAATGATCCAATTCTTTTGGAGATTCATTTAAATATAGTGGCCAGCGAAGCGGGCGTAGCCTGCTAGTATTTATAAATTGAACAATATTAGGTTGTTCAAGTAAACATATATTAGGAAATATTTTGTATGGTTTTTGATATTTTCTTCACAGATTTGAAATCTTTAAATGTCGTTTTCCAGTTTACTTTTTTTTTTCATGAATTCATGAACTTTAATATGCTAAAACTTCTACAGATATTTAAGAAAAGACTTAATATATATATAAATATTCGGATGTTTAATGAAATCTAATTAAAAGAAATAGAGAAGGATTTTGAAATTTATTAATTAGCTTTTTGGAAAAAAATTAAAAGGTGTATGTTTACGTAAAAAGGTGCAAAATAACTTAATTTTTTTTATATTTTTATTTTTAATATATATAGATATATATTATTTTAAAATTATTGTAAAACCTATTCCTAATCCTTTTAAGTAGGTTCTATTATAAAATATTGTCTTTTTTTTAAATATCTGTAGAAGTTTTAGCATTTCGAAGATAATGAATTTATGAAAAAATGCTGAGTAAACGCAATTTAAAGATTACAAATCTGCAAAAAGTGTATTTAAAACACATAAGAATTGTTATCTGAATATATATTTCATTAAATAAACCTAATATAGTTCAATTGATTTACATTAAATTGAAATATAAGCTTTTATATGAAACTTTCAGTGGTGCCAAGTCCTCTTAAGTACACTCCTTCTCATATTTATAAGGACACTTTATATTTTGAAATAACTAATGTAAAAATAATTGTGAACAAGATTATACTAAGGTCACTTAATATATCTAGTATTCTAAAAAACAAAACTGTTATAAATTTTTTAATATAAAACAAAATTAATAAAAAATAATGCAAAATGTGTTTTTCTACACGTTTTTAGATGTTCATAATTATAGGAACAATCCAGATTTTTTCGTTTTATTTAACTTACTAGCGGATAAATTACAGTTGACATGCGAATTTGTTAACTATTGGGCTAGATTAATTCATATATAAGCCTTCAATTTTTCTTCGACGGACATTACTGATAATTTCTCGAAAATAAAAGAACGTTCAAGTAGTGAAGTATGATAAATGTGTTTTTTAAGTGGAAGGATAATTTCAATCCGCCGAATTTCTAATGAAATTCGAAGGTCTAAAATTGCTGAAGGAAATGTGATCAAACGTTGAACTGCTGGTTCGATAGGAGAGAGATCTGATGCAAAATCAAAGTTGTTTTACAGAGATCGAAGACTCATAAGATTTTATATAAGTCAAATAATAATTTCTGAAATATTTATTTTCTTACAACTTTCTGATACTTCCTTAGATGTATTATTTTAAACCGACTATTATTAAATAATATTTTAAACCACTAATATTCAGGAAATTTCTAACATCGATGATAATGATTCATAATAATATCATCGGCATATTAATTTAAACAACCAACGGCCGAGCGGTTCTGCACTCAAAGCTGGTAGACGTGAGGTACCGGGTTCGATCCCAGGTCACGCTCGTCGGCCCAGCCGTTCGAAGTTTTCCGTGTTTTTCTCCGAAACTTGCGTAAATACGGGTTAGGTCCCCTTAGAAAGGCCCCCACGGAGGGCACTCCCCCTTGAGGCCTAAGACCCTAGTGCAGTCAATCGGCCTTACTCCCAACCACCAACACCAACACTTACCTGGGACGGGACGACTGTCCGTGTACGACTTTTTAAACTTCTACCACTATTTTTTAATTGCGTTTTTTGTCTTTTTAAAATGCAGAAATTCTAATATATCAGATAAAATAAACATTACTGTTCGAAAGTATTGGGGTATATATTGTATAACCTTAAATGATCGGAATAATTGTTGACCATATATCAATTAAGCAATAATAAATTACAAAAATAATAAGTTATTAGACCCTATTACCAAAAGTAATGGGGAACGAAGTTATTCCCATTACTTTTAAATACATTTTACGTTTACATTTACTAGATAAATTATTACTGAAAAGTAACTGTTTATCCCATCTCTAGTACAGAATACAATTTGTCCCTTTTAAGAAAATGTATTTGGGTTACCTAAACTTTGTGGATGATGTATTTCGCGAACCAATGGAGGGAATTAAAATATAAGTTTATATTTGACTGAATCTTGATTTAAGATAATGCTGATAAGTTTTTGGTGCATATCACTCAAGTTTCATTCCGTTTTTATCTAAATATTTAATATTAGCAGGCTTTGCCTGCTTCGCTGGTCACTATATTTAAGGAAACTCTTTTCTATATAGCTTTATTAAAAAAAAAAAAAAAAAAAAAAAAAAAAAACTGAAATCTACTTGTTCGTCCTCAGAGTCTCGCGTGCCTGTCCTTATTACCTGCGACAATGGCTTACCAGTGAGCTTCCATTTAGGTGCTTATCATATATGACATTTTTGATACGTACAGTATCTAAAAAGTTTGAAGTAGCCCTTTTATATTTGAATCCCAGTTACATATGAACAACACTATACGAGATGTACATAACATTTGCTTTCACGTTATTTCCTATATTTATTTGATTTATCCGATCAACCATAAAATGACAGCAATTTCAAGCCAAATATAATATTACAATATGCTATGATCGGCTACGTCTATCGCATGAGACTTTTTTTTTTTTTTGGTTATGTTCATGGTTAGTTAATAGTAGTTGGTATGCAGAAAAATAATGCTGAATCAGCTTTTATGCCAAGTGTGATTCATCCGTGTTAAAAAAGAAAAAATCTAAAGCTGAGGTATATAAAAAAACGCTATGAAATAAAATTCAGAAAAAGAAACATTCTAGATTTGTATTATTACTGTTTTATTTTGAACTTATAAAGACGCCATTTTCTCATATGCATAAGCAAATTTAACATTTGGTATTTTTTTTTTTCGCGTGAAAGTATATTTCATTTTATGCTGGGAAAAAAAAAAAAAAAAAAACTCGTAATTTCTTTGACAACAATTTAAATGTCTAATTTTAAAGCAATTACCATCTTATTATTTTCATATTTTAATTAATTTAAAAAAATGTAATCAAAAATTCGAAAATCAGGCTTCGAGGTGCATCAGAACAGGTCATAACGAACCCTTATGCAAATTTGAGTAACCTGAGATCAACCGTTTACTTAAAAAGCTCTGTATAAATATACATACTGACACACACACAAACATATTATTTTATTATATGTATAGACAGAAGCACAGAACAAAACTTCATATAAATACAAACAATAAGGATTATTTTTAACCAACGTTGTGAAATTGTAGATAAAATGAATGATATATATGATGCAAGAAATGGAAAATAAGTGAAACCAGGAGTGAAAATTCATACAAAAAAAAAAAAAAAAGAAGAAGAAGAAGAATAACAAAAATAAGAAGAAAAAGGAGCAGAGGCCACTACGGCTTAAGACTGATAGAGCGGGGGTTAAACAAATAACATGAACGCCCGACTTTCTTCAAATTCTCTGCAAAACTATATGACAAAATAAAAGTAAAGAAAGAGGTTAAAATATAGATAATAATCACTACGAATAGAATAAATAAATTAAAATAAATAAATAGAAAAAAAAAGCAAGCAAAAATTAAAATTACTATACATAATTGTGAAATTAATGCTTTTCAAATATATATATATATTTATAATAGTAATAGTCAGCAACGAATATTTTTTTAATACATAGGGGCATTGCTTCTCCCCTACTGCAGAAATTTCCTCGCGGATAGTGAAAATATTTAATATGAGTATTTTTCAAAAGAGCTTATTAAAGCCTTTAAAAAAATTTTTGAACCATAGACCTTTTATAGTTTAAAATAAAGTTACATATATATATATATATATATTAAATACAAAGGTTAAAAAAAGAAAAAAAAAGTGAACAAATGCACTTTTTGGGGTGTAGAGAACATGAGAATGCACATGTTGGGTAGAAAATTTACTTTTTTTTATATTTAGGGTTAATAGTTTACTGAGCGACTTCAGTCACCATGGAAAATAATTTTAACAAATAGTTTAAATTGCGCGGAATTCGTATAAGAAATATAGAAGTAAATTTTGACAACCCCCCGTTTCATTAATGCATCTACATTTATATAAAATTTAATTCGGTTATTAAAAAATAATTCTGTTTTTTTAAAAATAATTTATTAAAATTATTATTTAAAAAAATTATTTTTTATGATAATGCAGACGATTTTCATATTAGAGAGGTAGTGTAACACTAAATATCCAAAAAAAGTCCATTTTACCCTCAATATTTAAAAAAAAAAAAAAAAAAAAAAACGATTTTTTTTTTTCTAAGTTTTTTTTTCGTTAAAATTAAAAAAAAATCTATAACTTTGTTTTAAATTATCACAGATTTATAGTTCAACCATTCGTTTTAAAGGTATTCGCAAGCTCTTTTGAATGATACTCATCATGAAAATTTACTCCCCTCAAGGGGGGACTTTCCCCCCAGGGGGGGAGGCGAGGCTCCTACATACACAAAAATTTTTTCCCAGTTAACTATCTCTATTACAAAAAATATATGTTCGTTTCATTTGGTTTAGTGCAGTCTATAGACGTTAAACTCTACTTACCTGCAATTTCCCCCAAAGACGTAATGTATTAGAATTCTCTTGATTGTCCCTGTACACGAACCATTTGCTTGATCTTAACGAAAAGCTTACTGTAGCATCCCTATATGATACACATTTAGAATACCAAGTTTGAACTTTCTGCCATAATTTGTTTTTGAGATATGCTGATAACAGACAGACACACAGACACACACACAGACACACACACAGACACACAGACCATTTGTTAAAAACATGATTTTCGTATTCAGGGGACCTCAAAACGTGTAAATATAACAAAATCTCGCGTTCGAAAATTTGACCCAAAAACAATACTTTCTCTACCTTATGGGTAAGAGAAAGTAAAAATCGAAATATTTTTACAATTTTCGATTCTAGTTTCATAAATAAGAAAATACTAACAAAAGTTATCACACAAAACGCAATAAAGACTTTTTTTTTTTTTTTTCTATAATTTAATCCAGTCTTTTTTCTTTTCATTTTTCTTTTAGGTATTATTTTCTTCTGTTAAATTCCAATTTTATATCAGAAAATACGAAATTTTGTTTAAAAATTATATAAAAACGTGAAACTTGACACGATTTTCTGAAGTATCTTTCTGCTTTTACAGAAAAAGGGAAACAGCATTTGATTTTAACGTATGAGAGTTTAAACAATTGCAAATTTATGTATTTTCGAAAAAGAAATAGAAGTTCAAAAAAATTTGTTAAATTTCTTTTTTTTTTTTTTCATTTTGTCATATCTAAGCTCGTTTTAAACCCGTTAGACTGTATTTTATTTAAATTCATTATTTTAAGGATCTTTAAAAAACATTTCATCGCTTATATTTACATGAAATATGTTACTTCTACAAAAAATACCTATTAAAAAAAAAAAAAAAAAAAAAAAAAAAAAAAAAAGAAATCTTTGAAAAGAAATTAGGAAAAAAGAATATCTGCACAAACAATATGCGCATACGTTAACATTCGCTTGTTAAACGTTACAGTGTTATAATTTAGTCGGAAATTAACAAATTATGTGCATAAATATCGGTAGACTCTAATAATATCGGAAACATGTGATATGTATAAGATATTTGTCATATGTTGCTGCCTAATCAGTGAGCAAGATCGGAAATGAACGAGATATGCATTGACCCATTCTGCGATAACCTGTTAAATATTTATTGTCATCAAGATAAAATATTTGCAATTTTCATCCTAAATTTAAAGAAAAATAATCTGGTGTGTTACTCACACGACTTTCTCACCCTGAAATTTAATACTATAAATACAGGTTGCAGATTAATAGGTAAGATAACAAGTACTGTTATGTAAACCTATGTTAAACAATTCATATTAGGCTTCTGAAGAGTTTTATATGATAATTAGTTCTGAGGGGGGCGGTAGCCCCCCTCAACCCCCCGTTTCATTAATGCACCTACATTTATATAGAAATTAATTCGGTTATTAAAAAATAATTTATTAAAATTATTATTTAAAAAAATTATCTTTTATGATAAGGCAGACGATTTCCATATTAGAGAAGTAGTATAACACCAAATATTAAAAAAAAGTCCATTTTATTCTCAATATTATTTAAAAAAAAAAAAAAAAAAAAAAAAAGTGATTTTTTTTTTTTTTTTTTTTTCGTTAAAAGTAAAAAAAAATCGATATCTTTGTTTTAAATTATCGCAGATCGATGGTTCAACCATTCATTTTAAAGGTATTGGCGAGATCTTTTGAAAGATACCCATCATGAAAATTTACTCCCCTCGAGGGGGGACTTCCCCCCCCCCTCCAGGGTGGGAGGTGAGGCTCCTACATAACCAAAATTTTTTTTCCCAGTTAGCTATCTCTATTACAAAAAAAATATATTCGTTTCATTTGGTTTAGTGCAGTCTATAGATGTTAAACTTTACTTTCCTGCAATTTCCCCCATAGACGTAATGTATTAGAATTCTCTTGATTGTCCCTGTACACGAACCATTTGCTTGATCTTAACGAAAAGATTACTGTAGCATCCGTATATGGCACACATTTAGAATACCAAGTTTGAACTTTCTGCCATAATTTGTTTTTGAGATATGCTGATAACAGACAGACACACACACACACACACATACAGACACACACACAGACATACACACAGACCATTTGCTAAAAACATGATTTTCGTATTCAGGGGACCTCAAAACGTGTAAATATAACAAAATCTCGCGTTCGAAAATTTGACCCAAAAACAATACTTTCTCTACCTTATGGGTACGAGAAAGTAAAAAGCAATTAAAAAAGTTTTTTCTCTGTTTGTTTGAACTGTTTTTTTTTAATTTTCTAAAATTTGTGAACTTAATATATTTCCATGTTTAAACTAGTATGTTGTGGCCACCACATGACTTTCTTCTATCTTTTCCTATACAAATTCACACAGCAACAATAATTAAAAAAAAAAAAAAAAAAAAAAAAAAAAAAAGTGGGACTTTGACAAAATTTTGGGTAAAATATGAAAATTATTCTAAGTTTGTCAAAACACGGAAACCGTGGGACTTTGACAAAATTAGGGGAAAAAAGCAAAATTTAGTTTAAGTTTGTCAGAACACGGAAACCGTGGGAGTTTGATAGAATTAAGGGGAGAGGAAAAAAAAAGTGGGACTTAAACAAATTTTCACATTTTACCCAAAATTTTGTCAAAGTCCCACTTTTTTTTTTCCTCTCCCCTTAATTCTATCAAACTCCCACGGTTTCCGTGTTCTGACAAACTTAAACTAATTTTTGCTTTTTTCCCCTAATTTTGTCAAAGTCCCACGGTTTCCGTGTTTTGACAAACTTAGAATAATTTTCACTTTTTACCCAAAATTTTGTCAAAGTTTGTCAAAACACGGAAACCGTGGAACTTTGACAAAATTAGGGGAAAAATGCAAAAATATGTTAGTTTGTCAAGACACGGAAACCGTAGGACTTTGACAAAATTAGGGGAAAAAAGCAAAAATTAGTTTAAGTTTCTCAGAACACGGAAACCGTGGGAGTTTGATAAAATTAAGGGGAGAAAAAAAAAAAAAAAAAAAAAAGATTTTTTTTCTAAGTTTTTTTTTCGTAAAAAGTAAATAAATCGATAACTTTGTTTTAAATTATCACAGATTTATAGTTCAACCATTCGTTTTAAAGGTACTGACGAGACCTTTCGAAAGATACCCATCTTGAAAATTTTTGCCTTTATCACCCTGTTGAAAATTTAGAAAAAGCGGGATGGCAACGAAACCTGTAAGACGATTTTTACCAAAAGTTGATAGGCACTAATTTATGTCAAGGTGCAACTACATACCAATTTGTATGAAATTCTGTGCAGTAGTTCCAGAGATACAGTTGCCACAAAATTTTGTCACACACACACACACAGACAGACAGACAGACATTTTCTAAAAATGGTAAAATCGTGTTCTACACCTCTCAAAACGTGTAAATCCATCAAAAACCCGAAATCGAAAATTTTTACGAATCCAATACTTTCTTCTATTGAAGATAGAAGAAAGTAATAAAAGTATCTTTAAAAAGCGATTAAATACAAATTTATTTTTGTAGAAGTTTTCACATTTTTACTTTCTTCTATCTTCAATAGAAGAAAGTATTGGATTCGTAAAAATTTTCGATTTCGGGTTTTTGATGGATTTACACGTTTTGAGAGCTGTAGAACACGATTTTAACATTTTTAGAAAATGTCTGTCTGTCTGTCTGTGTGTGTGTGTGTGACAAAATTTTGTGGCAACTGTATCTCTGGAACTACTGCACAGAATTTCATACAAATTGGTATGTAGTTGCACCTTGACATAAATTAGTGCCTATCAACTTTTGGTAAAAATCGTCTTACAGGTTGCGTTGCCATCCCGCTTTTTCTAAATTTTTAACAGGGTGATATAGGGCAAAAATTTTCAAGATGGGTATCTTTCGAAAGGTCTCGTCAGTACCTTTAAAACGAATGGTTGAACTATAAATCTGTGATAATTTAAAACAAAGTTATCGATTTTTTTTACTTTTTACGAAAAAAAACTTAGAATTTTTTTTTTTTTTCTCCCCTTAATTTTATTAAACTCCCACGGTTTCCGTGTTCTAACAAACTTAAACTAATTTTTGCTTTTTTCCCCTAATTTTGTCAAAGTCCTACAGTTTCCGTGTCTTGACAAACTTTGACAAAATTAGGGGAAAAATGCAAAAATATGTTAAAGTCCCACGGTTTCCGTGTTTTGACAAACTTTAACAAAATTTTGGGTAAAATGTGAAAATTATTCTAAGTTTGTCAAAACACGGAAACCGTGGGACTTTGACAAAATTGGGGGAAAAATGCGAAAATTTGTTTAAGTTTGTCAGAACACGGAAACCGTGGGAGTTTGATAGAATTAAGGGGAGAGAAAAAAAAAGTGGGACTTTGACAAAATTTTGGGTAAAATGTGAAAATTTGATAAAGTCCCACTTTTTTTTCCCTCTCCCCTTAATTCTATACTTTATTATTATTATTATTATTATTATTGTTACTGAGTGAATTTGTATAGGAAAAGATAGAAGAAAGTCTCGTGGTGGCCACAACATACTAGTTTTAAAAATTTATTTATTTACATTCGAGTACGGTTAAAAATTAATAAATAAATAAATAAATCATTTGTGTAATTAACACGAGAGTGAGCATGGGCGTTTAGATAAAATTCTAATGTTACATTTAAAATAATATTTTTAGTAATATATACATAGAGTACAAAACTATAGATTATACAAAAAAACTTCATAGAATTTTATTTCTAAAAGCAAAAACCCAAAACCTAATTCCATGCACTGGCTCATCATATAGTATATAATAAAAGAACATAGATAAATAAATAATAATAATATCTCTATTTCAAACATAAGGAGAAAAAAAATAATCTGGTGTGTCACTCACACGACTTTCTCTTACCCTGAAATTTAATACTATAAATACAGGTTGGAGATTAAGAGGTAAGAAAACGAGTACTGTTATGTAAACCTATGTTAAACAATTCATATTAGGCTTCTGAAGAGTTTTATATGATAATTAGTTCTGTGTGAGGGGGGCGCACCTACATTTATATAGAATTTAATTCGGTTATTAAAAAATATTTTTCTTTTTAAAAAATAATTTATTGAAATTATTATTTAAAAAAATTATCTTTTATGATAAGGCAGACGATTTCCATATTAGAGAGGTAGTTTAACACCAAATATCCAAAAAAAGTCCATTTTATTCTCAATATAAAAAAAAAAGTACGATTTTTTTCGTTAAAAGTAAAATAAAATCGATAACTTTGTTTTAAATTATCGCAGATCGATGGTTCAACCATTCGTTTTAAAGGTATTTTCGAGCTCTTTTGGAAGATACCCATCATGAAAATTTACTCCCCTCGAGGGGGGACTTCCCCCCCCAAGGGGGGAGGCGAGGCTCCTACATACACAAAAAAATTTTCCCAGTTAACTGTCTCTATTACAAAAAATATATATTTGTTTCATTTGGTTTAGTGCAGTCTATAGACGTTAAACTCTATTTTCCTGCAATTTCCCCCCATAGACGTAATGTATTAGAATTCTCTTGATTGTCCCTGTACACGAACCATTTGCTTGATCTTAACGAAAAGCTTACTGTAGCATCCCTATATGATACACATTTAGAATACCAAGTTTGAACTTTCTGCCATAATTTGTTTTTGAGATATGCTGATAACAGACAGACACACAGACACACAGGCACACACACACACATACAGACACACAGACCATTTGCTAAAAACATGATTTTCGTATTCAGGGGACCTCAAAAAGTGTAAATATAACAAAATCTCGCGATCGAAAATTTGAGCCTAAAACAATACTTTCTCTACCTTATGGGTAAGAGAAAGTAAAAAGATTTAGTATTTTTAAAACATGAAAATGAAGAAAAAAAAATAAAGTTTTTGTTTATTAATAAGTACCATTTGTATAAATAGACATTCTCGCGATTTAATTTCTTGTGTTATTAGTATATGAATAAAAGTTAAGTGTTAATTTATTAACAATTAGATAAGGTTTCATCTAATAATAAACAAATAAATCGATTTTTTTCCCCCTAATAATTTTGGGATAAAGTTTGTCAGAAAACTAGATTTGAAATTTGTACATATTTAGATTTTTTTTTTTTTTTAATTAATCTAAATAAACCGATCTACCACATATATATTTTTTCAAAATGAAATTTTTACCTCTTGGGATATCTTAAAAACCATTTAAAATTTACTTTCAAAATATTTACACAACATATTTTTTAAGGTAATCATAAAACTGAACTAAAATCATGTAGCTCTGTTGAATTAAAATAAATAAATAAATAAGGCTGGATGTACTATACAAAAATCCATGATTAATAACTGTATATATAATTAAACAGTCATAGATATTTAGTTCAAATTATAGCCCAAAGTATTATGTTTCATTTAAAGGACATAGGGTAAGTGCACCAGTGAATGACACTTTTAGAGCAATCTCTGATGTTCTTAATGTTCCAGTCATCAGAAAATATTTTTTGAAATCTTAAGTTAGTACATATGGTATGAAAGACATTCAGAACCACATATATGTTAAAAAAAAAAAAAATACATTTGATAACAATAATTTTTTTTTATGAATTTTTATTTGACACCCACTCAATGTTCCAGTAATTGATACTGCCAGTTTTTCATTTTATCAGTAACTGGCCCCCTATGTTCTAGTGTTTGACATTGCTAATTATTCATTTTCCCTATGATCCAGTGTTTGTTATAAAATGTTAAAATTCTTATATGTAAAATATATGATTTTATTATTTTTCTTATTTATTAATTATTTCGGGATAGATGTCAATTACTGGAGCATGCCAATCATTGAAGCACCTACCCTATTAGGAAGACTCACATGAAAATCAGGGGTGAAGGAAGTAGTATTATAAAAAGCTTTTTCTAATAACTACAGTTTAATAAATGTTACGCTAGGGGCAGCGTAAGAATAAAAACTGGAAAATATATTTTCCGATATTTTGAAGTTATCGATTTAATACAAATTTCTTTCAATAAGTAAACAAAATTTATTAAACACATCTTTTAACAAATTTAAAATATTTAATAAATGCTACGCTAGGGGCAACGTAAGAACAAAAACTGGAAAATATATTTTCCGACATTTTGAAGTTATCGATTTAATAAAAATTTCTTTTAATAAGTAAACAAAATTTATTAAGCATACCTTTTAACAAATTGAAAATAAAGAATGAGAAATTTTATGTCAATGTAGGAACGCAATTTATTAAAGCCATTATCTAATATCCCGACGATACAGGTTTGAGGAATTTTTAAGAAATAAACAATTAATTTAAATAGGCTAATATCGCAGAACTTCGTTTAGAGGTAATCAGTATGACAAGTATCTAGCTATAGTTGTAAGTAACCTTAAAGCAGAAAAACTTTCTTTTTCTAAGATTTAACGAATTCATTCTTATGTTAGTTAACGGTTTCTTTAAATGATGTTTCAATAGATGATTAAAATCGCACGGCGTGACATACATTTCTTAAAAGAAGTTACTTGTTTGTAGAAATGATTCAGCAAATAACTTGAAAGTTATAATCTTCATAATCATTTACTACATTGTAATAACTTTCAAAAGGTAAGTAATAAAACAGATAAAGTCTTAAAACTACCGCCTAACTCATAACTATTAACCTTTTGACAGATAAAAATGAATAAGCATTTGTTTCTATTAAATTCTGTATTCATAATGGTCTTCCTACTTTCGCTGAGGCGAGGTGGTTCCACAACCCTATCTTCACCTTCCCCGTTCGTTTTTTGTAGGCTAAAAGTTCACAATCAAGTTACTGTGTCCTAGTTTTGCAAAAGACTAGTAAGCCCAGTGGCCCAAACAGACAAAAGAAATACAGACTCAGAATGATTGAGTTGTGCTTCTCAAATGAAAAGATATTGTGTTTGGTTGAAATACAGCTATTGCGAGTTCGCACAAAAGAAAGCTGGTTTTTCAATAAAAGTGGGTTTAGGTTTTGTGAAATAGACGATAGATGGGCGAAAAGTAATATAAAAAATAAAATAAAATGTAGGACAAAGGAGTCGAAAATTGAGTTATGTCTCGATGGAGTGTAATTTACGATTAACTTATTGGGAGGCTTAAACTAACAACACCCATCTGCTGCCATTCTTCTTCTCTAAAAGACTGTAGATTTGAAATTACCAGAAACACAGGATATGAAGAACAATAGAATAATGAGGGTGGTTTAGAACTTTATATAACAAAAAACTGGTTTTGGGGAAAAAGAAAAGTAAAGAGCGGATGAAGGGTGCTGAAAAAAACTAAAGTGTTTTTACATGAAAATTATGAAAATAGAAAGTTGCACACGTGAGACGGGATGATATAATTTCTATCGTCATTACTCTATTCTATCAATACTAGTTGATCTGTGCCCACCTAGCGCTCGATTTTTACACATGCATTTCCAAATTATTTCTCCTTCAAGTTTAAGTTATTATACATTGGTTTACATGATATTTAAATTAAAAAGATAATATTTTAGGTCTTAAGGTCCAAAAGGTCTGCAAGAAATTAAGAATGACTCACAATCCGTTATTTCAAATTTTATAACAATGTGTTATTATCGTTACTTAGAAATCTGTACTTTAAAACAATATCTAATGTTCAAAAGTTATTTCCAAAGTGTTTCATTTGAAAACATTTTTTTTTTCTCTATTTTCAAGCAATATCCAACGTTCGAAAATTATTTTCAAAATGTTTCATTTAAAAACATTTTTTCTGTATTTTCGAACAATATCTAACGTTGAAATTTTATTTAAAAAATTTTAATTTGAAAATAGTTTTCGGTACTTTCAAATAATATCTAATATTCGAAATTTCGAAATAGAATATGAGCTATAGTTAAATGACTCTTCAAACAAAACATTGTATCATTCAGTTGAAAGGTTCGCTCAGTGCAAACGATTTTGTTTATTTGAAAGCAGAAGTGCAGAAGATACCTCACAGAAAGGTATCTGACCTGAATGAAACAAGGTATTCACTCGTGCTCTATAAGGAAACATTTGCAATTTTGAGTAGACACAAGAAAACTCTCCGATTACATAGTCTTAGATAAGCTCTACCAGTTAACCGTAACGTCACTCCTACAGTATTGCTGTAAATATTTAGATTTTTTTAAAAAAAGTAAAGTTATATATGTAATTTTAATAAGACAAAGCGACATATCATAAAGGGAAAGGGTTAATGGTTTAGTCGATATGATATAATAGGATAAAATGTTATTTTTGTAGTGACTGAAGAATTTCAAACGGGAATTTGAAATACACGATCATAAGACATTTAAAAAGATTAGGTAAAGATAATAGATGATTATAAGAATACGAAATAAATTGCATTAAAACAAAAGAGAATTTTGTCTTAGCGAAACATTGAGATAGGCAAACAGATAAAATGCACGATCAAAATGAAAATGAAATGTACAAAATTTACACAATTTTATATAAAGATCATATGATTGATAAAATAAGGGGCTAGAACCATCGAATTCCAGTTTTCAATCACTTTACTTACATCATTTTTGTGCTACTTTTGCGTCTGACCTTTGGTATTATTCACGCACAAGATAATAAGTTTTTTTTTTTTTTTTTAATCTTCATATTTTTTACAAGTCATGTTTTATTATTTTACTGGGTATTTTTTTTATGACCTCATTCAGAATACCTTGACTTTCTCTGCTACGTTTCGTTTAAACACAGTTCAAAAATTTTAACCTTTTTTAAACGAGGATAATTGTACACAATCGTTTTCTTGAAACATTTTTTCTTCCATAGCAATGAATTATTATTTGTAACTAAGAATTTACTCTTAGAACTATGTTATATACTACTGACAGAAAAAAAAAAAAAAAAAAAAAAATCAGTATGTGGATTCTATTCAGTTTGTAACAATAATGGTTGTAGTATCTCACTTGACAGCATTAAGAACTAACTCACTTGGACAGGGGAAAAAAATATATATTCAATTAAAATACAAAAAGTGTGATTTAAAAGAAAAAAAAGCAGACAAAGCCCTTTTTAACATAAGTTTTCTTTTAAAACTAGCTCAGAATTTTAAATATTAATATACTGAAACAAACATGTTATTTTAGCTTGTTAAAACTTTTAACACAATTAAATATTTGTAATCCCTTTTGTTATTATTCAAAGAATTTGATAAATATTCAGATTATTATTATGTCATTTATGAGCAAATACATTTAACTTGCAATTAACAGTATTAAAAAAGAAAAAGAGCAATTTTGAAAGGAGAATTTCATGAAATTTTATATAACTTAGTATTAGTAAAGACACAAATTCAGAAAAACAAATTCAAGTCGTTCCCGTGGCAGTTCTCGAATTTATTAAAGTCGAATTAAAGGTTTAATTAAAAAATCATAAAAAAAAATTAAAAAAAAATTAAAAAACTATAAACCTATTTGTGTGTTTCAATACACTGTTATAAGAAAACATATGTGGCTTTTGAATACACAGTAACATTTCTCGGGAAATACAGGACCGTTTAAAAACCTACTTCGAAACAAGCACTTAAAAACACAGAAAAGCAACTTAAAAAAAAAAAAAAAAAAAACTGAATCAAATAATAATAATAATAATAATAATAATAATAATAATGCGTATTTTTTAAATATATATATAGAGGTGGTTTTAAAATCAAGAATATTGCAGACCGTTTCTCGGATGTTACACGACGTCCGATCGGAGCCCAAATTACTGACTTTCAGTCGGTAATTTATTTGGGCCAAAAAAGTAATTATGAGGGCAAACTATTTGCAATTCGGCAACGAAATTATTAATTTTAGCATGATATTTTAATTTGACAAACTCGGCAGTTACGGTCTAAGAAATTCAGACGAGGCTAAATCTGTTCCTTGGATTATTCTGCAACCATCGATATCTCTCGCAATGCTAGGGTTGTGGGAATTAAGGCCGATTGACTGCAGTAGGGTCATAGGCCTGAGGGAGAGTGCCTTCCGTGGGGGTGTTTCTAAGGGAACCTAGACCATACCTACGCAAATTTCTGCGATGTTAGGAAACCCTCTCGTTCGTGAGACTCACAGACATATATATATATATGTATATATATATATATATATATATACACACACATAAAAAATAAATAAATAAAAAATAAATACGCAAAAAAGCGTAAAAATTTTCAATTCATAAAAAAAAAAAAAAAAAAGAGGGGGAGGAGAGGAAAAAGAAATAAATAAAAGAAAAAACTAATTGTAATAAATTCTTTTTAAAAACTTTTATGCATTTATAGAAACCACAATACATAAGCAATACACACAAAAATAAAGGCATATAATCCGAACCTAGAAAAATAAGAAAATGTGTTATATTGTTAATAGAAAGGTAGGGTTATTGAACTCGCTGAAGTTCTGAAAAAAAAATAACAGTATATTTGATCATGAAAAACGGCAGTTTTTCGAGTGACGCAAGCGGAAGGACAAACGGACGGAAAGCTGCGAACTCATATATACGCCTAGTCTGACATCAAAGAGATTTGTAAAAGCCGACACTTAATATCTCAGCAAATATGCCTTATTTTGTTCTGATATTTTCAAAATAATCTTTTATCGTCGGTCTTAATCTATCCTGAAAATTTTACGTTCCTACATGCAGTATGTTTTAAGATCTGAATCTCAATTTAAAGCCAAAAAGGAAAAACGTGAGGTGTAAGGATGTAATGAACTAAATTCATGAAAAAATATCTCTAAAACCGCACGAACGATTTTAATTTAATTAATATATGTTGTTAATGGGATCTTTCTGAATCGAGTAACGTTTTTGTTTTTTTCAGGAAAACTCTTGTTTTTTGTAAAAGTTGCTTTGAAAATAGAACTATATTACTCCGCCAAAATGCATGCTTTTATTCGGCAAAAATGTCGTAATTCGGTTCTTACTTTCAAGACACGTTGGTTGGCTGACCAACGTGAATGCAGTCAATAAATTTTTGTTATGAAGAATATAATTTTAATTTTAAGATTTCCCATTTCGTCAAAAAAGTATTTAGATAATATTTAAAATAAATGAAGAATTTTTTAATTATAGATATTCTATGTCATCATTATTCATAATGAATTAAAAATATTTTTAAAGCGAAAACGTTTAATAAATCCCTCATGCACACAAATTTATACCATGGTCCATGGTCTTTGGAGCGCATGCGTACATCATACGGATGCGTACATCCTGTAGACGCTAAGCTAATTGCTTTCCCTGTATTCGTTCGCGCCGCGGTGTTTTTGTTTAATTTGTTGATTGGAAATTGGAATTAATACGAAATTTTGCATGATTTAGACAAATATTGGTAGTGCTCGGATACTTTTGCTGTGACCCACCGGTGTACCACGCCGGCGTGAACGTGTTAATCATAATTTTTATTAAATTAAAATAACACTGAGATATGAGAGCGAGAGTGTGAGCAGTGATTTTTACATTATTATTTTCAATGGGGAATTAAAATATTTATTCAAAAATTCCACCTACTTGCATGATTTAGTGGTAAGTGTTTTATAATTTTATATTCTTAAAACTTGCTTATAATTTTACGTATATGTAATTATAGGCTTCGTCTGATTGCACGTAAGTATTGTTATTTGTAAACAAACCATTGTTTACATTTTTTATAGTCGCTTTTTTCGCAAAATGTTACTCAGTTTTCTGTAATATGATAATTAAACAAGTTTTCGAATTCTTTATTATGTTTATTATTACTTTAATTATGTTGTTATTATTCGTAATATGTCACCTTTTAGCTTAGCAATTTTTGGAAAAATAAATTTAAATGTTTTGATTAGAGATCCTAACTAATCGAGATACTAAGAGATACTTCGATTACAGTCCAAAATTTATTTATTGGAATAAAATAGCTGTATTATTCTTTTCAAAAAACAGATTACGAAAAACTTTATTTTTGAATGATACAGCCTTGTAAAACGAAACAACAAAAATCCTATATATATATGATAACATGGGAAGGGAGAAAGGGAGCTATCTGACTGATTTACAGCCTTAATTAGATACATCACAAGTCTAGTGTAATGGGTAATTGGGAAATGTTGTATGTACTGTATTAATACATTATTGTATTAATACTGTATTGATACAATATATACTGTATTAATACAATATTGTTAAATTTTAAATGAATTTGAATGTCTTAGTTGTGTATCATAATAATCATTTATAATGCTTTTGACGGATATAGCTAAGGTAGTATGAAAACTACTTTATATCAACAGGGTTGCCACGCTACCTGGAGAACCTGGAATAGTCAGGGAATTTGAAAATTGACTATAAAAGTCAGTGAAAAGAAAAATCTGCCAATGCACGGTCATTTCCCCTCCCCCCCCCCCCTTTTTTTTTTCTCCATTAGCTTCTGCTATTTTTTTTAAACACCCCCACCCTTCTCTTTTGCTCATGTAAGGAATTTCTTATCTCGCTTATAAGCGACAAATGCTATCATTATATGCAACTTTTGTCATATGTAAATTTTGTGTTTACAAGTGGGACGTTAATTATTTTGCCCTCAACACAGTCAATGCTCAATATACGGTTAGACTGAAATTTTTTTAGAATATACCTGGAAAACCTTTTAAAAGTCAGGGAATTTCATTCTCCTGTTTGAGTGGCAACCCTGTATCAAGCTTATACTGTACTCTACTCTAAATATAATAATGCAGCACAAGCAGTATAAAGAAAATAAGGCTAAGCTTTACTATAGGGTACCTGTTGGCGATTCATGATGCTGTGATGAGATTCAGTGTATCGACACTTTTTAATAGTAACTTTTTTGTATCGGTACTTCATTTAACTGTCTTGGAACTTTGTTTTTCTTTTTGTGCCAGCCGCGCGCGTGTGTTTATTGTAATGCGGCCCAGCTGAATGATTTTTCTTTTTAATGCGTTTTTGAGGTATAAAAATTAATTTTTTGAGTGTATTTTATTATTTTATTTTACTTTTTAATAAATGGAATTATTTAGGGGAAAAAAGTGTGTTCTAGTAATTGATGCAGTATAGATTTTCATGCATTTTCTTATTCATGTGCCATGAATTAGGAGTATCCAGTGATGTTTTTTTTTTGTTTTAATATCGGGATAGTGACCACTGTAGTACAGATTTTTTATGCATTTTCTGATTCATGTGCTATGACTTAGGGGTATCCAGTGATATTGTTTTAGTCTTAATATTGGGATACTGACCGCTGTAGCATGAATTTTCAGATTCGTGCATGACAAATTAGCTGCATCCAGTGATTTTATTTATTTTTTGTTTGTTTTGTGATTGCTTCTGTACAGATTTTCATGCATTTTCAGATTCATGCAAGGCTGTAATTTTGAAATTTTGGGGCAAATCTTCAAGTTATTTTAGATTATACATCATTTATAATGCTGAATTTTATGTGTTAAAGCTTGAAAGCTCTCTGAAATTTTTTTTTTTTTGTGTGTGGTGAAATAGCTCAAATTTCTATTACTGTTTTAAATATTTTATTAATCTTTAAAATATGCTTAATTTATTTCAGTGAATTTCAAAACAAGCACCAGAGTGAAACAGTAATTTATTTTCTTGAAATGCATTTTTGATGTTTTGTAATGATTCAGAATATCGATTTGCAGTAATCGACTCATTCAGTGAGATGTACATCAGCAACAGCGATGGGCGCCTTATAGTAAAGCTATTCCAAAAATAAGCTAAATAAAACTTATCAAAAGCTTTCTTACTTAGTTTTCTTTTTCTTCTTCTTTTTTTCCCCCATAGCAGTTAATTGTACAAATGCATCTTAAAAATTAAACCCACTTTCAAGGCCTGCATTATTTATCATTAATAGATTGCTGACACTGTTTAGTGACAGTTTGTTTATAATTTCATTTCTTACCAAATTTATGCAACTGAAAACTATTTTCACAATTTGTCCGAAATCACAATGAAAAAAGTTCATCCTGAATGAGGAATTTGCACACATGGGGGATTTGAACAAAATCCTATTCTTATGGTAGTTTTAGGCCCATAAATTTCAAAAAGTTTATTAAAAATGCAAAAAAAGTTCTCATTAATTTAAAAAATAATTTTAAAATTAACCAAAAATCACGTGACTTCAAAAGGCTGCCTGACGTCACAGTTTATGATGCTTCAATGTTTACATTCTGTTAGCCTGGTTAGTAAGCAGCAATTTGTTTTAACTTTCGTGATTATTAATCGTTTATGTGATTTCTGAGCATTTCTTTTTCATCTTAGAATCATTCAATATCATTATCATCATTTTCAAATGTTTTCTTTTCATGGCGGTTGTCCAATGTTTTCGTTTCATAGGATCCTGTGGAACGCTAAAAAATAACTTTTGAGAAGCGTTAGCTGTTGTGTGTTGTATTAGTGCAAAATGGTACAATACAAATAATACAATATTTATACTACAATTTTTTAATATCAGTCATTATTATATCATAGAAAACCTATTTCACTGATTCAAGAAGCAAAGCAAAGCATGAAATCAAATGTAAACAACGATTACTTTAGTTTGTTGTCATAAAGAGTGACGTCACGATATATTATACTGCGTTTTCTCTGTACAGTAAATAGTGCGATGTTAAAATTGTTATAAATCAGACATTAGATTTCAAATAAAGAAAATGTATGTATTTATTGTGTATTTATTATTATTCATGTAATGAATATGTATGTATTTATTTTCTTACCTTTTCATTTTCTATTAGAATAAAATCCGAAAACGTGCAAATTGTCTATTGTGACTTTTTTGTGAAAGATTTTTTTTATTATTATTATTATAGAATTTAATGTAATTTTTTAGTATAAATGTGTGATCATATTTTGGATAACTGTATAGCATTTTGCATAAAAAGCGACTGTAGTGGAAACACTGGTTTGTTTATATTTGACAACATTTTTGTTCTTCATAACAGACGAAACATGTAATTACATTTTATGAAAAACTAATTGTAAGTTTTAAGAAAATAAAACTATATAGATATACCTTACCGCTAAGTCATGGAAGGAGGTGGAATATCCGTAGACATTAAATATAAACAACTCCTGCTACCAGGGATCACTCTAGAGCGTTTTAGCGGTACAAGTTGCCACAGGGTTGGCATAATACTTACTGTGCAATGGTGTAACGGGTTTTATCAGTTTTTACCGCCTTCATTTATCTCAAACACTTTAAGGATATATTTTAAAGTTTTTAGTTCTCAATTTCCCAATGTATTATTTAATATTTACTATGAAATTCCTACTTCTGCAATTTCTAAAAACATTTAAAAAAGAAAATATTTCCTTATTTATTTAGCTCTTATACCAGTTTATGTCATTTAGCATTGGCTCATATGATATTTAAAAAATAATAGCATTGTTTACATTGTACTGTTTAAAAAGCCCTGCAGGCTCCAAAAAGTTTTTAAAAAATAATAACATTTTAATTTAACTACATATAATCAATTAAATACAATTCGAGGCTGCTGTCACTGCTTGTTTTAATGAATTGTACCCACTAAATGTAAAAAAAAAGATTAAAAAAAAAAAAGTGAAAGTATTAAAATGGTAATGAAAATATGAATATTGTTAATGGGTAAAGTGTGAAAAAATTTTCTTGATTCAAATGATATTTGTTAAACCTAAGTAAAAATTTTTTAGGATATCTTTTTTTTTTTTTTTTTTTTTATCTTCCCTAATTCCTTATTTTTTTTAAAATTTTGATTAGAAACTATGAGTAAAGATTTTTTTCTCTTAATACATTGCTTCAGTTATATGTCATATTTCCTACTAAATTATCCTTTTCCAAAATTATTTTATGTGTTCAATAGTGTGAGTAAAATTTTGCTTTATTTCAATACATTATTGTAGCTACAAAGTCAAAGTCTGAAGTTGAGTGGCTCATACTACCGCATTTATGATTGTTATACAATTACTTCTTATTATGAAGATATTATGTTGAATAAAAATGTTGGTAATAAATGCCTACATGGATTTTTTCTATAGAAATAGAATATTATTTATATTTTTATAATTTAAGTAAAATGATTGATAGTGTGGATATTGTGCATATATATACACATAATAAAAAACAAATGTTGTACAATAATGTATGAATACATAATAAAAATCAATTAAATCTTGATTTAAATAAAAAAAATCGATTTTTTTGAAAAAAATAAAAAAAATCAACAACCCTGTTTGGAAGTCAGATTTTCGAATAGTGTGCAACGATGTTAAAATTTATATTTCCAACGAATACACAATTTTGACTTTTAGATCCTGGAGAAAATTTTACAACTGGATACTAAATTTGAAGTAATTTAGTCAATATGCTTAGCAATTATACTTATTGGGACTTTTGAGTTTTTTAATGTTTTTTTTTTTTTTCAATCTTAAATCTCTTGGTGATATTAGTTTTTTAGTGTAGCTCAAAATCTACTGACCAAAAGAACTGAAATTTCATAAAAGTATAATTAAAATAATTAGGAGCCAGTGAAATATTTGTTGCAAAATACTTCTAATTTGCAATTTAAGAATTTTTACTTAAATAATTTCTAAATATTTATTTTTTAGATAATTTTATTTAAAAATTTTTAAATTGTAATCTACAATAATATTTTTAAGTTGTTGCAGGCTTTAAATATGTAGATTCCCTAAGAATTTTCCCCCATAAATAATTAAATTACACATTCTATAAGGAATGGTAGGTATCTATTTTTCTCTCTCGATATTTGTTCAATCTGGTACATATAGGTATCATCTTTTTTTTTTTTTTTTTTTTAAGGTCTATACATTATTATTAAAAAAAAAAAAAACTGCACAGCATGTGCAAAAATAAATGTGAAATTAACAATATTTATACATATAGTCACAACCACTTGTTAAAATATGCTATAATTTCACCAGTTATCGATAAAATTCACATATTTCAAGACTGATTTCCAAAATTCGCGATAATTTTACAATTGATTGCTAAAATGCATAATTTTTTTCATCGCTAATTAATAAAGTTTCTGCGTTTTTTAAGTTAAATGTCCCAAATACTCAATTATTTCGTCGATAATAGACGTAATTTGCACTTTGTTCTCAAAGCTGAATGCTGAAATACACAATAATTTTGCAGCTGATTTCGAAAATACGGGATTATTTTCACCGCTAACTATGGTGTCAATTTTTATAGTTAAAATTTACATTTAATTCCCAAATACCGCTATTATATCTCTGCTAACTAATAAAATTCACTGTATTATTTTGCGCCTAATCGATGAAATTCGTATTCTTTATAAAGTTTAATCTCCAAATACTCAATTATTTCGCCGCTAATCTATGAAATTTATGCTTTTCTCAAAGCTGAATCCCGAAATATGCAATAATTTTGCAGCCTAATTCGGAAATACGGGATCATTTTACTATTAACTGTCAAAAATTTATGCTTAAGTGCAACTAATTGCTAAAATACGATATTAATTCGGCGTTAATCGATAAAATTTGAAATCTTTTCAAAGGTGATTTCTGAAATTCACGATGTTTTGTGGCTGATTATTGAAACACGCAATCATTTCGCCGTTGCTTAATAAGGTTATTTTAATCCTAATTGTTTGCTGAAATAGGCTTTATCTCTATGTTAATCAATGAAATTCGCCCTTTTTTGCAAAGACAATATCCGATGTATGCAATAAATTTGCTGAAATATGGAATCAATCATTTTACCGCTTATTTTTTAAAATTATGCAAGAGCAACTAATTGCTAATATAGACTATTATTTCACCCAGTGGCAGAAACACCGTGACACGGTGACATAGTCGCGGACACAGAATAAATGCTTGCAGACAGTTTTTGTCTGCACTAATAAAACAATTAGTCCGTAACTTTCGAACACTCTTTGTCTGTCTCTGTACTAATAAAAAAAATTGCCCACAACTTTCAGACAGTCTTTGTCTGCAATTTACGGACATTTTTCGCCTGCGACAATGCGCTACCCATGTATGACGTCTTAGATGCTCTTTGGTAGGAACTCTAGAGCCCCCATATAGGTGCCTTGGTAGGAACACACAAAACAGTACTTAACAACGGCGACCTAAGCAGCCTATATCTCCCTTGATAGACAGCATATGCGTATTCTTTTCCCCTGTTACTAAGATTCTACGGGGACATAGAAAAGTGCTAATTTCTTTTAAAACTGCTCCAAAACTTCTCCTCCACTTCATAATTCACTTATAAAAATTTCTGTATCAAAACTAAAACTAATACTTTTGTTATTTATACTGTGTTGTGTCAAACATTGCTATAAATATTTAATTGAATGAGTTCAACTTATTATTTTATAATTGTTTATTACTATAGTTCTGTAGTAAAATTGTATTTGTGTATTGTTGCACGAGATCACCACTATTGTTAAGCTCTCTCCCCCAAAGATTGCTGCTATCAGCTTCAGGCTTTTTGAGTGTAAGCCGTTCTCATCCCTGATTACAGGCAAATTTCGCAGACAGATTTTGAAATTTTAAAAGCCTGTCGCACACAGCTACAAAACTTTCTGCCACTGGAATTTCACTGCTAATTATTAAATTTTGTATGTTTTTAAAAAATGATTGCTGAGATATGAGATTATTTCACAAAACAATAATGAAATTACTTTTTTTATTATTTATACATTGCAGAAATACGCAACACAAAAGTCTATCTACAATACGGGATCGTTTAACCGATAACATTTACTTTTAATCTTTCAAAGTACGAAATAAGCTGTTAATTCATTACAAAACAACATAATATTTTTGCAGTGAATTATCGAAATCCCCAGTGGCAGAAAGTTTCGTAGCTGTCTGTGACAGGCTTTTAAAATTTCATAATCTGTCTGCAAAATTTGTGTTAATCAGTGGTGAAAATGGCTTACACTCAAAAAGCCTGAAAGGTGATTGGGGGGGGGGGGGGTAACATCAGGTGATATCGTGCAACAATACACGAATACAATTTTACTGCAGGACAATATAGTATAAACAATTGTGTGTACTCATTCAATTCATCTCATTCAATTAAATATTTTATAGCAATGTTTGACACAACACAATATAGATAATTATAAATAATAAAAGTATTAGTTTTAGTTTTTATACAGAAGTTTTTTTTAAGTGAATTGTTATTCGAAAGTTGCAGACAAAAACTGTCTGCAAGCCGCTTTTCTGTGTCCGTAACTATGTCGCAGTGTTTCTGCCACTGGGTCGAAATCCATCGTTTCATGTCTTATTAACAAAATTTACCTTTATCATGGCTAATTGCTCAAATAGCGATTGTTTCTCTTTTTCACTAAATAAAGATAGGCAAATATTTTCGCTGCTATAATGGACGAAATTCGTGCTATTTCTGAAAAGTGATATCACAGATGTTAAATACATATATTGAGTCAAAAATCAGCGAGATTTATGCCTTTTTTTGGCGTATGTTTTCTGATTACATAATTTTTGCATCTGATTACCGAAATATATGCAATTTTCTCATCTTTTGAAATACTGAATCAATTTAAGTTGGACATTGAACTTATCACACAAATATCTTGGATGAATTTTGTTCCAACATTTATCTAGTTTCCAAATTGCAGCCACTTGAAATCAGGCTGCTACTTGAAAATATGCCACAACGATAACTTTTAGAATACTAAACTGGTTCAGACAGCAGCGCCGACTTTGAAAAAATTCTGGGGGGGCTCGAACCAAGGCCGTAGCCAAGATTATTTTTTGAGGGTGGGGGGCATCACATTTCTAATACAAGGTCATCAAATATGGTGTAATAATGTACACACGCTTACCCAAGGAAAAGAACATATGCACACACAAACAACGGCCTGATTAACACAGGGGCACGTGCCAGGGGCTCTGAGTAGCAAAGGGCCCCAAAACTGGACCTGAAAATGCCATCATAATCTTTGCCATTTAGTTTATGTAAATCGAATTTATATGGCAGTAACTTTTGTAAAAATAGTTATATTACTTTGCATCGATGTTTCTGAAAACTTTTGCTCCTCATGCACAAACTATAAGTGTAGCACAGTAAAGGGAATCATCTTCCTCTGAACTCACCCCGCGCCCCATACAGAGACTTTCAGCCTCTCTTGTTTTTCTTTCTTTTTTTCTTAGTCGATTTATGTCCATTTTCAATTGCAACAACCTTATTTTACAGGTATGATTTTGGTAAGAAACTAAATAAGAAATAGAGGAAAGAATTTCTTGTTTAATAGAGAATCAGTATTCAAAATTTCTGGGGGGGCTGATCCCTTACAGAAAATTTTCTGGGGGGGCTCAAGCCCCCACATAATCGGCGCCACTGGGTTCAGATCAAAGTTGGGGAGTGAATTTAATACAGTTTAAATATCTTGGAAAAGTTTGCTAGGCAACTTGCTCCACCATTTTGTTTCCAAGTGGCGGCCACTTAAAAATTTTTTATTACAATAACTTTTGTAATATGGAATCAGTTTGAATCGCATTTGCACAGTTGACATATTCAAATATCTTTGATAAGTTCACTGGGCATCTCAGTCACTCTGTCCTTTGTTTCTAAATGGTGGCCACTTGAAAATTATCACAATAACTTTTGAACCGATTTGCTTAAAACTCCATATGTAAATAGACCTCTTTAATAAATCTACCAAGTTCATTAATAAATTGTAGCTGTCATTTTGAAAAAAGATGGTGGCATCTTCATAAGAAAAGATAAATCAACCTAACCTTCCTATGAGCCGGAACGACTCGTTTTAATTTTTTGATCAATAACCTCTAAAAAGTAATGATATCAGTACAAAAACCCTTAACGGGTTAAAAGTTTGTGACGCAGCTACTTTATCACTATAAGAATTTGAAATATGGGTCTTAAAAATAATGATATCAAGTTTTAAGTGACGCTCTTCTATTAGTTAAAATATACATAGATTTTCTTATTTGATCATTCGCTTTTTTCTTTTATTTATATTTACAATGCAAACATAATATTTTTAACTTCAAGATAAGACAAATATATAAAATATACTCACTGATGCTTTTTCATTTTCATTTCAATTTCAAAATAACAGTTTTAAAAGGAATGATATAAAAATTCCAGTCACGCCTCGGTGTCATTTTAAAAGATTTGTTTTTAGATTCCATTAAAATTACCTTTGTTTTGTCTGATAAAGTATATTTACACATTCAAACAGTGCTTTTAATTTTTAAATATGCTGTCAAATAATCACACTTTCACTGAGTTTGCATTATAAATAAAAATTATTTATTTCAATAAATCGATTTGTCTTTTGCGTCACGCTATCCAAAACTGCAAGTAAAATTTGTGCAAATGTTTTCTTTGCATCACACTGTCTCTTTGCAGAAATTCTCACTTAGTTGGATACTATGATACAAAATAACATTTACATATATTTTACTCACAGTTTTGGATAGCGTGACGCAAAAGACAAATCGATTTATTGAAATAAATAATTTTTATTTATAATGCAAACTCAGTGAAAGTGTGATTATTTGACAGCATATTTAAAAATTAAAAGCACTGTTTGAATGTGTAAATATACTTTATCAGACAAAACAAAGGTAATTTTAATGGAATCTAAAAACAAATCTTTTAAAATGACACCGAGGCGTGACTGGAATTTTTATATCATTCCTTTTAAAACTGTTATTTTGAAATTGAAATGAAAATGAAAAAGCATCAGTGAGTATATTTTATATATTTGTCTTATCTTGAAGTTAAAAATATTATGTTTGCATTGTAAATATAAATAAAAGAAAAAAGCGAATGATCAAATAAGAAAATCTATGTATATTTTAACTAATAGAAGAGCGTCACTTAAAACTTGATATCATTATTTTTAAGACCCATATTTCAAATTCTTATAGTGATAAAGTAGCTGCGTCACAAACTTTTAACCCGTTAAGGGTTTTTGTACTGATATATATATACTTTCAGATTAAAGCTAAATAGTTTAACAAAAATAAATTGTGATAGAAAACATGATATCAGATCGCTTTTATTTCACGCATTAATCATTTGCAAAACGGAAGTACTAGTTAGGAAATATTTTTATCCCAGTTGAGTGCAGTAATACAATAAGGTATAGAATATTTTATAACGGTAGTTATAATTTCGAAATGATTCGTTTAAAGGGTCATGCATCATAAATAATCATAAGCAAGGGTAAACAATTTGTCAACTTCCACCAGATAAGCCATATTGCCTATTCATTCTATAACATTTCCTGCGTTTTATTTTCTCTCAGAAATAGAAAGGCTTACAAATACAGTTAGAGTATCGTTTGCAAATGCAATTTTTTTTTTTTTTTAAATTCACATAATAATTTTTTTTAATGTGTTTTTAAAAGGTGAACCTTGAATTAAATAAAGCAGAGCATTTAAATGTTGTATAGTGCTCTTTTTCTTTCTTTTTTATTTATGACGGGTAAAAATGGAGTTAAATTAAATTACCTTTTGCAAATAGATCTTTCCCTTGTTAAGTCATATAACATTTTTTAATGCTTTAAAAACCTTTAGGTTTCTAATGAAGATAATAATTATGCTGTATCAAAGCTAGATTTGTGCGGTATAATGGATTTTCAATTCTTTTTTAATAAAAGCAAAAATACAATTACATTATCGTTTACAATTGAATTATTATTATTATTATTATTTGTGTGTGCGGGGTATTACGTTAATTCAACCCATATTTTTCAATTCTCCAAAAAGTGAACTTTAGATTAATAATGAAGATCATTCTAAAAAAATAATGGTATGCGGCATTTTCTTTTCTTTCTAAGAAAATAAAATTTTTAATTAAATTATAGCTTGTTAATGTATCTTTTTTTATTCTTATTCAATTATTTATTTATTTTGTTAATACATTCCATATGGTACAGTGCTTTAAAAGGTAAACTTTTGATTAAAAATGCAGATTATTCATAAAGTCCAAAATCTGTATAATGTTAAGTTGTTCTTTCTTTTCTCCTTTCTAAACTAGTATGCTGTGGCACTGTGGCCCCCTCAAAACTTTCTTTTATATTTTGCCGTATAGATTCACACAGTAAATGTTATTTATTAAAATTGTTTTCCATGATAAATGCAGATTATTTTCACCAATGAGAAAGAAAGACAATTTTGTGCCGCTATCTGAATAAATGCGTTTTTTTTTGTTTTGTTGTTGTTCGTTTGTTCAGAAAGAAAAAAATCGATATAATTGTTTCAAATTACCAAAGATCTATGGTTTAACAATTTGCTTTAAAGGTATGTACGATTGCTTTTAAAATATACTCATACTGGCCCCTCGGGCGGGGGAAGGGGAAGCAATGCTTCTACATATATAAAAAGTTTTTCCTACATTACTATTGTTATTCTCGATAATTCTAACTAATTTAACAATAATTACATGACAATAACTCTCATTATGTACATTTATACGAAATTTAAAGTATATTCATTTTAATTTGCTGTAGTAGTATAATGAGATCTATTTCTTTATTCGGTAACGGATCTCTTCAATGGTAGTATTGCCATCAGTCTCAAGGAATAAAAAGTATACTTTCTTTCATAAATAAAAAATATTAATGAAAAGCTTAAATATTCTTTACTAAGCCAGACAGTACTTTTTAATACAATAAATAGAAGAATAAATAAATAAAAAGGTAAATAAATTAACAACATAGCGTGAATAAAATTTAAGATACCAAAGCAGATAAAATGAAGGATGCCATAACTTCTAACTGAAAGAACATAGACAACTGAAATGAAACAACACGCAGTTTGAATTAAACTTTCTGTTTCTTTATTTGTTTAAAATAACTCAACTTGAAAAACAATCAACCTCAATCTGAAAAATCAATGAAAAAAAAAAAATAATAATAATAATTTAAAAAATTCAAATTAGAAAATCGAAAAAAATCTCGATGAGATGCACCCCTCCATGGTCCAAGTTATCTGTCTGCAAAGTGTATTATGACTATGCAATCAGTGGCATGTGCCCCACAGTGCGCAAACACGCACACAAATAGGCACACAAATAGCACAGATCTTTGTTTATACAGTTGATAAGCAATGATTAGTTTTTATTTAAAATTGCATATTCTTCAATCACATTTCTTGCGATTACGGGAGTGTCTTGCCAAGTATTGACTTGGTGATTCCAGTGGTAAAATAAGACGGTGATAACAGGCCCTGATTACCGAAAAGGCTCGGGAAGCACAAGCTTCCCCTCTAAAATTTAAAAGAGGTCCCAAAATGACTAAAATCAGAATCTTGAATTTTCAGTTTTGGATTTTCACACTGAGATTGGATTTTCTTCTGAGAAAATTCGCTTAAAGCTAGATAAAATACACACTATTTTGGAAAAATTATGTTATTTAACCACAAAAATCTGGATGTTCTTAATCAATAAGCTATATGATTTTAATGTTGTGAGTAGAAATCTCCCAGACAAATGAACGCAAAAAAACTATTAAGCACACACTGAGTTTTGGTCTATAGTATTTTTATATGACAATATATAGCAAGGAAACGAGATTTCTTGAAATGAAAGGGGGCCCCAAATTGATACTGAGCTTCCCCTAGCTTCAAAGCTTAATCAGGCCCTGGGTGATAATCCTGGTGGTTAAAAGAAAATAGCGATAAGGGAACACCGAATGATTGAATATTTATCAAATCCCAATCTGTCGGTCAATTTGGCAACCTCCAAGTCTTTGGAATCGTACTCAGTTCTTTGAGTGAGAAACATGGTTACACTATAAGTTGCTTCTCATTATTCAAACTAAACCCTTTTACATGCTTTTATATATACTCTATACCCCCCCCCCCCCAAAAAAAAAAAAAAAAAAAAAAAAAAAAAAAAACGGTGCACCAAGAAGGAGTAATGCAAACTGGACACAAATTGACACACATACAGGTTTCGACGGAAAATGTAAAATGTTAAAGTTTGGCTGCCATCGAATGAGCATGCGACGCTGCAGCACATCTTAACTGCGCAATTGGTAGAATATTAAAAATGAGAAATTTTGATTCCAGATCATAAATTCTTCCAGAATTTTATTCCGTCTACTCAGAAAGACAGTAATTATGCCTCGCATACAGGGGCACAAACAACATGCACAGGTGTCAGCATTTGAGTGTGGAGTGTAGTTGGACTCAAAGAAGCCGGTTGGTCTTATCTGCGAATTTTTTGACAATTGGATAGGAGCAGTACCACTATTAGATGATAATGACAGGAATGGGTGAACCCTGGCCGAACACAGTGTCAGAAAGGAAGCGGTTGACCTAAAGAGAGGACAAAAAGTGAGACCCAGTCAATCACAAAGCGGTACTCAAATCTCCAATTCATCATTATCGTCGGTCCTACGTGCAACTGGTACTTCGGTGACTTCAAAGACCCTTAATAGGCGGTTCAATGAAATGGGGTTGAGCTCAGTGCCCGGATCTATCTTCCACTGAGGACGTTTCGAGCATCGTAAAAAGGATCCTACAACCAACTCGGGATTTTGCCAATCTAACGCACCAACTGAACAGAATTTGGCACGATACTTTACAGGAGCACATCTGCCCACTCTATCAATTAATACCAAGCCGAATAACTGGTACATAAGGGCCAGAAATGTACCAACGCGTTATTGACTTGTTTACTTTGTGAGGCCCTTTCTCTTGATTTAATCATTCAAACTTTCTGAAACTGTAATCAATTCTTTTTCTCCACATGTACATCACATCTACCAATTTTTATCCCATTCGAATAACTCTTTTTGGTGCGTCGTTTTTTTTTTTTTTTTCTTTGTTATAGAGTGTATTATACTTTTTGCAGTATACTTAAAAAAAAAAAAAAAAAAAAAAGATACACTTTACACAACATCAGTTATAAATTTTCATTTGAATATACGAAATTTTCAAACATAAAGAATGAAAAGGGGAAAATAAACACGAGAAAATTTTCCTACAAATAAAATTTCTTTATTTTCTTACCCTTTTCATTTTTTTATTTTTTTATTTTTAAAAACATACATTTCAAAAAGAAAATTCTGTTCTCAAAAGCATTAAATATTCTTCAATCAACCATGGAGCTGATTTGTGAATATGATGAATACTTAACAGATAAATTCAACTGAAAACTTCGGATTAATAAACAGTAAACAGATAAATCAAATCTTAATCTGATGATTCAAGACATGTCATCATTCATCACAAACCGGGACACTGATGATATTCATTTGTCAGGAAGTCGTTCGAAACTTTACTGGTTTTTATTAGTCATTTTCATATTGGCTAGACAACGTGTTATTTATCAAGCAATCAACAACTTTTCTCAGGAGATTCAGATCAATCCATTTTTATTCATTATTCCGTATTACTGAAAAGAAATTTTCATGAAAAGCATGGTCATTTCGAGTGGACTCTTTAAGAGTTCTTTTTATTGCCGAATGTGTTAAGAACTTTAATAAGGCATCGCATGAAATGAAATGAAAAGAGATTGCAGTTTTGGCACCGCATCGTTTCACCTTTAAGTTTAAAGGGAAATAGTTCATTGCTTCATTAACACAATCGCCAGAACATTTCATTTGAGAGCAGTGTTGCCAGATGGTCGGCAGTTAATTTCCTCAATCAGGCTTTCAAACTTCCCCATATCAGGAGCTTTTTCCAAAAAAATCCCCAACTTAATTTCTATTAAAAAAGTAAATTTTTGTTCTAAAAAATTTTAAATATTTAACAGAACCAAACTTGCCCAAATTTTTTTCCAAATGACACTCATTTTAGAAAAACAAAAAAATCCCCATATACAAAAATAACTTTTATATACGCACTAGTTATCGGAAAATTTTGAATCTGCGTAAAATACTTTAGTGCTGAGGATGTACGCAAAAATGTACTTTCACCCTTATGATATCCTCAGGATGTCCTGGGGGAGAAGAAGGTACCTTCAAAAGCCCCCACATGCTAAAGAAAACTGTTAAAAGCCCCTACGCGTAAGAATAAATTCCTACAGTTGAAAATGCTGTAAACATAAAAAAAAAGGTTGAAAAATTCCCCATATTTCTCCCCAAAAATTTCAGAAACCCCCTAGGAAATTCCCCACAAATTGGTCCCCGAAATTGTTCCCAGAAGCCCAAAAAATCCCCTAAAATGGGGACAAAATCCTCAATCTGGCAACACTGTTTGAGAGAAGAGATCTGGTGCTCGAATCCTTTCTACAGCAATTATTAGTTGACCCCGTGTTGATAACAAGTGCTGAGCAAAACAAATAATCTTCATGCAATCATAACGCTCATTTTCTCCATGGAAAAGACCATTTACACCAAATGGAGTAGACTATTATAAAGCAACAACAACAACAATAATACATATACTATTCATGCACTTTTCACAAAAAGATTCATTTTCATTTTTGTCTTCCGTTCACGGTGTAGTGCAAGAAAAACATTAAAATAATAATAAATAACTTAATGCGTACCAACCACGTGACTTCCTTTATTATAAATTCTTTTTGAAGCTAGTTTAGTAAGAAAACAAAATTGACCTAACTAATTAGGATCAGCCCACCAGTTTTCCTGCTGTAAACAATTAATATATCCGTCTCTAGGACATCTAAAAAGTTTATATAAAAAGTTAGAAGAAGATCGGTAGAACTGTTTTTCTTAACACTCTTTTCCGAGATTTAAAATGACCCATCTAATTCGGACGCCTATCAATTTTTCCCTCATAAGCAACTGATATATAAACCAAAGGACATCTGAAAGGGGTTTATTTAGAAAATTTGAAGAAAATCATTAGAGCCATTTTTGAGATTTCGATGCCACTTCCGATTTTCCAATTTTAGGAAAAACTTTTGGCAAGCTCATATACTGCACTTATATTAAATATATTAAGTTTTGCTGTTCTATCTCTTTTTCGGAGATATGGTAGACAGAAGACCCCTCCTCCCACACACACATAATACAAGCACGCACTGACCAATTTTCTTTCTTTCTTTCTTTCTCTTCTTTTATTGCTATGTAGACCTTATCTGATTTAAACGTTTTACCTTAAAACATTTAAAACAGACAAAAATTCGCTATTGAAAATTCTGACAGCATTCAATACCATCATTACCTATGATACCCAGGTAATAAAAGTGAAAAGCTCTTTAAACTAATATTATAACCAAAAACCTTGTGTTGGTGTTGGTGTTGGGAGTTAATACCAATTGTTTACGCAAGAAAACTAGGCATGGGTGGGATGCCTACCATGAGAGGGAGTCTTTCTATTCACGTAGATTTCAAAGAAAACCACCGGAAACTCCGAACGGCTATAGGTTGAAGAGCGTGACTTTTGATCAAATCTGACACCTTTTATCTACTATAACCTCTCGGCCATTGGTGGGGCATCCGAAAGCCTGGGGAAAAACCTTTCTCAAGACATTTGTTGACAAAAAGCTTATTTTATTCTAAAGGCTCAGGCTGGTTTCCACTGGAGTTGGAGCTTCCAGGTTAAAAAAAAACCATTAATCACGCTCCCGACACAAAGAGCCAAATGTCTTGTCATCAGTTGTAACCTTTTTTTTATCAGATTGCGCAGTTACTTCAAAGGAAAGCATGCAAAATTGACAAAGATATCTGCCCCTGGCCCCTCAATTATCTCAGCTGGGGGTTAGAACCAGGGACTTGCAACCCCGTTCGAGGGTTTTGAGCCCGGTTGACCACATCAAAGGATTCTGAATAGAAGCCGTCGAAAGAGCCGTCAGTGGAAACCGGACTTAATGGGTCCACGAAATTGTAGACGACACTTTTTTGGTAGATTAACTGAAATACGCCTCCAGCACCAATAAATATTCATAAACCGAAAAGTTCTTCTAAAAAACTTCCACGTGATAAATATCTACTTTTTATTCTATTTTTAATCTCCACTTCATTAGAATTAGAATTGATTACGGTTTTTTATTTCTAATCCGCAGACAATCTAAATTATCAGTTCCGCTTACTATTTATTGATATGGAATTAAGAACGATATGTTTTATGTACATCTATCGGAAATGAGAACGAATCGGTTTCTTTTTCTTTTTTGAGTACACCCATCTGACATAATTATACGACGCTTAACGAAGCGTAAAGCGTAAATTCTCCAGCAAGAATATACATACAAGAATATTTTAAAATCAAAACAGCCAGTTGATAAGTAAAAATAAAAGTGGCGTGTTTTATTCGTGTAGTTAATTATTTATACGCATATTTTAAGCTTTGATTACATAAGCGATTTTATTAGAACTTCTTTCAGGATTCCTTTTTCATTAACGGCCCTCTTCACTTACCGTCGCCGGAAGCCCGAGCCAATGTTATTCTATGGGGAAATTTTCTTTACAAATAACTTATTAACTAATACATATTTTTAAATTCTGTTTTTTCCACATTCAGAAAATTCCCAACTGTTAAATTGACAGATCTTTTTTAAAAATTTATTTTTTTAATTTTTTATAATTTATTTTGAAATTGCAAAATGAAAAAATTCACATATTGAAAATTTGTATTTTGCAGCTTCAAAATAAAATATAAAAAATTAAAAAAATATTTTTTTAAAAAAAGATCCGTCAATTTAACAGCTGGGGATTTTCTGAATGTGAAAACAGAATTTAAAAATATGCATTAGTTAATAAGTTATTTGTTAAGAAAAATGTCCCGTAGAATAACATTAGCTTCGGCTTCCGGCGACTGTGAGTGAAGCGGGCCCTTCAGGAGCTGGCAGCACCGAAGTAGGTTTCATGCATAAAAACTTGTATTTCCATTTAATATTTATAAACTGAACTATATAAGCTTTCTACTATAAAATATATATTCAGGCAAATTTTTTATAAATTTGAAATCTTTAAATTGAGTTTTCTCATTTTTCATGAATTCATAAACTTCAAAATGCTAAAAATTGTACAGATATATGAAGAAGACATAACATTATTTTTGGATGTTTAGAACCTACTTAAAAGAATTGATGATGGATTTTGCAATATCTTTAAAAGAAAAAATTATTAAAAATAAAAGTAACAAAAATTATTATTGCTATTATCATTATTATTATTATAAATTTTTACATAGACTTGCACTTTTTATTTTATTTTTCTCAAAAACTAATTAATAAATTTCAAAAGCTACCATTATTTCTTTTAAGTAGATTCGATTAAACAAAAAAAAAAAAAATCTTTTTTTTTTTTTTTTTTTTTTTTTTTAAAGTTTAGCATTTAAAAGATCCTTAATTCATGAAAAAATGCACACTGAGAAAACGAAAGTTAACGATTTGAAATCTTTAAACTATCTTCAATGTGAAACATGTATCGAAAACCAGAAAAATTGTTGCCTGAATATATACTTTATTGTACAAGCCTCATACAGTACAGTTTACAAATAATAAATAGAAATATAAACTTTTATTTGAAACCTACTTCAATGGTACCAAGTTAAAGATGGAAAGAAAGAAGTACTATGTTGAATTAGCACATGGTTAAAAGCATTAAAAGAAGTTTTTTTATTTTTTATTTTTATTAATTTTTAAAAAAAAGATTTTAAGGAAATGATATACACATGTAGTATTTTTAAAAATAGGTACATAAAAATTAGTTTAATTAAAAAAGATCATTAAAGTCAAAGTTAAAAAAAAAAAAAAAAAAAAAAACTTATATATATGAGTGTGTGTGTGTGTGTGAGTGTGTACTTTCTTAGTTTTTAACGTCTTTCAATACTGTATTTCAATTTTTTACTGCATGAGTACATATTTCAGTGTATATACTAGGGTTGCCAATTTGAAAAACGCAAAATTAAGTAATCCCACCCATTTCAATCAGACAATAAAATTAGAATGAATCGAAGTTTGACTTCGGTAAAATTACAATTGATTTTTTTAACAATTTAAAATTTTTTTTCACACGTTATTCATGCGAAAAGAAATATGCAAATCAACTTTTATATATTATCTTGCCGATTTCAGACGTTTTGTGAAATATCCAAAAAAAAAAAAAAAAAAAACACTGCTAATTATCCTGAAACTTCAGGGGTATATAACACATGGTATACCACTTTTATTTCAATGAAGATTCTGTATTTAATGAAAAATAAAGGAAAAAAAGAAGAAGAAGAAATTAAAGAAAAATAATTGATTGGGATAACCCTGTAAAAAAAAATAATGCTTGATATGTGTTGTAGCTGTTGTACAGGATTATGATGTATCTTTCAGCATATGTATTCATTTTTTGTAAGAAAATAACATACATATTTATAAATATATAAAAAAAAAAAAAAAAATGTTTGCTATTTTAATTAAAACATGCAGGGGATTAACTTTATGTGTTGTCATTTTTAGAAAACTGTACATACTACACTAGAAATTATTTAATGCAAACAGAATGTAAAATATATTAAATATTTGATGACATGTGAGGGAATATTTTTTTAAATAGCGTTTAATTGCGCATGTGCAAGTGTTAAAAAATTCTTAACCCAGAGGAAATGCAGCGAAAATTAAGTAAATATCCTCGGCAGATTGAATAGAATTTCGATATTTTCTCAAAAAAGAAGCAGGTCGATTAGGGGGGATATACATATTTTATTTTTAATCTACATACACTTACACTATATATCGCGAGTAAGTAATTTAAAATTAAATTCTACTCATTCTTTTGGTGATACCTCTTTGAATTTTCACGATATTTCCTTTTATACTCCAGGTGATGTTACTTCATTTTTTACAATGTATGAATTAATATATATATATATATATATATATATATATATAATAGATATCGTAATAAAATTTAATCTTAAAATTTAGCAATTAATAGAACTAAAACAATAACAGCACACTAAAATATAGAACTGATTTTAACATAGAGAAAAGAATTGCACAAAAAGTTGCGATATAGATTAAGAACCAATGAGTTATGATAGTAACATGAAAAACTTACACCGACCTGAATGATAATAAAAAAGGACCATTATACTTATGAGAGAGAAAAACATATAAAAAATCACAGAATTAGTTGGATGTAAATGCTTAAAGTTAGAAGCATACTTTTCAAGGGGCGCATACTTCATAAAGCTGTGAAAACTGCAACGATTTCGTAAAACGATATTGCTAGTCATAGCAATTTTTATCATTTCACGCCCCGATCGATGCAGTAATAACAATAAAGAATGAGAAATGTGTGAAATATTAAATAAAAACAAAGATTAAATAAAGATTAATTAAAAACTTAATTGAAACCAAAGTGATATCATGAAAAAAGCTGAGTAACCACATGCATAACATTTAACACCAACTGGAGAAAGATCGATGCAGTAAGAACAATAAAGAATGAGAAATATGTGAAATATTAAATTAAAACAAAGATTAAATAAAGATTAATTAAAAACTTAATTGAAACCAAAGTGATATCATGAAAAAAGCTGAGTAACCACATGTATAACATTTAACACCAACTGGAGAAAAGAATGATGCCAAAACCTAAATTGAAGTAAAATAAAAGCTCGGCAGTTATCGATTAATCGAATATACTTCAGAGCATTTTTATTAAAGATAAAAAACACAGAGTAAAGATTAAATGATAATGTTAAAATAGATTTTAGAGTTAATTAAAATTAAAACTAGTAGAGTTAAATTAAATCGTACCAAATACATTAATAATTAAATCGTTTAAGTGAAGGACTGAAGAAGGAAGGCATAAGACATCAGAGTGCCAGCGCCATCTTTCGGTTAGCTTTAAAAACATTAAGTCAGTTAAATAATTTCAGGAGAATAAGCCAATGCAATAAGGAGTGTAATTGAGATGTATTTACTGCAAGATTAAGATAATTTAGAAGTATTGACTGCAAGATTAAGATAATTTTTAGCACCAATCAAGTAATAAGAAGAATTTTTTGCACCAATTAAGTATTAAGAAGAATTGAACTTATGATTAACCCAACATTAAGTAATCTTGAAGTCAAAGTATTAAATGTTAAGTTGTAAGAAGACTCAAATACAAGCAATAATGCCAAAGAGCACACATAAAAGGATAAGCATTAAAAGGCAGTCATCAATAATTAAAATTATAATTTAAAAGAATTTTTAATAATATAAGATCTTATTTATTTTTGTTATGCAAATAGATGGATTGTTCAAACTTAACAAGGGAAGCCTCAGTAGCCAGATGCACATAATTAAATTTAAGGATAAAAGATATCATAATTCATAGTAATCAACCAGAAAAATAAGAATGTAACTTACAGTAATACCCCCACCTTTTTTTTTTTTTTTTTTTTTTAATTTTATCCAGCATCATACCCTCCCAACCAACCAGTCAAACAACACCACCCTTCCTATATATATATATATATATATATATATATATATATATATATATATATATTTAGTCCAATAAATGATGCAAAAGACACTTTATTAAAACTTGCGCATAAGCAGTTAAGCATTATTTAGTAGTAGAGATGTTCGCATTTCCTCAAGTTCCTTCCTGATGCCTTTTTTACCCTTGAGACAAAATTTTCACTGAAATATATACTATATAACATATGCTATATTCTTTACACCCCTGAAGTTGCAGAATAATTCGCCAAGTATATTTTAGATATTTGGCAGAACTTTAAAATCGAAAGAGTCCAGTAATTTATGATAAGGTAAATGTAGATTTGAAACGATCGCTCATGTATTTGCATTGTTTAGATACATTTAATGCAAAATTGGTCTCTTTTTGTAAGCACTTTTGTAGCTTTTTTGGCATTTATATATATATATATATATATTATATATATATATGATACAAAATTTTCACCTAATTATCTATTGTTTGGAAATTTACCTTATGGCCGTCTAATTCCTAATAACAATTATTATCCAAAGGTTGATGAAGCGAGAAAATTGGCAAAAGAACATACAATTGAATATCATAATAAAAATAAAGTAAGGTATGACGCTCGATTTCTCCCTGCTAAATTTAAAGTTGGTGATGAAGTATTATATGAAGAATTTCAATATCCGAATACCCGTAAGCTAACTGCTCCATACTCAGGACCTTGTACCATTTTAAAACAGTTATCTGAAGTAAATTTTGAAACTGATAGACCAAATCCTCATTTTAAAAGACAGTCTGAAATGATGAAGCAATAAAGATGTTTGCCTGAATGAACGCCTCGTCTCCATTTGTGTTGCGACTGTCATCTCTCTTTCAGCAATCAATTAAATACGTCATATATATATATAACAATGTAACATAATAATATCAAATTAAGAATACACATTATAAAATGAATACTTACCAGTGCGTTATTATACAGCATATTTTCTTTGGTAAGGGATTCGAAATCACTAAAGGAAAATAACAAAATATGTTAGAAAGAAAAGTAAAACTAATTACATAGCATAAAGTATAAAAGTATTTAAATATAGGCGTATATGGCTTGCATATTTTTATTTCAATAATTTCCTTTTTCGTAGAAGCTACACGTTTTCACAGGTGACCCTCATTCTAAATTTTATTAGAATCAGAGATCAGAAGCCAACATAAGTGTTGTTCTGTGCCTGAGTAATAATGTTTAAAACGACCCGATTGGAAATGAGTTTTAAATGGAAATGATATAGTTTAGCAGTTTATATTAAATTTTCGCATACTATTTCGGAATTATGCAAACTTTTAATTTTGACGATTCCTTAAAATATTGCAAAAAATTTAGACGATGCATGTAAAAACGAAAACATTTAAAGTTGGTATACTAAATAAAATCTTGATGTTTATTAAAAATATCAGACTGTCTACGCGCGCTTAGTGCTCAATTTTTACACATGTATTTTCAAATTTATTTTTACTTTCCAAATAAAA
This sequence comes from Salticus scenicus, assembly GCA_963930645.1. Taxonomy (NCBI): domain Eukaryota; kingdom Metazoa; phylum Arthropoda; class Arachnida; order Araneae; family Salticidae; genus Salticus; species Salticus scenicus. Next base: position 75,349,109 of record OZ005653.1, on the reverse strand, counting down.
TTACTAAATATTGGTTTAAATGATCAGGGGTGATTGTAACTCTAAGGCAAAAACCTTGAAAATTAAAAGTCTTAAATAAAAAAACCCCAAATGTCAAATGATATCCAAATTATTTTGACCAAAAGCTCATAATTTTCTTTTATCTTACATCAGCCAATCAGTAAAAATATACAATTTGGTCACATATCCCTTGATTGAAGAATGGACAATCAATGAAAACAAAAGATAATGTCATAGAAAATATGAAAATATAGATGGATTACATTAAAAATCCTGAAATCAGGGGTAGCCCCTGAATACAATCACCCCTGCATGATATTTGAAACAAATGTCTTCATATTTTGCCTCATGATATTTATATATTTTGAAGTCCAAGCATCTCCAAGATATAAGAAATGACACCATAATCCTTTAATTTAAATTTTATAACCATGTGTTTGTTTATTTACTATTAATTTCAAGTGACGTAGTTGAATTCTACAAATTCAATTTATTGTTATCATTTTCCCCTAACGTATTAAAATCCCGCATTTAACGTATAAATAAAACTAAAACGTAATTTCTTTATTCCAATATATTATTTTAACTATGACATCATTTTCAGTATTAGTTTCGGAAGACATGGTCTTTTATTGCAAAGAAGATTACTGAGAAAAGAACAATGCTTGTTTGATGTGAATTTTAGATTTAAAATTTAACTAAATTATCACTGACAATATTGTCATTAAGTTAAAAGCTCATCAGATAAGATATTTGAATACATAAATTATCAGAAATATCCGTATTAATGAGAATAATGTTAATCAATAAACTTTCTTTCATTTTCTTTTTTCTTTCTTTCATTTTCTTTTTTTTAATGGCAACGTTAATATAATAGATCCGGGAGTACACAAAAAGCAATTCTACAATGTCAAAAACCTTCATTTTGCACATATAATATTTTTAATGTGAAAAATAGCTGTTTAATAAAATAATAATAATAATAATAAATTTAATTAAAATCCATCAATATTTGTGTATATACATGACAATAAATTGTAAGTATGTAAGATAAATAAATGTCGCAAAACGTTTGTTGTATGTTGTACATAAGATCCATATACAATATAGGTATATATATATAATACATTTTATAAACTCATGTCTACACTATCTACCAATAAGTATTTGGACACTTTCGAATTTAGACGTTTTTTCCAATATCTAGAAAAATTCTTTAGGAATCATTCTTTAACTTTGGTAGTGTAAAGAACATGTTATACCTCATATATTTCAATGAAAGTTGTGTCTTGAAGAGGAGAAAATAACACCAGTAAAACATTAAACAAAAAACAAAATGTTTTGGATCACCCTGTAAAAAGTAATACTTGAAATGTGTTTTGGCTGCAGTATGGGATTATAAAGTTTTTTCTCATTATCTGTGTAAATTTTCATGAGGCTACCAAATATATACAAAAATATAACGGTTTATTTAAAGAAATTGAAAAAAAAAAAAAAAAAAAAAGCAGTTTTTTTTATAATTATAACACTTTTTTTTATTATATTATATATGTAAAGTATTAAACCCAGTGCAAGATATTTTTTAGAAAATTTGACATTTAGACACAGCTTACTGCAATCAGAATGCTTACGAAATATGAGCACTTTTACTAAATAATTTTTAACTACGCATGCGTATTTTTTATAAAAATTTCATTTGAATAATTTAATTGAGCAACTTATATGAAAACCTCATACAAATATGGTGTATATTCAAAACGTTACGAGAGATAGAAAGAACAGAATTTCAATCCTTTTAAAATAAAAGTTAAATATAAGGGGTTTTACTCCCAATTTAACTTTCATTCAATCAATGCCCAAAGGTAGTATAGCGATGACGAGCTGAAATTCTCTTCATTCTATTTCTCATGACTTTTGTAATTTACACAATATTTGCTTGGGATTTTCATATAAGCAGGCATGAGACTGCAAAAAATAAAAAAAAGAGGAAACACGCGTGTTCATAAAATTTATTTCAAATGAAAAATAACACGTGCGGGGAAAACTATACAAAAGTGTTCATAAAATTTATTTCAAATGAAGAAATAATGCTCACGGGAAAAAAACTACATAAAAATTTTAAAAGTGACAAATTAAACTAAAAGAATAACACATCAGCACAATAGAACATGTGCTAAAAAAAAAAAAAAAAAAAAAAAATTAGTCAGCAATCAACATTTAATAACATTGACTGATGGTGGGAAATGGGAAAGGGGGGGGGGGGGGGGGGGGTAAAAAGTAGTTCATGAGTGAGAAATATTAAACACAATTCTTCTTTATGGGTTCTAGAATATTATAAAGTAAGTTTGAAATGAATATTGACATTTTTGTTATGGATGGATAAATATTCAAAAATAAAACACTTCCCGCAGAATGTTTGATTGGCAATGGTTACAGATGAAAAAAAAGAGGGGGTATGGGAGACAAAAAAAATTACATGAGTGAGAAATATTGAATAATTCTGTTCTTTTATACGTTATAGAATATGATAAAACACGTTTAAAATGAATATTGACATTTATATTTTGGATGGAAAAAAGATTGAGATTCTAAAGTTTTTCGTGGAGCGTTTGAACACTGATCGTTACTGGAGTTTAATTTTAACAAAATAAAAAATCGCGAAATTAACGAAAATCACAAAAAAGCGGAAAATCGCGGATCCGCGGAAAATTCTCATGCCTGTATAAGTTGCTTAATACTTTTGGCTATTAAATTACACAAATTATTATTATTTTTTTTTTAAAGCTAGCGCATGCATTAGTTAAACATTATTTAGTAAAAATGTTCATATTTCTTAAGATATTTAACACTTTTGCATCCTGATTGCAATATGCTGTGTATAATGTAGTATGCTATATTTCCTAAAAATGGCTTTGCACTGAGTCTTATATCCTACATGTTATATAAAAAAAAAAGGTGGAAATTTTTTTTGCAATTTTTTAAAGAAACCGTTACATCTTCATGTATAAAACCTCATAGCTCTCCATAGTAGCCTCATAAAAAATTATACAGATAATGAGAAAAACATTCATAAACACAAGCTACAGCCAAAACGCATTTATAAAGCGTTACTTTTTACAGGGTGATCCAAAACATTTTGATTCTTGTTTAATTTATTACTGGTCCCCTCTTCCTTTTCCGGACACAAATTTTGCTGAATAATATGAGGTATAACGTGTTCTTTACGCTACCAAAGTTTCAAGGGGATTCCTAAAGAACTTTTCTAGATATTTGACAAAATACCTAAATTTGAAAGTGTCCAAATACTTGCTGGTAAATAGTGTATATCATAATCATAAACTGTACTCAATAAACGCATTTTAAGTACGCCGTACTGATGCGTTAAAATTATGTTGTATGGTGCATATTGGAAGTTATTGTATGTTGTAACATGTATGTAAAAAAGTAATTGTTTAAAAATACAAGTAATTAAAGGATGAAAAGGTACTGAAAGATATTAAGAAATTTTACCCAGATTTGCATACAATAAAATTGGCCATAAGGTTAATTATTAATTAATTAACTTTTTTTAAAAAAATACGGTTTGTATCATACGTGTAGCATTTTGATTCATAAAAACAAAACAAAACGAACAAATAAACAAAAAAGACTTACATTAGATCTGGCCTAAAATGGTGTATGAGTGCACAGAAAGCGAGACCGTCTTTCCAAGAGGTGGACATGTCGTTGACACGGACATTGCGATAACCATCGGTCACACGCCGACACCACAGCTCCAGAGCTCTCATCCCACGCTTCTCACCCATCTTGTGATGTACTCAATTTGTCTTCACAGAAACTAAAAAGAAAAACATCAAAATTGTAATCGGTATTGTAGTAAATTGATAACGCTGGCACGTATCAAGACATGAGGTATTCTTACAGCTGTTCTATTTTTTTTAGGTACATTTTATTGATTTGTTACCATAATTATCAAACACTGATTTTCAAAATATTATTATAACATTAAAAACCTTGACAAATTTTTTTATTTCTAAATAGTGTTAAAAAAGTCATAAAACACTCGCAAAATATAGGACTTCTGCGATGCGACACCTGTACACATACATCACAGAAAATTTTCAACCAATATTATGCAAAATGCACGATTCGTAAAAATATTTATTTCTTGATATAGATAAGCATTTAACTTTAGAGAAATAAAACAAAAAAACCCAGTGTTTATAAATAATAATAAGACAAAAGCAAAAATAAATTAAGTTACATAAGGATATAACTTTATTTATTTATTTTTCATACAAATTTAAATTATTCAATAAAAGACGATTTTATTTTTCAGCGAAAGATAAAAAATGTTAAGGCTATCTATCAAAAATGCTTGTTGTTTATCATCCTACTATATTTAATTATATAGTTGTATTATCATCCGTATTGTGAGACGTAAATATAAAATCCATAACATAGCATTGTCTATTATTAATCGATTAAAAAAATGAGGACACAAATTTTTTTTATCTGAATACATATGCATTGTTATATAGTCAATATACATATTAAGATGTATTAAAATTTCTCGGAAACCATTTAAATTTAAAATAACAAAATTCAATATATATATATAATTTTTTTTTTTTTTTTGAAAATTTTATAATTTTTCCAGCTTATTAATTTTAAATTTCGTTGATGAAATACAATGTAAATTTTTATCATTCAAGCATAAAAATATTTTAAACAATTAACATACGAATGAATCTACACAAAGTGCGATATGTTATTTAATCGTAAACTCTACAAAGGAATAATATATATAGATATATACACATACACCAAACACTAAATACGAAAACTGGCGTACAATCAATATATATATCAATATATATATAATCAATATATACATTTCTTTTGCCTCCAAGGCAGTAGCACGTGTTTGCACCTGATGAAGAAAGGCTACGTCCTTTCGAAACCGGTTGTGCTGACTTAAAATTTAAGGTGTGTGAAGAAGTTTTAATATCTTTCTATATACACATACAATTTGTGATGATGAATTCAGAAATGAACATTTTTACAGTCTGTAAACTAAATATACGTAATAATAATAAGAAAGCACCACAGAACTGGCGTTTAAAAATAATAAGTACAAAATTTTGAATAAACATCATAAAATACAATAAATTTGTTAACAATTGTTTCGAGTCGAAAGAACACACAACCCTTCGTCAGGCGAACTACGTAGGCATGAATGCCGCAGTCAAAACGGCAACACACAAAACCGTCTTAAGCAGGCTCTCTATTTATCATCAGCGAAAGCCAAGGTCAATGTTATTCTATGGAGAATGTTATACAATGAAGAATACAATGTTATTCTATTGTAAAAATCATAAAAACATTCACATGTATTTTTAATATTCAAAAATAATGTTTTGTATAGAATATGATATGATTAACTTTTTCAGATTAAAAGTTATTCGATACAACAATTACGTACAGTAGGAAAGTGTTACTAATCAATGCGTGCTGCATGATTTTTCTTTCTTGTTTGTATATGTGACCAAATGCTCAATAAATAATATTGATGATAATAAGGCAGATATAGAAACTTTAATTTGTACACTTAATTAAAATTTGTAACAAATAACTTAAAATTTCTTATTAAAATTATGTCTTTCAGTAAAAAATTATTTGTATTCATTTTGCATTTAATATTTTGCGAATAAAGACGTCAATACGTAAGCAAAGTGATGACGTCACTGGCCGACGCCGATGCAAGAAAAAGATTTCCTATCTTAATAGCCCATTGCATTTTTTGTAAAAAATTATTAAAAATCGAAGAAAATTATTTCCCGATTTTAATCCCCATATTTGGGAATAGATATGTATTAGTTATCGCATGCATGCGTTAGATTAAGTTGTTTATGCTGTAAAATTGATAAAATTTGAATTTTAAATTTCAAAACTTCAGGAAAAAAAATAGCAAACTTCCATATTCGATTAAAAACATAAGCATTTCATTTCAAAGGATGATATTTACACAATAAATATCCAATTAATATACTAATTAAAAGGAAAATGTTAAATATTCTATCATAATTTGAAGTCAAATTTGTTTTCAAATGTCTAGATATAAGATACTCCCATGTTGCAGCGGAATAGATTTCACATCTGTCATCCTTGGCGAAAAAAAAAAAAAATCGCCAAATTATCTGGCGAACATATTTAATTCCTTTCAAAAATCATGGTTATTTTAACAACTTATATTAAGAGAGTAATGAATAATAAGAAACAATATTTCGTACAATACATATTACGAAAATATACATCTGGCATGTTTATTTTTCGTATTACGTTTTTGATCGCAAAATACAAAAAACGCCAAGGATGACAGAGTTTTGAAATTCAAAATTAAAATTTTGTCAATTTAACGGCAAAATAACTCAATCTAACATATGCCCAAAATAACTAATGCATATCTATACCCAAATACGGGGATTAAAATCGGGAAATAATTTTTCTCGATTTTTAATAATTTTTTACAAAAAATTCCAATGGGCGATTAACATAGAAAATCTTTTTCTTGCATTCACGGACAGTCAGTGACGTCACACTTAGCTTCCATATATTAAAACGCGTTCTATTTTTTAAACATATTAAAAAACTTTTGATGAATTTACGTTTACTTTTTAAAGCACTTCTACTTTCGCCATCCCTTCTCTTCGGAAAAATTCTTGATTAGAAGCCAAAAAATCAATATAATTCATTGCACGAATTATGATTATATATTTTTTTTTTTTTTTCAACAACACATAAATTACCAAGTTTAGAAAATTCGGGTTATATCGTGAGATCATGCTGTAGCGAAAATACAGTAAATAATAATAATAATGCGCATGAAAACTGAAAAGAGAAATTTAACAACAAAAGAAAAAAATAGTTGGAAAGAAAAGAAAAAAAAGAAAAAGAAACGAGAACAGTTTTAAAGAAAACCACGTTTTCAATTAGATCTGAACTCCATGCCCTCTCCTTGAAAAGCAAACAAGCAAAAGAGGAATTCGGAGTTTAAGATTATAATTAGGAGAGATATAATTCTCTCAAAGAGAGAGACAGAGAGAGTCAGTACATGTGTTCTTTAATTACAAAGTAAACACCGCCTGTGTATGAGTTTTATTATATTTACATAATGGAAAGAAGAAAAAAATGAAAGTGTCCTATTTTGTATAAAATAGGAGTGATATAAAGGGAAAAAACTTTTATTTTTAACTTCAAATTGAGAAGTAATTTAGCTAATACGAAAAATGAGTCTCTGAACTAAAAATGACATAAAACAACTTTCGCCTGCCCTACATTATTATAGTGACACAATATTATCCTGCATCTGCCGACGATACTTTAAAGTAACGTTAGTTTAAAAAGAGTATAAAATCGAATTTACGGAAAAAATGTCAAAGAGATATTTATAAGAATAGAAGATATATGTCTCCTTTTAACCTCACTACAAGACACGGGACACTACATCAAAGAATATCTACTACGTAGTAGTAGGGTAAATTTCTTAAATGAAATATACAGTGTTTATGTTTAATAAGTTGTATTATATACGATAAAGGATAAATAAATAAATAAAAAAATCTGGAGTGACTCCACTCGACTTTCCGAACATTGAGTAACTAACAGTTTTGTAGATAAAATAAAGAAAGAGGAATTGCTAAACAAACAAAAGAGAGAAAACCATAATAGAGTGTTTTTTTCTCCATATATCACACGAGGTTTTATTTAACGCTACTGAACTTTGAGCCCTTAGATCATAATGATAAAGAATTTTTCGTTTTGTCCCTGTAAAAATCTATAGATGCTAGATTCACCAAAATGCTTATAGTTAGTGCAACAGTGATTTATAATATTCATACAAATTTTCAGCTCAATTGAATAAGGCGTTTAGATGCTATCGCACTTTTAAAAATTTGGTCTCATAGGCCATAATGATAAAGAATTTTTCTTTTGGTCCCTGTAAAAAAACTGTAGTGCTAGATTCACCAAAATCTATACAGTTGGTGCAAATGCGACCTATAACATGTGTACAATTTTTTTGCTCAGATTAATAAGGCGTTTAGACGCTATCACACTTTTAAAAATTTGGCCCCATTGGCCTTAATGATAAAGAATTTTTCTTTGTGTCCCTGTAAAAAAACTATAAGTGCTAGATTCTCCAAAATCTATACAGATTGAGTATCTGTGACCTATAATATGGGTATAAAATTTTTGCTCAATTGAATAAGGCGTTTAGATGCTATCGCACTTTTAAGATTTTGGTCCCATAGGCCATAATGATAAAGAATTTTTCTTTGTGTCCCTGTAAAAAAACTATAAGTGCTAGATTCACCAAAATCTATAGGGTTCGTACTATGGTGACTTACAATATACGTACCAACTTTCAGGTTAATCGAACAAAGCCTTTAGACGCTAGCGTGTTCACAGACATACACACATACACACATACACACATACACACACACATACATACATCATCGTAAAAATAGTGAAAACGGACTCAGGGGACCTCAAAACGTATAGAAACATCAAAATCTCGAATTCGGATTTTTGACATGATTACAATACTTTCCTCACTATAGTGTTCGGAAAGTAAAAATTAATTGATTAATTGTTGCCACTCAACGTTATACAAATACGGTCAAATCCTGTGCCACATGCAATAGAGTTTAATATATATATATATAGATTTTTTTGTTTGCCCCTGATGGGATAGGAGCCTGGAAACATTTGTATGTAGTATTGTCATCTACTATGAAGTCGTGTGCAAAATTTCAGGATAATCGAACGAACAGAAATGGTCGAAAATTGAATTCCAAGATTCCGTTACATACATTAATAGTTACATCATATCAAGGAAAAAAAAAAAAAAAAAAAAAAAAAAGCATATTAAAAATAACATAATGAAGGAATGAGAAATAAATAATTTAGAATCAAACAAAAAACATTTTTAAAAAAATCTCCCCTGACTGAGCTTGAACGTTAGACCTTTAGGTTCGTAGCCCGGAACTTTACCTCACAGCCACAGCGTTCACGTAGGGAAAGTCCAGAGCGGTTACAAACATACATACTGGTAAAGCTAATAAAAGCGTGTTAATTAAAATAAGCTCATATCGACTTGCGAGTTTAGTCTGAAATTCATAAGACGAAATAATTTATTTAAATGGTACCCTATAGATACAGAATATCGTAAATGTATTCAAACAGATCCTAGTCAAGTTATTTTTTAAATATCATTTTGAATGACTTCATGTGATTTGCAGCTGTACTAGATATTAATGTTTCACGTGTGATATATATCAAAAGCGCATCTCATATATAAGGTAATGCAAAATAATTTGAATATATTAGAATTATAAATTTAAAGATCTTTTGGGGGTTTGTGAAAATTTCTTTAATTGCATATAATTTTATTTTAATAAAAAGCACGATTCCTGGGTAATATATATCAAGGTTTCGGACCCGCCCACAAACCCAATAAAACCTACACTAAAGTGGGTTTTATTGTTTTTTTTTTTTTTTTTTAATCTACTAAAATTTTTCACTTTTAAAAAATAATTTATTATTTTTTTACTTATATTTTTTTACTTGACATTATTATATATAATAAATATTATGTAGGATAATAATTATATATATAAGTACAATTATTATATTATATATATAATTATTATTATATCTACATAACATAGCATATCATATTAGTGATATAATATATGTCAGTTTGAAATTAAGTAATTATTTTTCAACTTTGTTAGAAAAATTCCTTTCATTTCAACCATCTATCTACAATATCTCTTTTGAACAGAAGAGTTTAAAAAAATGAAAGATGAGAAAAAATGAACAACATTGCAAGCCATTTTTGTATTTGTAAGTCATGATGAAAAAATAAAAATAATACTTGGCCTAAAATTCTAAGGATTTAACAACAAATATTAAACATCACTAACAAATACAATATATTGACCCTATAAGGTTCGATAGGGTTCTTTTTTTGCCCTTCGAAAACTTCAAATTCATTAAAACTGCCTTTTTAAAAGATTTAGTTTTATATAAATAACCTTTCTATAAAAATTTTTAGTGTTCCAGAATTATTTTTAATGTTTACCGATAAATTGGGGACTTGGTTCAATGAAACGCTATTAACTTGATAATAAACATTTATACAGAACGACTAATAAAATGGAAGGTGTTACACAATTTTTTTCTTTTCTCACAAAAAAAATTTCGTTTTTCACAAAAATGAGCTTCAAATATTAAAAGCTGGAAGCACTCCTAACATGTAAGTGTAAAAAGTAGGCAGTGATAATTTTGTTTTGTATTCCTTTATTAAGTTTTCAAATATGAATCAAATGTCAGTTATCAATATTAACAAATATATATATATATTTGCACATTTTTTTTTTTTTTTTTTTTTTTTTTTTTTTTACTTTAACCATATAAAAATGCATAATTATTTGTAATATGAAAATCGTACATGGTAGGTTTAAAATATTTCGCTTTCGTTACTAGTTTTAATTTTACACAAAATAACTTAATAAAAATTAAATTCAAAATTGCGATAAAATACTGAATAGAATAAAATAAGAATTCATTTTACGGTTTAAGCCAAACCAATATTTAGAATATGACGGTCGTTTAATTTTTAATTAATTATAATTAATTACTATTATTTTGTAATAAGTTTTCTTTTTGTCTAACACTGTTTGTTCTCTTTTGAAATAAACTTAAAATTCAAACCCAACAGTGTTATTCTACTTTTAATATAAAAAACCCAATTAAACAATGTAATACGTATTAATCTTTTTGGAGGTTGAGTTTTACAAAAGTTTTCTAAAAAATTCTCATAATGTTGTAATGTTGTCCATGATGCATTACATCGCATGACTTTTATTTATTTATTTAATTCTTGTTGCTGTTTACTAAAATCCGCTCGCATATATCATTCTAGTATTTTCAAAATTTATTTGGAACTAAAAACTTTGAGATGATGATCCCATTCCTGGTCTGCATTATTTATGTAAAATTTTTCTTAATAAATTCCAACAAAATTTTGAATAATACACAAAAGAGTTAACGATGTCTTTTGAAAATGCTTGTACACGAATGAATAATAATAATAAACATGCGCTTTTCACAACTATGAATAATAATGGAAGTTTAAAAGCAGATTTTTTTTTTTCTTTTCTGTAAACGTATATCTTATTTTCTATAAACATTTTCCTTCAAATACATTAACAATACACACGTTAAGCTCATAATTTACATCTTTCGAAGAATTGTATATATGTCATGGAATCTATAGAAAAGAGAGCAGAAAAAAGGATTATAGGGTAAAGAGACAAAAGCAGTTTTTTATTTTCCTTCTTTGACAAAAAGAGAGAGAGAAAAAAAGATCTTTTGAATTGAAGACACTCATTAAAAAAGTGCATCATTTTCACATGGTTATGCTTTTGAAAGGAGTAAAAAAAAAGAGAGTTATTATTATTATTATTCATATCAAGAGTACCATGAGAACGTGACCCTGACATTTTGATATTGTTTGCATCATATTTCAGGGTTTATATTTTAGAGCTCTTTAATACGGAAGTATTATCTCAGTATAATAAGGTTATTCACATGAAAATACGAATTTATACTTTTAGAAAAGTTTCGGGTTTTAAATAACTATAATGAGTTTAAGAATTTTCCGAGGTTAATTTAATGCAAAAGTGAACAAAAAGATCTTTTTTACTTTTCGATTAACTCAGTTATTTTTAACTTTTTTGATAGAAAATATATGAAAAATATCTAATATAATAGCACATTATATGTATATATATATATATATATATATATATATATATATATATATATATATATATATATTAATCGTTAACTAAAAAGCATAATTAAATTTAAAAATAAATAAACAAAAGATAAGTCTAAATTTTTACACACGACATGTCTGTCAAGTTATTAAATAATTTTTACATAATTTAAATTTTAGAACTTTTTTTAAAAAATTACATATCAGATGAAAATCCTGGCTGTGTAAATGAAAATTTCTGAACTTCAAATGTGTCTGAATTTAGAGCGATCGGGTGATAAAGATAAGTCACTGCAATCATATCTGTCTCGCAACATTTTTATCTTACAAATTATTTTTCTTAAATTAACCCTACAAGGCACCCAGTTCCATATGTGGAACACCGAGTTTAATCATTCCTATACTATAAAACTATTAGTAGCGACATCACTTGACATCTTGATAGGAGCTACTGACATTTAGCAATGTAGTAATACGAATCTTTACCTAAAGATGTCGTTCGTGTTTTTGTTATAGTGCACTCAGTGTGAAATTTGAATGAAAGTGATACGTTAGTCGTTTGTCTGAATTAAAAAAAAAAAAAAAAAAAAAGAAAAGAAAAGAATAGTTATTGAACAGTTTTGACCCGAAAAAAATACTGTGTTGTTCTATGAATGTGTGTCCAATATACAATACTATTTCCAAAACAATTCAATTGTACTAGTTTAATACCAAAAAGCAGAGTTAAGGCTCAGTGTACCGTATGTGGAACTGAAATAAAAAGTTGATTTTTCAGTAAAATATGGTTTTATTTTTATTTTTATAAGTTCTCTCTATTTTCTGATCACTAATTATAACCTATATATTTTTGCCGCGCACTAAAAAAAGAATTGAGCCTTGTAGGGTTAAACATTTTGCATTACTTATAAGCGAGGCATGCATATATATCGACACTCCAAAATTCATTAAAATAAATTAATATTTAGTATTAGTATTAGCATGGGCGTAGCGAGGGGGGTGCAGGGGGGTGCACTTGCACCCCCCTAGATCACAGACATAAAAATGAAAATTTACATTACATACAGTGGCTGGCAAAATTTTTGAAATTGTGTGTTTTTCTGCCCTAACATTTTATTTAACTAAATTTCTTAATGAAGTATATTAGTAATTTTTCCCTCTTTAAAGCTTAACAAAATGCAAACTCATAATCGCAATTTTAGCCAATTTTTAATTTTTTGTCAAAATTGGCTAATTAAGACTATTTTTTTTTTTTTTTTTTAATTTTATACACGAAAAAAAAGAAGAAGAAAGTCTAACGTCAGCAGTGACGCACCCAGGTGTGTGTGTGTGTGTGTGGGGGGGGGGGGGGGGGAGGGCCCTCGCTCCCCCCAAAGGTCATTGCATTGGATTTTTTTTGTTTTTTCAAACTTATGATTTGAAATTTATGATTTTTGAACATTTAGTTTAGAGTAATGGAAGAATAGGGCAATGTTTCGCATAAGCATTCATCAAACATTCATCCTAAAGCTGCCAATTCCAAATTTAAGAATTTTGAACATGATAGAATAATGCACATAAACTTCCATTATGGAGATCGTTGCATTGGAAATAGTATATAATTGTATGAAAATAAAATACGAAATAGACTTTAATATAATCAATCACCAAATTAAGATAATGAATATCTATCAAATTATACGGTGTGTAGTCTTGAAGTTGAGGCATTTCAATCTGTGACAGTGTCGAGCAATCGGTCATATTCATTTCTGTTATGGATATAGTATTCTTCTCTGTAATAGAAATTTATGAGAACTAATACGTGAAGTGGAACTGAGCAGAGTTCCCCTTATGCCAACTATTTATTTTAAACTTATACTATTCTTTTTTTTTTTTAACAAAAATGAAATAAAATCAGAAAATAAATATCGTCTCGTTTTCAGTCATCTGCTTCATAGAACAATTTTGCCTTCTAAAGTCATGATTTTTTTTTTTTTTTTTTTTTCGTTTTAGAACTTGACTTTTTTATGTTTTTCCCCATTTTGAGGTTTGGTTTAAGAGTCTAAAAAACAAAATTTGCGTGTTGTCCGTCTAGTGTCAGTTCTTTTATGTGTTAGTTTATTAGTCTCTGTACGCAAGATCTCAAAAACAAATGGTCCTAGAAAGGTCGGACGAGTTTTAAAATATCGCTTATGACACTAGCAAGAACATATTTGTCTTCAGACCTTTAATTTGAAAAGTTTGTACATTATCAAAAAATACGATTTTCTAAATAACTGATAACAGGGGAAATTTTCGTATAAACATGTATTATGAGAATTATTTTCATCATAAAGAAACTAGACCAGTTTTAAAATATCACTTATGATATGAGTATGAATGCCATGTCATTCAGAATTATGGAGGAGTGAAGTGGAGAGGTCTGCACGGGCCGAAATTTTGAGGCGCGGATCCGGCTGAGGCTGTACGGAAGCTTTGCTTACCCAGCTCGGCCTGTTTTTTTTTTTTTTTTTTTTTTTTTTTTTTTATTTTATTTTTTCCCATTGAAAGTCTCGCAAAATTGAGAAACCAAGATTATCAATTTTGTCCCGAGACAAAATTAAGAATTTCAACCAGAACCAAGCTAGGGGTGAGGGGGGGGGGGGGGGGAGGGGATCTGGACATATGCTATTTGCAATTTTAATCTTCAATGTTTAGAGATAGCTCTGCCGCTTCGTTAATCCGCTGAAGTATTAATTTGTACAGAACATGGAGCACATTGCGACTACCACTGATTAAACGTATTATGAGGATTATTTTCATCGTAAAGATATCTGACCAGCTTTAAAACACCATTTATGACATTATCATGAACATTATTGACTATAGACATTCCACTTTGAAATCTTTGTAAATTATTCAAAATTTACGAATTTCTCAACATGGTAGAATAAGGCAATATTTCCCAACACTTGCTATTTGAAGATTATTGGATTGGAAATAATATGGAATTGTATGAAAACTGGAATATAAAACTAACGTTAACAAAATTAAATTACAAATTAGGAAAAGATAAATGTATTGAAGTGGAAGGCGGAAGGGTAGCCTAGTGGTTGAGGACTACATTCTGCAATCCAGCCAAATGATAGGCAAAATTCATATCTTTTAACATGTATATATAGTATGAGCTAAAGTAGAAATGTATGAGAGCAATGATGAGAAACTGAGCAGAGTTCACCTATTCCAACTAGTTTATTTATACGACAATTTAAATTAATTTAGTAAGTGTTTTAAATAAAAATAAATAAATAAAATATTATAAATAATAAAAGCACCAATTTCGCATACTTTAAGTTTTAAAAAATAAAAATAAATAAATAAAAAGTGAAGAATAACTCTAAATATGAATAAGAATAACTTTTTTATGATACTCTTTGAATGTAGTAGGAGTAGGGCTTGTTGAATTTCAACATTTTAAAACTTTACTCTCTCTCATTCATACAACAAAAGTTGTTAATCCTGAGGGAGGAAATCCCAGTTGACAACTCCCTGGGAAATCAAATCCATTATAACAGTATATAACACAATTCAGTTTTTTACTTGCTTTCTTTCTGATCTAAAACGGCACTCTTTGAACTTATTAGATGAATGTAAACAAAACTCTTCCCTAAAGCGACTGAGACCCCCACTGAGTAACGTCGTAAAAGCAGGGAACAGAACGATTTACCGATCTTTGTTGGTTGAAACTTGAATAATTGTTATCTGATGACCAGAATCAGATATCCAGATGTTGGGAGCCACCGGGCATAGTGTTGGTGACCGCTTTCGCCTTTTAAATACCCTTATCATTCAAAAATAAATAAATAAATAAATAAAGAGAGTGGGATACTAGGGAAAGGGAATATTTCTTTTCTTTTCTCGTGTGTGTGTATTATAACCGCTAAAATTTATAACTGGCCATTGGTCACAGCTCAGACAGCCACAGCATCTCGCAATTTTGATAGAATAGTGAGTGTATGTTTCTCTGTTCGATTTATCTTCATGGGAAAAGGAAAAAAAAAAGGGGGGGAGAAAAAACAGGGATCATTTTAGTTTAGAAGAGTATTCTCATTTCTCAGTCATTCACTTTTAACGCTTTTTACATTCTGTCATAGTCTTTTGCAAAATTATCCCAAATTTCTCTTAGAAAGTAAGACCAGGCGAAAAATATCAAATTATAAAATTTTTCTTCAAGCTAAAGAAAAACCTTAATGAAAAGTAGAAATTCTAACAGATAAAGAAAAGGTAAGCATGAAACTATTACTATTTTGATATTTCATTTCAATTTTAATTATAAAAAATATTCTGCCAGAATTTTAGAATTATGATTTTTTTTTTTTATCAACAGAAAATGAATTCTAGAAAAGCAAAATCCATATAAGATTTGATAAATTTCTTGAAGAATTCCAAAAATTTTAATTTATAATTTTCATATTTTATTTTATTTTTATAGGAAATATTTGGAATATTTAGCGATATTTTTTATTATACTCTTTAAGTGAGACACAATACTCTTTATAAATTTCAATTAATTTTATTTACATGTTTTTTAAGAATTATTATTTATTATTATTATTAAATTTTAAACCAAAATTTTTATTACATTTAAATACCTCAAAATTCTATGAAAGCATATAACAGCCAACAAAAAATATTAATTTCTATGTTTCTCTATGAACTAAAATTAAAGTTATGTTATTAATTAGAACGTAAAATTCACTTTTAGTAGAATTTTTAAGGAACATTTACTTTTGTGTGCGATTAAAATATAAGTATTTATTATTTAAAGAAATAATATCGCCATTCATTGTAATGCATAGAAACCAGGAAGCAAAACCTTGATGAGATGATAATTATTAAGAATTTAAAAAAACAACATATATATGAGTGTTTATCATAATTATAGTACAAATTTGTTTTTCATAATTAAATATCTTGAAATTAGATAAGACCAACAGCCTGCTTTAAGAATAGAAGATTGCATGTTTATCTATATAAATAGATATTAAAAGCGCATTTTTCCTCTAAAATTATTTAGTTTATGAGAAATAAATTTGAATTTGTGTAAATTTGTTAATGAAATGGTGGGTATTTAATCAAAAAGTATATCATTAGCTTATATTAATAAAGAAAGTTTAATGAGAAAAATTAGAAATGTATGGAGAAAGAAAGAATAGAAATCAAAATTCTATAAATTTAAATTTTTTTTATGATACATAGTGTAGTTAATTTAAGATAGTAAAAGGAGAAAAAAAAAACTTTATAGATTATGTACATTTGTATAATGTATCGTATCATTATATTTTGTGCACTTTAAAAAATTAAATTAGTCTTTAAAGGGATTCCTCTCATAGGTTATAATGTAATAGTTCACTTTTATCAGTTCTTGAAGAAAACCCGGCACGGTAGTTCTATTTATTCCTATTTCAATAGAGAATATGCTATAGTAAACATGATTCTTATCTATCAGTTTATAAATACATTCAAAATATATTTAGTGAAATTAGAACGCATCACTTACAGTGCTATATGAACGAATGGACAGAAAGAGTGAACGGAGCTCCAAGCACTCTTATTAACTTTGTTGGCAAGAAGTTTAAATTGATCATAAATTAATTTAGTTTTAACAATGAATTAATTCCAATGAACAACGAGCAGTTAAGCTATATTACTAGCTTTTTTTTTTTTTAATCAATATGTCATTGCTCTTGCTTATATGTTATTTATTTCTCATACTAGTAATATAGTCCTTAAAATTATTTACTTTTTATTGAATTGAGTGTAATATTATTTTATAATGTTTTAATAATTTCGTTATAAGCTGAGGTTTTTTTTTTTTTTTTGTTTTTTTTTTCACAAAATTAAATGAATTCAAGAAAAATAGCCTATGGGTAGAAAAAAAAAAAAAAAAAAATCTGGTGTGAAACAACCACACGACTTCCATTACGCACTATCACACGTATTATATGCATTTTTGAGAGATAATGTAATCAGAAAACATAAAAGTGATCTAAAGAAGAAGAAACCTAAAATTTTTCCGGTAAGAGAAACTTATAAAGATATATAAAACGAAGCTTAAATACAGCGAGGTAAAAAATAAGAGAAAAAAATGGTAGAGTTATTTTTTGAAACACAAATTTCCGAGATTTGAAAATGATCTACTTAAGAAGAAAAACTGATAATTTTCCTCTAATAACCACGTAATATACCAGAAAAAAATGGATTTATATAACAATTTTCAAGAAAATCGTTAGAGCCGTGTTTGAGATACCAACTTTTACAAAAAATCAATTATTGAAAGAAAACAATAATTACATAAAGCATATTTAAAAGTGAGTTAAAATGGCGAGTTTGAAAAAAATCCGTACAACCGCTTTTAAAGGAACGCCTTTGCGAGGCCTGAAATTGAGCTATTTATACAGCACGCCTGTCAATTTTCCTGAACTAACCAACTATATCATTCGAAAGGACATCTAATAGAGTGTTTATATAGCAAGTTTGAAGAAAATCGTTAGAGCCGTTTTTGAGATACGGACTTACGGTTCCACTTCCGGTTAAACTCAATTATTGACAGGAAAACAATAATTACATACAAAAGCATATTTAAAAGTGAGTTAAAATGGCGAGTTTGAAAAAAATCCGTACAACCGTTTTTAAAGGAACGCCTTTGTAAGGCTTAAAATTGAGCTAGGACGCCTATCAATTTTCCTAAACTAACCAACTATATCATTCGAAAGGACATCTAATAGAGTGTTTATATAGCAAGCTTGAAGAAAATCGTTAGAGCCGTTTTTGAGATACGGATTTACGGTCCCACTTCCGGTTTTTCAATTTTCACCAAAATTTGGAAATTTCATTTGTACACCAGACGTATTTCAATTCTAAAGTTTCGTAGCTCTATCTTTATTAGTTTCTGAGCTATAATAGCCAGAAGATTCTCCACACACACACACACACACACACACACACACACATACATACAGACCAATTGCCAAAAACCACTTTTTTGGACTCAGGGGACCTTAAAACGTGTCCCTGAGTCCCTCCAATAATTTGGAAAACTCTTCGCCTACAGTCAGAAGGAAAATCGACAGCTTGCAAATTTTAAAATATATGTGCAAATGACCTAGAAAATAAATATGACAATAAAATTTTAATTCATTTTGAAAATTCCCTGGAAAATCCCCCAATTTTGAATTGAATTTACAGATCTTTGAACTCTGAACTTATCCCTATTTATAACTACTTTTTAATTTTTGTTACAATTGGATTAAAATTTGAAATTCATTAAGGAAAAAAAAAAAAAAAAAAAGTTTTTATACTCTAGTCTAATAAACCACGCAATTTATTTGAAATCTTGAAAGTGGAGTTGAATACTTGTAAACTATAATGTTTTCAAATGTTAAAGCAAATTTTGCCTGAGAGGAAAAAAAAAAAAAAAAAAAAAAAAAAAAAAAAAAATCGCATTTCAATTAATTAAAAGTACATATCAAACATATTTTTATCACTTATCTAAAAAACACTCCTATCAAATCAGCGTTCTTGAAAAAAAAAAAAAAAAAAACATTGAAATCGGTCTATTCGTTTGGAAGCTACTGTGGCACAGACTACAAACTTAAAACATCTGCTCTTTTAGGGGCGGAGGAGGGACCAGGGATGTTAAAAAATGGGTATTTTTAGAAAGACCTTCTATCATGCCCAAACTTATACACGCACCATAATGATCACCGTTACTAATAACAACTATTTCCCTGTTGTCGCCAAAAATATTTTTTACATACAAATTTGGGCCTGAAAATTTTTGCACCCCCCTAGATCAGATGCTGGCTACGCCCATGAGTATTAGTAATATTTAGTATTATTTAAAATTGGACAAGAAAACTGTCTGGTGTCTAACTCCTCAGAAATGAAATTAATTGATATTGTAAAAAATAAATAAATAAAATAAAATAAAATAATAGAGAGAGAGAGAGAGAGAGAGAGAGAGAGAGAGAGAGAGAGAGAGAGAGAGGGGGGGGGGAAGAACAACTTAAAAATTTCATTGACATATTTCTGATATTTTATATATATATATGAGTCTTGAATTAAAATTTGACTTTGAATTTTATGTACTGGATTTCAGTTATATATTTTTTTATACTTCAAAATATCCTTCTTCTTGATTTTTTTTTTTTTTTTAAGTAAGTAAACAACATATATTTAACTTGTCTATGAATAATATTTTTAAAATTGAAACAAGTAACAATTCTTTTTATTCATAAGTTCCTGCATCTTTAGAAGATGGTTTTAGCTAGTACGGTTTCTATTGTTCGTTTTTCTTACATGTTATTAACCCGTTAACGCCCGAATTAATTTTGCAAAATATTAATAGTTGATTATTTCACTTCTAAATAGACAACTGACAGCAAAATATATTAACTTAAACAATTCCTCTGATAGTTTTAAATTAAAAACCTGTCCTCATTTATTGACGTTTAATGTTCTAGCGAGAAAACTTCGAGGTAGAAGAACTTTGAGATAACAGATTAATTTCCTATTATATGTTGACAAAGATCTCGAAAGTACAGTAGTATAATATATATTATTATTCAACTTGATTTAAGTTAGTACACCTGCGCAAAAAGCAAATATATGTGCGACGAATGAAAAATCATAAAATGACTATCCAAATTATGAAATAATAATTAATAGTATGCACATAAAACTTTCAGGGATAATTTAGAGTGGCGCTATAAACTGTCACTAAAAAGCAGAAATCATTCCAAGAAACCACAAAAAATATACGTGTCATTTTATTAGCTGTCCTCAAATGAGGACACTTGGCGCTAACGAATTAAACGAATCCACAAAATATTTTTTTTAATAAATCAAAACTCATAGAATAAAGTGATTATCCTATGCCAAGTGTTCGTTTTTAGTTAGAATGTAACAAATTTAAATATTTTTTTCCAGATCATATTGCTGAGATCTTAATGAAAGTCATAAATAACAGAATAAGACTAACTAAATTAATTACATAGTTGTCATATATTGCAGTTGAAGTAATATGACATCAAACGCATTCAGGAAAATGGCAAAACCTTACAACTTTCGTCATAGGTTTCGTTTTGTATAATTTCTGGAGTCTTTAGGTATTCAGCCATACCATATGTACATTTTCGAATAGTTTCACTAACAGAAACAACTTTATAGTATATAAGATTAATAAACTTCTTTACTTTAATTTTAGGCATTTGAATTATAATTGATCCCTTAACATAGTGATCATCAAAATATTAACATCCTTTATATTCATTTTCTCAAATAACTAGCTTTACAAAATAGTGTACCCAACAGTATTTGATTCTCCATTTGGGAAACACAGCTATTTTTTATGCTACAATTGTTAATTATATTTCTTGTAGGCCTTGTAAAGTGCTATTTTCAAAGATTTCTAAATATTGTTTTTAACTTTTCGGTTGGAAAAATGAACTCTTTTTTGAAAAGAAAAGTGATTTGTAGTACTATGTAACAAGAAGCATAAAATGTTTCGTAAATTTAAATAGAAACGTGGGCCAGGATGATCATTTTCACAAGGAATAGCTGTTTTGAAATGAATTTGGAGAGACAGAAAGAGGGAGATCAAACGGAAGTTTTAGTTTGTTCGGGAGTGTGTGTGAGGATGGAGGGTGGGGAAATGGATGGGCAGTATAATCTGTAAATATTCTAAAATATTTTGCCAGAGAGCTATTGAAGTCAATAGCTAACTGAAAAGAAATATATATATATATGATATGATATGAATTCAACAGCATGGGAATATCGTTGTAATTAGTGCCATCATTTATTGTTCATTAGTTATTTAATCTTAATTAAATGATTAAGCCTGGCTAATGTATTCTACGGGAAATACACATTTCTTCATTTTGATTATTTACGTCATAGATTCCTCAAGGGTTCTAGTAAATACACTTGCTAAATTGATGACAGTAAGTACTTTTCAGAACTGTAACATTTACATTTTTTTTTTTTTTTATGTATAACAGCAAAAATGTATTCTTTTTCCTTTTTTGCTTCTTGTGCAACACAATTTTTTGAATGCAACTATCTTAGCTCGTTATCAGAGGTCGAATCATTACTTTGCTTGTTTATGAACTTACGCGCACAGACACACACACACACACAAAAAAAAAAAAAAAAAAAAAAACATGGTTATCAACGATTGGACCAGCTTATTTCCACTAAAGTACCTTCAAAGCCTGAGCAAAAATATTCTTTTACCACTATTTTTTATTATTATTATCTGTTTTCTTCGAACATAGTACTACAAGCCGTCTGAATGAATCAAACTACCGAGAAAACAGATCTCGAAAATGTCAACACACTGAAGGTTCTATTCTTTTGAGAAACTTTCTACGGCTCCGTAATCTTCGTGAGAAAAAGCCCCCTGCCCAAAACCCCGTCGGCCAATAAAATATCAAAAAATATATCAAACAAAAACCCATTCATCGTCACACCATCTGCTCTTATCGGAGGAACAGAGTGGAAATTCAGACGGAATAGCTCTTGACCCAACTCATAGGCGAACGCACACCAGAGCAAAAACCCGGCACTGGGTCAAGGGTGTAACAAAGGAATAGAGGGTAATATATATTAAAAAACAGAATAAAAAGAAGTGAGAAAGAGAAGTAAAAAAAGACTTAAAAAATAAAACTGCCGCGGCTTGAGGGAAAGGTGGGATTGAGTTTTAGATAGAAAAGGTGAATGAATGCATTAACAGGTGAGTTTCCCTTTTCTATCGCCTCCACGTGACAACAATGTAGATTTCGGTTTTACTTTCACTGCTTACAGTTGAAGGGAGGGGTGATATAAAGGAGACAGAAGAACTACTTTTTTTTTTTTTTCACTTTCTCATTATAAAGCATAGAAAAACTTCTTTTTCCCACTTGTCAGGGAATGAACAAAAGAATCAGAACTTAATAAAAGAACATTATGACAATGATTTAAGTTTAATAGTAATGATTTAAATGACTTAAACATAATAATATTTTTACTTACATTACCCAACTACCGTAGGTAATGCAAGTATTGTATTTGGTCCAAAAATTCGATATCGAGATTTAACCTGATTTACACGTTTTAAGGTCCCATGAGTCTAAAAAAGTGGTTTTTGGCAATTGGTCAGTGTGTGTGTGTATGTATGTATGTGCAGAATCTTCTGGCTATCATATCTCCGAAACTAATAAAGATAGAACTACAAAACTTCAGAATTGAGACAGGTCTGGTGTACAGATGAATTATCCATATTTTGGTCAAAATTGAAAAACCGGAAGTGGGACATCTGAAACCGGATTGGGACCGTAAGTCCGTATCTCAAAAACGGCTCTAACGATTTTCTTCAAATTTGCTATATAAACACTCTGTTAGATGTCCTTTCGAATGATACAGTTGGTTAGTTCAAGAAAATTGATAGACGTCCTGTATAAATAGCTCAATTTCAGGTCTCGCAAGCGCGTTCCTTTAAAAACGGTTGTACGAATTTTTATTCAAACTCGTCATATTAACTCACTTTTAAATATCCTTTTGTAAGTAATTATTGTTTTCCCGGTCAATAATTGTTTTTTTGCAAAAGCTGGCACATTAAAAACGGCTTTAACGATTTTCTTGAAAATTGTAATATAAATCCATTTCTTTCTCATGTATTACGTGATTATTAGAGGAAAATTAACAGTCATCCTGCTTAGGCAGGTCATCTTCAGATTTCGGAAATTTGGGCTTCAAAAAATAACTCTAGCATTTTTTTCTCTTATTTTTTACCTCGCTATATGGAAGCTTTATTTTATATGTCTTATATGTGTATAAAATTTCTCTTACTGTGAAAATTTTATGTTTCTGCTTCTTTATGTCCCTTTTATGTTTTCTGATCACATTATCTCCCAAAAATGCATGTAACAGTGGGTAATGGAAGTCGTGTGGTTGTTTCACACCAGATATTTTAATATAACAATGGTTTAAATAAGATCTATAAAATTATCTCTCAGATGTCATCTTCTATCCAACACGTGGTTACTAATGATGATGAAAATTTTTATGACTATACAATCGCTTTACAAATTTGAAATCATCGACTTTTTAAATAAAAACTTAACTGCGTAAATAGATTTAATCATTAAATCTTGCATTTGCTTTTGTTTTATCTTAAAAGATTAGCACGTACAGAAACAAAAGTAGTACACGTAATAAATCCAAAATTTTAATAATTAACATTACATGGTAGAAGAACTGTAGTGCTACTATAAAAAGAGTTTATAGAATAGTAAATGTCAAACAGAAATAAATAAATAAAATATGCATGATTTTGAAACTTAAATGAATTACAGTTCTTAATAACTGGTAACTTTTTTGATGCAACTGTTTTACAACGTTACGATATTGCAGTAGGAATTCAACCGTAGCAAATTGTAATTTTCGATGGGAAAAGAAAAAGCGTGCAGGTAATAATTCATACGACGTAGATTTATAAAATAGCAACTGGAAACATTACATCAAGGCAGAAAAATAAACATTTAAACAATGATCGTGTCTGACCTCCAAGCAAATTGCGCAGAATAATGATTACTGCATGATAATAATCGAATTCTCCCTGCCCAATAATAACGATATTACAACTATTATAACGGTACATATAATAATATCTTATTTCTTTATTTTCTCTAATTGAATTTCCTACTAATATTCATAAATGGCCATGGAAATATCAAAAGAAAAATAACAAAACTTCCAGACTGTTATTATACGAAAAGGAAAATATCTACCTTGATGCCAGATTCAGTCATCAGCTACTTTAACTCGATACAAACTTCAAATAGTTAAATAATTTCTTTATAATAAGAAAGGTTTTTTAATTTGTTCAGTGAGAAACAATGTACTACCTTTAAAGCACAGCAAGAAATAGGCGGATGGGTCTATGCTCCAGTCTTAAACGTAAAAGAATAAAGTTGTTTCTACACAAATCGCACCCCGGCGAGAAAAGTGACACTATTCAAAAATGCAGTATTTGAAAAATAAATAAATAAATAACAATAATAATCACTTAAAGATAACGATAAAGGATTAGCTAGAATTACAATAAAATAGATAAAACTGCCTATCAGGTAGATAAATTTCGAGATAGAGATGTAACGCTTTTTGTGCACTTCAGGGCACTTCATACACATTTTTCAATGAAATAAACAATAAACTGCAATTTTGTTTTACTAGTGTAACTTATCTTGAAGGGGGGCAATTTGTTGTTTATTTATGATACGTTTTACTCTGACTGTGTATATGCTGTTTTGGGAACTGTCTACATATATGTTTTTGTCTAACTTCGAATTTAGTAATACAAACGATAGTTTTTGCCTTTATTTCATTTATCATGATCCATTAACTGTAAATTTTAATTACTCTTACTTCAGAAGCAAGAAGAAGAAGAATTTGAATTTTATCAAAATTGAATTTTTAATAAAAATTCAACGTAAACGATATCTTAAGTATGAAAATACAGACACAACCACTAATTACAGTGGAATGTAAAATAAAGTACTTCAAAATTCAAAAATATATCATTTTGTATCAAATGCAAACTATTCATTAACGTATGAAACAAGATTATTTATTTATTTATTTATTTGAATATATTTTTAATAGTTTTCACTTTTCTTTAATCTGATTAAACAGTCAATAAATAACGATTGCAGAAAGCATTATATGTTAATACAAATTCTTTTAATGAGCCTCTCTATTCACATTTTGTATAACAGTAATGGCATTCAGAAAATATACAGATGGCCGTATACAGAACGTCTATCTATGATACAGATGGCTGCATCTAACATGCTTTGCAAACACTGATTATTGGTTGCGTCCGATAAGATTGAGAAAATGGCAAAACTATTAAAAACATAAAAAAATATTTTTTAAGGGGACCTGGCACATTTGACTTAAACTCCTGAGGTAGGTTTCATATAAAAGTTTATATTTCAGTTTAATATTTATAAATTGAACTATATTAGGTTTGTTCAGTAAAAAATATTTTCAGGTAAGAAATCCTATAGTTTTTGACGTATTCTTTTACAGATTTAAAATCTTTAAATGTTGTTTTCTCAGTTTGCATTTTTTCATTATGTTTAAAATACTAAAAATTCTACAGATCAATACTTTTTTTTTTTTTTTTTTTTTTTTTTTAAGTGTTTAATAGAACTTTTTAAAAGGAATTAGGGATGGCTTTTTCAGTATTTTTAAAACAAAGACAATTAAAAAAAAAAAAAAAAAAAAAAAAAAAAATCACCTTTTTTTTTTTTTTTTTTTTGACATAGACAAACATTTTTTTAACATTTTTTTTTTTTACAGCAAATAATTAATAAGTTTCATAATCCATCCCTAGTTCTTATAGGTAGGCTCTAATTAGCCAAAAAAATAAAATAAAAATAAATAAAAAAATAAAAATACATAAATACATAAATACATAAATAATAAAAATAAAATAAAATAAATAAAATAAAATAAATAAAATAAAATAAATAAAATAAATATTTTCTTAAATATCAGTAGAAGTTTAAATATTTTGAAAATCACGAAATCATAAAAAAAGCCGAACTGTGAAAACTCAATTTAAAGATTTCAAATCTTTGAAAAATACAGCAAAAACCATAAGAATTGTTGCCTGAATATACGTTTTATTGAACAAACCTATTATAAGTTTAATTTATAAATACAGTAACCGCCGTTTAATAAATTTATTGGTTAATAAAATCAGCCGCTTAATCTCATCAAAATGTCAGGACTGGAATCAAATCAGTACAAACTACTTTTAAAATCAATGCTTAATAAAATCAACATCGTCAGTTAATAAACTCAAAAAAAAAAAAAAAAAAAAAAAAAAAAAAATTGTTCAGCAGCAAAAAGGCTATTTATGCATGCTAAACAAATTTTTTATTTACACTTTTTTTTTAATAAAAAAAAAAATATAATAATAATAATAAAACACAGCAATCCACCCGTTATCTCTCTTTGTCGAAAATTTTATACTTGCAGCATAGTTGCAAAACACGCCGCATCACTTGTCTCAGTAACAATTTCAAGGAACGTACTCTTCAAAACGTGCTAATAAGTTACAAATTCGATTTGATTCGCAAGATAATTATATATATATATATATAAATTATTTGAAGAGAATTTCTAATTGTTATTTAGAAATAAATAAGAAGCAAGAGGTAACGGAAATATTTTAAATTTAAAAGAAAAGCACGAACTTTCGGCAAAGTAATGATGATTTTCCTCAAAGAAAAGCGCAATGGAACTTGGAATGTGTTTATTTTTCTCAATTTGATGGAACAATTAATCAATTATCTTCGAAAATTAATTTTTATTGTTTATTAATACCATTATTTGTTACCTTTTGAAATTTTTTTCTAATTTCAGGAAAGTAATGAATGCAGGAACGTTCGCCGGATATAAAAATCAGCCGCTTAATAAAATCAGTTTGGCTCAGGACGAATGTGATTTCAATAAGCGGCGGGTACTGTATTAAACGGGAGTATAACTCGTTTTATATGAAACCTATTTCAGTAGTGCAAGTTAAAGGTGCCAAAAGTCCCCTTAAAAATGCTTGCAGTTTTTGATGACATTCTGAATCCGCGTTTGCGTTCGAACAACAGTGGAAACTCTCTTTTAAGTTCGCAGACAATATTTCGAAAGTAGAGCGAAAGAGAAAGATCTTCTGATTGAGGTCACATGCTTTTGGATTGCGATTAAAAGTTGCAAATTTCAAAATTCTTCAATTTTCCTTTGTCGCACACGAAACTTACTATACAGAGTTTTTCCTCACAAGACAAAGTTGTAGTTCATACTGCATCGATTTCGGAGAATAAACAAAAAATTTACATTTTAATTGCAAATTAAATTTTATTCTAATACGCGTATTCCAAATTCTAATTATGATTAAATTATATTTAATTAATACATCATTCAAAAGATATTTTAAAGTTCTTTTATATTATCGAAAGTGGAATTCGAGATTTCACCTTATTTACACGTTTTGAGGTGTCCTGATTAGGTTTTCTTTTGTATCACAACTACTAATTAAAATAATTTCATAAGTAATGCATCATTTGAAAGCTTTGTTGATTTAGAATCGAACAGTAGATTACAGAAATTTCTACCGCCAGATGGCGCTGTAATATTTTAAAATTTCAATATTTTAAATTCTAATGAGTGAGGAAGGTGTTGTAAGTTCTAAAACGGGGATAAGGCGCCGCATGCGCCACCGAGCGGGACTTTGCTAAAGTCAGAAATTTGAAAGATCATAACCTGGTCATAGCGAACAGCCTGTTTCAAATATGAAACTGGAAGAGTGCGCCGCAGGCTACCGAGCGGGAATTTACTGCGATTAAATTTTCCAATAAAGCTATTTTCACTATATGTCAATAAGCTGTTGTAAGACCTGAAACGGGAAAAATGCGCCGCAGGCACCACCGAGCGGGAGTTTCGTAAAGTCGGATTTTTCAAGGATCGCGAACCAGCTGGTCGCCAAAGGCAGCTAGTATTCTTATAAAGCGAAGCAACAAAAGACTATACAGTCCCACACGATTAAATGGAAGGGAAAACAACGAATCTGACTAATTTATAAGGACATCAGAAAATTCTTAAAATAATTGTGAATATTTTCTTTTATTATTATTATTATTATTATTATTATTACTATTATTAATCTATTCTACATAATTTATCTTTCATTCTTTAAGAATAGTTTTGAAGATATTTTTATACTTTCCAACAAAGTTTTAAAGTGATAGAATGGTTTCCATTTTTCGGAGTTTTCATTTTTATAAATACGTTTAGACAATAAACCTGATATATTTTTGCTTAGAATTTTTCTTTTTTTTTTTTTTTTTTTTTTTTTTTTACAATGAACTGTTTCTTATTAAAAGTTGCGCATGAAGCACAACTAGTTTCTGTATAACGTCTCACAGAATAATTCAGATATATTATGGTCCAATACAGACATTTCTAAAAGCAAACACCTTTAAAAAGCACTAAACATGCGAAATTGTTAAAAAATTTGCTAAAAATGTTTTCTACAGAAAATGCTGCAATAAACATTATTGGTTTATTAACATTATTTCCACAAATATATATATATATATATATATATATTCAGATACATTACAAGAAATTCTTGAAATTTTCAGTTGTGTTACGCGTTTTCTGCGCTTTCCATTGATGCTGAAAAGTACTTATGAAATGATATAGTGATTATGATGTGTCTGTTAAATAATGTTAGAAAGGCATTATAAAAATATTTATGGAAATGAAATCGCGGAGAGATAAATAGACGAACCGAAATCATAAACACTTTTAAGCTTAGTTGAAAAGTGTTTCAAATAGCCTTTAAACTATTTTTTAAGAATGAAAAATTATACCAAAGAGTGAAATTATTTTTCTTAAATTGTTTCATACATAAAATAATAATAATAATAATAATAATAATAATAATAAGTCACATTTATTCTAATAATTTTCACACGTTTGTATAAAACTGAAGAACAAATTTTAAATTTGTTTTGGATTATTGTGATACTGCAAAGTACATTTAGCATTTTTTTTCTTTATTTTATTTTATTTTTTCTTCTTCTTCTTTCCCTTCCCTTCTTCCCTATCTAAAAATTTAAGAATTGATAATAGATTTCATACCGAAATATTGAAGTAAAATGATCCAAAAATAAATAAATAAATAAATAAAATAATAATAATAATTGATTAATAATTAAAAAAAAAAAAAAAAAAAAAAAAAAAAAACTTACAGTAGTATTGAAAATATAATAGATGTCGCCATTTCGAAAGTTGCGAAATACAAACAAATCGGCAAAATATATCCATTATACGTCACATCCATGATATTCGTTATACCAGAGACAAAAAAATCTGTAAAACTACTTTCCCAACAATAACAATGATGCGGCGGAGAAATCGTGTTTTCTTTATTGACGGAACATATTCTCTACTTTGAGGACTTAGGTCTGGGGGAATGTTCAACGTGGGGGCTCATATTTTGGAAATGCTATTATTATTAAACACTCATAAAAAATTATTAAAAAGAAGAAGATGCTGAGTTTATGATTTTATACATTTAAAATGTATTAGCTTAATGATAGACGGCTTCATTGTAGTTAGTTAGATAAAATATTTAATTATACATTCACATAACCACGCTGGCAAACATTTTAAATAGATTTTGTATCATTCGAACCATAATAATTAGAAACAATAACTAATTAATGTTATTTATTAAGAAATATTTTAAATAGATTTTGCATCATTAGAACGATAATAATTAGAAACAATAGGTATTTATTATTATTTATTAAGCGATATTTTAAATAGGTTTTGGACCATTAAAACGATAATATTTAGGAACAGTAATTATTTATTTCTAAAATACTGAAATGTTTGCTACTGCGGTTCAACATTTAAACTCTCGTAACTAAATTATTTGCAAAATTCTTGTTTTTGTAAAATATTATTTTATTTTATTTTATTTTATTTATTTATTTTTATTTTTATTATTTTTTTTTTCGATTGTTTTATTTTCCAAATATAGTGCATGAATGTATGACTAAAATTTAAAATTATCTTCATTAATTATTTAAAGCCGCAACTAACGCGCTTAAAGTGATTAAAATGAGAAACTTTATATATAATAATTTTTTTGTATGTAGTATCTAATAACGTTTATATAAATAATGTTTTCTTTTATATAAAATATCAGAACGCTTTCATTTTTAATTCAAAGTAAGTATGAAACAGTTAAACGCGTTGTTATAAATACATCTCTTAAATGAATGAAATTTGCTTATATGTAAATTATTTTCTAAATTCAATTTAATAAACAGAAAATAAAAAATCTGAATAAAAACAAGCTTATTTAAATAATAACCAATTTTGTATTTATTTATTTTAACAATAATTGTAACTTAAATATGATAAGCTATGTAAATCTTATGCATCTGAGGAAGATGCCGGATATGAGCCCAAGTCACGTTCGTCTACCTAGCTGTTCGGAGTTTTCCGTGGTTTTCTTTAAAACGCACGTAAATACCGGCGAAGGTTTCTTAGAAAGACCCCCTACAGTGGATATACTACCCAGGCTTAGAATCCAAGAGTAGTCAATCGGCTTTAAATCAAAAACACCATAAAACGATCATGTATTTAAACGTAATTTTCTGTATTATAAAAAAATAATTAGAAATAAACCGTGGTCGCTGTTGGTTTACATTTACTTAATCAAGCAAAAATTTCAAACATCGGCTCATACAAATATATTTTATTTTAATACATAGTATACGGATATTGTATATATATACAATATACGATAAAATGAGTTAATTTGCCAAAATACAGCACAAACTACGGTTATTATATAACACTATATGTATTGCACACGCCTGTAAATACATATTACATACGCTTAAATTTTAATATTACTAAATTCTGTATATATCTGTGGGTATATTATGCAAACATATCGTACATATGTATGTATTATGCACACATACACGTTCAGTCTTAAACATATGCCTTTTTGATGTTTCCGCGTGAAGCGTCGATATTACTTTTTTTCCCCCCATACTAACCATAATTAATATTTTCCAACTGCAACAAAGACAAGTTATTTTTCTAATTAATGTTTCGAATAAAGAATTTTTAATGTCAAGTAAATCAGTTCCTTCTGAAGGGGAAAAAATCAAAGAAATAACTCGAATATTTCAGTACATGGAAAATAGAAGAGCTACCAATATATTTCCAATGCATAAAGATGACATACACCATAAGCCTAAAATAACGAGTGATCTGGGATTCATCAAATTAATATTTATCAGGGCTATATTGTTTAAAGAATTAATTTGATCTTTCACAATCTGCAATATGGTATATATCTGGTTGATATCACCCAGTTAAAAACATAAGAAAAGCTCTGTTCAAGTTTTCAGTGGTATAGTTTTACATATTAGATAAACATTGCAAAACAATCTATCATGTTCTTTCAACTGATATTAACAGCAGGATAAAAAGTTATCATGTGTTTAATTTTGATGTTATAGAAATGCATGCGATTTTGCTTTGTGAACACTACAAAAATGTGTAATAGAATAATGGTTCATTAACCAATATTTTACACACATTTTTATATAACTATTTATCGAGAAAATTTTTAAAAACATCATTCGTTTACAAAGATTTCTTCTGTACTGTTATTAAAAATAACTTATCACCACCCATTTTCTTCGAATCTGATAACGTAATTTTATTTCGATCTTGACCGATAAAAATGAGAATGTTTTTCCACCTCAGATAAAACTGTTTAAAATACCTTTATAAATAAATAGAAATGAATAACTGACAAACTTGTTTTTCAACCGAACGTTTTTTACATATTTTATTTTATTTTAATTTTTTTCTGTCAAATTATTCTTAAATAATAAAAAATAAATTACATAGACAAGTGAAATTACGTTTCCTGAGTTATTGCATGAATAATAATAATAATATATATATATATATATATATATATATATATATATATTAATAATTTGTTAAAACGTAGTAAAAGCCGTGCAACAGATTTTAAAGTTAAATGACCCCCTGAATCCAAATATTATCCTCATTTTGCCCAATCAAGCCCCGTTTTCTCGAGACGCCATCCCCTCCCCTAATTTTTATCATTGTTCGGTAATTTTATGGACATGAATTTGATTTGGAAAATGGAAAAGAATTATTTTAACACTTGAAAACAGAAAAAATAGAATGTATAATAAATAATAATAATAATTGGTAAATAAAGTATAATAAATGTAATTTATAATTTCAGTGGCAAATACCCCCCCCCCCCCCACACACACACACACCTAAATTTTCCTCTTCCTGCAAATGTTCATGTTTTAGAATTTTTCACTTCTGTAGCACCTCAGAAGATATTTGACAGTTAAAATAATCCTTTCTTCCCATGCAAATGAAACTTATGCGTAGATTTACCGAAAACTGCTAAAACTAGGGGGGCGTCCCCCCAAAACAGTGGGTGATACGGCAAAATGGGCAACATATTCGGATTCAGGAGGTCATTTAACAAAAGAATTTGCATAAAAGGTTTTGGGGCCGATTTCCATGCAGACCAGTGTTATTGAAACAATTAATTTTACTTCTTGATTTTCGAAACAATAAATTTTACTTATTGGTTTTTTTATTTAATTTAATTTAACTTCAAACTTACCTTAATATTATTCCTAGATAGTTAATTGCTATTTAAATAATGTTGCCTTTACGTTAAAACGACATGAAACAAAAACAAAAGAATCAAACAAGCAATGAGAGAATAAACAATTAAAATTCTTTTTTTGACAAATCCTTTTTCAATTAAAAATAGCTCAGAATGAGGAAAAATCTTTTCAAGGGACACCTTTTTCACCGTCGAGCACCAATGTACGATTTCGTTCGCTAGTGGCTATAATAGAAAATTTCTATAGCGGGCTCCCGATCGTATATTAAAATAATTTAAATATGAGGAAGAATGTGGAAAAAAACTATTTAAATATGAATGATATATATATATATATATATATATATATATATATGTATATATATGCTGCATTTAAATTCATGCAATATAAACACTTGATTTGTAATCGGTTGTTATCTTCATGCTAAAATTTTAGAAAAGTTTTTATCAAAACCATTTAATTGAGTGGAAAGATCATATCAAAATTTAATGTTAGAGAAGACGCCTTAAGAGTTTTTTTTTTTTTTTTTTGTTTTTTTTTTTAATGAAGCAATTACCATTTAAGTTTAACCTAGTGTAGTTACATCTGATGAAAATTATGTCACTAATCCCTGTTTTTAAGTAGGTCAGAGTCTGAAGATCTTCCGACAGGTCGAACGGTTATAAGCAACAACAAACAACAAGGGAGGGCTGAATGATGAGAAAAAGAATAATATAAAAAATATAAAAACAGAACCGGTCAGATACTCTTTTCTTCTGCGCGGCTTTGCTTTTAATGTTTCTTTCTTTCTTTTCTTTTCTTTTTTTTTTTTTTCTTCTTCTTCTTCTTTTTTCATTTTCTCTGCAGGGGTGTGTTACCTGTTTACGAGCTTGCCCTACAGGAGGCTTTTCCAACTTACTTCCAGAAGCTGTGGCACTCCCGATATAGGTTGTCAGTCGGCCAGATCTTGGTCAAAGTTGGACTGAACTTTATTCTAGGGGCTCATGAATCATGTGGTTTTTGTTAAAACAAGAATTTTTTTTTCAAAACATAATTTGAAGTTATATGAATAAAGTTTACTGCTTAACTGTACTGCCCATAACGCAAATGAAGAATAGTTACGCTAAATGATTTTTGTAACGATGACGTAAATATTATGTTTGACATTGTTTGGGCAAGAGGGTTAAAAATAATTACCTTTTAATGTAAAGTGAATCCTGATTCTGATGCATGCCCATATATCCACAACTGCGAAATTATTAAATAATAAAACTTCTCTCAGATCTACCTTAACCCGTTAACGCCCGAATTAATTTTGCAAAATATTATTAGGTGATTATTTCACTTTTAAATTAATATAGACAACTAACAGTAAAATATATTAACTAAAACAATTCTTCTGATAGTTTTAAATTTAAAACATATCCTCATTTATTGACGTTTAGTCTTCTAGCGAGAAAACTTCGAAATAGAAAAACTTTGAGATAACAGATTAGTTTCCTATTATATGTTGACAAAGATCTCGAAAGTAAAGTATTATAATATATATTATTATTCAACTCGATTTAAGTTAGTATACCTGCGCAAAAAGCAAATATACGTGCGACGAATTAAAAAATCATAAAACGTCTATCCAGATTATGAAATAATAATTAATACACATAGGCACATAAAACCTTCAGGGATCATTTAGAGTGACGCTATAAACTGTCACTAAAAAGCAGAAATCATTCCAAGAAACCACAAAAAATATACGTGTCATTTTATTATCTGTACTGAAATGAGGACACTGGGTGCTAACGGGTTAAGATGGGATTGTACTAACTTTGAATTTGCATTATTTTGTGGCATTAAAAATTTATTTCGATTATCATATGAATCTCTGCAAATTGCTATAAGTGATTATTTAAAAACTATATATACATATTTTACCTATTAAAGTATTTATTTCTTAGTGTAGATTTGTAAAACGAAATTTTAGAGTACCTTTCTAATGAGAAGATAATTTGCGAAAATGGTGTATTACGTGCTTGAATCTTGAATCAGGCAAAAGAATTTCATAGAATGTTTATTATAAAGTTTCCTAACACTGCAAAGTATTTTTCTTTGTGTCATTTTATTTAAATTTTTATCTTACTGATTATCATTAATTTGTACAAATTCACCATTTTTATTTTGCATCTCCGTTCCACCAACCTGCATTCAAAAAACATAAATAACGAGTCTTATTTATCCTATTCATTTCGTAAATGTGAAATTTACATATCTTCCATGATAAGCATACTTCAAATGTCATAATGAGAGATACGGGCGGCAGAAACAATAGTAGAAAAACGTACTTCTTGAACATTTTGCTATTGTATTTTTCACATCTGATTTATAAATAGTATGAATGTATGAAATGATTTAGTACATATTCAATGTTGTGTACGTCTAATATAATTGGCAAAAACAATAGTGAAACGCACATTTTTATGCATTCTTTAAAGTTTCTAAATAAAAATTACTTTCACGTTACATGAGTTATATTTTAATATCTCTCTTCATCAGGAGAAATTGCAAACAACATAAAATATTTGTAAAATTTCGTATGATTAGAACTTGAATCTCTCATCATGTAGTGTTGATATGCATTGGGCATAACTAGTGTTCTATAGTAAGATGATTACATAAACGGTCCTACCGATAAGAATCTATGAATTTATGATTCTTTAACAATTGTCACCTTTAAAAATCTTTTCTTAAATCCACTGGCGGCTCGTGAGTAACGTTTTAGGAGGGTTGCAGGTTAGTGACTAAAAGCAGTTTGTCAGCATTGAAAACGTTTTCTTCTGAATGGCTATTGAAAAGTCAACATATATAAGTTGATTGTCGAAATGAACTAATTAGCCAATAAAGCGAATAAAAATTCCATTCTAAGTGCTTTTTCTAAACGTTTCGATGGAGCACCCCCAAAACGTCATTTACGAACTGCCACTGCGTCAAATCCGTTAATTTTTGACACATTAACGAAATAATTAAATTTGTATAAATAATCACGCGAAATTTACAGAAATAAATGATGTTTCGAAAATCTAAACAACATCATTTCATATGTGAAGAATTTCTCAAAAAATACTTCTAAATCATGTAGTAGGACTTCGTACACGAGACGCCATGAAATTGAAAGACAACACACAAAACATTTAAGTTGTGAAAACTTGAAGTTTATATTCATAAACATTCAAAAATTTGATTATAGCCTTTTAGTTATGCATAATATCGAAAATCTTCAGATGTTCTCAAAATAGGTTTTATATAAAATTTCAGAAAATCATCATTTAAATAAGAACATTTCAACTATAACTATAGTGGCCGAATATGTAAAAATATTTGGGATAATTCCGCTAAAAAATAATAATAAATAGATTTTTAACGTCTACATTTGGCTGAAATAAAAGAAATTAATAACGATAACAATTTTGCTGGAACCGGTTAATACAATGCTACTATTCGACATATGCATTTCGAATGTTACTTTTTAATTCTCATATCTTCACAATAAACCAGAAATGGATAAATAATATTAAAAAAGAAAAAAAAAAGAATATGTTCCCAAACCTGTTCATCTCTCCCCCAGCTGACAACGGTTACCTGAGAGATAGATTGCATTGCGACGCCGTATATCTTGGGTTAGTGTGGGATCGGAGTGACTTCAAAAGAATTATGGTCAGCAAGGTATAGTTAGCGAAAAAAGGTAACTCGAGGTGGGCCAAAGACGATGATGAATGGAGCTGGACCTCCCAATTTATGCATCTTCAGTGAGATGCCGCCCCGTGATAAGGCAAAGAGGGCCCATCCCTAGCAGCAGGAGATCGGGGCCCTGAAGAACCGGAAGAATGGCGTTATACTCAATAAATAGCATAAAAGTGCCCTGTGCTGGATAGGATTTCGCAGAAGTGGAGTTATCACCTGTGCACAGACCATGGAGATAGGAGCAGAGGAGAAATAAATTGTGTTTACAAGGACATTCTTGTAAGCTACATCGTCTGAAATGTTTGACAATTCTTAGAGTTAGATTATTAGATGTTGTTATGGTATATATATATGTATTTAAAATTTTAGCTACTAAGTAACAAAAGAGTGTTAATATATTTTTTCATATTGTC
The DNA here is from genome assembly GCA_963930645.1 of Salticus scenicus. Lineage (NCBI taxonomy): Eukaryota > Metazoa > Arthropoda > Arachnida > Araneae > Salticidae > Salticus > Salticus scenicus. The sequence goes on along the minus strand of OZ005653.1, from coordinate 75,311,844 downwards.
AAATAAACTTGGTATATTTTGTTACTAACTTATAGTTTTTTAGCAGTCCAGTTACTAAACATACTTTAAAATCTGAAATAATCCATATATATATATATTTACAATAATCCAAGGGAAGCAAAATCGATATCATCGATTAAGGCAATAACCAGTAAATGTATACACAATACTCGGTATTTGTATACACGATACCCAGTATTTGTATTGAGAACACACTTTTCTTCACGAATCTCACTTATTTTTCAACCCTAATATCCAAAGGTCAACTGATCTAACTCCGAATAACTGTAAGTTAAAATCGACCTGAAACTCGAAAGACGTGGAAATTGTTTTTGAATACAATTTCAGAAGAAATATTTAGAATATATCGGGCATTGGTGATAGAGTTCATAATTCTAAAGATATTTTAGCAATTTTAACTCTACTCACAGAAAACTATAATTTTCATGTCTAATTCCTTCAATGCCTTTGAAAAAATAGGAAATTCCGCATTCTTTCATTCTTTTGAATCTGTCTTCCTTTGATATAAATATCTATTCATCTCTTTCAATCTGCTCACTGCTTACATAGAGTTTGGGAATATCACTGTTTTCCAGTTAAACAAAATTTTCGACTTTATTATATATATATATATATATATATATATATATATATAAGGTTTAATTCCCACACACGACAAAGTAAAATTAAATAAATAAAAATTACACACAATAAAAAATTATTTCTATTCAATTATCACATCACTCACAGTTACAGCCAAGTCAACCCAAACTTTAACACGTTGAGCGCCATGTCAGCCATTCTAGATTCTAGACATTTTGTCATATACAATCTCTAAAAGTACTGAAGGAATCAACTTTAGGAGTGTACAGAACATGTTATACTTCAAACATTTCAGGGAAAGTTTTATCCCGAAAGTAAAAGCAGTGCCGATAAAAAATTAACACGTTGAGCGCCATGTCAGCCATCGGTGGCTGACAGTGTCAAATAGGATATAAAACAAAAAATATTACATTGTTTAAAGTAATTATTGAAAATTTATTTAAAATTTGCTTATTTTTCATTTATTACAGGAGGAATCAACATGGAATTTTAATGGATTTTAAGAATTCACGTGTCGCTCAACGTGTTAACCACAGACAAAAAATTACAGACAACCTGGCTCATAAATAACAAACAAAAAACTTTAAAAGTAAACACGCAAAATTAAAAAACAAAAAGTGCCGAGGAATTAGTACGACCCTTTCTCAGGCAATCAACGTAGGCACGATTTCAGCATTCAACACCATTACGCATCACTCAAAATTCGCATTTTTGACTCGCCCATATATATTTAAAAAGGAATTTAAAAAAAAGTGTTACCTACTGTTTCAAAAACTGATATACTGTCGACTATATTTATTCGTCAAAACGCATAAAAGTCGTCTAATACTTCTGATCGAATCTGAATAAATCATGCGTAACTTGGCTTTAGAGCCTTATCCTATCTGGAAACAGCACCAGGAAAATAAAACAAGGAACCATTTGTATTTTTTCTGAACTTCTTATCAGGATGACATTAAAATGGCTCCCCTTATTTTAAGACATAAACCGTGAATCACGTTTACAAGAATCTTTTGACCATCTCTGTCACTCACTGCGCACTCGTACAATCACCAAAAAACAGAAGAAAAAAATTAATGCCCGAGTTACTATCTTTAGACGACTATGTCATCTCTCATTCATCGTTATAAAGACGATGCTCTTCCTCAACCATTACTGAGCACAACGGTTTCAGTGACCTGCCGAGCGGTGCAGAAAGTGTGAATATCACGCTGTAAATTAGCTCGGAGAATATCAAGCGGAAGGTTGCTGTTCAAAATTTAAAATTTAAAAGAAAGGTCGAGAAGCATATAAAATGAAATATTATCGTAGTATATGTGTAGCTTTAGTAATTAATGAATACTAGTAATAATATGTATACTAAATTTAAAAAATATATATATATTATATTAAAACCCTTATTTAAAAAAAAAAAAAAAAAAAAAGTAGTTATCTTATTCTTAATTATAAAATTATTAATTTGTTATCTGACAAATATTTTTTGTAATTACTTATATTAAAATCAATTATATTAAAATTATCTTATATTTTTTATATTATATATATATATATATATATATATTGAAAACTTTTTCAAACATTGCACTATATGAAACCAAGTATCGCATTTTTTGTTACTTTTGGTGGGACCTTGTTTGGCAGTTTCTAATTAATATATATATATATATATATATAACATTATTTAATTTTTAATTAAAAAAAAAATTGCAATTATCTTATTTCTAATTTTTAAAAATTCTATTCCTCCCACCCTCTAAGTCTTTTTTTTTTTTTATCATCAAGAGTTGGGTGAAGTTGCTGAAGTTTTACACATACACACTCATATATGCATAGTTTTAAAAAGATAAACTATTGCACGTAAAATTCATAAATTGTAGTCTACGCAAAAAATAAATTGAAAGAAAAATATTTTGAAGATAATTTATTCAAGAGAGATTTAAAAAAAAAAAAAAACTGTACATAAACTTTTATGCTTATTTCATCATAGAAATCAGATTTCTTTTTTAAAACTAGTTAAAAAAAAAAAAAAAAAAAAACAGAAATCTTAATTAAAATAAAGAGTATAGTTTTCCAGAATGTTCACACAAAAAAAAAAAATGCCATATTATTTTACATACTCAATGTGCTTACGCGCAGCTTGGAATTTGAAAATAATCTGGAAAAAAAAAAAAAAAAATTCGTCACTTTCGCCCTCTTAGTAATTTTACACGTGGAATCCTTTACAATTTTTAAACACATATATCTTAATATTTTTTGCTTTCACACACAACATGTCTGTTCAATTTGTAAATGCCATTAGGAGTTTTCAAGAATATCATATTTATTGCCTATATCTACATTAAAATAAATAATAATAATTATCTGACTTCTTCATACAATTTTCAAGAAACATTACAGTTGAACCTCGTTAACGTGAATTACTCTTAACATGAACTGCTTCCACAATCCCCATCTGAATGAAGATCAGTTTAGTTATATGAAGATTAGTTACTGATAGCATGAACTACTGATAATATGAACTAATTTTTTATCCTCCTTGAGATTAACGTTAACGAGGTTCGACTATATTAGGTTATAAATTAATTTCTTAAGTAAATCTTCCATAGCTGAACATGATAGCTGATGAAAATATGCTTTGTCAAAGTTGGTGTTACACTTTAATTGAGCTACTTATTTATTTAGAAGATCTGAAATACAAATGCACAGTCGGTAACAAAAGTGTCCGAACACTAGCAAAAATTCTTATGTAAAAAAAGTACACATCATACGGTTTTGTAAAATAAATCCTTATCGAAACCTGTTCTTAGTCAGTCTACGAACATGATTCGATAAGGATTTATTTAACAAAACCGTATGAAGTGTACTTTTTTTACATAGGAATTTTTGCTAGTGTTCGGACACTTTTGTTACCGACTGTACATATTTGGTTATGTATGTTTATGTATGCATTCAATATAATAAAATTATATACTTCCCCAAAATGATTAATTTTTCGATTCTTAACCGTAAAAATTCTATAAATTGCTTTGTAAATAGTTATAAATATAATGGACATATACAACATAAAAGTTTCAACGTGTTTGTTCAGAATTAAAAAGTAAAGAAAAAGGTATCATATTTGAATTTTATTTTAATCGTATAATTTAAAACAACTTTATTTGCTGCATTATGCAATAAACAAAAAATGTACTTCAAATAAATTTTTTTAGTTGCTTAAGAGTAATTTTTAAAGATATAAGCAATAAAAATTATACATAATATCACCTTATCATGGTATTAAATGGGGATTAAGTGAGGTGACACTATAATGTGCCATTGGTACAAAGAGATCGAAAAAGGGATCAAAACCTTAAATATATGCATAAAAAATTATGTTTCTTTTTATAAAAAAGGTGGTACATTCTTGAAGGGATATATAAATTAATTATATCACACGTGAAAATCATGAAAAATGCAATCAAAAACAGCGGCGACACACTATGAACTCCTTTCTTGAACAAAAACGCCTACTTGTCGCGTCTAGTGCCATGACGTGAGACATAAGCCTTCTGTTCTCATAAATACTTTTGAAATTTCTTACATCAATTTGATTTTATACGCTTTTTAATCTAATGGTACTAAGTATCGTCAGTATATGAAGGGTTAATATTTCTAGCGAGGCATACAGACGTCAATAAAATATTCTACTATAGCATAGCTTAACCCGTTAGCGCCTAGTGTCCTCATTTGAGGACAGCTGATAAAATGGCACGTATATTTTTTGTGGTTTCTTGGAATGATTTCTGCTTTTTAATGACAGTTTATAGAGTCACTCTAAATGATCCTTGAAAGTTTTATGTGCCTACTATTAATTATTATTTCACAATTTGGATAGTCATTTTATGATTTTTCATTCGTCGCACATATATTTGCTTTTTGCTCAGGTATACTAACTTAAATCAAGTTGAATAATAATAAATATTATAATACTTTACTTTCTAGATCTTTGTCAACATATAATAGGAAATTAATCTGTTATCTCAAAGTTTTTCTATCTCGAAGTTTTCTCGCTAGAACACTAAACGTCAATAAATGAGGATAGGCTTTAAATTTAAAACTATGAGAAGAATTGTTTAAGTTAATATATTTTACTGTCAGTTGTCTATATTTATTTAGAAGTGAAATAATCAGCTAATAATATTTTACAGAATTAATTCGGGCGTTAACGGGTTAATGCACAATTAGTTATTCATAAAAAGATAAAAATAAAATTCTGGAAATTCTTTAAAGGAAGATTTAATTCCGATCAACAACTTCGGTTATCTATAAGTCAATAAATACTTTCATTTACACAGATAAATACTGTTTTAATTATATTTTTAGGAAAAAATAACTTATTTCAATAAAAGTAACATCTTAAATTAGACTGAATAGCATTCAAAGTTTTAAAAAGTTTTTGAATCACTGAAATGCATTTTTGTGACAGATTAGTCTTAAGAAAATAAATAAATAAATAAACAGTATAATAAGTCCTTACTAAATAATGTAAAACTTTACCTCCAACAACAGGCAAGGCAATGAAAAAAAATCCTGATAAACAAACAACCTTAAATTGTGAGTAGCTAAGAGAACTCTTCCCTTTTCCTATCTTCTCCTCATCAGTTGAAACGAGCAAAACTTTTACCAGCGGAGACGCATTTGATCAGCGGGTGATTCCTGAATGCAAGTGGACCAGGTCAAAATCAGAATCAATTATTGGGCGACAGGCTTTGGCGATGACCTCCGATTGTTTCAAATCGCCTTCAGCTTAAAAGACACGTGTTTTGATAAAGATTAGGAAAAGATAATTTTTTTTTTCTTTCGGAGGGGCGTGCAAAAATAGGGGGGGGGGGGAAGAGAACGTTTACTTTTTTTTCCCCCATTATTTTATTTTATTTTTGATATACTATCTAAAGTGCATTAACTCGAATCTCCCTTATCCTCTTTAAGTATCTTAAGTTTTAATAAGAATCCAAATTAAGTTCCTAACTTTATAACAAACGATAGCTTTTGCATATCAGCGAGCTGACAGATCAGATAAAGTAGTAAAAAAAAAAAAATCACAGTAGTGGATATTATTCCAAACTTCATAAAGAAGACTCAATTGTTAAGACGTAAGGCAACTGGAAAAAAAAATCCATTTTTTACATTAGTCTGCTATCGTTAGTGCCTTTCATCAATTGATATATGTTTACAGAGATGCCAATTTTTTAATTTATTCGGAAGCATTTTTAGTTCCCGTAATTCCCCCCCCCCCCACACCATTTTCTTTATACGGTAATTTCTACAAAAATGTAATTATGCTTAAATAAGAAGAAAATAACTTTTCTAAAATAGTGGCATGAAAATGAGGCGGAAACTAAAATTGCTAAGAATAAATAAAAAAGTTGACAATTCTGTTCTTAGTACACAGTTAATTTTTTTTTTTTCTCAGCCAGTAACTTTGATTTTTAACAAAAGCAACATAGATTTCAATTGAGGTGAATCGCTTAAAGACGTCATTTTCAAAAGTTTGTCTCCTTTAAGGGTTAGGCATTCTAAATAAAATTTCTTAATTCTTCAGTTATTTCTTTGAAATTTTTATGGAAATGTTAATAGATTGTTTTTATGGTATAAAAACAATCAGCAAAATTCAATAATAATTTTTAATTTCCGAACATACATATATAAGAAAGTTTAGGCTCAATTTTACCCTATTCTGCCATGTTAAGTAAATCGTAAATTCCAAATAACTTACGAAATTTTTAAATTAAGAAATTTATATTTAGGGATGTTTATGCCAGTATCCTAAATGATATTTTAAAAGTGTTCTGACATCTTTACGAAGAAAATATCCCTCAAAATGGACGTTTGTGCGAAATTTTGCACTATTCTGCGATTTTAAGGAAATCGTAATATATTTATTGAATGATGACTTATGAAATTTCTAAATTGGAAAATTCATAGTCAAGGATATTTATGCCAGCAACATATATAATATTTTAAAAGTAGTCTAACACCTTTATGATGAAAATATTCCTGAAAATCGACGTTTATGCGAAATTTTTCATTATTCTGCCATGTTAAGAAATTCGTTAATTTCGAATAATTTGCGAAATTTTCAAAGTAGCATGTTTATAGTTAATCGTGTTCATCCGGGCATCAAAACTCATATTTAAAAACTCTTCTTACACCTTTACGGTAAAAATATTTCTTTTCATGCATGTTTAAGGGAAATTTTGCCCTATTCTCCCATGTTAAGAAAATCGTAAATTTCGAATAACTTCTGAAGTTTTTTAATTGGAATGTTGGAAATAAATAGAGTTCTTGCCAGTGCCATAAATAACATTTTAAAACTGGTCCGATATCGATGGAAACCATACCCATTTTGATATTTTCGGATTCCTCACACTTGAAAACTTGTGAAAAAGTAAAAAAACCGAGGTTGAAAATTTTAACGATTACCTAAGTTCCCCATACCTATAGTATGATGGGGAACTAAAAAGACCCTGGAAAATTATATTTGTGTCATGTTTTAACAAGCATGCATTATTTTACAATATTTGAATTATTATTATTATTATGTAATATTTGAATAATAATAATAATTATTATTATTGTTTACAAAAAAATCGCAAAGTTACCATAGTTTTTTTTTTTTTTTTTTAAGTATAAGAATGATATAATAACATTTCTATACAAATTCAAAATATTTGAGCAACAGTTCAAAAGTTGAAAAACTTTGTTTTGAACATCTTTTGTACCCTTAAGAGCACACAATGCCTATTTTTTGTAATTAAGTGCAAGAAATATAGAAAACAGCAAAGTTCGTTACTTTAAAATATAATAGTTAAGGCGTGTCTTAGAACAATGAATACATTTTAACTTTTAAAAAATATATTCGTTTGAATTTCGGAACGAAATCCTCTACGTTACGAACTTTTATAATGGAACTAGATTCATTAAACAGAAGTTTAAATGTATTTTTCTTTCGTATAGCAAAGCATTAAAGATAGTTTATTATAACTAAATAAAAAAAGAGACTTTTTAGTACGTTCATATAAAATTAAGCATATACAATGAAGCATCGATAATCCAGAAATCTATAACCCGGCAGTGATTCTTTCTTTCTTTTCTTCGCCCGTAACATAGTAATCAACTGATTACTCGCAGATGATCATGGAACAGCGTACTTACTAATTTTTATGGATCGTCAGTAAAGTTTACTGATTTTCATTTAATTTTACTGATTGGCATGAACTTTTTACGTATTGATCAAGATGACGGCGAAATTTTGAAAAAGTACAACCAATATGTTGTCTCGTGATCGCAAATCTAACTCATTTCAAACGTTATTTTAATTATTTACGTTTTTGATAGGGTATACATTAGGCTAGTATACATTTTTTTTTAAACTTTTTTTTAAGAAATAATTTCTTTGAATGTTGTGATTGATCGACGATTTTAATACATTTTCGAAACACCTACAATTCGGAAAAATTGGTAATCCGGCAACGTCTATTTCTCGCAAATGTCAGATTTCGATGCTTCACTGTATGTTCAGTTTTTACAAACATCATTTTGTAGGTAATATAAAGCATTTTTCTCCTGTCTTAGCTCCATTCACCAAAAATAAAAAATGAAGAAGATAAGAAACCAACAAAATAACAAAAACAATAAACTTGAAAAAAAAAAAAAAAAAAAAAAGACGAAGTAGAAGTAGAAGCAAGAGAATGGAGAAGTTCATTTTTTCCTAAAATTGTTTGTGTATCTTTTCCACTTGCCGACAGACATAAAATAACCAGTTATCTCAGTTGCCACACAAATTATGGAAAAAAGATTTCATTTACAGCGAAGTGTGTCGTAAAAAACGAGATAAGGCAGTTTCGATAAGCAAGAAAGTTTATGTCTCCCATAACTGGAGCGTCAAAAGATCCCGGCTTTGGGGAATATTTTTGGAGAGGAAGATAGATAAAGTGAACGAATGACTTCATTATCTTGGACAGTTTAAAGACTGTTGAAGAAAACCATGGAGCATAAGATTCGTGTAGAACCTATTAGCGCAAAGACCAAATGCAGTATTCCAGATCTAAATGACGTTAGATCCAGTGTCGTCGGTCGTTTAATCTTTTGGGGATTCAGTTTTCGGATTTATGACTGAAAGCCTTGAATGTGTCAGTTCATCCAACCGATTGTGCCACTTAATCTGATTTACAAATAGACACATTTGAAGCCTGACTAAAAAAAAAAAAAAAGAAAGAAAGAAAAAAAGAAAAAAAAAGTTCAATGGGTTCGAATGAATACATCTTACGAGTTTCACCGGTTTACAAGAAAAGAGAATAGAATCAAAAATAGAGATAAAAGAAGCTACTGATTATTCATATACTATTTCATTATAAATTTAAATGTCATGGTATATGTAATATATGTATATATATGTATTTAATTTTAATAAATTATCTTACAATACTAAAATAAAGTATAATGTTAAAAACACAATGATATTTCGTTTAACTTGTGATGATGAAACGATTTGTTCTGAAATATCATTTTGTTTTTCTTTTTGCTTACAAAGAAAAAAAAAAAAAAATTGAAAATTGATTGAAAATTAAAAACTATATTGAGAAAGAAAACTATTTTGTTCTAATATATCTTCTTTTGAGTTTTTGAAATCTATTCAAATCTCGAAGTCAAAAAATGAAAAATTCGTTTTCGTTAACGTAGCTTTCTTAAAATTTTGGACTTAGTATAATTTGAGGCTTTCTTATAACTTCAATAGCTTTCTTTTAATTTTGGGAGCTGCGGTACACTTTTTGGTAAAACAGTAAGTTCGTAATCCATTACGAACCGACCAAAGACCGTTGTTTACATTATTGGTATAGATTTTGCACGAAAAATCCGCCATTGGCAGCAATTCCTCCATGTTCTGTAAAAATATTACTTCTCGAAGTTACCAAAGCAAGGAAGCCATCCCTGCATGAAGGATCGAAATTGGGATGGCATATTTCCGGATTCCGGATCACCCTTAGGAGTAAAACCCAGACTGTCGTCAATAATTCCCTCACTCAATATCAACCTCATCCTCTTACAATTTTGTTTCATTTAAATTACCAACTTTGCATTTATACCAAACTCCAAGCATAATTTAATGAAATAAGTATAATTGGATAGTTCTGTGTGGATTTCTTATTTGAAATCTTAACAAAAGTATAACGTTTTGAAGTAGGAGTTTGGATAAGAAGGATATTTGATAAATAATTTACTTCAAGAAGCAACTTTTTAAGAAAACGCGGAAACATTTTTTCTCCTCCCCTTTATGATTATAAATACAGAATAAAATTTCAGGTGATATTTCTTTCTAAACTCGACAGATTCTTTTGTAATACTAAAAAGTAACGACATTTTAAATGGATATAATAATTATATTTTACTTTTATACATGTTGAAATATTTAGCTTTCTTCTAGATATATTATATTTCTTACCAAGATTTAATTGATCGAAACAGTTTAAATCATGAGAATTACTAAGTTTTATGCATGAAAAACTTTTAACTTTTTGGAGACAATTAAAATTTTTAAATATAATGGAAGTACATCTTTTTCATTACACTTAGTTTCTTCGAAATTTTATAAATGGATATTTCTATCGGTATTTTTAACACGCTTTTATTAGCTTCACCTGTATGTATGTATGTTTGTATGTTTGTAACCGCTCTGGGAGCAAACAAAAAATCTATATTGTAAAAAAAGACTTTCCCTACGTGAACGCCGTGGCGTTGAGGTATAGCTCCGCGCTGGAACCTAAAGGTCTAGCATTCGATACCAGTCAGGGGAGATTTTTTAAAAATGGTTTTTGTTTAATTCTAAATTATTTTAATTAAAGATTTAAATGTATGTAAATATTATGGTGTATCACCGACACGATTTTCTCTTACCCTGCATTTTAATACTAAGATAGATATTTTGTGCTTTTTAGTTCCCATTTCTATAAAAGCGTGTTATTTAATTTTTTAAAACTATGATGGTATTCGTATAAAACTTACAATGCAACTTACTTATTTAAGGGAGGAAATGAGGGTAAAAGGTATTTGATGGAGAAGTTACATCAAGGGTCAACTTTAAGAAAACACTGGAAAAATTTTTCTTACCTTCATGACTACAATTGATGGTATATTTCGAACTAAATTCGTTGACCCTTTACATCACACACACACTTTTTTTCTTCTAATACTAGTTTTTTTTTTTTTTTTTCTATGAAATTGGTCGTTGAGATAAATGAACGGAATACATCCTAGGGGCTAATCATGTTATTGACCTAAATCAAAACTGATGAGATGATGCTTTGGGTTCAAGGGAAACCAACATTAAAGTTCTTCTTTCTCTTAAGAAAAAAGGAAAAAAAAAAAAAAAAAAAAATCTGGTTTAAGGGTTTCTAGAAGCATTTTACAGGTTGAACTAGGTTTCTAAAACTAATAATGTGTTGCGTAAGCGGTAGGTTGAAACTGACCAAGATGTGACAATTAACGGTGAAAATAATAATTTATAGGTAATGAAAATTAATTTATTACAGTAAAATAACGCATAAAACGTTTTCACTTTGGATTGAAGCGCCATAAGTATATCGTTAAATGTTTATTTAGTTCTTTTATATCTGCAAGTTTTTGATTTTGAAAAGAATAGTATCTTGTGTTCAACGGGTGTATGTGACTTGTTCCTACAACTTTAAAGATTAGATATTCTTCCCTGGATAAAATATAATTTAAGCTATTATAATTTGCTAATTTTCAGACATTATTAAATACTATATTTGCAGTGAATTCGTTATGGCCAATGATTTCTTCAATATTCCTTAAATTTTTCGTATATTTTCCCTTTGTTCTTCATGATGTACAAGACCAAGGGAGGGGGTAGAAGGTTTGTGGTGTTCAACTCTCCCTTCTGAAATTCTGCAAATTGTCGGAAATGTGAGCTATTCCTCATCACTCAACATTATGTACTAATGTTTCCACCCTTCCCGATTTCTTTTTTTCTGGCTACAGCCTTGATGATTCGCTTTTCTTTAAATTCTACCCTAAAAATTCAATTTTACAGATACATGTTGAATTAATTAAATAATTAACTTCGATATTTAAGAAACTGAGATACTGTGATTTCTTTGAAAAAAAGAAAAAAAAAGTAATAATAATAATAATTTTGAAGCAGGTCAATTTACAAGTACACGACTGGGTTGTGCTTTCTTTAAAAACAAATTAAATTTGAAGCAAACAAATATTCCAGTTACTTAAACCAAACAAAGAAAGATTTATTTATGAATAAAACTCTTCTATAAAAGTGAATTTATAAATGAAAATGGAATGGTGAGATTATGAAAAGAAATGACGACCAAAAAAAAAAAAAAAAAAAAAAAAAAGTTAGAAAAAAAATTAAAGAACAAAAATGAACTACTAAATATAAGAAAATCAAGCACAGCACAGGTCAAATTCGATAATGAATCAGCTTCAAATTTTTATTTTAATAAGTCTGAAAATTAGCAAATTACAATTGTGTTCATTGTAACGATACTATTATTAAGATAGAATAATATTATTGCCCCCATTTGAATATTTTACAAAAGTTTCATGTTCGACAATCATGTCAAACCAGGGTCTAACCTGGAAGAAAAGTTTCCTTAACATTTTAGCTAAAATGCACAAGCATCATTTTAGCTTTCTCGAAAATCAATTTAATTCTTTGGATACTGTTGATTTCTTAACTTGGTTATTTTCAACTTTGTTTCCTATTTCTTTGTTTACTAGTAATTTTAACCAAGCATCCATATTTATGATTTAAGAAACATGAATCAGTGAAACTTTTTGATTTCAACAATAGAAAAAAGAAGCAGTTTTGTCATACATGCAAAATGAAAAAGTGACTTAAAAGGTTAGGGATAGATTCGATCATTGCGCAATACTAAAATTGGGAACTCATCAATGATGCAATTTATGAATTCTGATATACTTTTAAATATTTTTGCAATTAAATTCAACCGTCAAATTCGAAAATAAATCCAAATATAATATACTAAATATAATGATTTCTGATATTTTCAGTGGTTTTGTAATTTTTTCTCGCGAATATCTGAATAAAAATAAGAGGTAGTTATACAGAAATATTTTATGAAATTATCTGGTTTTAGTTTTTTAGCGAAATTCTTACAGACATATTTTAGCAAAATACAATATCTTTTAGCAAAATGCTAAAAAACACTAATGGCAGTTAACCTGTGACAAACATGTTATCATCTATATAAATAAAGAGAAGTGTCTTTGTGTGTGTCTGTGTGTCTGCGCTCTGGTGCTCACACTACTGATCGCAGAGCCTCCAAATTTGACATATAGGTACCTGGGACCCTGCAGGTGTGCACCTCATCGAGATTTTTTCGAATTTCGAATTTGAATTTTTTTAATTAATGTTTTTTCGAATTTAAATATTAGCTTCAATGTTTCATTTTTCAGAAATTTCTTTCGTTTCAAAAGTCTGCGTATCTTAGCAACGGCTATTAAACTATTTATTTATTTAAATTCATTTGAGGAAGAAATCTTTTTTATTATATTTATTGAAATCAAATAGTTATACACATACAGTGGAAAAAATTAAACATATTAAATATTTAGATTTTGGCATATAGGTACCTGGGGCCCTGCAGATGTCCACCTCATCGAGATTTTTTCGAATTTCAAATTTTAATTTTTTAAATTAATGTTTTTCCGATTTTAAATATTGGCTTCTTTGTTTCATTTTTCATAGATTTATTCTTTTGCTTCAATCGTCTGCGTATCTTAGCAACGGCTATTACGCAACTTATTTTTATTTAATACATTCATTTGAAGGCGATTTTTTTTTTTTTTTTTTTTTAATTATTTGTTATATTTATTGAAAATAAAATCGTAATGCAGTAGAAAAAATTAAGTATAATTAGTTTTAAATTTAAAAACGTATTTATAACAGTTATGTTTAATTTTTTATAGTAGAACAACTTCTTATTTTTCATTTTTTAATTAATTTCTTTAAAAGAAAAAACTTTTATTCATAATTTTTTTTATTTACATTGTTTGTTGGGAAAAATGGTAGTGTATACATAGTAAACAGGATTAAAATTTATTTGTTTATATATATATTTATTTTTTAATCTACTTTTTATTTTATTTTATTTTATTTTATTACATTGGTCGGAATCAAATCGTAATATAGTGTAAATAGCATGGGTTATAAAATACATGGTTCAAAACCAAAATATTTAATAGATGCTGAGATACAGTCATCTTTAAAATCGTAGTTCTTAAATAGTAGCAGATCCCGTCGATAAGAATCCAGATTGAAGTGCCCGGGAAAGATCTTTCTACAGGCATGGGAAATCAAGACCTGATGCAGTACGGGCGGGAAAAGAGGTGCCGTAGACAGCGGTACCCGAAGCAAGGTTTGGAGCAATTTCAGTTTCTTTCTTTCTTTCTTTCTTTCTTTTTTTTTTTCTTTTACTTTTTGTCTATAATTTTGTGTAAAAAAAATAACTATTAATTCAATTCTTTCGAAAATTCTTTTAAATATAGTGACCAGCGAAGCGGGCGTAGCCTGCTAGTCTATATAAATAAAGAGAAGTGTCTGTGTGTGTGTGTCTGTGTGTGTGTCTGTCTGCGCTCTGGTGCTCAAACTATTGATCGCAGAGCTTCCAAATTTGGCATATAGGTGCCTGGGAGCCTGCAGATGTGCACCTCATGGAGATTTTTTCGAATTTCGAATTTGAATTTTTTAAATTAATGTTTTTTCGATTTTAATGAATTTATTCTTCGATTGTAATCGTCTGCGTATCTTAGCAACGGCTATTATGCAATTCATTTTTTATTTAATACAATCATTTGAAGGCGAATTTCTTTTTATTTATTTATTTTTTTTTTATTATGGTAGTTTATAGTAGAAAGGATAAACTGATTAAAATTCGTTTTTCATGTATTTAATTCCTTTTAAAAGAAAATCTACATTTTTTTTTAATTTTATTGCACTGGTCGGAATCAAATCGTAATATAGTGTAAATGGTTCAAAAACTAAAATATATAATAGATGCTGAGATACAGTCATCTTTAAAATCGTAGTTCTTAAATAACAGAAAATCCACAAGTCGTCGATAAATACCCAGATTGAAGTGTCCGGGAAAGACCTTTCTGTAGACAGTGGGAAACTGGACCCGATGCAGTACGGGTAGAAAAAAGATCTGCCTTAGGCAACGGGTACCCAAAGAAGCGAAATCTAAAGCTATTTCAGTGTTTTTTCTTTCTTTCTTTTTTTTTTTTTTTTAAGTTTTTATTTGTAATGTCATGTAAAAAATAAATACTGATCCAATTCTTTTGAAAATTCATTTAAATATAGTGACCAGCGAAGCGGGCGTAGCCTGCTAGTAATTCATAAAACACAAAAAAGTATGAGTTAATATTGATACATAAGGTTACAATCAATTAAGAGATTACCAAGCGGAGAAATTAAATAAGTGTTCATATTCAAAATGTTTCACTCAATATTGATACACCCAAAAGTACCAGCACACACTAAAATGAGTAGAAAATGATCTTGATTAGCGATGAATGATGATGGCTAATATGGATTTTGAAAAAGACTAAAGATACCAACAAAATTATTTTATGGATGGACAAATTATTTAAACGTTGGAATGTAATTGATCCGAAACTGAAAGATCTCGAATTCCGAGTGTACCTTAGTACATGTCCTCCAGATTGTAACAAAGGCTACAAATTTCTGGAGATCTCACCTGATGACCACAAACAAGTCAGTCGGTCAAAGGTAAAAACTGCGCATCTATTATCCATTGAGAAAAAATTCTGTAATTGACATCTAGAATCTAAATTGTGGCTCTAGTAAAAATAGTTCCATGCCATCCTTATAAATTCTAGTCCCCTTTGAAAGTGAGTTCTAGAATCCCCTATTATAATTCTAGAGCGTTTGCCTATATTATCAAGATCAAACTTATTTAAAGATCTCTGCAAATAAATGCGAATATAAGAGGTGAATTTTAGCAACTATAATCTTGATTTATGACCCAATTCTAGAAAATCAAGCGAGAATTTCTCGCAATACAAAAGATTTATAATACTCAGAATATCACTTCACTATCTAGAAATGTAGACTAGAAATTCTCAATCCTTTCGTGTATTCGGCTTATTATTGGCGTGCCTTATATGCATCGCTCGGAAATCTATATTTCTAGTTTAGGGATTTAGAAAATGGCTACTTATTCGTTCTAGATGAAGGCGGGATATTTTTTTTTTTTTTTTTTTTTTTTTTTTGTATTTGGTGTTAACAGTAAATTGGGCTTAGTCCAGCAAAGTCACTGTTTTGATACAACTTATTTACATCAGAGAATAGCTTAGAAATTAACTAGTATTTCTTAATTTCGTGAGTTATTATGACATCCTCCCAGCTTCTAATTCTTTCTCTTCTTGAAGAAGTAGTTTTAAAATCCAAATGTACAGCATGTTTCGTGTTCTTTGAAAAGTTGAAAAAAAAGAAAAAGAAAAGAAGAACGAAAACACATTATCGTATTAGTGTTGCACTGTTGAAAGAGTGAAATTAATTGTGTTATACTAAAATGAGTAAACATTCGGGAGCACAAACTGAAATTTGTAAATAATTCATTGAAAAATGAGGTTGCTAGAAGAAACAACAAGTAATAATATTCACATCATTGAAATAAGTATCTCATATAAGAAACAATTACAAAAAAAAGCTAGAATTGACACTTTTTATACCTTATGAATTACATTATGAATTGTGAGGAGAAATTATGTATTCGATTTTCCTCATTAAAAAATTATACTTTTTATGTTACAAGTCATTTTGCAAATATGTACGTCAAAAAACATGCTAAAAATACACTCTCTGACTTAACTGCTAAACAAGCCAGTTGTTTTTAACTGTTGCCAGATGTTCTTTAGGTACTTTAAATAAATAAAAAATAATTAATTAATGTATGTCTAACGGTAAGACGCTAAAGATTCAACCTTAATAACATTAAATCTTCTCTCTCCAGGAAGATCAACAACTTTTTTACAGGAGTCATCTACCGTCCTTATCGCAGGTACATAGTCTTTTGAATCAAACATACACTGTAATCTGCATATATCTTTCCTTATGCAGATGTCTAGAGTAATGAACTTCTGGATTGAATTCTGTTCTTCAGGCGAGATTTTTCTTTCTGCTTAGAAAAGGCCAAGGACGATAGAAAGAATACTTGAGCACAGGTGAAGAAATAAAACAAAAAAGAGCATTATCTAGAGCCAAATATAGAGTGAAAGGATCGGGAGTTTTTCTTCTTCATTTGAAGACAACCTTGCCCTATTTGCATACTTGGCATTGAACTGATCTCGCCAGATAGTAGTAACCTTGCATATAAAAAAATGAAAATATGAATAAAAACCTTTCCTTTTTTTTGATAGTCGTTAATCACAGGCAAAGAAGAGAATACGAAAATGGTCTTAAATGACCGGTGATTGATTTAAATCTTGAAAAAGGACAATTTGAAGACCGTTTACTTCCTGTTTTTGAGATGATGATTATTGGTACAGCCAAAATCTAGACGTAGCCTGGCAGCGACAAACGTATCCATATAAAGTAAACTCTATGAGAATTGCAATGATAGAAGTTCAAATGTGCAATGGAACATTGAAATAATTGATCACGTATGTGTTTGTTGTTTTGTCAGGGAAAAAAAAAAAAAAATCACTGAATGTTGGGATGCAAAGAAGGATAAAAAAGGCTGTTGAAGGATAACAAAACAAATTACACTAAATTTACGTGCAACAAGACATACTTATTATCTTGACAAACAAATTTATGAAAAGAATGACTTTTATGTATATAAACTTAATTATTTTCCCTATATATAATGCAAAGATATATTGGATACTATTCTCCCACTTTTATTTGGAAGTTATCGTGTAATAACTTCAAACTCCCCTGAAGTAAATCAGTAAACCTCTCTTTCTCTTAAAGAAATAAAAAAAAAAAAAAAAAAAAGAAAAGAAAAAGAAGAAGAAGAAGATTAAAATTCATGTACGATTATTTAAAATTCTTCATATTCCTCATACGCATTCCTATGGTTCAGTTTCGTTCATAATGAAATTACGCGAAAATATTAGAGTATCGTACATAATAGAATAACAACAGAGATGTCTTTAAATAGAAATAGAAACATCTTGTTTCGGGATATTTATAATTGTTTGCTTAATGGATCGTAATTGGAGGACAAGTTTAAACTTTCTACTGACGAGATTTTTTTTTTTCTTTGGGGGAGGGGGGGAGATGAATTGAACTATTCACAAATTTAGATGAAATTCAAATCGTATATATACGTTATTTTTTAATTACTATATGGAAAATATATTTAATCTGAATGCAAATAATAAAAAAATTACGGTTCCATAATCGAAACAAAAAAACCAAATTGTATTTTTAACCTAAAATTACACTGCTCGGCATGAAAATTGCCCCCAACACCATTTTGGCAAATTCTTATGTGAAATGACCTCCTGATTCCGAATATGACGCCCATTTTGCCTTATCATCCACCGTTTTCTAGAGACAGCCCCTTATTTTTAACACTTTGCGATGATTTTGTGGCTATACATTTTGTTTTTAAGGGGGGGGGGGATTATTTTAACTGTTAAATATCTTCTGTGGGGCTACAGAGTTGGAAAATTCTAAAACATGAACATTTACAGCAAGGGGGAAATTTAGGGGGGGGGGGGATTTGCCACTGAAATAATGTATTACATTTATTATATTTTTTTTAAATCTATTATTAATGCCATTAAATAAAAATTACATTTTTTGTTTTTAGGTGTTAAATTAATTCTTTGTCATTCTCCAAATCAAATTCATGGTCATAAAATTACTGAAAAGTGATAAAAATTGAGGGGGGGGGGTGTCTAGAAAACGGTGGTTGACTGAGCAAAATGGAAGTCATATTTGGATTCAAGAGGTCATTTTACATACGAATCAGCAAGAATGGTATCAGAGCTCGATTATTATTATTTTATTTATTTATTTATTTATTTATTTTTATTTATTTATTTATTTATTTATTTTTTGCAGCGCAGTATTATTAATGAGAATATGATGTAATATCTGTGTTTTAGGGAATGTTGGTTCTTTCATTGTAAAATTTAGTAGTTCCTTGTTATAGGAACATTTATTATCACGAAGATTTCTTTTAAAGAAATAAAATAAATTCTAATTTATTATTAATGGTATTTACACATTTAAATTTACTATTTTATTACATTATTATATTATTTAAATTTATTATAATATTAATTACTTTTTTAAAGTTGCCATTAATTTGACTAAATGTTTTTAATATTATTTGATTTCCATAACAAAGAAGTACTCAAAAATAAATGCTGGTCGTATTTCATAGCAATTTAATTAATTTGTTAATAATCAATTTCATAGTTTTATATAAATATGTATAAATATATGTATGTATGTATATATATTATTTTAAAAACTGATCAGATAATGTTTACCCTATTCCGTAATTTGTCATTAAAATGAAATATTTTTTAAAGAAGCATATTAAAAAAAGAAACCCATTTTTTAGATAAAAATTAAGATTTGTCAGGAGAAGAATCATTAACTATTTAAATTTTCCATTTCTGTTAATATCGTGAGGGTTAAGAAAATTGGATAACGTAAATTTTATTCTTACGGCAAGTTTAATCTACCGAATACAAATAAAAATTCAAAAATGGATGCTGTTTTAAAAGAGAATTTTGTGTAATTTTTAAAAAGTAGATGATCTTTCAAATAAAATATGAATTAACTGAGAAAAATATTATTCATATTCTAATAACATGGTTGTTGTAATATTATTACTCTAAACAAAGTCAAATATATTTCAACCAATAAATCTTTTGAAATTAATATTAGACCCTTTAGTACATGCGGAAGTTTAAGAAGTAAATGCATTTAAATGACCCGTGGTCAAACTTTGGTGAAGGACGGTCATGAGGTATGTTAATTACAATTTTTTTAAATCTAAAAAATAATGATTATTAAGAAAAAAAAAAAAAAAGAAAAAGAAAATACGTTTAAATGACCTATGGTCATATGTTGGTGAAGGACGTCCTTCATGTACATTAATTTATCACTTTTTAAAAATATGTATGATTATTAAAAGCAGAAAAAAATTCATTTAAGTGACCTGTAGTCATGTTTTGGTGAAGGGCGGTCTTGAATTACATTAATTACTTATTATTTTAAACTAGTTGGTCGGCGCCCGCCCAGTTCGATTTTTACTCATGTATTTCCGAAATTTTTCTCATTTAAAAACTACCTGTATAAAAACGAAATACCAACAATTAGACGATACTCTGGTTAAACAATACCATTATTGATATTAATCAAGAAAGATAAAGGAAAGGAGTAAAAAACTTACTTAAATTGATTTATTTTTTATTCTAGTTCAATCTGATGTATCTGAAAAGAAAAAAGGTTGTTATTACAAATAATAATTGCTTCAACATTTTATATTATTTTTAATATATAACATTTGAAGAAGAATTTTTACAAATTTCAGAAAATTATAATAATTATATTACATAGTAAAATATATACATATATATATATTTTTTTATATGAAATTTTAATATTTAAAAAGAAATTAAAATTTTATAAAATGAAACTCATATTTAAAATTTATATCTCAAGAGTGATTCTCAAATGCTCCAGAAACCTAACTTGTGCAGTAAAGCACTTTTTAACACAAAAAATTTTAAAGTGACAATTTTTAAAAGCAAAAAAACTAATAACACTTTCTTAGTGCTGTGAATTGCAATAAAATTAAACATTCTTTAACTCAGTAAAGATATCAATCGAAATGTATTCACCTGTCTTCTCTTGTCGGCTGAAGACAACAACAATTGTTAGATTTTTTTTTTTTTTTTTTTACTTTCCGAACATACTATGCAAGGAAATCCTGACAAATATTTGACTTTGAGATTTTGATGTATCTATATGTTTTGAGGTCCCCTGAGTTCTTTTTGCTGTGCCGGATCCAGAACTTACCTTTTGTGAGGGGGGGGGGGGTGAATAAGATTTTTCAAGGTGTTATTCCAGATCAAAGAAAAGTTTACAGTTGTAATAGTCGATTGTGAATTTCAGTAGTTTTTTTTTTTTGGGGGGGGGGGCATCAGCCCCCTAACCCCCCCCCCCTTAAATTCGCCACTATTTTGTATGTATGTGTGTGTGTGAGAGAGAGAGAGAGAGCGCACACGAGGCCGTCTGAACGCTTTGTTCGAATAAGCTGAAAGTTGGTACATATGTTTTAAGTTACCGTAGCACAAACCCTATTGATTGTGGTGAATCTAGCACTTATAGTTCTTTTACAGCGGCTTATCTTTACGGCCTAGGGGCTAAAATTACACTGCGCTGCAAATAAAAAAAAAAAAAAAAAATCGAGTTCTGATACATTTTTGTTGATTCTTATGTAAAATAACCTTCTGAATCCGAATATGACCCCCATTTTTCCCAATCACCCACCGTTTTCTCAGGACCCCCTCCCCCAATTTTTATCACTGCTCAGTAATTTTACGGCCATGAATTTGATTTGGAGAATGGAAAAGAATTATTTTAACATTTAAAAACAAAAAAATATAATGTATAATAAATAATAATAATAATATTTAATTAATAAAATATAATATATGTAATATATAATTTCAGTGGCAAATCCCCCCATAAATTTTTCCCTTGCTGCAAATGTTCATGTTTCAGAATTTTCCAACTCTGTAGCCCCTCAGAAGATATTTAACAGTCAAAATAATCCTTTCTTCCCCTACAAATCAAATTTATAGCCATAAAATCACCGAAAAGTGATAAAAATAGGTAAAAAACAGTGGGTGATAGGGCTAAATGGGCGTCATATTCAGGTTCAGAAGGTCATTTTACATAAGAATTTCCAAAAATAATGTTGGGACCGATTTTCATGCAGAGCAGTGTTATTTAAAATGCAGCAGTGTCTAAACGCTTTATTCAAATGAATTGAAAATTTATATACATATTATAGGTCACCATCACACAAACTTTATGAAATTTAGACAAACTAGCACATATAGTTTTTTTACAGCGACAAAAATAAAAACTCCTTATCGTTATGACCTAGGGGCTCAAATTATTTAAAATGCGATAGTGTCCAAACGCCTTATTCAAATGAATTGAAAAAATATATACATGTTATAGGTCATAATCACAATCACACGAACTGTATGAATTTTAGAGAATCTAGCACATATAGTTCTTTTACAGAGACACAACGAAAAATTCTTTACCATTATTGCTAATGGTAGAGGTGCCAAGTTTCAATAAGAGCTATCAGTAATCAGAGTTATATATTTATGAAACGTGAACCGCCGCACGAAATAATTTTTACGCACAAACTCACACATATTAACGAATTGCACAGTTTTTGTAAAAAAATATATAATATATTATTTAAAAAGTTAGAAAAATTTCTAAACAAAAGTAAATAAATATGTACTATTTCTTTACCTTCTTACAAAATGAAAGTTTTTTTTTTTTTTTTTAAACCTGCTTTGGAGAGGAAGGAAATATTTGGATATTTCTCTCTCTCTCTCTCTCTCTCTCTCTCTCTCTCTTTTTTTTTTTTTTTTTTTTGGGGGGGGGGGGGAGTTACAAAAATTTATTTTATTTATTATTATTTTTTAATAGTCGCTTTTTTATAGACAACTGTTTTATGGCATTAAATACTAAAACATTGTTCTGTTCTTTGTGTATCTTGCATATTTTTTGTTTGATGATACAGTATATATTTTAAATTTATTAAGGAAAAACAAATAGATTCATCAAGTTCAGTAATAAAGCCTAAAAATAATTGCATATGTGAGAAATATTGAGCACTTCTATCACTTTTTTGGTTCTAGAAGTAAGTCTTGACACTAGCTGGGAAGGGGAAGGGGCAGTCAAACTATAAATAATTAGATGAATGAGAAATGAAACAATTCTACTTCTTTATAGGTTCTAGAATCTAATAAAACAAGTTTAAAATGAATATTGACATTTATGTTTCTGATGGAGAAAGACTGGGAAACTAAAGGCTTCTGCAAAGCTTTTAATCATCGATGGCTAGCTGCAGATAAGATAAGAGGGGGGGGGGGGGTTAAAAAAATTACATCAGCGAGAAATATTGTATAATTCTATTTCTTTATAGTTTCTAGACTCTAATAAAGCAAGTTTAGAATAAATATTGGCATCTATGTTGGGGATGGAGAAAGATTTAGAACCAAAAGGCTTCCGTTGTACGTTTTATCGTCGATCATTAGTGGGGATTCTTTTTTTTTTTAAGGATCGATATCCGAGATTTTTTTAAAAGCGTATAATCCGTAATTTTTATATGTCGTCCGTAATGCCGTAATTATTGCCGTAAATCCGTAATAATTACAGACAAATCGTAATTATTGGCACCTCTAGCTAATGGGCTCAAATATTTTAAAGTGCAATAGCGTCTAACTGCCTTATCCGATTGAGCTGAAAAATTATATTTATGTTATAGGTCACTGTAGCACGAATTGTATGGATTTTGGTGATTCAAGCACTTATAGCTTTTTACAGGGATACAAATAAATATTCTTTATCATTATGATGTATGGACTCAAATTATTTGAATACATTGTTAAATTAAACACATTGTTAAATTAAATACATTGTTAAACTATACGGAGGAAAATACTGAAACACCCATAATTTTCTCTTTTTTTTTTTTATTTAACGACTTTTCTTACTTAACTTTATCTATACAACTATTAATTACTTAATGTTCGGAAAGTCGAATGGAGTCACTCCAGATTTTTCTTTTTGATGCAATTGGCAACGGAAGTCGAAATTTTCTGAGTACAAAAATAGTTTTAGAAATATTTTTTTTACTCAAATTTTCTGATGATTTTAACGTGTGATTATTTGAATGGCAGAAAGTTTGGTTTGGTTTGTAGACCTGCGGTCGTTTTTTTTTTTTTTTTTTTTTTTTTTTTTTTGCACGAAGTAATTAGACAAGAAATGCTGCTTAAAGTTGATTTCGAAGATCTACAAACATAAATGCCAGGACCAGAATTCGAACAAAATAGCTATTAACTGAAGTTAGAGCAAAAACTATTTAGCCACCAGGCACACATGAGATGGTGGTGTGAGAATTAAGGACAATTGTCAACACGAAGAATCTAGGTTGGGGAGAATGCTTCCGGCGGGGTGTCTTAACCCGCATATACACGAGTTTCAAGGAAAATACTGCAAAATGCGAAAGACTAAGCCGACGAACGCGACTTCGGTTCGAACCCTGCACTTCCCGTCTACTAGCTTTTTTTTTTTTTAATGGATATTATTTACATACATTTTGTAATATGGAATGAATGACAAAAGAGCTCTATGATCAAAAGTCGAAGAAGAAGAAGAAGAAGAAGAAAAAAAGCCTGAAAATAAATACGGAAGTCATTTCTATTCACCGTGCGAGTTGACAACAATGTTACACCAACGCTGCAATAACAGCTGCTCTTATCGTTAGATTAGAAAAAAAAAAATTCTAAATGCTTTTTCCTCACGCTGCACTCGTCAACAGGTTTGCGATCGGAAGGGGGAAAATCCTGCCTCCTCACTCAGCACGCGAGAAATCGGCAGTTAAGGGTTAAAAAAAGAAAGGAAAAAAAAAGAACTAAAAAATGTCAGACAATGCAGTTAATGTTGATTGAATCAGGAAAAGAGCACATTTGCTTAGCAGCAGCTTTATTTACATTTATGATAGCGAGTAATAAAACATCATTATGTAAATTATTTCTGCTAATTTTATCTTATTAATGTATTCCTTTAGCAATTAAATTAACATTTGCGATATAGAAAAGATCTCTATTGAAAAATAGACGCAACTATATCAGTTGGACTATATTTTCTTCTTTTTAGTACATGAGATTAACCGCTGATTTAAAATAAATAAAGAAATAAATAAAAATGCTTTATTATCATTGATATGAAACAATTATACGTGTATCGCACTAACATCAATCTTTTTCATTCTATAATACAGAAAACAAGATAGAAAAATAATGCACATCACGTAGATTATGAAGCACTTTTCATCTATACTTATTCATTACACAATTAAATATTCAAATTTTCAATTTTGTTTGATAGGGTTAATCACACATAACATGGCTCAACATGCACTTGATTATTTACGTGTGTCCTTGCAAACTAAACATTAATGCTAAGCATATAAAATTTTATAGGAAGTATGTTTTTTATTTCCATTACCTTACTATAAAGTAGGTAATGCAAGATAATTGAATTTGATCCAAAAACTCGATATCGACTTTTCACCTGATTTACACGATTTAGGACCTCCTGAGTCCAAAAAAGTAGTTTTTGGCAATTGGTCAGTGCATGTGTGTGTATGTATGTAGGGAATTTTCTGGCTATCATATCTCCGAAACTATTAAAGATAGAACTACAGAACTTCAGAATTGATACAGGTCTGGTGTGCAGATGAATTTTCTAAATTTTGGTGAAAATTGAAAAACCTGAAGTAAGTCCGTATTTCAAAAACGACTCAAACGATTTTCTTCAAAGTTGCTATATAAACACTCTATTAGATGTCCTTTCGAATCATATAGTTGGTTAGTTCAGGAAAATTGATAGACGTCCTGTAAAAACACACTCTTTTCAGTTGGTCTTTAATCACCTGCCACCCCTTTCTCAATTTATAAATTAAGTTAAGCACATCACTCAATTTTTTCCTTCCTCCCCCAGTGTCAATTTCTGAATTCTCCTTTCACGTTTTTAATTTTCCCCCAGGTCATTATTTCTCAGCTTCTTTCGTCATGTTTATTATTATTATTATTATTATTATTCTCAGCTAGGTGTGTTCCTATTTCAAAATTTCAACACCCTCGCGAGTGCTCTGTGCGCTCCTGTTGCGCATTCTTGGAGGTGTGGTTGTACGGATCGAGCACCGTTTTCAAGGGGAAAAGAAACTCTTAAAAACAAAAACGCAATATCAAAGTCCTATCTATATGATAGAAGTCCTACAGTTAAAATGTCTTGTCCTAGCACCTCCGGACACAGCTCATTTCTATAGGATGCTCTAGCAGGTCATAGAGTAGTTGGTCGCCATGCGGCGATCTGGCGTTTTTCACCCCTTTGGACGGTATCAAACTCGTTAAACTTGGCCTAGTCTAGGTAGGTAGGGGCCGTCCAGAGGTTTCCGAGATTCCAAGGCGTCCTGTATAAATAACTCAATTTCGGGTCTCGCATGTGCGCTCCCTTAAAAACGGTTGTACAGATTTTTTTCAAACTTCCTTTTAAATACTCTTTTGTACATAATTATTGTTTTCTGGTCAATAATTGAACATGCAGAGTTTTGGTGAAAGTTGGTATCTCAAAGACGGCTGTAACGATTTTCTTGAAAATTGTTACATAAATCCATTTTAGATACCCTTTCTCATGCATTACGTGGTTATTACAGAAAAATTAAAGGCCATCCTGATTAGGTAGTTCAGTTTTAGACCTTGGAAATTGGTGTTAAAAAAAAAATCTCTATCTTTTTTTTTTTTTAACTCGCTATATAAACTTTGTTTTATATGTCTTTACACGTGTATCAAGTTTCTCTTACTGGAAAATTCCAAAAAATGCATATAATGTCTCCAAAAATGCATATAATACGTGTAATAGTGGGTAATGGAAGTCGTGTGGTTGTTTCACACCAGATTTTTTATGTATCTGAATAACGTAATTTAATATCTTTATGACATAGGCAGTATAAACATATTAAAAATTCCTCAATGAAATACCTGTCACATACCATCGTGTATATGAAATTTTTCTTAAGTCCCTGTATACAAATCCGCAGTGCTATTTATGCTATTTTCAATAGAAAAAAGTACTATAGTGAACCTGAATACATATTCTACTTTGAAGACAGCGTAAAATTATTTACGAGTATTGTTAAGCAAAATTACTACCCTGTCCTATGTTTTAGATTGTGCTTTTAATTTAAGTTTGGTTTTGTTTCAGTAGGAATTTTACTGATCCAGACTGCTCTTCTAAGCTGTAAGTGTTACTTACTGTTTTTGTAAATAATAAAATGTAGTTCCGTTATAAAATATAAAATCTTTATTTGGCGCTGAATATATAGTGGTGGAAAAAATTATAAAGCCACTTGAAAATATGATATAATTAAAAAACAAAAGATCAAACATTTACAAAATTTCATACATATATATTATATGCTACAAGGAACAAAAGGAAAAAATAAATTTATTAATAACTACAATAACAAAAGGTTAGTAGACGTAAGAAAAATTTATGTACAAAGAAAGCTGGAAAAAATTATAAAGTCGATACATGTATTTCATCAATAATCGATGTGAGACCATTTTCTTTCGATAACTGTGACTAGTCTCTTGTTCATTGAATCTATCAGACCACACAAAGTACTTGCATCAATATTATTCCAGCAGTTTTTAATAGCATTCATCAAATCTAATTTTGAATTGCATTGTCGTCCATTTTTGTAAACATTTCGGGCTAAAATTCCCCAAAGATTTTCTATTACATTCAGATTGGGGCTAACAGCTGGCCATTGAATGCATTTCACCTGGTTAGCTTCCAGCCAAGATTTAGTTGACTTCGAAACATGAACGGAAGCGTTGTCCTGCTGAAATGTCCAGTCTCCTGAAGTTATAAGAGGAGCAATAGGTAATAAATCATCTCCTAACATATCTTGATACATAATTGAATTCATTTTGTTATGGATGAAAACAGTTGGAGTGGTTCCACAGGCAGCACATGCAGCCCAAACCATTACCGAGCCACCTCCAAACTGACGCTTTGAAAAAATATGAGGTTCCTGTCGTAAATCATGCCAAAAATATTTATAGCCGTCGGGTCCATCGAAATTAAATTTCTTTTCATCGGAAAAGACAATATCTCTCCAATTTGTGCCTTCGGTTAAATGTTTTCGGGCAAAGTCTAAGGAGCATATTTGTGGTGCTTCGAAAGAGGGGGTTTTCCTTTAAATTTTTTTAACTGAACAATGGGATTGCTACTTAAAACATTTCTTACCGTTCGGCTTGTACATGGTAATTGTAAATGTTCTTGAATTTGGGCAGTCGACGATTTTTGTCCGCAAGCTAGCTTCCGGATTTGTCTTGATTGCCTTACAGTTAAGGATTTCGGTCTTCCTGTACGCTTCTTACTGCCGTAATCTTCGGGATTTCTGAGAAAACTGTTTACTGCAGCCTTGGACCTTCCTATTTTTCTTGCAATATTAGAACCAGACATTCCAACTTCATTTAAAGTTAATATTTTAATTTGTTCACCATCGGATAACTTTTTTCCTCTTGGCATTGTATTAAACACATCAAATACAAAATGAATGCACGTAACACGTTTATATTTACCTAAACTTTCCTAGGAACCTGCTTTCTCAAGTCTGGCATTATGCCAAAGGAGGCTAGAACCATCGGCTTTATAATTTTTTCCAAGTTGTTTTTCATTGGTTGTAAGAAATTAGCATAATTTATGTTCCCTATTTCGTTTTTCTAAATAAAGTTTATGCGCATTACTTCGATGTTGATCATGCAAATGAAAATAGAATTTGCGTTATCAGCAATTCCATTACTTTTTGACTTTCTACTGGCTGCTGATCCGGCTCTATAATCCGATTCTCAGTTTACTTATATGATCAATAATAGGTCTTGTTACTCTTCACTGATGACGGTAAGCTTAACGCTACCAAAACCGCAGTATGCTTACTTTTCATGTTTTAATTGACGCTTTAAAAGTTGGTGTAAATTTTACTTTGATTTAACAGTTTCGTTGCTGAAATCGCAGTAATATATTTTTTATTTATTAAACTTCATATGGTATTTAATTTCATCAAAGCCACTTTCTGGGGCTGCATGGTTTGACGAACGTTGGTCATCAAAAGAAACAACATTTTGTAGCAGAAATGACGCACCATCTAGAGAAACATGGAGAACCGTCATCCTTTAAATAATAATTAATGAACAAAAATGAGAAAAAATCGTGTATTTCCATTTACTACGAACTCCGTACCCCCCCCCCCCCTGCGTTATCTAGCCTTTTCCAGTCACTGGTTTAAACATGAAAACGCTAGTCATGGTACGCCAGATGAACTTAATCGTGCCAAACTTAGGGGGAAAAAGAGAGAGAGAGAGAGAATTATTTTCTGAAAGTTTCAAATTCCCCGTATACCAAATTTCGTATATTTCCATTAAAAAAAAAAAAAAAAAAAAAATCTCCGAAAGTATGTCAGAAAATTTGTTGTAATCAATTCTTTGCCCTCCTTAGAACCCTCTCTTTCTTCTCCTAGATGTTCGCAATCACAAATTTCAACTTGAAAAAATTTTAAAATTTATTAATTCAAACCGCTCTCTAAAAATAAGTCATGGTAATTGTAAATGTAACTTTTTTTAAATGTCACCTTTATCAGTTCGTAAAATCTTGTCTGAATAACTTTTGAGGCACACCTGATATCCCCAAGACATTAAGCTAATCACAGAACACCAGCTGAACATCACTGTTCCAAAATTAGGGGAAATTTTTTCGAAATTGTGACTTCAAGGAAAAACATTAAAATGAGATTCTCTAAAGAATCCGCAGAATCTTCCCTGAAGGTTCCGAGTCCTCAAGATCAAATGCTTATGACCTATCCCAAACTCGACCTCCAAACCACAAGAATTATACGACTCGGACATGACCCTTGCAGTCTTCAATCAAATCCCAAATCGACCCATGACATTTCATTAAAGACCGTTAAATTAATTATGATTAAAACTAACGAACTAGAACACAAACGAAGCAAGGCATATATATTAATATATATATTAATGTTGGTATACAGAGATTTGTAAATTTACATATGTATATAAGCATGTAACTTATGCAGAAAATTTATGCATTTAATCATATGAATTTCTAAATTATATTTCTTTAGGCATTACATAAAACGATAATTTAATTGAAATATAAAATATTTAGAATGGCTATTCCTTTCAACCTGAAAAAAAAAGCCTACCAAAATAACTTAAGCATCAGGGATAAATTCAATAATACTCGTAGATTTCTTTACAAATGAAACACGCGTATACTACATGAAGTCTAAAAATATCTGAACAATAATTTTATTAGAGACAAGTCTGTGTCAGAAGAAAATAAAACAAAATCGAGCATTACGCACAGAATATGTAATGCACTCCAACATTACGAGTAAAAGAGACATCTTTCTCAAGCCAAAAATAAAAACATTTTATAAGTAACTTTATCAACCACCATATTATGGGGACTTTTTTACTATGATATTTTGTTGTGCAAACAGAAGAGGGTTAATAAATTAATAGTATAATCTTGTTACGTTACGTCATATTATTTTTGAATTTAAAGAACAGGGTGCCCATCATATATTCAGCGGATAAAGATATTGCACTCTACCAAGAAAAGTGACGCAACTCAAAAATGCAGTGCTTGAGACAGATCAACTTAAAGATAACAATAAACCATTGACTAGCATTGACATAAAACTGACAAAACTGACTCTTAAGTGGTGGATAATTTTCGAGATAGAGACGTGAAGCTTTTGTGTACGTAGAGGCACTTCATACACATTTTCCAATGATATAAACTCAAAAATATCATTTCTTTGATTTATGCCACTTTTCTTCCCGAGGTTTGATATGTTTTAAATAATACAAAATAAGAAATAGGCAAAAAAGACTGACTAGATTTTATTTAGCATTTCAAAGAATTTTATATTAATACACTACACATCAATGTGAGCACCATTAGTTGCTTGGAGAATATCAAGTATGTTCTGGATTTCACTAGAGAACGCACATTGCTGTTCCACTGCACAGTGTCATGTTATTTGTACACAAACATGATCCCTGTAGCCATTCGTAAAAATAAGAATAAATAAAATTCCTTAGACTAAAGATTAAATCCATATAAATTATATACTCTTACTTCATGAAATTATGTTTCGATTTAAGTTTGTAGTACGGAGAATAATTAACGGATACACACTGTATGATACCTAGCATTTTTTTTTTTTTCTGATGTAATTTAATGTATATTTTCTAAAATAATAAATGTGCAATTCGATTAAAATATAAATAGCTAGAAGTGAATAATTAAAAAAACATTATTATTATTATTTTTTTTTTTTTTAGAAGTGTCGCTGCTACTGGTTAATGTTACAATAAAAATGAAAGCATATTAGTAAAGAAAGAAAAGAAAAGGAGAAATAGTACGGTAATGTAGTTAAAATTTAAAAAAAGCTTTGTAGTAAAAAAAAAAAAGAAAATTTAAAGTTTCTTTTTTTTTTTTTTTTTTTTTTTTTGAGTATTTTTTAAGTTTTTTTAAAAGGCAAGAATAAACATCTGTTTCAAGAACTCTTTGCAGCAAAAATTGAAATACCCAGCACAAAATACAAAACTAAATAAAAATTTGAGTAATTGTTGCATTTTCTCTCTATCTTTTTTCTTTTTCTGTATGCTTTTTTAAAATTCCACATTGCTTTCAGCTTTCTCTCCCCCAGAAAATTGCTTAACCTCTAAAGATTTTTATCACGAATAGCAGAAAGTTTAACCTGCGAGAAAATATTTCATTTAAGGAAAATAATCTGTAAAGTTTCAAACATTATTTATATGGAAATTATACTACCCTGTAATGTACAATCCTAATTAATTTCTTAACTTCCAGAACAGCGGAATAACAAATACATTTCCAAGAAATTTTAAATGAAACATTCGACATACCTAGTAGTGTCTTATGTTAGAATTAACATAAAATACCAGTGGTATCAGACAAACAATTTATAATTTACAAAGTTTCCACGCATTTCTTGAATAGAACAGCGTTAATTAGTTTTCTAGCTTCCAAAAATGTAGAATAACCAATATATTCACAAGAATTTTTAAATGAAACATCCATCATAACTACCTAGTGTATGTATCTTTTAAAGTGTCAGGAAAACAAATATAAGGTTAACTAAAACCACGATCTCTTAGATTTCTGTTTTGTAAAATACTTCAAAAGGTAACGAATTTCACACACAAAAAAACTGTCAGCATCACCTTTAAAGGTGCTACACGATATATATCTCTCCAGTTGTGAAGTATCAGTTTGCTTTCATCTATGAAAATCAGGTAATTTATATTCAAGGTTGTTTCGCAATCTGGATTTTCTTGCACAACTTAGTATTTAAGTAGCAGACTCGTAAGATTCTTAATTTATTTCCCAGTTTTTTAAAGGTACGTGAAGAGAGGTGAAGCATAGAATTATATATATATATATATATATATATATATATATATATATATATATATATATATATATATATATATATATATATTACACAATTCTGTTTTTGGATAATTGAAGATGTTAACAAGCTTTTCCTAATATCGTACGAAAGTTGAATATTGCAAAAGGCATGTTTAGCAACTTGAAAAGAAATATTGCAGTCAGTTCATTGACATCTCTTATTAGATGGACGTTTTTCGTTTCGAATTTTCAAAATTTTCGTTCAAATATAACGACACAAATGAAGTAAAAAGTAATATCTGAGGTGTTTTTTTTTTTTTTTTTTTTTTTTTCTTAGTATGACAGTATTATTTCTTTCAGACAGCGATTTTGCGTTGTCACCATTTATAATATTATACTTTGAATGAATGTGCAAACATTTTTGTTTTTACTTAAAATATATAAAGTTGAAAGTTTGTCATTGTATCCGTCCGGATTATTAGATTTTATCAAAAATTGGTACACTTATTAATAAAGACATAACCTAGCTAACACCGTATTTTTTAGTTCCGTCGGATAATTGATTCAAAAGGTATTAAATAAAAATCTCATTTTAACTCTAAAATATTAAAAACATAAAAACAAATTGTTGCCAAAAATAAATAAATAAAAAGAACGTGCAAATAAATAATTAAATTAAATTTCGTGCTAAAGAAATGGAACAGCTTCAATATAGAACTTCTTGCCGAAATTTGAAATTTGGAACCGAAGTAGCTCGGACGTTCCCCGTCAAGATCTTTACACAATTGCGATAATCAATTTAATTCATGGTCAAAATGACAGCAGAATTTTAAAAGCCACTAAGGGGCTCCTATGCTAAAGCTATACCAAAGAAATTTTTAGAAATGACTATAATAACCGATGCTAGGGAATGAAAAACTGTTACTGCACGCCTTTATATGGAAGAATAAATTAAAATAGGTACTGTGTCATACTAAATTAAATTCTGATTTGTGCAGAATTTTATATCTACTTAGAAAATAAAATAGGCTTAATATTTTTTCTTTCAATGAATACACTCGTGATTATTTTCTATTTGTAAATTTATTATCATATTCTTAATAAGCTCCTACTGGACTGGCTAATGTACAATATAATTGGATCATTCATTGGAATTAAAATAAAGTAAGTATTGCGATTGTTTTCGTATATTTATGGAAGTTAATACTGGTCTATTTTTTTTTTTTTTTTTTTTTTTTTTTAATTAATAATGGTTATTTTTATTATAGTTATGTGTTAATTTATTTGAGTTCCTGTGAATTATGGTGGCAGTTTATCATCTGTTTTCCTTTTGCATTCCATTTCTTTTGTTACAATATATATAATAAATTTACTTAATAAACAAAAGGAAATTATCATTTTTCTTCGAACAGGATAATAGCAATTAACCGTTATCTAATTACTGCAAATAAATTTACAATTTTTCTTAATTTCCAAATGAATTAGCACTGAAAACAAATCTTGTCAACACATACTTTCTATCTTTATTTACTTATTTATTTCACAAGTGAAACAAATTCATAACACATCAACAAGATGAATACAATGATCAAGCACCAGGAAGGAAGATCAGAATTAATGAACTTAGAAATACATAATGAATATACATAATAACCAGAACTTTTCCTGTTTAACTACGCCATTGTGGATATCGTATTTCGAGTTTTCCTACACGGCATTATTTTAGGGATCATGTTTTGGTAATTTTAATGGATGTTTTAATGTCTTTATTAAAACTATAACTTTTTTTTTTCCCCATATCTTTTATAAAAGTGTCACCGGTTATTTAATTTAATTATTTATTAATCCATTTGGTTCTTGAGGATTCCAGTTGCATTTCCTTATCTGTTTTCCTATACATACTATAGTATTTTGTTACCACATTTATATATACTAGCAGGCTTCGCTGGGCACTATATTTAAAGGTTTTCTTTTTAACTGAATAATTGAAACGTTTAAATAAATATATTTCGATTGGCGACTATTTTCTTCACAGTTTTAGTATGGGATCTCCTTGAAAATAACAAACATTTTTTAAACTTCTCGAATCTGTGCAACAAAACTATTATTAAAACGAATATTCTCGAAAACTGTCAAATAGAAATGTTAATTCTATGAATATTCTGGAAACAGTTGAAGCTGTTACTCGATGAAAAGTCACTATTCGATGAATGGTCGAATTAGAGAACGCACGTAAGTCGTTTTCGCAGAAATCACTATAACGCGCGTATGTACGCTTCCGCACATGAAAAAAAAAAATCACTGGACAGCCCTACACCGCTGTGCATGAATCTCAGAACACACGAAACTCGGTTCCGCGGCAATCCCTATCACGCATGTTTAAACCAAAAAAAATCACTGGACACCCCTACAACGCTGTGAATGAATCTGAAAACACACGAAACTCGTTTTCGCAGCAATCACTGTCAAGCATGTTAAAACGAAAAAAACATCACTTTACACCCCTACCTCAAATCAATGAAAATCAAATAAACCAATCAAATCTCTCGTAATTCCTCATAAAGTAGCTCTAGTTCAACGTAAAATACACCCAAATCATTGAAAAAAAAAAAAAAAAAAAATCTTTTGTAATTCCTTATAACGTAGATGTAGTTCAATGTAAAATACACTCAAATCAATGAAAATCAAATAAACCAATCAAATCTCTCCTAAGATTCTCCATTCTGCGTCATTATAGAAATGTGAAGTTTTATTTTCATATTTTTATTAATTAAAAGAAAACTAATCAAAAATTCAAAAATCTGACTTCGATGTGCACAATGACCCTTTGGAGGGCACCTTTGTGTTAAATCCCGTGACTGTCCGAGCTACCGTTTACGAGAACAGTGAAATATACACATATATATATACAAATATTGCTCACTTAATAGTATAAGATATTTATAATATAATGAGTTAATATTCCAAAATTTAGCACATACGTGGGTTATGTAGTTTATAAACAGGCATAAAAGTTACTATTACATAATAATAGGTTTTATTAAGTAAGAAAGAAGATATTTTCAAAATGAAAAAAATTCACATAGAATTACAAATATAAAAGACTTTTAAATTAATAGCATAATAGCAGCCTTTTTAATTCGAATGTGAGAATTTAAATGGAATTGAATCGAATGGGATATTTTCAAAGTTATTTTTTCTTTTACCTGGTTTCATGCTAAGTGAATAATTTTTTGAGATGGAGATAAGTCATATTTGAAGAAAAAAATTTATCTAAATATACATATATAAGCATTATTATTATGAAACATAGCATTATTTTTACAATTTGGGAATTTATCTGCAAGGATAATAAGGAGATTAATTGCTTTTTCTTAAACAGCAATCCAACTTAAATGGAAATAATTATTTTTTTATTCGCTTGAATAAATATAATATAGATTTATTTTTCATTTACGTTATCATATAATAACTCGAAACGATAACTGCAACGTCGAAGCACGCTTTAGTGAGGTTTATAAAAATAAAAATAAAAATAATTAATTTATGCTTCGATACACAAAGAAAACAATAGATAATAAATATCACGGCGTTGACTATCTTGCTCACGTGACTATATTCAAATCAAATAAATTAATTTTCATCATTTTGCATATCATTCCCGTTTTCATTGTTGGAAATTCAGCCTCAAGCTTCAATTGAATCAAACTAAATCAACAACCATGAAAAGAAAGGAATGACATTAATAATGCATTTAAAATGCATATTGCTTGCTTAAATATTCTTTGAGATTTAGCTTCAAAGAAATATTCAGCATATAGGATTTTTTTTTTTTTTAATCTTTTAAGCAATAGTCTGTTTATTTAGATAGAATAACTGAAATGGATTTAAGTAAAACAATTGAAACGGTCCACTAAAAATTAGCCTAGATTAAAAGATTAATTTAATGTTCAACAGTTATTGAAAACCTTAATCCTGTTTAAGACTTGCGGAAATATTCTCCTATTATTAAAGATTACAACATTATTAAGAAAATGATTAATCTTTGGTACACACATAATTAATTTAAAATACTTACTAGATATTGCCTGAAGAAATTTCTTTAATGAATTACCATTGTAACTGCGCCAGCATTAGCTCCAAAAGAATATATATATATATATATATATATATATATATATATATATATATATATATATATATATATATATATATATATATATATATATATATATATAATTCTTTTAAAAGAGAAAAAATAATTCTAATTCCGTTTACAAGAGCTTTAGATGACTTTATACATACATTTTTAATTAAGCATTTTCCCTTCCTAAAAGCCATTTCTTTAATGTCCAGTTTGTAATTAAAAAAAAAAAAAAAAAAAAAAAATTACATTTACATTTTGGACATCATAATAAATTACAGTTGAAAGCTAGCTGCCATTACACCAACTTTAGCCCAGAAAAGAAAGATTGGTTACAATTTGAGCAAAATAAAATTTTCATAAATTCCGTTTGCAAGAACTTTGTCAGGTTTTCTACATTTATAATCAAAGATATTTTTTTATTTTATTTATTTTTTAATATTCTTTCTAGGAGAATTTTTTTCAAATTACAGTTCATAGCCAAAAAACAGAGAAATAAAATTTTATTTACAATTTCCGCATAATAATAAATTCTAGTTAAATTCCATATAATTTATTGAACAGAATTTTGTGCGCTTTGCTTACATATTATAAATTTAGCAGTTTTGCTGGATTAATCAATGAATCAATGCAAAGAATCAACCCATAACCGTTTCACTGTGTTTACAAATGGAATAAAGTTTTTTTTTTTTTTTTTTTTTTTAAACTTCACTAACAAAAATTTAGATAATTAAACTACCTTATATTTAAACATAATTATAGGAAAACGATAAATTTATAGAATACCTTTCTTTTTATATTTTTATTAATATGTTTATGAATAACAAAAATTTTTGTATTAATAAATATTTTATATCACATATATTTGAATAACATAGGGAAGTAACTTTTTATATATAACACATAGTAATGAACCTTTCATAAGCTAAATTAAACGTTATATTAATTATTATTATCATTATTATTATTAAGTGTCACTTTATTGTAAGTAATTCTTCCATTAATTGTAATTGCTATTAATGAATAATATAATTTAAGGCTAAACCCGTTAAATAAGAACATAAATATAAATAAAACCCGAAATTTCATGAGTTCTATATCTTTACTTATTAACCCTTTCATTCCGCGTGATGCCAGTTTGAATCATAACATTTCAGATTTTCTTTCTTACCATCTAACACTCCCACTGATTCAAAATGAACAATATTAAAATGTATATACATTTTCCCATCGAAAAATATATACTTTAGATGATTTCACTATCCTTGTTGATAATTGAAAGTATATTTTACTCTATTCTGATAATAATATCGGAATCAGTTTCCTATTTCGGGCAATTTAAGTGAATTAACTGTTTGAAATATTTTTATTTTATTTTTTAATGTTTATAATTAGTATTTTAATTACTTGCAATATGTATTTCTTCCAAAATTTTGATATTTTTATTTATTGAAAAGTTATAATTTTAAATGGCATCATTGGTTATATTAAACATAAATAAACACCTCTCAGTTCCTTTGCTAGCTATATTAATTCGTACTCTGCTATTACTCCTTATTTAAAAAAAAATATATATATTTATATATATTACATTTGAAATAAATTTATGACTAAATATAAGATTTATAGTTTTATGGAAGGAAAAAATTGGGAATGAAAGGGTTAAAGAAAAGATTTATGCTTGGATATCTGTTGCATGTTAACAATACATAAACATTTTATTAAAATTGTACTAATTATTTCACGTGACTTGTAGTAATATTTCTCTTAATGCCGGAAAAACTCTACGAGCATATTCTTTAAACCTTTTACACGCCAATGTTCCTTAAATGTGACATGGATTTAAAAATTTATTTAAAAATTAAATATCATGAATACTGACTTGGAAAAATTATCAGATATAATGAAAAGATGACTTGATTTTTGAAAGAGAAATTACAGTTCAATCATAAAAGGGGAAATGTAAAAAAAAAAATTATAAAAAAGACCTATTTTACAATTTTCCCTTTTACCCCACAATTTAAAAATTCACATAATTTAGAAAAATAAGCAAATGCTTCTGAAAGTGGGGTTGGCATGTTTAAAATAGATTACATTATTAAAATGAAACAAAGTATAATAATATTAAAAAAATAATAACATGAAAAAATAATATTAAATATAATAATATTAAATTAATAATATTAAATATATTAATCTTAAATTATGTTAAAAAAGAAAAATACACATTTTAATGATCGAGTTCTTTAAACTAAAGCATTAGAAGGCAAAATATGTAAAAAATTAATTTAAATTACACCCGGATGTTAATGCGGCGTGTAAAAGGTTAATTTTAAATTATGATTACGAATAGCAGTAATTTCGATAACCACTATTCTAAGAGTAATCTGTAACCAAATACAATTTTTTTTTTTCTTTTGACTTAATAGCTTAATTTTCCTTTAATTTGTTTATTGAATAAAACAGTAGTAGACGGCAACGTAAATGAGGAGGTTTGGCAAAAGGCTATTAAGTTTACAACGTTTTTGAAAAGAACATTAAAAGCAATATAGATTTAACATATAATGAAATGCTTATATTCTTCCAGTTCGTAATTTGGTTGATTACGATGAATATTAAATGACTGAATACTAATGATTTATAATAATGGCAATTATAAGTTGATAAAAATTGAACTCAGTAAGGGGAAACACACAGTTAAACTTCTGAAAACCGTTATGATCTTAAGCGATGTTGTAAGCGTATTTAAAGATATTTTTCCGCATAATAGTCCTTTTATGATGCATTAGAATGGTTATTTGTTTAAATATAATAATACAAACAATGATACTATTAAACGCTAACATGCCTTTATATTATCAGATTCTTTTCTACTTTTTTTTTTTTTTTTCCTTGCAAGTGCTTCCGTGTTTTTAAATCTACAGAATAACGAAATAGCAATTTAAATTGGAAAAAAATTTCTGCTTACGATATTTAAGGTATTTACTACCATGATTATTAGAAATGTGTGCCTGGGAACAGCATATTAAGAAGATTGTAATAGGGATACGTAAAAATATAGTTTAAAAGACTAAAAAATATAGTTTACAAGGTTCACATTGAGAACTTCAACCAATGTATTGTATTAAGAAATTCTTGATATTTATTTTCTTCGTAGTGGCGTTGTTATGCAACTAAACCAGTTTGTTGTGGCCACCACAAAACTTTCTTCTATATAAATTGACGCAGAATATATTTCTTATTACAATTATTATTTATCAAAATTATATTCCATGGTGAATGCGGACGATTTTCATCTCAAAGAAGTATAACACGAAATATTCAAAGAAAATTCATTTTCTGCTATACAAAAGATATCTTAAGAAATGCGTTATTATTATTATTATTATTATTATTATTATTATTATTAAAAAGGAAAAAAGTAATAACTTTGTATCAAATTATCGCAGATCTATGGTCCAATCGTTCGTTTTAAAGAGGATTGACAGAAGATACCCATACTGAAAATGTTTACCCCCGAGGGATATTCCCCTCCAAGAAGGGAAGCAATGCCTTTACATTAAAAAAAAAAAAAAAAAAAAAAAAAAAAAAAAACTGTTTAACTTTTACTATTATAAATATATATATATATTTCAATTTCACTTAAAAAAAAAAAAAAAAAAAAAATTAAATGCATTTTCCGCACTTTATAGATTAAAAATAAAATATTAAAAAATAAAAAGATATTTTTTTGGAAAACAAGAACGCGTGTAACGATTGTGAATTTTCTGAATGTGAAAACAGAGTTTAAGAAAATACGTTAGCTAATGAGCAATTCTGTTAACAAATAAAAGAGGATTTGTCTGCCGGAAAAACGAGAAAATTGAAAGAGCTTAGGGAGGAATCTTAAGCACAAAAACTAATAAAATTTTACAGATATTGCAAATCAGTTACTTTAAAGTCGAATGGTACTCTCCATTTTTCTACATACGAAAATACATTTGCTAAAACGTTTTACAAATTTATTCAAAATATATATAAAGAAAGAAAAACTGCTTGACATTTTGTAAAATTGTTTATGTAACGTAGTTCTCGTCACGTCACATCATGATTACAACCTAACGATAAAATCAGTTCTTCAGTAATTGTATTAGGTAATATATAATAGTTTTTCTTGACTTCCTCATAGGTTAACAACGTATTCCGCAACTAGAGAGATGGAAACGCATATCGTTTACGAGGACCGTTGACGTAAAATTGACAGCATACGTTAAAAAAAAAAAAAAAAAGTTTTTTTTTTTTTTTTTCCCCGATTCAATTTCCCTATTGTGATATTTGATAAATCTATCTTCCTTTTTTCCCTCTCCAAAGCCAGAGCTTCTCTTCCTCTCTCGATTTCCCTGTCCGGTTAAGAAGATAGATAACTATCATCATCATCTGACCTTTTAAAACAAAGCAAAATTACATTTTTAGCGATAAAGCGCACGATTTCAACATAAATCTGTCAGTTTCTCCTCAAACGCTGTAAATCAATCATTGAAATCAAGTTTGTAAACTTTGATATGCTAGATTTTTACGGGATATAAGCTGTCTAAATCGAAAGTGCTGCCGATTTATTTTACACTATACAGCATATTATAACGCGTAGTACACTGGGCAATAGATTGTTATATGTTGAAAGATTATCTTTTTTTTCCCTCCTTAATTTATAAGATTTGTATTTGAAGTTTTCATGGGAAAACCGTTGTTTTTCTTTATTTTTTACCATACATGAGTGAAAGCTTTAAAATAGGATGAAAAATCACGAGTTATGTATTGGTTTTACATTCATTATCATTTAGCTTCAAGTGTATACAATGTAGATAAAATACTTATTAGTTCAAGAGAATAACATAACCTTTTACGTGTATTCTCGCTTAAAAATTAGACACGTTCGCAGTGGACTGGTTGGTTAAGATCAATCTGATAAGAATACCGAAAGTGAAGTGGCGTTGACTTTAGTCATTTTTTGGGTGGTCATTGTGTTCTCTCTTTTCTCGACAAGTCTTCGAAAGACAAAGGGTGTGGCGGTGTCTGATTATCATTAGCGGGCCTCTATGGAGAGAGACGACACAGGATGAAATTACGCTACGGCGCATGATCATAGCAGACATTTTTATTTTTTCTTTCTATCAAACTGGGTTTTTGTAGAAAAACTCGAACATTTCTCAGATGAATATCAACAACAAAAAACTTACAGATATTTTTGCTCTTTTGTACTAAACTTTTATTTCAGCTATAGATTTGAGAACAGTGCTTTTATGACATTAAAAATACTTTTAAATGTGGATGATAGTGAAAAACGTTTTCAAGTCAATAGTTGACTCACTATTGACGCCTCTCTCCTTGTAGGCTCTCTAGTCATCATATGCTCGACTTCGCGCTATTGACGCCTCTCTCCTTGTAGGCTCTCTAGTCATCATATGCTCGACTTCGCGCTCATATTGTTGAGATATATAAGCCCAAAAGCCATCCCAGTATAAAAATAAGATGGCAATCAAGTCACGTTGGATCCCCACTATTTCGACAAGAACAGGATCTAAACGCCGTCACCTAGCGCCTACGGGATCGGGTCTAATAGCCAACCAGGGAAAGTTTGTCACAACAATAAAATAAGTTATGCATGTGCGCGAATTTTGAAATGTTTTTCTCACAGTTGGTGGCATTTTAATTTAAATCGGATATGGTAGCGCATTATTTGTTTGCGTGTTTGTTTTTCCCTTTTTCAACTCATACAAGTACATTGAAGAAGTTCTGTCTAACTGAGAAAACTAAATTCGATCTTAAAATCCAACACAAGAATATTGTAATTACTTAAATGTTACTACTTCAGACTTTTTTTTTTTTTTTCTGTTTACCTCTTTCATGATGATTAGCTTTTATTATTATTTATCACTTTCTATATCATATTCATAGCTTAAGACCACCAACAAGCTTGATGCGCTCATTAGAGTAGATTTAGACATTAAGTTCAACTGCAGCAGTAATCGTGACGTTACCACCAAGTTAAGGAATAGAGATATCAAACTTAAATATGTCCCCCTCCTCTTCTCATTAAAAGAAATTAAAAAAAAAAAAAAAAATGGCCTCAGCACGTATGTTTATTTATTTATTCACACACCTGGGTACAGGATAAAGAAACAGATTATGAGACCGGATTTCATCGTATTGTGTACTTTTCGCACGCCTTTTTTTTTTTTTTTTTCCCCTTTCAAATATTTAGGATGGCTCTTTTTCCTCTTGTTTTGGATGGCCACGCAGCATTGATTATAAAGCTCAACTCTGTTCTGACATAATTTCCAATTAACCGAGTTCGCTGTTGATAAACGAAACGGTAGGTAGAAACTGTTGGTAGGAGGGGAGGGAGGGGAATCCGTTTATACGCCAGCTTAAAAGTAGCATTATGGTAAAGAAAAATGGTTTACAAAGGAAAAATAAGTCTGTGCTGCATTTTTTTGTTGTGTTTAGGTCATCAGTTGAAATATCTGTTAACAAAAAAATCGTATTTTTGTGGAAACGAAATGCAGTGAAAACCTGCACAAGAGGGCTACATATTACATACAATCATAGCCCGTTATGGGGGTGGT
This sequence comes from Salticus scenicus, assembly GCA_963930645.1. NCBI lineage: Eukaryota > Metazoa > Arthropoda > Arachnida > Araneae > Salticidae > Salticus > Salticus scenicus. The sequence goes on along the minus strand of OZ005653.1, from coordinate 75,269,102 downwards.
GTTTTAAAAGGGGTTGTTCAGAAGGTCTAAATTCAGGCAACAAATTTTATAAATCAAATGACTTTAATTAATAAAATTTACGTTATTTGCTTATATAATTTTGTAATAAACATTAATGCATATTAATTTGCTTGAATTAAAAAAAAAAAAAAAAAAGAATAATTTTGTTTACAAAAACTTCGTATATATATACTAAAACAAATTGTTCAGATGAGCATTATTTCTAACGGGAGAAAGGAGTCTATAAGAGCATTGCTTCCGTCCTGAACCTTTCTCCAGGAGGTTTCAATATTTAATATGGACATCTTTAAAAATGACTCGTCAGTATATTTAAAAAGATTGGTTGAATCACTGATCTGTGATCATACAGAAAAAAGTTTTGTGATGGCCAAACATACTAGTTTTTGTGAAGGGATTCAAGTTCCCTGGTTTTTGTGAAATGTCTGTTTTAAAATCACAGATCATTATGATGGTTCTGTTTCGTACTAAAAATTTCTTAGATAGACAAGTGTAGGGTGTGCGAATTTTTGGCTTGGCAATATAGTCGAACGTCGTTAACGAGAATCTCAAGGGGGATAAAAAAATTGTTCATGTTATCAGTAGTTTATGCTATCAGTAACTAATCTTCATATAAGTAAACCAATCTTCATTTTGACGGGGACTGTAGAAACAGTTCATGTTAAAAGTAATTCACGTTAACGAGGTTCGACTGTATTAAATATTTTAAGCGAGGAAAAGAAAAATGAGGCAATTGTCGTGGTTTCGTGCTCTAATGAGAACAATTCTTGTTGTACAACACTGGCTCTCAGAAATATATTCTTTTTTTTTTTTTTTTTTTTTTTTTTTTTAAGTTACTTAAGCTCATGATCAACAACATAAATCAACAAATAATAATCAATATCTTAGCAAATTCCTCTTCAAAAATTAAAGAATAAATTGCTTCTTGTATAATGATGTGAAATTCAATTTCTTTTTACCTATAGAGGCAATCGTATATTTATTAAAGTATTTTTAAAAAAAATTTTCATAACCTCTACTTCAGGATAAATCATTAAAGCAAGAAAATACCTTCAGATCCTTTTTGGCGAAGGACCGGATATAACAAAGTCTACCTTTCTCGTGAAGTTGACATAACTTCATCAAAAGGCTCGACTAGAATGATTATTTCACTCCTTCACCCTGGAGGCAGGCTATCAGATTGGGTAACAGCCTCTTTATAAAGAAGGACGCTACAATCAAACGAATAATAATAAAAAAGAAAAAGAAATGCACTCAGTATTTCGCAAATGACGAGAAGATAGTCAGTTCTCCCACCACGGTCATCAAACCGTACAACAAAGACCGTTGCTCTCTCTTCAAAGATGAAACAAAGCTTTAATAGCCAATTACATCTGACGCTTCCCATTTGAGAAGAGAACCGAAGAACCCAAATATCTATATAAAGTAGTCAAAAGTTAAAAGATTTTTTTTTCTTCTAATAATATCCAAAAAGTTATGCTAATATCACCAAAATATTCACAAGACTTGAGTTTATTTTTGAAAAATAATATGTTGCGGCATTCACACAACTTTCTCTGCATTTATATAAAAACATATTATTTCAGTTTAAGGTGTAAAACAAGTAGTACTGTAAGTGCCTGAAATTACTTTTAAAAACTTGTTCAACTCATTTTGAATAGTATTCGACCCATTTTTGGTTCTATTGACTATAAATTGTACACATATTACATAGCGTATTAAATTTAACATAGTATGAAAAAAAAAAAATAATAATAATAAGCAGAAAATAATGAAAAGTTTTACTTCTTCAAACAATATACTAAAACTAACATTAATGTCATCCATAATAATCACAAGCTTTGCCATAATTTCTGAAAAAGAAGATGAAAGCGTTTCGATAATTATTATTACTAATATCGCCAAGTGATCAATACTCGGCCAATTTTTTAATTGAGCACTTAAATAATAGATACAGATTTGTTAATTTCCTCCTTTTTTTTTTTTTTTTTTTTTTTTTTTTTCAATTTTTGTGCCCTTCATTTCAAAATTTTATTTTACCGTTTGTTTTTTAATTTTGTAACCTTCCCTTTTTGCGTTTTTACCTCCTTATTATTATTATTTATTTTATTTATTTATTTACTTTTTAACTCCGCCCACTTTTTAGTTCCGACCTTTCATTTTCAATCATTGTGTGTGTTTATTCATGAGAAGTGTCGCCAGATCTGGCGGATGTTTTAACCAATATCACCAGTGAATTTGAAAAGTGATATTTTATATACATAATAGACGATAAATCTTTGAAGTGATTAGGCAAATGTTACAATTAAAAAATATTGGTGATTATTGAATAAATAATCCGCCAGATCTGGCGACACTGTACACGAGTTCGTCTGAGATTAACCGTTTCAAATATTTTTGCGAATTTTTGCATTTTATGGTGTTTATTCAAAGTTTTGTACTTATTATTGCGCAATATGCTCATTTTTAAAATTTAAATTTTGTCTTCCTCAGTGATTGTTAAAGATACAGTCATCCATCTTAGTACATAAATAGCAATTTACATTTCGAATTATTGATATTTAAAATAGAAATTCATCGATATTTAATAAAGTTATTTTGAGAGACCCTTATATATCTTTAAAAGATTAGATTATGATTACTTAACGCATTCCCTCACGCAAATCTATTGACAAACATAGCCGAAGAATGAATCAGTCGCACGTGCGACTCTGTTGTACCTACAATATTAGTTCACATAGTTGAAAGAATCTCTGGTTCTAGGTGGGCAGTGGTGCAGACATATCTTGCAAAGTATCATACAAACATGGGTCAAGAAATTTCTATCTTTAGTAAGACATCGGCAAAATATTTTAACTAAGTGTTATATTTATAAAGCCGTGCGAAAATTCTAAAAATAATTCGAAATCTGAAGAAAATGAGGAGACATTTTAAAACAAAAAATATTTCTTGCCAAATTCAATATTTAATATATAGTGTGTCCCATAAATCTGTAGGTGTTTTAAAAATGCATAACTATTGAATAGAATTGATAGAATTAAACGCGGTTAGTAAAAAAACCTTCTTGTAAAGGGGGACTTTTTTTTTTTTTTTTTTTTTTTTTCTTGTAGAGAAAAATATATAGTTAAATTTTTTGTCGACGGTAGTTAGACTAATAGTTAAATTTTTCCCACGGATGTGAAAGAAAAATATGCAAATGGAAGTCCTATAAATTGCACAAGTTTGCGATTAGATCAGTTTGTTTCTTATTTTGCCTTCTATTTGTGCATACACGAAGTTTTAATTGCGATGATGACTTGGTGGATAAAGCGTTATTGGTGAAGATGTTTTCCCTCAGGTAAGAACCGCCGACTGAAGGTGCAGTTAGCAGTGTATAACTCGTTTGCAAACTGTGATTTGTGGTGACGACGGACACATGGAATAGGACTTGTATGCCTGTAAACATTGGCATGCGAATAAGTATAGGTTTCTCATGAAAATGTGTGATCTGGTCACGCACAACGCCCTCTATCGATATATAGCTTAATTATTATTTTATCTTTACGAAAAAAAATCCACCTTCACGAGAATGATTTTTTCGCAAACCGTGTTCAATTCTATCAATTTATTCAATACTTATGAATTTTTAAAATGTGTACAAACTTATGGGACACCCTGTACATATAAAACTGTATGTTTACCTTGCGTATACCATATATGAACTTATATTAAAATATAAGGTCTTAAATTGGATAATTTAGATTTTTATTCTCAGTGTTATTATATCCAATCGAAAGTGGTAATTGTCAGTATTTCATCTATTATCTTTAAAGGGACAAAGATGATGAAAATTATCAAATTCGATATAGTTAAAAATACATCTATAGTTACAGTAAAATGCGAGACTATGTAACAGTTTTAGAATAATATCATTTCACGATTCCTGAAATAATATTTACAAAGTATAAAATTTTAATTTTTTTTTTTTTTTTTTTTTCAAATTTTGCAATAGCTAATTACTTAAAATTCTCTTTGCGAATTTCTTCCAATTCCTTTAAAATTTTGTATAAATCTCAATCAGTTTATTAGTCCCAGAATTGGGTATTTATTTTGAAATTAAGTAACCATTACCTTAATTATGAATTTTTAGATTTGGTTATATGACAAAAGATCATGACATTTCCACATAAAAAATTAAATGCTTAGTTATGTTTAGCTACATATGCAAAGTGGAAAATTTAGAATAATTTAGAATTTGCATGAAGAATTTTGAAATCGGACATTCTTTTGCATTTTTTTTTTAAATAAAAAGCGGCCTATCAACCACTAAAATCAATCTTTGTTTTTACAACACAATGTATGCATAAAGATGACAGATGTCACGGTAGAGGTCTGCACGGGCCGGGCTTACGGCCCAAGCCCGAACCCGGCCCGGCCCTCGGACCGGGTTCGGGCCGAATTTTTGAATTTGCTCTCGGACCTGGCCGGGCCGGGCTCGGGCTTAAAAATTTTTTTCAGGCTCGGGCCGGGCTCAGTTTTTTTGTGTATGTTCGGGCCGGGCCGGGCCTGAATGAAATTTTCTCCGGGCCGTTTCGGCTTTCCTCGTTAATCAATGAAAAAGGAAAATGATAAAATATTTCTTCAGTCATTTATTTTACATAATTTTACAGGCTGGTATGTCGCATAAAGTTCTATTTTGTTAAAAAGTGTCTGTAGCTTCAATTTAATTGTCTATCTGTCTGTCTAACCGAAATCTGATTCTTCACAAATATTTTTAGCATGCCACGAAATTAATATATTTTATTTAAAGTAATATTACATGGTTTTCAAAATAGTATGCATGTAACTACCAGTTAGCGTACATGTACATAACAAAAGAAATTAGATATGTTACTGTGTATAAGGCTTTGTTTCTTATGATCTGTTGAGTTTATTGGTATAAAGGCTATAAATATCTTTCCGCTGCAACGTTTTCTCTAAGGCTCCTTTTCCTTTTCTCCAGTGGACAAACGTAGCATCATTTTTATCATGGGCAAAAGCAACTTTTCTATTGAATATGGTTGGATTAACATTAAAGTTTTGTTTACCGGAGCACAGAAAGATTCGGATACATTACGGTATATAAGAGAAAATAGTTGAAAGTGCATTTTTAGTAGTATTAACCATCTTAAATACGTTCCTATATTGTTTAATGAATGCTAATATTTTCGATTTGACTTTCTATTTGTCTTTGTGCCTTGTCTATAATAATGAAGTTCTGTTTATACATAATTATCTTGTAAAAGTTCAGCAGATTTGTTAAAGAACGTACTATTGTTTGGTTATATAAAACCTCTGCAAAACACATACTGAAAAACTTTTTCATAGAAAGGCTTTTGTTGTTGTTGTTGTTGTTGTTTTTGTTATTTTACGTATTTTTGAATCGGGCCGGGCCGGGTCCGGGCCTCGAAATTCCGGCCCGTGCAGACCTCTATGTCACGGCTGTATATGATTCGAGAAGAGATTAAAATTCCAAACAGCGATTAATTTTATTTACTTTGTCCTATTAAATTGTTAATTATGGTTAAGGTTAATTTTGTGCGGATTATACGTACTACAGCTACGCAATAGGCAGTTGGTGATGGTCTGGAATTCACCTCTAGGGGGGATCCGGAGACAGCGTTATTAAATAATATCTCTTTTTTTTATGACCAATCTAAAGATATAATCCTAATGCATTACTTACTAACAATAACTTAAAACATCTTTCATATTGAAAATAACTATTACTATATCTGATCTCATTACATTGAGCTTCACGCCTATAGTATTAAATCTGATTTTTTTTTTTTTTTTTTTTTTTTTTTTAAGAATGTGTTTGAAGATAATGTTTCTTTAGTGCATGGAGCATTAAGTAGGAGTATAATGCAACAATGGTTGTCTTGGTTAAGATCTGTCCTTGGTTTAGACTTTAGTTTTAAGAGCATGACACATACTTACTAAACAATAACATACTGTCAGTGAGCTATATTCACACTCAATAAAGATAGAATCAATAACTATTTATGCTCTCTTGTAGATATAAGACAACAAAGGAAGCTCGGGTTTACGAGACAAAAATAAATAAGTAACGAGATTTTTTGTCGATTGAAAAGATATGCACAAGGTTATAAAGCCACTCCCCTCCTTGCCCCCTAATAAAAGGGAGATTTTTCTTTTAAGACTCATTCTATGCTAATTTTGTAAATGCGTAAAAACACATTTATATAGTACCCCAGCAAGAAAAGTGACACGAGTTTAAAAAGGGCAATTTTGAATTTATGTGAATGAAAAAAAATGTGTATGTAATATTTCAACGTGCACGGAAACCGCTACGTCTCTTCTATCTTGCAATTTATCCACCTGAGAGGCAATTGTATCAGTTTAGGATAGTAAATCTTTATCTTTAAGTTGATTTTTCTCAAATAATGTATATTTGAAGAACACATACATATATATATATATAAACAAAACGTATAGTATTACAACATGTGTAAAGATAACTTTTATAAAATCCCCCACCCTGAATTTAATTAAATATTATTTTCCATAAAATCTTTAATATTCAATCGCATTTAGAAATTTTTGGACTGTGAACTCAAACTCATTACTCATAGATAGTTTTTAATTTTCTAAAATCGATTAAAAGTACTTAGAAGGAAGTCTTCATAGGCACAAAAAATTTTGAAAAAAATACAGATTACTCTCCTAATGAGGTTATGCATGTTTATAAAAAAAAAAAAAAAAAAAAAAAAATTCCGGCGGAATCACACTATATATCGCTCGTAAAAAAAAAAAAAAAAAAAAAAAAAAAAAATCCGCTTCTTGGCTATTTATAGCTCATTTACTTCATACACTTTTATAACTACAATTTTGTCTTACATATTTATAAGTAAACCTAACTATCGAATTATACATCCTTTAGTTTAACGTGAAATACTTAAACTAAGCTTAAATTTTACTTGAACTTTAAATATTATGACTTAAAGTAAAACAGTACTACATAATAAATTTAAAAAAAAAAAAAAAAAACGTGCATAACTGTTTCGTTTGGAAATGAAACAATGGCAAGTGGTCGGCAGTCACTTATCAGTGCGCTATTTTGTGTATTCGAATAATACCGATTTTACAATCAGTAATTTAGACCAAAATTTAAATTGATAAAAATTGTTTCAAACTTAAATTTAACTCTCAAATATAGTATAGATTACACATATCTATTTATATATTACACATTAATATTGATGAAATTTTACACTTTTTTTTTTTTTTTTTTTTTTTTTTTTACTTTTTGCTACACTGGTTAGATAAAATATACCAAATAACTTTTTTTAATTCTACGTACCAAATTAATTTAAATAAGTTTAACTTAGAAAAATGCATTTGTATAACTGCAATTTTTCAACCATGTATCTTTTGTTAATTTATTCAAACCTTAAACCAAATTCTAATTGAAAAATATAAAAAATAAATAAAATTTTTAAGCTTTTTATGAGTTTAAAAAAATACACAGATCAGGAGTGGGAGTAAAACAGGTCTTTGGATTAGCAAAAATGTACAAAAACAAATTTATTTGGCTAAGCATACGTTTTGTTATTGAAAGGTGCTTCCTTAGAAGATTTAATTCTACCCCAATGCTTTTTATTTCTTTCATTTTTTCTCTACGATTAGTTGCATTTTCTATTTGTTTCTTCCAATGATACATATATAATTATTTTGATGTTTCACATAAAATTTTTATGTTTCTTTAAGAGGCAATTAGGTAGTATACTTATCGGAAATTTCATCGGAATTTTGCGATATTTCAATAGACGAAGAATATGCATCATCATAAATGCTTTCAAATTTTTTATAATTTACATATTACACACGCATATGTTTTTTAATATTTCAGCAATGCTATTTTTTAATTTAATTTCTTTTTCTGTAACATTTGTTAGTGCCATATTATTATTATTATTATTATTATTTTTTTTTCATGTATTGTTTACACAGCATCCAAACAACATTGTACGTGTTAATTTACAAAGACATTTTCTTCAATAAAAAAATAAATTTAATTTTTCAAGTTGTAAAATTTATTAACGCTAAATAAATGTAAAAATAAATATTTGCAGCTTGAAAAAAAAAAAAAAAAAAAAAATACAGAAGTTTTTTTTTTTTTTTTTTTTTTTTTTTTTCAATAACCAATTAAAAAACTAAAGACAGGTATGACTTAAATGTGTATTTCGCATGCAATTTGAATATTTGCAAGTCGCAAGATAATTTTTCTTTTCAAAGCTAAAATGAAATATTTTTAATAAAAGGCCACATGAATATACTATACAAGCTTATACGAGAAGCAGGCAACTCTTCCACTGATTATTTTCAAACTATATTCACGCTTTTCAGAAAGATCTGTTTCGCAAGAAATTGTTAAACGCATTAAACTTACTTGCATTTGGAGGGAGAGGGTGTTACTCGCCAATCGCGTGCAATTTTTGTCTTTTTCCGCCAAATATTCGAAGTTTTTTTTTTTTTTTTTTTTCTTTGGTAGACTTTTTAGTGGGATTCCGCCGATAAATTTGACTCATCTTGTATAACCTATGCAAGTAGTAATAACTCTTTAATTTTTTTCACAATATTCTGAGTATGCGCTTTAAGGAGACTTTCCTTGTTAGTTAAAAAGAGAGAAAAAAAAAAAAAAGCTCTTTTTATATTTCAACTAAAAATCTTTTGACTTTTCATGTGTTGGAATTTGAAATTGACAGCTCGCAATTTTTAAAATATCACTGAAAAGTAGTTTGAAAATAAATAAATAAATAATAATTGAATAAATAAATACATTTTAATATTTAAAAAATATATCTCAAACAGATTTTCAGGAAACATAACTAAATACCCTCCCAATTAATTATATATAAAAAAAGTCTTTATTTAAATTAGTCTGTTTGTTTGGCAGCTACAGAGTCACAGACAGACAAGTGTACACACAGCAGACAAAGACTTCAAACTTATAACACTTTTTTTTTGTTAGCCAGGAGTTAAAAAAATGCTTTCAAATATTAAATTACTAAAATCCATGTCTATTTTCGAGGGGGGGGGGGTCACGGTGACATTTTTATTGTAAAATTTGTAATTTATTAAACATTTTACGTAAAAGTTGAAGGTACGCAGTCATGATTTCCTCTGATATAGTCATTGAGTTATTTAATTCCTTTTCAAAGCTGTTTTTAGTTCTCGAAGTAATCCCACAAAAGATTTTGACCATGATACTGAAATAATCCAATGTATGAAAAAAACCAATTATTTGGGAGGCTTCCAATTCCTGAAATCAGAGTAAAGTAATCGTCATCTTCCTGACACGTCCAACAGGGGTTAAATACCTGTCACCAGTCAGCTGTTGGCAGCAAAGTGCTCCGATATCACAAACTGATTCAGACTCATTGGGCGTTTTCATTTATACGCGTGAATTGTTCACTTGACAAACCTGTCATCTTCAGTGATGTTCATGTGTGGTTTGGATTCCTTTCCGCGATTTTAATTCACGGTGTTGTCGGAAGCAGATGCCATTAGCGAGATGACAAAGTAGCAGGAAGTATTCCTGGGTGAACACTTTTAAATATGATGACTCTCAAATTTACTTCTTTCAATTCAATTGCCAACAAAAGAATTCTCCAATGATAAACCCAAAATCATAAGTTAAAACTTCCGCACTACACTCTATAATTTACTGGGTGCGTCATTTTTCTTTTGAAAATGATTAGCTCTCAAGATATCTCACGCAAGGTTAATTATATAAAGTCAAAATAATTTCTCTCATTTTAATAAAGCAATGACGACAAATAAAAAGCGACAACTAAAGAGATAAGAAATGTTTTAGGAGACATTTTTTACCAGCATTCTTTAAATTATGCTCTCGGATATCCGAGGATTGAAATGAGTTGCTTGGGTTTAACATCACTACGCAGTGGACAATTGGCGATGGTCTGGGATTCACCCATAGTGGCGGTTTGGAGACATTGCCATCACAATTTCAAAATCCAAGTTTTGAGTAGTATAGTAGGTTTAACGTTGATACGTAGTTGGAAACGCTGTGGGATTTCCAATAGGGGTAGTTCAGAGGTATGCCATCACAATTTTAATCCTCCACTGAGAAAACTCAACCTTCTAGAGATTTTTCTTTAAACTCATTATTTACTTAGCTTTTTTTTTTTTTTTTTTTTTAATAAGTTCTACTATAAAATCTGTACTGATAAGTATAATGGATTTAAGTCCAAAAATGGCGGTTTTGAGTTAAGTACATTGTCAGACTCAGAAAATAATTCTCTATCGATTGGTATAAAGGATTTAAGTCTATGTCATTTAGTCTCTGAGAAAATCCATTAGTAAAAAAAGATCAGAGTCAGAAATTTAGCATTAATTTATGGTATAAAATATTTAATTCAATTTTTTCCCGTTATTAAATGAAGGTTGACAATCATTGAATGGTATAAAGGGTATAAGTCAACGAAATCCCTTTTCGATTCTTCTGATTAGATTTTAATTAGTATAACTTTATTTTTCGTCTCCTGAAAAATCAAGAATATGGACTTAAATCCTTTATACTTATCAGTACAGAAATGGTGTTTCGGCTTTCATCTCTCTATATTTTCAAGATGTTTTGCTTAAACCGTAGCAACAAAAAGGCAACATATATTAATTAAAAGTGTGTTAGGAGTTCACGATTTATATACACCAATATTTAATTGCAGAAAAATGTTAAACTACAAAAATCATTAAAAGATAACATTAAAATAAATGACTTTTTTTTAAATAAGTTTTATAGAAGAAGATCGAGTAACAATAGCCACAGATAAACTATCACCCTTCCGTTCTTTTGAACCCAAAACTTAGGGATTTTCTTAGTTTACATTTGGTAAAAATTCCTTTACTATACCCGTACTACACAGTTATGTCCTTACAACGTAAAAACACATTGCATCGTGAATTGATGACATAGGGGGCATGTCCTACTACACAATAACATCTCAGGGATGTTGTACACATATGGAAATGTCCTCTATTTGAGACACTAAATACAACATCTCATCGCTATTACACTGGCGCATGCATGGGGCATTGCAATAGTATAGCCGTTTCAGGAACATACTTTTCACAGCCCAAATAGATTACATAACAGAAAACACTGCGTAAAACGCTATAGCAGTAACATGTTATTCATTTGTGACATTAAATACAACATCTCATCGATATTACACTGGTACATGAATGAGGCATTGCAATAGTATATCCGTTTCAGGAACATACTTTTCACAGCCCAAATAGATTACATAACAGAAAACACTGCGTAAAACGCTATAGCAGTAACAGGTTATTTATTTGAGACATTAAATACAACATCTCATCGATATTACACTGGTGCATGCATGGGGCATTGCAATAGTATAGCCGTTTCAGGAACATACTTTTCACAGCCCAAATAGGTTACATAACAGAAAACACTGCGTAAAACGCTATAGCAGTAACATGTTAAACAAATGTGCTAAATGAATTAAGAAACTTTTAAATCCCCACCACTCAAAAAACAAAAAAAAAAAAAAAAAAGGCTCCTGAAAATTTTAATAGCCAAGGCTATTTTAATTAAGCAGTAAGCAGACATAGCTATTTATTCAAACAATCGTTTTCGATTTGCATGTGGGGGGAAAATAAATATAGAAAATGGATACAGGAAATAAAAAGTGATTTCTAATAAGTGGTTGTCAAACAATCTTGTTTGATTTCTATGTTCTGCACAAAAAGAATCTATCACATTTCTGTTTTGATGTATCAAATAATGTATATTGAAATCTCTAATTCTTTAATTTAAATGTTTTTTCGCGTAACACTAAATTTGCACTTGCTTCAAGTCGAAGATAAACTCAAAGTGGTATTGGGTTTCTCTATAGTGTACATTTCCATAAATTTAATAAATCAGATATTTTATTAGGATTTTAAGCATTTATGTACCATTCTTTTGCTAATTTAAGAACTCACAAATTCTATTAAAATTTTTGCATTTATATACCATTTATAAAGTCGCTAATTCACGAAGAGCAGAAGATTTATCCCATTTTGATCAGGGAGTATGGAATTTTTTTTATTTTGTTTAGAGTTTTATATTATAATTATATTAAAATGCTCATGAATAGGAAATTACTATTTACGATAATGCAATTATTGGGTAGCTATAATTTTCTGTATTTCTAAAATTATTCATTAAATAGCTTAAAAACAATGACCGGAAATTTCTAAAAAAAAATTCTAACGATAAAAAATGGTGGATTAAAGAAATTGGAAGATGTACACATATTAGGAAAAATAATCATCATTTCAACTTAAGATTCCATTCTTTCTTATGGATGTTTTAAACACAATACAGTACTTCAAATAAAAATGGAATTTTAGGATCTTCAGTTTTTATTTTTATTTTTATTTTTATTATTTTTTTTTTTTAACTAAACCCGTAAGAAAAGCTAAAAAATTTAAATAATTCAACAATATCGATTTCCATAGGTAATCTAAAATGAATAATCCACGATAAAAAGTATGCAAATCCAATTCACAATTATTTAAAAAAAGTTTAAGCACGTAAAATCTACAATTCTCTATTTTAAATCTCTTTAAAAGAAACTCATCACAAAAATCATAACTATCAAAAGTATCTGAAATAGCTTACGACTTTCTAAGAATAGAAACTACCAGTATTTTAACGAAATGGATTATGATTCAAATCTTGTTGAAATCTTATGAAATTATGCCCTCGGGATTTGTATCATACTCAAAAACATTCGAAAATCAAAAAAAAAAAAAAAAATCAAAACAGATAAAGCTCTCCTACTTTTACACGTTAGGTGCAACGACCAGAGAAATACATATCTCTGTAGGCAAAACAGAGACCACATAAGACTGCCTGGAGGCCTCAAGAGAAAGTTGCGCGGTTTCTGGTTTAATCACAAGCTTTGTCCACATAATGCCTTTAAAGAAATCACCGATGCGCGGTGATACCTGAATTCTCAAACAAATCGAGAAAATAAAAAGGAAAATATGAGCCAATTTGTCCAATTTTCTCTCGTAAAAGTAGAGAGATTATACAAACACATGTAGATTCTTTTCTAAGAGTACAGGATGTGAGTAGAACTTGACCTTTAAAATTATTCTAATATTTGGTTATGTCTTAGAAGCACCTATTATTATCTTATGCGTACGTCAAATGGGTTTTACAACTAGCTTTTCTATGGTCTTTGTATATTTTCTCTTAGTATATTTTTAACAAAGAAGAAGCCATAGCTGCTTTGCTTGAGCCTTGCATCAGGCCAATAAATCCAAGTTTACTCAAATGAGAAAGAGTTTATATTTATATATTTATTTACTATTTTTTTTCCCTGAATAGTCGAATGATTGTAACTGATTGTTGAACTGATTGTAAAATAGTCGGATTCTTCTCAGTTTTGAGTTAGGTTTTGGTTTTTGCGCATGTAATTCGAGAAAATCGATTTTTCAAAAGACAATCCAGTTGCATTTTAAATTACATATTTGAATTCCTCTAATACGATAAATAAAGATGAAATTGTAAATTTTTTCAATTGCATTAAAATACAGCATAGTTAGTCTTTCATTTTGGATTAATTCCAGACTAAAATTTTACATTCGAATTGAGCACAACCCAACTTGTGTAAAGAACTCTAAGATCTTTCTTTCTACTTGAGAAACATGGGATTGCTCCCACATAAAAATAATGAGTGTTTCAAATATTAATTATGAATCCTTATCAAATAATAAATCAATCCAAACATTTATGAGAAAATCACTGTTGAAATGAGAATATTTTCTTTTAATAAAGGTTTCTGGAACGATGTCAAATTATGTAGATTGGAGTAATTTATTCATTTTTTATATCGTATAAAAAATATGTATAAAAGTTAAAGTTATTAACAGGACGTTATTTAGTAGAGAAATACCTTTATTTACAATCACATAAAATAAAGCTAAGAGATAAACATTATTTGTATAAAATTTTAAAGTATGTATATTACTAAATAACTTACAAAGGTGTACACAGTAACATAAGCAGAAAGAACTGCATCAACTTGTCTAAAACATACAAATGTTGCTAATGTTACAACTATATTTAAATCACTTTTTCCTTTTACCCCTATTCTCCCACACACAAATTCTCCTCTTATCCTTTCACACTGAAAAATAGGCTTTTTTATTAAACTCTTCTCTACGCTATTTTTTATTTTATTTTATTTATTTATTTTTATTTTAAGTTTTATAAGCGTTTTAATGTTTTTCTTTCTTTCTTTCTTTTTTTTTTTTCCTTTTCATATAGAAAAAAAGGAAAAGCAATTCTCTTATTTCTCGTGCAATAATTTAAGCTTCAATCCCCTACACGCACTGTTTAATGCAGAAAGCGTATATGATATGTATGCTGTTATTGTCATTTAAATACAAACGCGACTGTACTGAATTTATGGCGTATATACTCCAGAGAATAGAGACGGGCACTGCATCAAAAATTACGCACTACCTGACCTCGCCTGTCAACCGCAAGACTGCTCCGAAAGCGCAAGAAAACGGGTCTATATAACGGTCAGTAAAGCAGAAGATGAAAAAATAAATAAATAACAAAAAGTTGTTTACTGAACTCTACTCGAAACATTGGCGGAAAAAAAAAAAGTTTACAATACAGCTGAGTTTGTGTTCTCTCTGTAAGAAAATGACGTAATTTAATTTCTAAATAAATTTATTTATGCAATAAAAATATTACTTTTTTTAACATTTTATTATGAATTTCATAACTCATTCATAATGATATAAATCTCTTTTTCATTGTGCTATTATGATAAATTTTCATAACCCGGATATGTGTAAAAGCACATGTCTAGTTGGAGATATGTGTAGATATCCGCATTCTGCCAACCTCAATCGTATAACATCACCATCATATAAAGTCGGCATCCTCGAATATTAATCGATGTCGATTAAATAATAGTTGTATGGTTACATCTATATTTCTTCGAGTGCAAACTTAATGTTCTATGAAGCGAAGGTTCATAGGGTGGGCATTGGTTTAGAATTTATTAAATTGCTGTAATTATTTAATACCGTACTTGTTTATTTATTATTAAAAATACATATTTTAAAAAGTGTAATCATCTTTTATTGTTTGTAACCAGTTACTAAACTTTAATTTAGTACTTTAATTTACATTTAAAGTACTAAATTAATTACATTTTTTTATTTAAAGTTTGTATACTTACGTATACAAACTTTAATTTGTATACGTACATAGAACTTGTGCCACAGTTAGAACCGGCGCGGCGTTTGCAGGGATGAAAAAAGCGGAAAACTTATGTAAAAAAAAAAAAAAAAAAAAAAAACAGAAATTGAAATAACAGAATTCAGTTAGAAAAAAGCATGTTACAGGAATCATTTAATTACTTTATCTTAAACCTGCTGTCCTCTTAACTTTTTGTGCGGTCCTGTAAATAAAGTATAAAAACTTTCACACGATATTTTACATGAAATATACCTTATGCATATACAAACATATGTGAATTTCATCTTTTTTAGTAACAGGTTTAATAAAAGATGTTAAAAACACACCTACCTGCAATTTCGACTACAGACGTAATGTATTCGAATATTTCTGTAGGCCTTGACACGAACCATTCTTCCAATCTCAACGAAAAGTTTTTTTTTTTTTTATTACGTTTATAAAAATCTAACACAAACAAATCAACCACTAAAAACCTGATTTATGAAGTCTTATTTATATTATTTTAAGAAAACCACGAAATAATTTCAGCGTCTAAACGCATGAGGGTAATCTGGGTTAGAAACCATGACCTCCCGTCACCTCCCATCCACTAGCATCGAAATTAGAAACTCCCAACAACTGGTGGGCCTTATAATATGTATGTATAATATAAAAGTGTTTAATGTGTATACATAATACATATGTGCATACGATATGTATGTTTTTGTGTGTAATATACATTTATAATGTGGATCTGTGTAACATATATGTACAATGTGTTTGTATGCAATAGTATAAAATGTGTGCATATTTGTAATATGTGTATCAATTATTTGTACAATGATACTAAGATGTATGTGCTATATATTAAAAAATGTACTTTTATATAGGTAAAAAATTAATAAAATACGCGTGTAATATGTATGCATATTATGTGTGCGTGTGCGTGTAATATGTATTTATAATGTACATGTATGTAATTTATATGCATAACATGTTTTTATGTAATAATACAAAATGTGTGCCTGCGTGTAATATGTGTATTATGTGTACAATGGTATTGAATTGTGCATGTTCTATATTAAAAGATGTGCGTTTGTAGTTGCATAAATTAAAATATGTACGTATAATACGTATTTAGATAATATGTGTATGTGTGTGTAATATATATGTATAATATGTTCGTATGCAATAATATAAAATGTGCGCATGCGTATAATACGTGTATATAATGTTAGTACAGTGACATTAAAATGTCTGTGTAATATTTTAAAATGTGTGCGTTTGAATACGTAAAAATTAAAATATGTGCGTGTAATATAATAATGCGTGTAATGTAATATAATATAAATGTATGTGTGTTTAATATATATTTGTAATGTGCATGCATGCAATATATAAGTATAATATATTTGTATGTAATAATATAAAATTTGTACTTGTGTGTAATATGTGTATATATTATCAGTTCAATGATAGTAAAATGTGTCTGTAATATATTAAAAATGTACGTTTGTATATGTATGAATATTTATAATGTACGTGCTTGTAATTTATACGTATATATTATTACGTAATAATAAAAATGTATGCATGCGCGTAATATGTGCATATATTATGTACACAATGATTTTAAAATATGCCTGCTGTATATTAAAAGCTGTGCGTTTGTATACGTACAAATTGAAATGTTTGCGTGTAATGTATGAGTAATGTGTATATATGTAATGTATACTTAAAATATACTCTTATGCATTAATATAAAATTTATTCATGCGTGTAATAAGTGTATGTATTATGTGCACAATGATATTAAAATGTGTATGCTCAATATTAAAACATGAGCGCTTGTATGTTATGTATGAATTAAAATATGTGCGTGTAATATGTATGTGTAATATATGCGTAATGTGTGTGTAATATATATGTATAATATGTTCATATGCAATAATATATATATATATATGTGTTGTGTGTATGTATGTAATATATATATATATATATATATATATATATATATATATATATATTGCGTGGATTGAAATTAAAATGTGTCTGCAATTATATTAAAAGGTGTGTGTTTGTATACGTATAATGTAAAAATGTGCATGTAATATGTATGTATAATGTGTATGTGTACGTATATTTAATTTATATTTGTAATGGGAATGCATGTAATGTATATATGATATATTACATGCATGCACATTATGTGAGTGTAATATGAATGCATAATATGTGTATATATGATTGTAATAAATATTTATAGTGTGCATGTGTGCAATTTTTATGAAAAATATGTTTTTACATAATAATATAAAAAGTGTGCATGCATATAATATAAGCATATATTATGTGCAAAATTACACTAAAATCTGTATGCACTATGTTAGAAGATGTTCGTTTGTATATGTATAAATTAACATGTGTGCGTTTAATATATATGTATAACATACCAGTGGCGGATCCAGAACTTGACTTTTTTGGGGGGGCTAAGATTTTTCAAAGTGTTATTCTAGACCAATAAAAAATTTACAATTGCAATATTCAATTGTGAATGTCAGTGTTTTGGGGAGGAGGGGGGGGGTTCAGCCCCCTAGCCCCCCCTTAAATCCACCACTAATTGCAATATTCAATTGTGAATGTCAGTGTTTTGGGGAGGGGGGGAGGCTTCAGCCCCTTAGCCCCCCCCTTAAATCCGCCACTGTAACATACACGTGTATGTGTGTGTAATACATATGTAGTACATGTATAATATGCTCCTATGCAATAACATAAAATGTGTGCATGCGTGTAATATACGTATATATTGTGAGTACAATGACATTGAAATGCATGCGCAATGTACTAAAATGTTTGCATTTGTATACGTATACATTAAAATTTGTGCATGTAATATGTACGTATAATATTATGTGTGTAATATACTATATTCTTAATGTGCATGTATGTAATGTATATGTAAAATATGTAAGTAATAATATAGCATATGTGCATGCGTGTAACATGCGCATATGTTATATGTATAATGATATTAAAATGTGTGTGCACTATATTGAAAGATGTGCGTTCGTATACATATAAATAGTACATGTTCGTGTAGTATGTATATAGTACATGTTCGTGTAGTATGTATGGAAAATATATGCATGTAATATATATTTCTAATATGCCTGTGTGTAATACATATACGTAAAATGTTTGTATGTAATAATATAAAATGTTGTCATGCATGTAATACGTGTATATATTACGTGTACAATGATATTAAAATGTGTGTGGAATATATTAAAAGATGCGTGATTGTTTATGTATAAATTAAAATATGTGCGTGTAATAAATATTTATAATATGTGTGTATATGTGTGTAATATATATTTATAATGTGCATGTGTGTAATACATAAGCATAATATGTAAATAAGATAAAATATATGTATGTGTGAAATATGTTAACATATTATGTGTACAATGATATTAAAGTGTGTAAATTAAAATATGTGCGTGTAATATGTATGTAAAATATGTGTGTATGTATGCTTGATATACATTTATAATATGCATGAGTGTAATATATATGTATGCTATAAAATGTGTGCACGCATAAGGGTGTAATTTCTGCATAGATCAAGTGAACCATGATATTAAAATTTGTGTACAATATTTTAAAAGGTGTGCGTTTGTAATATGTATAAATTAAGATATGCGTGTAATATGCTTGTGTAATATGTGTGTTTGTGTGTGTAATTTATATTAGTAATGTGCATGCATTTAATATATGTATATAATATGTTTGTATGTAATAATATAAAACGTGTTCATGCCTTTAATATGTGTATGTAATGTATGTTCAACGATATTAAAATGTGTCTGCAATATATCAAAAGATGTACGTTTGTATATGTGTAAATTGAAATATGTGCGTGTAATATTTATGTTTAATGTGCGTATGTGCGTGTAAAAAATATTTATAATGTGCATGTGTGTAATTAATATGTATAACATGTTTTTATGCAATAATATAAAATGTGACTTTGCGCGTAATATGTGTATATAATTTGTGTGAAATGATGTTAAGATGTGTAAGCAATTAAAAGTTTTGCTTTGGTATACATATAATTTAAAATATATACGTAAAATATGTACATTTAATTCTATTAAAATGTATATATAATTTTTAAAATGCGTAAATATGAATTTTGGAAATATTTAAATTTATGTATAAAATAATAAAATTAAAATGTGCGTGTGTATAATGTGGGCGCGAAAGTGCATGCGTCTTTAATGAGCATGCGTCTTTAAAATATCTCTACAATATTTTAAAATATGTAAGTGTGTCAACCAATGTTGCAGGTTACTAATTTAACAAGTAAAATAACTCTCTGTGACTATATTTGACAATTTTAGAGGCGTCCTCAACATTGACCAAGTGTGAGCTTTATACTTTTTGTATATCGTGAATTTTTTTAAATAGTACCCCCGTCGAAAAACACATACATGTTAACTGTTTTCACACAATTCAAAACTTATGCACAACATAATATGGCTGCAATATGCATTGTATTAGACTTCAACATATACTTCCCATAATAAAACTCAGTTTTACGCCCTTTTCATATTAATTTACAGCTTGCTAACAAAGGAGAACAAAATCATAAAACTCAAAAGTAACCTGTCCGGTGTGAATGATAAAAAGTAACGTAATAAAAAAAGCTCTTTTTGTTTATGCATCTCTTTTTTCACGAGAAGCAAATAAAAAGATAACCACCTCACCAGTAAAAATTGTCCATAAATTGTCCAACCCCTCTCAATTAGTTCATAGAATAAAAATAGAATTTCTAAATGGAATAAAATAAAAAAGAAATAGTCATTTGCTTTCATAAAGCTGCTATAAAACCCCGCACCTGTGACTCCAGTTTAACAAAAGGGTTATATGGCAGATGCGTACATGACATTTGCGTACAAGCTGAAATTAGTGACACTTGCGTACAAGTCCAGGTGTTCCAAATGTTACAGATCTGTTTTCGAAAAATCAAGTGGCATTTCCGTACAAAATTTGTTTCGCTGTATTTTTCGTTTGTAACACAAAGGGGTTGTATCCATACATTAAACTTGAAGATAAATACTCTTGTATAAATACGTCAATTTTCTCTTATACATGTAGTCTTACGACTGACAAAGTTATGAGCTTAACGCATATAAAAGTTGCAAGCTATAATAGCTGTAGTTATTTTCTAGAAATCGCATATAATTATTTATTCACTGAGTCAAGATCAATAAAGGTCCTTATCAATGCTATTAAGGTCTTTAAAAATATTTTTATTTCTTAAACACTTTTTTACTTTTTAACAAGTATGAATTTTTTTGTCTCCAATAAAGGAAAAAAAAGTTTAAAAAAAGATCTCTCTTCTTTATCAATAACGAATTGAATCATATTCCAATTCCTGAAATTATTTGTCGTTCACCTATATGCCTCTCTTCCCCCCCCCCCCTCAAAAAAAAAAAGTGTTTAAAAATGAAAAAAATCGATAACTTTATTTTAAATTATAGCAGATCGATGGTTCAACCATTCGTTTTAAAGGTATTGGCGAGCTCTTTTGAAAGATACCCATCATGAAAAATTACTCCCCTGGAGGGGGGACTTCCCCCCCAGGGGGTGAGGCGGGGCTCCTACATACACAAATTTTTTTCCCAGTTGACTATCTCTATTACAAAAAACATATATTTGTTTCATTTGGTTTAGTGCAGTCCAACGAAAAGCTTTCTGTAACATTCCTATATGATATACATTTAGAATACCGAGTTTGGGATTTTTGCTACTATTTGTTCTTGAGATATGCTGATAACACAGAGAGACAGACACACAGACCATTTGCTAAAAACATGATTTTCGTATTCAGGGGACCAGAGAACATGGAGATACAACAAAAACGCACGTTCGAAAATTTGACCCTAAAACAATACTTTCTCGACCCTATGGGTAAGAGAAAGTAAAAAGAAAAGAAAAGAAGGAAAGAATAGAAAGAAAGAAAAAGGTTTTAATGTTTGCATCATATGGATACAACCCTTCATGCAATGATCCTCAAATAAAGCGAAAGAAATGTTGTACGCAAGTGCCACTAGATTTTTTGAAAACACACCTGTAATATTTAAACTACCTAGACATGTACGCAAGTGCCACTGTTTTCAGCTTGTACGCAAATGTCATGTACGCATCTGTCACAACACCAACAAAAGATATGTTCCACATCTAAACACCTAAATAGTGGTTGGTGACAATCTATTGAACCCCCTCCCCCTCCTCTTTATTTTCCCCAGCAGGATGTCCGTGTCTACAGCAGGTTTCTAAACTTCAAGGTCGGTGCCAAATAAATATATAGGTACCTCACGGAGTTACTCAAAAGAGTAACTGTAAAAATAAGATGCTGTTGGAAAAAGTAAATCTTATGAGAAACACAAAAATTACGATAGAGTTTTATAACTTGTTTCCGACTGCCAATCTCTAATTGCTGCAATAAAATTTCGTTGGAAAGTGTTAGACTTTATAACGAAATTATATCTTAATGGTGTTACAGTCAGCAGCAAAAGTATTCGAGCGCTAGCGAAAATTCCTATGTAAAAAAAGCACACTTAATACTGTTTTGTTAAATAAATCTTTGTCGAATCATGTTCTTAGGCTGACTGAAAACAGGATTCGACAAGGATTTATTTAACAAAACAGTATTAAGTGTTCTTTTTTATATAGGAATTTTTGCTAGTGTTCGTATACTTTTGCTGCCGACTGTATATGGTATTATATCTTAAAGTGTTAATTAAGAGGAGCGGCTGCTCACTTTATACAAAAATATATCCAAATTTAAATAAAATTTCATTTATAACAGTGATTTTCAAAGGCTTGCCAAGTGTCCCTTGTGGTATGGCAGATATATGTGTTCAGATTAAAAAAAAATGTAGTTATTCCGCTGTACTATTTTACTATGGCTACACCGCTTTTTTAACGCATCATCATTTATCATTTTGTTAATTCACAACAATGCAAAAAAAACAGCCATTTATTCTTCTAGTGTATAATATTACATTGAAAGTTTTGGAAGTGGATATTATGTGCATGACACTTACGTTCAGGTAAATACACTCAAATAAAATACGCAGTTTTCTCCTCAATTAAGCGATGCATTTGAACAATCTTACCTCTGGAAGTGAATAAAAGTTAAGTACTAGTAAAGAGTATTTGGATATATATTAAACATTATTTTCAACGACATTTTTTGTTAATTAAGATTTTCCACTCTACTTAATTCATTGCAAAAAGAAAAGAACTAGAGCTTAAATTTCAAATATTAATCTTAATTATTATTTATTTATTTTTTTTTTTTTTAAATTATTAGATAGTGTGCCTAGATTTATTTTGTAAGCTTTTAAATGCACCGCCACTTTAAAAGTTTTGAACTACTTATTTATGGAACAGAAAATAAGTAAAAATTCAGTAATGAGCAGCGCAAATGGTATACTAGAGGGTTATTTTATTTTATTTTATCTTTTTATTTTTATCATGAGGTAATCCTTGTCATGAAGCTAGTTCATCTGATAAAGTTTCTTTTCACTAAAGCGTTAATTGTCGGGAAATTTGTCGTTTACATGAATTTTGTCTGATACTATAGAAAATTAGCTTTCCGTAAGACTTAATACTATATCAGTTACCATATTAATCAATATTACAAGTTAATTTTTACGGTTGTGAAACTGGTCGTGCAGTAACAGACAATTAATTAATAGATCGGTATCGACGGATAGTAAGCAAAATGACAAACTTCGGCTTGTAAGTCCTGGCGACATTTCCTTTTTACCCTTAAGCATACACTACTATATTTCAATAAAAACTCTTGGCGATTTCACAATGACAACCAACTATTAACGAATTCCATGTGAATAAAGCAATAATGAGCCAAAATGCACGTGATGCGCTTTATGCTTCTATGAATAATAATATTAATAAAACAAAACGGTAATTATCTAACCATTCCAATAACGAAGAATGAATGTTTATAAAAAATCTGGAAGAAGAAAGAGCCGCTTTTGCCTGGAAGGGTCGTGTTGTTAATTTCATTAGAACATTTCGTGAGAAACATTTATTTTATCAAGCACGACGGGAGTGAAACGTATGTAAATTAAATAAGATTGATATTTAAACACAGTTGGAATCTTCGAGTTCAAAATTAAAATCTATAAGGCATATTAATATAAGAATTAATGACTTTGAATTAGTAATATGTAAATTATAACATCATATACGTTTGTGTTGTTTCAGGCTTAAATAATTATAAGGAATAATACATGGTTTTAATATATAATATTATATGAGATTTTAACATCACAAATGGGACCTTGAGGCTTTTCATCTACAGATCCAACAGTTTAACTGTAATTACACATGTACGTCCTAGCTTCATAAAAATTCCCGAATTTGAATTTATTTACATACATTTTTTATATAAAATCTGTAATTTTCAGTTGAAAGATCGCTATCTCCCGGATTATGAAATGTCAACGCTGGGCTGTCCTTAAGTTTAATTGTTATTATTATTATTATCTTTAAGATCTCTAATTTTTAACTGAATTACGTGAATTTTGGATTGCGAAGTTTTACTCAGTATTTTTAGCAAATTTTTATTTATTTATTTTAATTTATTTTAATTTAATTAATTAATTAATTTTTTTTTTTTTTTTTTTTTTTTTTTTTAGAATAGGTTTGGCAATTTTAAAACTATTGTCATTGCAAAGTGGCCTGAAAATAAATAAATAAATAAATAAATAAATAATAGAGACAAATAGAGACAAAGTTTTAAAATTAAAACATTTTAGGTCAAATTTTAAAAATATATTATTTAACAATCATGTAAACATTTATGTTATTTATCAGGCAAACATTTATATATATATAAAAAATATTTTGTTAAATAAACATCTCATTAACCGTACCTTAGCAAATGCTCAAGCGAAATCACCCAACCAGTTGAACTTCTATGAAGTGGGAAATCAAAATGTTAAAAATAACACCTCAAAGGTAAGATTTCGGTCACATGCACAATCACCAAAACAAATGAGTGGACGATAACAACATAACCATTTACTTTGCAACTAATGGGGCAGAGAGATAAGTTATCGGTGTACATATTTCGACGTTTGGAGTTGTTTGTCAATATTTTGTCTTTCATTTTAGTTTTGTTCCCCCCTCTAAAAGGTGAGTAAAAAGAAAGTGATGGAATAATAATAATAATAATAATAACATTACATGGCTAATAACCGCATATAAAAATGCTTCATTTAATTTACAAAATGCTTCTTCAGTTAATAAAGAACAAAATTTGTAAATTGTAAATTAAATAAATAAATAAAAGAGATGACAACTTAAATAAATTAATAATATGTAACAACTTTTCAATTGCGATTGTGTTTTTCAAGTAAATTTAAAAATCATTTTATTATTAATACCTTTCCATTGTCATTTACTTTAGAAAAAATAGGATCTTCTTCTCCCCCCCCCCTTTTTTTGATAGTAAAGTAGGTTGTTTTTTGTTGTTGTTTTTTAATCACAACATCATTTGTGATATACGTTCTTGGTGATTGAATACCATAAGTACAACTAAAATCTAAATATATTCTTTACGGAAACGGTATAATTAAATTTCTGATGTTACATACAAGATATGCGCTATTTAATACAAAAGGGTGAACGAATGAGTACTTGTATATATTTTCAATAAGAAATCTTAATTGAGTAGTTAAATATTTGGAGTTTTAAAAAATAAAATAAAAGTGGGTCAAAAATTAAAAGCGGCTCTAAAAGTTTAATCTTTATGATAGATAACTGTAAAAACAATTTACAAGAACTATGAAGAGAGATCAATTTTATCATCTGCATTGAACCAATTATAGGTGAATTACATCGCCATATACAGATGATATACACGCACGGTGGATTGCAAACAAAATACAAGGAATACTAGAACCAAGGTTCTCGCAAAGGGATATTTAGATACCAGTATTTTTATATAGTAATTATTGCTATTGTTTTTTAATTTGTATCAATGAATATCAGCTATTAGTCAAGTCTAAACTTACTATATTCTTCAGAAATTTTGCAGATTGTAAAAATTTTTTGAGTTATTCTTCATTTTTAAAACTCGACATTACGTACTAAAGTTTGAAAATCCTCCTAGGTTTTTTTTTTTTTTTTTTTTTTCGGGCAACTATCTCCGAGATATACAATGATACAATTTAAAACATGCACAAGACACTTGATTAATACCCAATAATTGAAAAATTTTCTATAATATTATTTGAACAAATCAGGATAAAAATGGCAGAATATGCATAACTTTCTAAATCTTTTATAGGACAGTCAAATATATAATTCAAATCTTGATAAAATTTCATGCTTTAATAGCCAAAACATCAAATGCTGAGATTGAGAACGTTCTGGTATCTGTATAATATATGTATTTCTGTACATGCAAAAAACCTCTGACTAATTTGAAATTTCGTACAAATACTTATGAAGTACATGGCTATACGACTTACGGCGTGTTTCTGGCTCATGTACAGGGATACACAAAAGAATTTCGATAAATTATTTATAGACGACATTTTTTTTTTTTTTAAACACGTTTTGTCATTATTATAAACATTTAACATAATAAAATCAGATTATATTATTAAGACGCTTTAAAACGTGGTTTCTGCAGAAATCGTGCTTTTGCATGCTTTGCCTTCAAATAGAGAATGGTGTACTTAGAATTAATAAATAAATCTCATTGGTATACTAAAAAATTCCTATATGATAATTTTCGTATTATATACGGCAACTATTGAATGTGCATTTTCTCTAATGTTATACTGAATAAAGAAAGCAAATTTTCAACGGTGTGTGTGTGTGCTTGGGGAAAGGGGTGGAGGGTTGATGGGAGCTACCGTCTAACACAGAAATATGTTTATTATTTTTTAATGAGTTGAACTTACAAATATAAAGAGAGAGAATAAATATAAATTTAGGCAAAGGAGACGTTAAAGCACTTGATAGGTAGGTAGCATATTTTTATTTTTACATGCTCCTTCTTGTTCAACTCGAAATTTTTATTTTTCTGAAAGCCTTTCCCAATAGCACAAAAGTTTTCGTGATCACTTTATCATTAAACTGAAATATCACGATTAGCAAAGATCAGATACCTCCACGTGTGAGTGTCCTTTTTCTTTTATTTTTCTTTTTCACTGAATCTGAGTGACTGGGAATAGCCCTATCGTCTGCGATCTTCTTTTGTTTTATCATCTCGATTGTCCTTGACCAGTTTACCGCCGATGGATGGGGCTACTTGAATAGAACCTGAATTTCTTCTCTTAAAACATGATCTCACGGATTGGGCCGCACAAGTATACGAAAGACTTAAAAAAACAAGGAAAAAAAAAATCTAAATAAAATTCCGAGTTCATCAGCGGCGAAATTTGATATTTTAGAGTATAGTTTTTTAAAGAACTTTTGAAGATTCTCTATTGTTAGAAATATTGACACACTTGATGAATTACCTAATTGGGAAAACTTTATGGATATTGCAGCTTTATAAACCTCTTACATTACTTTGAAGCTTAATATTTTATAATTATTATTTATTATTGAAAGGAAAAGAATGCAATCTAGATAAATCATATCTAGTTTGCAAAAGAAATAATAAATATTTGAAAATAGTAGCATGAAATTTCCATCTTTTCAGTAATTTTTATAATGGTATTGTTCTGTATATTTTAAAAAATTCGTATTCTCGGAGTTCAATAAGGAAACTAATGTAAAAGCGTGCTAAGAAAGTTTATATTTAAAAATACAATAAAAATTTTTTCATAATTCAAATAATGACAGTTATCATCTTGCATTTCAAGGAATTTGTCTACTTGGAATACAGTTTTTAAAAGAAACTAAAGTAGCGTGAAAAGGGAATATATATATATTAAAAATTAAATCAATTTAAGATATCTAGTTATTTTGTTTGGCCTGTATCGACGCAGTCCCTTTCTGAATATTAACCACCATATATTTATTCGAAGGTAACAACTGCAAACGATTATTAAATATTTCTATTTAAAAAATAGTAATATTAAAAAAAAAGTGACCGCACCGACCACTGTTGTTCCTTTTTGTTACGCTATTTTTTATTTAAATCACGTCAAAATAAAAGTGCTAATGTAAATTATATCAGTTTCTTCTTATTTAATATATATATATATATATATATATCATTTGATTTGTATTTAAGTGCAAGTATTCTCCGCTAAGAACAAGAATTCCTCCTCCCTCCTCCTCAGTATTACATACACACTTTTTTCCCCCGCAAGATTGAAATGGATATTGAATAATACTCCGACTCTAAAAAGTCTAAGCTAACAATTAATCTTACACAAGAAAAACAAAAGATACAATTTCACTTCATTAATAATTCAACTTAACAGAACATAATATCTGCTTTTAATTAAAATAAAGGCAATGAAAATGACAGCACGGAGCGTGAGAGGCAAAGTGGTATTGTGCATCAACACAAAAGGCAAAGAACGAATAGGATGACCTCCTGTTTCGCCTCTAATCAATACTCGCGGAAAGATGCTCTTATTTAACGAACATCGACATAATTTACGTCAACAAATAAGCGGAATTCGATAATTATTTCATGCGATTAAATGAAACTGACAAGGTGTTATCAGATTTACATCGATAAAAAAAAATCGCCAATCTTGACACTTTGGAATTTTGTCAGCGTCGCCAATAGGAATAACTTTTAGTCTCTTTACAAAACGACATCCAGCTACTGAAATAAAAATG
This sequence comes from Salticus scenicus, assembly GCA_963930645.1. Lineage (NCBI taxonomy): Eukaryota > Metazoa > Arthropoda > Arachnida > Araneae > Salticidae > Salticus > Salticus scenicus. The sequence goes on along the minus strand of OZ005653.1, from coordinate 75,240,943 downwards.
GTACGTTGTGGCTATCAGAAAACTTTTTTCTATATTTTCCAATACAAATTTCCGCTGTGCAAATAGCTAAAATTGTTAATTATAAAAAATATATATATATTTAATTAGTTTATCAAAATTCTTTAATTAATTTATTAAAATTTTTATTTGATAAGATTATTAAAATTATTATTTATTAAAAATTATTTTCTGATAATAAATAATATAATGCAGAAGACGATTTTCATCTCAGAGAAATATCTCACTAAATGTCGAAAGACAGTCAATTTTATGTTTTATAGACGATATCTAAAGTTTATTTTTTTTTTTTTTTTTTTTTTTTTTTATGAAAAAACTATCTATAACTTTGTATTAGATTATCAGAAACCTTTTTTCTATATTTTCCGATACAAATTTCTGGAGTACAAATTATTAAAATTCTCAATTATTAATTAAAAAAAAAATAATAATTGGTTTATTAAAATTTTGATAAGATTATTAAAATTGTTATTTATTAAAATTATTTTCCGATAATAAATAACACAGTCGAACCTCGTTAACGTGAATCTCAAGGGGGATAAAAAAAAAAAAAATTAAAATAAAATGTGTTCATGTTATCAGTAGTTCCTACTATTAGTAACTCAGAAACTAATCTTCGTTTTGTCGGGGATTGTGAAAACAGGTCATGTTAAAAGTAATTCACGTTAAAACTAACCAGGGGAGGGGGGGGGGGGGGAGTGCAATGCTCCTACATCAATAATCGTTTTTTCTAGATAACATGTTACTATTATATATATATATATATTTTTTTTTTTCAATTTAACAATATTTGTTCAAAAATAATTCTTATTGAGTACATTTACACAAAATTTTTGAAGTGAAAACTTCTTTAGGCGCGTTGAGCACTTTTGGGTGAACATAAATCATGAAACTCGCGTCATCGTCAGCTAACGCTTTGAATGAAATTCTGCAGGCGTTCGTTACCATGACAACCCAGTCACAGAGAATCTGATCGGGAAGAAACATATTTTTTGCCAATTGACATCACGTGGTTTTTTTTCTACTAGGAATAAAAGTTGCAAATTTCAAAATGTTTCAATTTTCTTCTAAATTCTTTGAAACTTACTGTGCGCCATTAACAGCACACGGGATAGTTGCAGTTCAAATTTCATCGATTTTGGAAGAAATTTACATTTTAATTGCAAATTAAATTTTATTCTAATACGCGTATTTCAATTTCTAATTATGATTAAATTATTTTTAATACATCATTCGAAAGATATTTTAAAGTTCTTTCATATTATCGAAAGTGGAATTCGAGATTTCACCTAATTTACACGTTTTAAGGTGTCCTGAATGGGTTTTCTTTTGTATCTCAGCTACCAATTAAAATAATTTCATAAGTAATACATCATTAGAAAGCTTTGTTGATTCGGAATCGAACAGTAGATTACAGAAATTTCTACCGCCAGATGGCGCTGTAATATTTTAGAATTTCAATATTTTAAATTCTAATTATGATTAAATTATTTTTAATACATCATTCGAAAGATATTTTAAAGTACTTTTATATTATCGAAAGTGGAATTTGAGATTTCAGCTGATTTACACGTTTTGAGGTCTCCTGACTGGGTTTTCTTTTGTATCTCAGCTACTAATTAAAATAATTTCATAAGTAATACATCATTTGAAAGCTTTGTTGAGTTGGAATCGAACAGTAGATTACAGAAAATTCTGCCGCCAGATAGCGCTATAATATTTCAATATTTCAAATTCTAATTATGATTAAATTATTTTTAATGCATCATTCGAAAGATATTTTAAAGTTCTTTTATATTATCGAAAGTTGAATTCGAGATTTCACCTGAGTTACACGTTTTGAGGTGTCCTGAATCGGTTTTCTTTTGTATCTCAGCTGCTATTTAAATTATTTCATAAGTAATCAATATTTTTACCTAATATTAGGCTTAGTTAATTTTTTTGGGTAGCTACAAATACTGTGGCGAATACAGATCATAAACACTTCTTTACAAACCAAAAATAATTCGAAAATAATGATCTAATAGCTCGACGATACAATTCACAGGTTACTTAGTTTTCACTTCTATCGGCAGTCCACAAAGACTGCTTTGATTTTTTTTCCATATACTGTGATATAAAAATTTATGAAAAACCAGCATGACAACGCTATAGATTGGGAAATTTTCATCAGAAGCCAATCAATACAAACTTAAGTCAAAATCCAACAAAACTTTTATTGAATTCCAGTTCCGTATATTGGATCGTGAAAATTTTGAATGCACGTACACAGACAAACAGGCATTTTCTAAAAGTACCAAATAGTATTGAGAACCCAAAACTTGTGAATTCATGAAAAGCCGGAGGCAGACAATTTTTACGAATGAAATACTTTCTTCTTAGGTAATAAATGAAATCGAAATATGGAGCTGTAAGTAATTAAAGTGTAAATTCACGCATGGAAACATATGCACACATACAAACACCTTATTTCAACTTTACTATGTATTTCGGATCCTCTAAATAACAATTAATTATTTTTATATTTCACATTAATATTTTTATTATTAACAGCAATTTTTAATATTCTTTTGCGGTCCTAGGGGTGAAACTAACCAGAAACCAAAAACCCTGAAAACTGCTACTTGCATGTAAAGTGAATGATCGAAGAAATTTTATAAGTGAAATATTATGTAGCTAATATCAAAAATATTTTTTTATATATAGTATAATATCATAGTTGATATCTGGAGAGTTCTTATACATTATATGATAAAGTAAAAATTCAAAATAAGTAATTTCTTCAAAAATAAAATAATTTAATGTTAAATTCAGAGATAGCAAAATATTCCAAAAATCCTGAATTCAGGGATAGCCCCTGAAATATTTCATCGCTGGATTTTGTGCTGCATTTGCAATCATATGAACATTGTGGCTCCGAAACACAGAGAAAAGCACCCTCTCCCCTTCAATAAAAAATACAAGATGTATTTATACTATTTAGAAATTTCAAAAAGTAACTTTCTTTTCATCCAATTTAAAAGTATAAAATGTCGATCATGAAAGCAGGCAGAACACTGAAATAACTCATGCCATAGTAAACAAATTAATCGGATCATCACAGTGATTATCTTTATTTGATTTTAGACGTGAAAATTTCACAAATAGATAAATTATATATTCACAAAACTTTTCAAAAAATGGATAGACTTTTTGATTGATACTGTAATTATTTTTTTTAACATGCTTAAAATTGATTACAATATTAATCGAAACTCTAACAGAACAAATTTTCTTAAAATAAAAATTTGTGGCTTATCATAAAAAGGGGTAAAACCTGCAATGCAACTTTTTTTACCGTTTTCATTCATAAGACGTATTTCCCTTTTATGCGTAGCGTCTTACTCTAGAAAATGTGTTTACTGCAGAATGCAGTGATATGCAGTATAACAAACTTTAAAGTTTCCGCCATCCAGAGACTCCACATTGTAAAAAATTGAAACCTCGTTGCCAAACAAAATTTTAGAGCTGTACCGTACTTTTTATACTTCATTTGTATCAATGTACATAATGATAATTATTTTTAAGTTTTCTATGCAAAATTAAATTAAAAAAAAAATAATAAATAAAATAAATAAAAAATATCTATAATAGTAATAGTTAACCAGATTTTTTTTTTTTTTTTTTTTTTTTTTAGTGCTAGAGGCCTATTTCAGTCGGTACAGCGCTGTCGAATTGTTATACATCACTCTTAATAGTGCTAAGGGCCTATTTCAGTCGGTTTATTGAATGGGGATTTATTGAATGAAGTCCCCCCAAGGCACAACTTTGACATGAGTCCCCCCCAAGGTACCCCTATTTCAGTCGGTACAGCGTTGTCAAATTTTTATACGTCACTCTTAATAGTGCTAAGGGCCTATTTCAGTCGGTTTATTGAATGGGGATTTATTGAATGAAGTCCCCCCCAAGGCACAACTTTGACATGAGTCCCCCCCCCCCAAAGGTACCCCTATTTCAGTCGGTACAGCGTTGTCTAATTTTTATACGTCACTCTTAATAGTGCTAAGGGCCTATTTCAGTCGGTTTAATGAATGGGGATTTATTGAATGAAGTCCCCCCAAGGCACAACTTTGACATGAGTCCCCCCCAGGCCCAACTTTGACATGAGTCCCCCCCCAAGGTACAACTTTAACATGAGTCCCCCCAAGGTACAACTTTGACATGAGTCCCCCCAAGGCCCAACTTTGACATGAGTCCCCCCCCAGGCCCAACTTTGACATGAGTCCCCCCAAGGTACAACTTTGACATGAGTCCCCCCCCCCAAGGCACACCTTTGACATGAGTCCCCCCCCCAAGGCACACCTCCCCCTCATTGGGAAAAAGAGAAAAAAACGTTGTTTTGCGGCTATAAGACAGTTTGGACTTCCAACGTTATTTGTTACAGTATCTGGTGCTGAAACACATTGGTTTGATTTAATGAAAACTTTATCATGGAATTTAGATCGTCACGAATTAACTAAAGAAGAATTTGTCGATATTAACAAGTTTAGCAGTAGGCCTCTGGCACTAAATTAAAATCTGTCAATGTCAGATTTTCATGTTTTAAATAATGAAATAATGTCGTGTCTGTATAATTTTGTTATTTTAATATGTAGAGGCATTCCATTTTCAATAATGGTATTTTCCGAAAGAACTCTTCAATAATTTTAAAACGAATGGTTGAACCAAATAGATTTGTAACAATTTAAAACATTTTTTTTTCTCTCCATTTCTAACAAGCAAAAGGGGGGGGGGGGGAAATGCATTTCTTAATATATTTTCTATATAGTGTAAAATAGATTTTTTTTGGACATTTAGTGTTATACTTATCCGCGATGGAAAAAGTACGTTATTTTCATGTTACCGCGATAAAACGTTCTTCAATATTTTCATATAAAAATTCCCGCTTAATTATCCATTAAAAATAATTTTTATCGAAAATATTTTTTATGATGAGTGAAGACGATTTTCATAGTCAATTTTGTGCCCTATAGAAGACAACATAAAAAAAAAAATTCTTGAAGAAAATTTTTTTTAAATTTGTTTCAAATTATTGCATATATGGTTCATATATTCGTTTTAAAGATCTCGACGAGTTCTTTTGAAACAATACTCATAGCGAAAATCTACACCCACTTGGGAATACTTTCTATCTCGCAAAGAAAAGTGATGTTTCTACGTATACTTTACTTACTATAATCGTTGACTGTTATTACTATTTCTTTAATTTTTGTACTGACTAGTTTAAAAATAATTCTCACTGTGCACATTTATACGAAATTTGTCTTATGCTGCCATATTAAAAATTATGGGGGAAAAAACGGACGACGGAGTCACTTGTTGAGCGGCATGCATCAAAAATATCTAGACACCAACTGATGTCAAGTTGCAACTAAATAAAAAAAATAAAAATAAATTCAGTGCATTAGTTTTTCACTTAGAGCTACCACAAAAATTTTTGTCACACTCACAGACATTTTCTGAAAATGTTCAATCCATGTTCCGGGACTTTGAAAACGTGTAAATCTTTCAAAAACCGGAAGTCGAAAATTTTTACTCCAATACTTTCTCCTTATGAATATAGAAGGAAGTAAAAATAATCTTGGAGTCAATTTGATGAAGTGAAAACGAAGAAAAATAATCTTAAAAATAATTTTGCAAATTAAATACATTTGATAAATCAGAAATTTGCTAAAATGAAAATATTTTGTAAAATTTTGGCATAATATTCATCATACAGTATAAAAGTGAATACTAAATTGAGCATGTAAAATTTTACAAATTAAGTTGATTATTTAATTTTAGAAGCTTAAATGCGTTTTTTTTTTTTTTTTTTTTCCCCTAGAAATATTTTTTTTTAAATCCTTTTAAACTCTTCTCTTACGTTGAGGTCTATTTGACCTGAAACATTTTTTATTTCTCTATAAAATATTTGCTAGGCATTTATGTCATATCACACCCCAGCAGGAAAAGTGATACAACTAAAAAGTACAGTATTAGCGAAAAATTGACGAAGAATACGATGAAGTACTGATTAGCCGGCAATAAAATTGGCACAACTACCTGGATAAATTGTGAGATCGAGATATGACGACTTTCGTATATGTTGGGTCTCTTCATACACATTTTTCAGTGACATAAACTTAAAATTGCCGCTTTTTGACTTGTGTCACTTTACTTGCCAGATATGTTATTTTCCTGAAAAGGCTTTTAATTTATGTATGTATTGTCTACACATATTTTAAAATACTAATGTAATGTATAGTAAATGGAACTGAACAGCGGGCATTGATGAAACATCCACTAATGAATACTTTTTTTCCGTTTTCTAAACAACAGTGGTTCATAAATTCCATCAGAAAACTTAAAATATTGTAAATTTGAAATAAAATATAACTGTATGAAAACAAAATTTCATAGGTGAAAATTTTATGACAGACTGACAAACATTTTAAGAGGGTGGTAAACGTCATAAATAATTTATTATTATTATTATTATTATTATTACTGTTTTAGTTATTACATTTTGCATATAAATGCATTGAAATGTATCAATATTCAATATCAAGCATATTACAATTTCTCAAAAATTACTTAAATAAAAGAAAATAATTAACATTTTATTTTATTTATTCATTTTGTAAAATTTTAAATTGTTCCATGCTAATTTATTATTAAAAAAACTTATGTTGAAAAGTAAAAAGTAAAAAAAAAAAAAAAAAACCTTTATATAAACACCATAAATTGCACAGTTTTTAATTTATTTCCATACTAAATGAGTCGTTCTTATCTTTTCCCTCGACTCGGTTTTATTTTATTATAGTTTAACAATAATATATGTATACATATTTTGACATTATTTTACAGACTCATTGAAAGTTAATTTTTCAAAAATATTTAAATTTTTGAATGCAGGTATTCCAGAAAAAAAAATTTAAAATACAAACATAAAAAAATTTAAATAATAATAATAATAATTAATCCACAAAAGAATGTCCAAACAAACAAATATGTTTAGAATACATATTGTTAAACTATAATAATGTAAAATCGAAGGGAAAAAATTAGAAACTAGGTAGCATGGAACTCTTTAAAATTTTACAAATGATAAATAAATAGAATTTTTAATTTTCTTTTTTCATTTAAATAGTTTTTGAGAAATTTTAATAAACTTAATATTGATACGTTTCAATGCATATGTACGCAAAATACATTAATGGCATTAATTTAAAAAAAAAAAAAAGGATAGAACGTGACATCTTTATTTTACCAAGTACAATTCAGTAAAGTAAAAAATTCGAATTTTTTCACGATCATTTTTAAAACCTCGAAAAGAGAATTTTTACTGTACATATGTAACGTAAATTTAATGAAAATTATTTAATTGACCATATTGGGTGTTTAAATATATTGCATATTTCAAATTAGACGAAATTTAGATTCAACAAATTTCTATGAAAACTTAATCTGAAATGCAGAGCAAAAACATTTTTATTTCTTTATTTAATTTAATGATGTAACCAAGAGATATCGGGAATCCAAGAATTCGTTATAAAGAAACTCAACTTTAACAGTTTAAAAATGTAGATTAATTTTTCACTTCTTACTATCTACAATATAAAATCTACAAGACAACTAACTTGTAAAATACTTTAAAGTTATATTGTAAATGTAATAAAAGTAATAAAATATTACATGCATTATACGATAAATATTAGCTCGAGAAAATATCAAAATAGCAGTGAGCAGTGAATTCTCACATAAAATGTTTAAAAAAAAAAAAAAAAAAAAAAAAAAAAATTAACAAATGACAAACAAAAATATTTTTAATTAAACAAACAGAAAGATTACAATGAATAATTAAATAAAAGTAAAACAGTTTTTAATTTTTCTATTGCTGATTTTACAGCAATTATAAATAACGATAAATAATATTCATAATTTCAAATCGTCGCATAAATTATAGACCAAAAAAAAAAAAGAGTTATTTTGAATTAAAACAATTATTTTGATACAAATTTATTAAAAATTATCTATTTTTCATTCTATCAATTTAAAACTGGAGTGCTTATACTCCTCTTTAAAAATGTAAACAAACAATTCAAACTCACCAGACACAGGAAAAATCTTTTCTCCAGCTGATAAGAAAGTTCTTTAAAAGAAAAAAAATTCCAAAAAGCCAACAGATGAAACTGTATTATAGTTCTTTTATATATATTTTTTTATAGTTAAAAAAATAATAAAAACTAACAGGCCCACACACAAAGTTCGCTTTGATAAACTCTCCCTCACTTACCGGACACAACCGCAATCTAGCAAGAGAAGAACTCAACTGAGCTATCGGATCGTCTGCTAACCGGGTCTGTGTATTCTTGTTTCCCACACAAACCGTACGTATGTGTTGCTGCATGCACTACACACAAAGCTGGTCGGGACAGGAAGTCGAAGAGCCGAGTTTGACCTGCCCTCGGGTGTTGCTTTTGCCAGTTGCTGAAGCTGAAGCTGCTCAAATAATAAAAACGAGTCAGCAGCGAGAGAGGGGGGGGGGGAGATGTAGCAAGCAAATTGATGGGGGGAAGGAACAGCAAAACAAGCGAAGCGTTTCGAGCAACAACAATAGAAAAAAGCGACAGCACAAGAGATGGACTCTGTGGAGGTTTTTTTATTTGTATTTATTTTTCGGTGCGGTGGGGTAAGTGGGTACGACGGAAAAAATTGACATAAAAACTATTTTACTTCCATTTTACATCTTTGTCAGAATTTTGAAAAGAGGGGACGATAAGGTAAAAATGGTATAGATGTGAGTACTATATCCGTTAAAATTGTAAGGAGACATTTGACGATTCATAGAGAAGATCTTGTCATTAATAGAGGATAAGAGCATAGTGAGATAGGAAATTGGCCATAAAACATACCCAACATGGTGAATCGAAAAAAAAAACAATAATAATAATAAATAAATAAATAAATAAAATGCAAAAATTTAGAATTCAGTTATTTTGTGTCTGTTGAATTAAAGAAATTACCATTATGCAAATGTTTTTAAAGAAGGATAATCTGATTTATATAGTTAAATAAGACCAGATATTTTGGGAGTTTCATACCCATATTTAAACAGATTTTAAATTTTGGCATAATATATGTGATTCAGTCAAGTTTGTTAAAAGTGAATTTGAATTTAATAATAATAATATAATAATGATAAACATGGCTTAACAATGAAAAAATCTTATCTAACATAAGTACATAATACAAGTAGAAAAAGTATCTGACTAAAAAGTAATTTCATAAAAAATATTCAAAGAAATTATTTTAAAACATTTTAATAACCTTCTCTATTAAACTGTTTAGCAGGAGTATTTTTTATCGAACTTTTTATTTATTTATTTATTTATTTTTATTTATATATTTTTTTTAATTTATTCAATACAGAAATGTTACGTGGAAATATATATATCAATAATTAGTTATTTAATTGTATCCTTTTAATTAAACAATGTTCAATTACCTTCTTATATTCCACATTCAAGTCACTGTTTTAAACTGATGATAACTGTTACAAATCATTTTTTTTTTTTTTTTTTGTCTTAGAATTATAAAATTTTATATACATATGCATTTAAATGTAGCATAATTAAGTACATTAAATTTTCTTGAAAATGTTTTAATTTAATGAAAAAAAATCCAAATTTAATTTTTTTTTAAAGGTATTTAATTTCTGCGTGCTTATTAGTTTGTATTTCCGCCTGATATTATATGCGGTAGCTCAGTCGGTAGAGCGCCGGCCTCGTAATTGGAAGATTGCGGTTCGGTACTCGAGCCGGCCAAAGACCGTCGTGTACACTAATGGTGGTTGGAGCACATAAAATCTGTCGTGGCAGCAATGTGCTCCATGTTCCCATCAAAAATTATACCTCTGGGGGTCACCGAAGCGGGAGAGCCATCCCTTCCGTGGAGGATCAAAATTGTGATGGCATGTCTCCGAACCACCTCTAGGAGTGAGTCCCAGACCGTCGCCAATTGCCCATCTGTGCAGCACTAGTGCGACGTAAAACCCAACCATCCAACTATCTATCCGTCCGATATTACATTGTTATACTTTTTAAATACTATATATTCTAAACATAACAGATTATTATTTTATGGATTTATTGTTAATTTTTTTTAAAGATATTTTTATATTTGAATGCTGAAATTTAATGCATATTTTTAACATAAAAACATTCTTTTTTATTTTAATTATCAATCAATCTTCAAATGAATACTCACATCAGTTATGTTTAGATTGTATTGTATATACTGTTAAACTACAATAATGTAAAATATATTAAAACTACTTCGAATGAAACATTTCAAAGTTTATTTTATTTTATTTATTTATTTTATTATTATTATTATTATTATTATTATTATTATTTAATGTAAATAGTATTTTCATTAAATTTTGATTTACATAATACAGATGCATTTAAATGCATATGTGTGTAGAATTTTATAAACCTAAGACACGCAGAAAAAAGAAAGAAAAAATTATAACGTCCAAGACTGTAGCCAGAAAAAAAAAAAAAAACATATATATATATATATATACGAAAGGGTTTAAGGTGTAGTACATAACAATGAATGTTAAAAATTATGTATAACTCGATAATTTTCCACAAATCTGCAAAATTTCAGAGGGATGGGGGGTGGGGGGGAGCGCCTTGGCTATGGCCTCCATAACGCCCACGATCCTTGGAAGTTTAAACTGTAATAGCTTCATGTTTTTTTGTTTTTTTTTAAATAGGGAATTGTGAATTTGCCCGATCCAAGAAAAAAATTCAGATTTTTTTTTTTTTTCTTTTTTCATCGTTTAGCATAACAAATTTTAACGAAATAAATATAACTAGCAAACCCGTGCGAAACTTTCGCACCTTATTTCTTTTCTTATTCACCAAAGTTTGAAACTCATAAATATTATACCAATTTCACAACATAATTAAAATTTTAATTTACCAGAAGTCAAATTATTTATTAGAATCAAACCAATATGTGCAATAGTGAAACCAAAATAATTCAAAGAAATGTTTCAAAATAAAATTAATGGTTGACGACCCAATTTTCGTACTTCCACAGGCAATGCAGTTTTAGTATAAGGCCTCAAAGACGCCTTTTAAATGTTTATCGCCACGTTGGCGATGACTTTATATTTATTAATTTTAACATTTTTTTTTTTTTTTTTTTTTTTTTTTAAGAAAAGAAAAAATTAATTTCTATTTTGATTATACTTTTTATGATTACGTTTTTTAGTCAGTTTATGATAATAATTCATATTCTGTATATATTTTTAAAGTATTTCTAGGTTTAAAATGATGCTAGCAAAAATTCATAAGAAGCAACTTTTAGAAATACATTTTTCAATAAAATAATATCATCAAACAAATGTCGTAATTTTTTCGTATTAGATCATTGAGCTGAGTCCGCGTGCTTAAATATTATCCCTTTATAAATATCATTTTTTTATCCTCGCGTATTTTATTAATTACATCACTATCGTATCGTTTCGACAAAATGTAATCGTAACTGGACCACGTTAGAGAAATATTATATAGATGTTTTTGTTATAATTATTCACTGAAAGAAAAAAAAAGAAAGAAAGAAGAAAGAAAGAAGAAGAGGAGGAGAAGACTGAAAATGAATTAAAAATACTGTTGCTAAAATGTATACTTATGTAATGTAGTTGATTTATTACAATTTGCTGCTATTATTTTTACAAATGAGAATTTTTGAAACCTAACTACACTGTTTTTCAAAAATTAAACAACAACCAGTCATTTCTTGCTTTTTCTTTTGTAGCTGATTTCAAACAATTGCATTATAAAATCTGAAAGGCATTTCAACATAGGGAGTAATTTTTAAAACGTTAATTATTAATATAATACGTTAATACGTTAATTATTAAATAATAATAATAATATATTATTTTCAAAGGTAGATTTATAAAACAGGAAAATTTGCAGTAATTTTAGAGGAAGGAGAGAGAGGAAGAGATGACGTTAAGAAAGTATTAGACATAGGTGAAGGTGAAAATGCAAATTCATTTTCAAAAATTGATTTTTTTTTTTTTTTTTGTCTTTCTTTTTCGATTTTCTATAATTTTCTTTTCTACTTCTCCTTTTTTTCCTTTTCTTCCCTCCCCCCCCCCTCTTTGAATATTATTTTTAAGAAATATATATACGTGTTGAAAATTTGACTTTGGTGTTCGTTATAAAATTATTTAGTTGCATCTTTATTATTCTAGAAATGTTTATAGTTAATATATAAGGGATTATAATTTTCCAAAAAGTGCTTTATGGAAGTAAGAGAAATAAAGGGGGGAGGGGAATCCCGTTTTAATTTAACAAGCAGAAGCACGTGCATCTATGTCTAACTATATTGCATTTTTATACAATCTTTCACTTAGAATTTGTTTATTAAGTCTTTCATTTTTTGCTTTTCTTTAAACACATATTTTTTTAAAGAAAAATTACAGAAAAGGTGTCGATAATATCTATTTATAAATTTCCGATATCATATTATAAAAAATCTTATTAACTATTTGGTAATAAACATGTCACATAAGGTTTAAATATCCTGTTCATACGTTCATTTTGCCCAGAAGAATCAAATGAACAGAAATCAAGTTCTTGTTTAAGTTTTGTAAGCCCACCTATTTAAGAAGCAGCGCTGTTCAAAATAGAAAAATCTAACTACGCTTACGAACAATATTACTGTGCTTATGAAGAGATTTTTACGATTATCAAGAGAAGAATATTATCTTCTGGAATAATTTGGTATAGTATGTACGCTAAACTTAATATGTGCTCGCACTAAAAATTTCCTTATCTTGTGACAATTATTATAAATTAAATAAAAAAAAAAAAAAAAAAGAAGAAAAAAGAAAGAAAAAAAAAAAAGAAGAAGAAGAAGAAGCATTATATGTGTGCAGTGAAGCATCGATAATCCATCATCGGCGGGAAATAGACATTCCTGGATTACGGATTTTTCCGGATTATAGGTGTTCCGAAAATGTATATCGAAATCATATATCAGTGACAGCATCTAAAAAATATGTTTTAAAAATTAGTTTTAAAAAATGTATGCAAGCCCTTATCAAAATCGAAAATAATTAAAATAACGTTTGAAATAATAAATAAAATATTTTAAAATAACATTTACAAAACAGTAATACAGATCGTTTATTTTTGTACAAATAATAATAATAATAATAATAATAATAATAATAATAAAACTGTTGACGACATTTCGGGTACTTTATTTTGGCTTTCGGTATCAGGAGTAGAAACGATCTCTTTTATTAATAACTTTTGGATTTGCCATTGCGAGACAAAAATTTCGTTGTTCTTTTTCGGAATTTTTGCCATCATCCGGTTAAAAAAAAAAAAAAAAAAAAAAAAATCACGCTAATCCATAAATCAATAAAATTTAATAAAATCCGTAAACTTTACTAACGATCCATAAAAGTTGGCAAGAATGCTGCGAAGAACAAGTTGAGTACTACTACGATTTACAGACGGTGGTTAAAAAAAAAAAAAAAAGTTACATTGCATGGGTGCCGGTTTATGGGTGCTACCGGATTATGGATACTCCACTGAATATACATTATTGCAGTTGAACTTTAATATATATATATATATATATATATATATATATATATATTGGGGGGGGGGATCAAAATTTAAAACTCTCTTTTATTATTATTATTATAATTACTATTATTTGTCTTGTTGTTTGACGAAGTTTGAGGATTTTTGTAAATTTTCATTAAATTTTGCTCTAAGGAATATTTTTGAAAAAATTTCTTTTATTTATTATTCTGAGTGCAAACTAAAGTTTTTTACAAACATTTGTTAAAATAATGTAATGTTAACTTATTTAAAAAAAAAAAAAAATGATCTGGAGCAAAATTAATGGACATAAAACAATTTTAAAAGTTGTGGTAAAAGCATAAATTTTAATTACTATAATATTAAAATTTTTATCTCTTTCCATTTTATATTTTTCTTCTATAAACAGCTCTAACTTAATATGGAAAATTTCATAGCAATTAAGTAATACAGTCGAACCTCGTTAACGTGAATCACTTTTAACATGAACTGCTTCCACAATCCCCGTCAAAATGAAGATTAGTTTAGTTACATGAAAATTAGTTACTGATAGCATGAACTATTGATAACAGGAACAAATTTTTATCCCCCTTGAGGTTCACGTTAACGAGGTTCGACTGTATATAAAAATTTTTAAATTATTATCGCTATCTGAAATATTAGATTTTAAACAATCTAAAAGTTATTATTAAATATTAAAATTAAAAAGACATTTTATTTTATTCATTTATTGTTTATTTATTTATTTATACTATCTACCTCCCCCCCCCCTTTTTTTACTTTCTTCTATATGTAATATAGAGAAAGTATTGGATTCGCGAAAATTTTCGACCTCCGTTTTTTGATGGATTTACATGTTTTGGAATATGGAGAACACGAATTAATAGTTTTTAGAAAATGTCTGTCTGTCTGTCTGTCTGTCTGTCTGTATCATTTTTTTGTGGACGCTGTATCTCACGAACCAATGAATGAAATTTAACCAAACTTGGTATTTAGTTGCACCCTGACATAAACTGGTGCTGATTAGATTTTGGGATCACTCGCTCAATAGGTGGCGTTGTGATCGCATTTTATGCAAATTTTTAACATGGCAGCATAGGACAAAATTCCGTATAAATGGGCATAAAGAGAGTTATTTTACACTTGTGATTGTAAAATTAATAGGAATTATTGATAATAGTAGTAGTTAGCTAGGAAAAAAATTTTGTGCATGGGGGGGGCATCGGTTCCCCCCCTGGGGGGGAAAATACCCCCCCCCGGGGAAGTAAATTTTCAAGATGGGTATCTTTCGAAAGGTCTCGTTGATAATAGTAATAGTTAACTTGGAAAAAATTTTTGTGTATGTGGGGGCATCGGTTGCCCCCCCACCGGGGGGGGAAGTTCCCACCCGGGGGGGCAAAATTTCAAGATGGGTATCTTTCGAAAGATCTCGTCAATACCTTTAAAACGAATGGTTGAACGATAAATCTGTGATAATTTAAACCAAAGTTATCGATTTTTTTTACTTTTAACAAAAAAAAACTTTGAAAAATATCGCAATTTTTTTTTTTTTTTTTTTTTTTTTTTAACGAAATTTAACCAAACTTGGTATTTAGTTGGTCCCCGACATAAACTGGTGCTGATTATGTTTGGGGATCAATAGCTCAACAGGTGGCGCTGTGATAGCATTTTATCTAAATTTTTAACATGGCAGCATAGGACAAAAATTCGTATAAATGTGCATAATTAGAGTTGTTTTAAACTTGTGATTGTAAAATTAATATGAATTATTGATAATAGTAGTATGTAACTAGGAAAAAAATTTTCTGCATGGGGGGGCATCGCTCCCCCCCCTGGGGGGGAAGTACCCCCCCGGGGGGGATAAATTTTCAAGATGGGTATCTTTCGAAAGGTCTCGTCAATACCTTTAAAACGAATGGTTGAACTATAAATCTGTGATAATTTAAAACAAAGTTATCGATTTTTTTCACTTTTAACAAAAAAAAAAAAAAAACTTAGAAAAAAAAATCGTACTTTTTTTTTTTTTTTTTTTAATATTGTTACTGATTGAATATGTATAGGTAAATATAGAAGAAAGTCTTGTGGTGGCCACAACATACTAGTTTTTAATGTATGAACTGCAGAATTTTTATAGATTCACCACTAAAAAAAATCTTAAGATTAATAAAAATAATCTTAATTAAGTTAAATGAATAAAATCTGTATAAAAATTTGGCCCATTTCTTCACCCTGTATTTTGAAGAAAATTTTAAAGTCTTAAAGTCCTCTAAAAGCTTACATTTAAAAAAAAAAAAAAAAAAAAAAAAAAAAAGTTTCTCGATTATTTCAGAGTTTAATCTGAAGAAAATCTACGGAATAAAATTTTAAGTTTTTTTTTTTTTTTTTTTTTTTTTTTTTTAAATATAGATTTAAAAAATAGACTTAAAGGTATTATGAAGAATATTTTTAATAAAGATAAATCCCAAAACCTCAAAATATTAATGTATTTTGTGCATCTAATATATTTAATATTGCTTAAACTGATTGGGAAAATTACAACTAAAGGAGTTAAATTACAATTTTTCAATTTAGACTGCGTTCCAAAAAAAATTTTCAGAGCATGTAATTTTTCATTTTCCATACCAATGTTATTAATATTTTGTCAAAGGAAATAAATTTTGAATTTATCTGCATGTATGTAAAGATTACAGTGGTACATTCTAAATAATTATAGTTCTTGAGGTTAAACTATTGATTGTACTAACATCGTCATTTCTTATTCTGTTTTTCAGGTATTGTATGTATTCATAAATTTTATAGAGCATTGTCTTCTTTCTACAAATTTATGCCTATTGAAGCTTTCTATCAGTCACAATGACTTCATCACAAAATGCTACTACGCAATAACAGAAACTATCATAGGTCAATCTCTCGTGGCCTACCGTAACTGCCGAAACGTCAGTGGAGGCCCTCTGTTGAGACTCAAAACGGTTTTGGGCTGTGTCTGTCTGTCTGCCGCGCGATAGCGGACGCAAAATTAGCGCTATTGACTTGAAATTTGGTACACATGTTCATAAGCCCCACTAAATCAGCTGTATAGTTTTTGGTATGTATTCCATTTGTAGTTCGTATACAGGGACACGCCAAAGTTTTTCTTATCATTACGGCCTATGGGAGGAATTTGTATGTATGGCGATAGCGGCCACAAAAATCACGCTACTGACTTGCAATTTGGTACACATGTTCATAAGCCCCACGAAATCAACTGTATAGTTTTTGGTATGTATTCCATTTGTAGTTCGTATACAGGGACACGCCAAAGTTTTTCTTATCATTACGGCCTACGGGAGGAATTTGTATGTACGGCGATAGCGGCCACAAAAATCACGCTATTGACTTGCAATTTGGTACACATGTTCATGAGCCCCATGAAATTTGCTGTATAGTTTTTGGTATGTATTCCATTTGTAGTTCGTATACAGGGACACGCCAAAGTTTTTCTTATCATTATGGCCTATGGGAGGAATTTGTATGTATCGCGGTAGCAGCGCAAAAATAGCGCTATTGACTTGAAATTTGGTACACATGTTCATGAGCCCTACGGAATTAGCTGTATAGTTTTAGGTGTGTATTCCATTTGTAGTTCGTGTACAGGGACACGCCAAAGTTTTTCTATCATTACGGCCTATGGGAAGAATCTGTATGTACCGCAATAGCCACCGCAAAAATCAAGCTATTGGCTTCCAATTTTTGCCGAAACGTCAGTAGAGGCGCTCTGTTGAGACTCAAAAGGATTTTGGGTTCCGTCTGTCCGTCCGTCTGTCTGTCGTGCGAAAGCGGCCGCAAAAATCACGCTATTGACTTGAAATTTTGTACACATGTCGTGATCCCCACGAAATTAGCTGTATAGTTTTGGGTGTGCATTCCATTTGTAGTTCGAGTACAGGGACACCCCAAAAATTTTTTTATCATTACGGCCTATGGGAAGAATTTGTATGTACCGCGATAGCGGCCCCAAAAATAACGCTATTAACTTACAATTTTGTACACATATTCATGAGCCCAACGGAATTAGCTGTAAAGTGTTAGGTGTGTATTCCATTTGTTGTTCGTGTACAGGGACACGCCAAAGTTTTTTTTATCCTTTCGGCCTATGGGAAGAATTTGTTTGTACCGCAATAGCGGCCGCAAAAATCCTTCGATTGACTTGCAAATTGGCGCACACATTCCAGCTTTGCACATAAGTAGCTGTATAATTTTTATTGCTATATTTTTTTAAAACTGTGTACAGGGACACGCCAAAATTCTTAACATTACGGCGTATGGGGTGAATTTCATTTAAACGTATTTTAATATCATTACTTTGCAATGAAGAAAATGAAACTAGAGTGCGTGAGTAAGATGCTTAAACTTATGTTGTTTGAAGAAAATATGTGCTCTTAAGCTTTCTAATTAATGTACAGGACCTTACGAAAGTGTTCTGACAATGTCACTTAGTCATCCAAACGATGTTAAATTTGGAGCAATTATTAATTTTAAACGCAAAATAAGCTGAATAGTTTTTGCTGGTGTATACAATGTTTATGGTTCGTTTACAAAGACACACGAAAGAATTTCGTAACATTAGAGCCTATGGACAAATTTTTAATTTAAGCGCGCACTTTAATGCGATTATGCTGAATTGAACTTAATAAAGTTAACATACATTATAAAGATGCTTAAAATCATGTTTTATCTTAAAAAAGGTTATGTATAGACTAAATAATTTATGGACTACACAAAATAATTCCGAGTATGTAGTGTAATCATCCAAATGATGTCAAATTAGTTTGAAAAATTAATGAGTTATAATTAATTTGGTTTTTTCTTATTATTGGCGTTTATAATGACTGTGGCTAATTTTCCGGGATACATAAAGGAATTTCGTACTATTACGGTCTATAGTCGGTATTTCTTAAAAGTGTATTTTAACATGGTTACACCCCATCAAATATAATGAAATTTTATTAGAATTTTAAAAGTATGTTTTCCTGTTGAAAATTGTGGGCATAGAATTGATAATTAGTTTAAAGGTTACGCAAAATATTTCCGATATGCTATGTAATTTTTTGTATGAAATTTGGTATTTATGAATTTCAGGGAAATAATAAAAGACCGTCGTTTATCAAGAATACATATTGTTGCGTACTTGGGGGTTCGTAAGTTGTCCGAGAATGAAAGGCGAAACTTGCAAAAATTCAGTGATTTATTTACAGAAAGTTCCAGAAAATTACAGGTCTATAAACCAAGTATCAGCTTCAATTCAACCAGTAAACATAGCTTAAACAACAGCCGTTAACAGCAAAACAACAGTACAAACTGTTTAGCAATTACACATAAAGCAAGTCTCATTCAAAGAGGCTCAAAGCAAAGCAAGCATTTGACGAAACTGACACAGATCTGAGATTGGCCGCCTTGGCTAAAAAAAATGCTCCTTTTATACAATTCTATCGTACACAGACTGTTCTGGAAAATTATCGTATCTCATCAGCCAATGAGATTAGAGCTTCCATATTTGGTATATCCCTAATAAAGATTTTCTTGCCATGGTCGCCAAAAAAAATCGCCAAGGAGGGAAACAGTCGCCAAATTTGGCGCCAAATCAATTTCTTCCCTTACATGGGATTTTTTAATGCGTTTTTAAAGGTAAATTAGGCCATTTTAACGCTAAAACGACTAGAAATGCACAAAATAAGCATTTTATCGACTTACTAAGCCTCTTTGAAAAAATTTATACAAAAATAAAAGCAATTCCGTAACACTTTATATGATATACAAGTAGGTATACAAAGAGAGATACAGCGGGGGGTTGAGGGGGGCGGCAGCCCCCCTCAGGAATGTATCTGATTATGGTAATAAGTCGATCGAATCAATATATACTGTTATATAATAAGGAATAAATAAAAATGACCTATTGAAAAATGTCTGATGCAAATAGGACGTTGAGGCTCCTGATCTGCAGATCCACTAGTTTTTAAGACATATTCTGTACACTAACAGCGCTAAATTCTGATTATACAAGCATGAATCAGCAGCTTCTGGAATAAAATTATAAGAATTACCAGCATTGTTGCTTATATTACTATCCTATGTGTCAATTATTGACAATAACTATGTCGAATATTATAGGATAATTTTACCTGAAGGTAAATCTGAAATCCCCAACGAACTTAATTTTACGAATGGTCCATTGTATCGGATATGGAAAGAGAATTTTACCTTAAATTCGATTTAACCCGCGTGTTGTATTCGCAGCGAATAAGTTCTATAATATTTTTTTTTCTTTTCATGCTGTTTTTAAAAGTTTGAAGTTCGAGTGAATTCCAGGTCGGGGTATTTAAACTCAATTTTTCAAAGAAATTAAAAGATATATTTTAAATGAAAATTTAATTTATTTGAATAGGAATGGATATAATATGTACTATCATTTTACTTTATATTGATTTTTGTTGTTTTGCTGTAATTCCCTCAAACTATGGTATTTTTATTTCTTTTCGGGTTTTAGGTCTTGTTTTGATTAAAGTGTTTTAGATTTGTGCCTTTTAGAAATGAAAGATAGGCACGGGGACAAAATTATAGATACATTTTTTCTCTCTTTCTCTTTTCTTTAGGTCGTTCGAATTGATTACAAGCATTTCCTGAAGCTTGGAACTCATTAATGGTATTGCCAAATGTAAATGTTTGTAAAGGTTAAAAAAAATAAAATATTTTTGTAAAAATATAGAACCGACTCCAAAAAGGAACTACTATTCAACCAACTAAAAATGAAATAAAATTGGCAGAAAATGGAATTGTAAATTGCGCCTAAAAGTATAAAATAATTTCCTTCGCCAAACAACCTATAACACTATACAATTAATCATAACTTTTGAAGTCGGCGCAAAATTAAATAAAATTTAATTAATTTTTAAAGGTTTGTCTTTAGATCGGTAGCAACAAATGCTGTTGTCTCGAATGATCCATTTTCATATTTCCTTTATTATTTTATCACTTATACAATTGGTCCATTAGTAGCATCTACACAGAACAGTGAACATTCTTCACAATGCGGTATTTATGTTTCTACGAAGTTAGAGTTTCCTTTGCAAATTTGGTACAACTTTGATAACTATCATCCTTGATGGCTTTTGGATTTGGCGATCAAAACGTAAATCAAAAATATACACGAAAGATGTATATTTTCATCATATATATTGTACGATGTGTTGTTTCATATTCTTGATTACTCTCTTGATATACCTTATCAAAATAATCATGATGTCCCAAAGAAATTAAATATGTTTGCCAGATAATTTTGTGATTGTTCTTTCACCAAGGACGTCAGATACCAGCATCTTCGCCAACTTTTGCTGCTTACGAAATCTTATTTGTTTTCTTGAATCAAAATAGTTTTCGGCTGCGTTTTTCAGGTAACAATGTGAGATGTGTATTTTGAATAGGATTTGATTTTTGTATTGAATAAAGGTATCAATTTTTATTTACTTTTGCGCCGACTTCAAAAGTTATGATTAATTATAGTGTTATAGGTTGTTTGGCGAAGGAAATTATTTTATACTTTTAGGCGCAATTTAGAGTTCCATTTTCTGCCAATTTATTTCATTTTTAGTTTTTTGAATAGTAGTTCCTTTTTGGAGTCGGTTCTATTTTTTTACAAAAATATTTTATTTTTCTCTTTTCAGTGAAAACTTACTTATATAGCAGAGCATCATAAGACGTTCGACAGAAGTTTCACAAATCACAACTTCCAAGAAAAGTGACATAACTCAAAAAATGGTTTATGTCACTGAAAAATACATGAAATGCACCCAATGTGAACAAAAAAGTTACATCTCCATCTAGAAAGTTATCCACTCGAGAGACAGTTGTGCCAGTTTTATTCTAGTCAAGTTATTTTTAAATTGATTTTTCTCAAACGCTGCATTTTTAAGCTGTGTCACTTTTCTTGCCTTTATCGGATATGAGCAAAAAACTATCTATTGAACGAACATACGCTAAATTAAAAAGTCTTTAGAAATGTAAAGAACGGATACGCTGTATTCGCAACCGAAAATTCTGTTAGGCATATATATTGAAATTTACAGTAAATACGTGTCACCCTCTGCGCTGGAAATTGCGCAGCATAAAGTTCAAACAAAGAGCAAAATATGCATTGCAGCTGACGGACAGAAGTTTCAACATCGATTCTTACATACTGCTTTTACCAGTGTAGCTGCATGCGTTCAGCAGTTAGAGTGAGAACAGACTTTTGTGAGTATCCTGTAATTTGTTTATATCTTAATGAAATCATAATGAAACCTATTTCAGGCCAAGATCATTACGACAACAAAAAAAAATATTAAAATTAAATCATCTCTTACGAAGTTATAAGCTAACAAATTTCAGCAACAATAACAAGAAACATGGTTTGTATTGAGAATCTCTTCCTTTATGAAGTCGGTTTAAAACGTCTATGCGTTAATCGATGTGACCGCTTACAAAAACCATACTTTGAATCTTACATAGCATAAATGTCACCCGCTACGCTAAAACATATGCAATGTCGTTCAACTGTGCACAAAATTGGAAATTGTGAACAAACAAATGCACGTTTTAAGCGTTCTGTTTTTAGCATTAATGTCTAAACTATCTTTGCGTACTACATCGATGATGCTCTGCAATTTTATAATTCACTTTTTTCCCCTGTCTTGAAACGTTTCCGAGATAGGATCGCTAACTCCACTCTTTTCCACCACGTGGCACTTTAGACGGTTGAATCGCGTAGCACATGTCATTTTTACTATACCTACATACCACTTTTATGATTATAGCTGCAGCTGTTCAGCAGTTAAAAAAATCGGAACTGACTTTTTTGGACACCATGTATTTTCTTTTGATGATAAGATTTTACAATCGGTCCTATTTCAGACCAAGACCTTTACAATAAAACAAAAAGTATCAAAATCGGATCATCCATTCAGAAGTTATGAGCTAACAAACAAAAACAAAAAAACACACGCTTTGAATTGAGAACCTCCTCCTTTTTGAAGTCGTTTAATTAGAGCATCTCTTACGAAGTTATAAGCTTACAAACACCAACAACAACACATAGCTCGAATTAAGAACACCCCCCTTTCTGAAATTGGTTGAAAACGACTTTGCACTAATCGATGTGACCGCTTACAGTAACAGTACTTTAAACCACAGAGTATACGTGTCATCCGCTACGCTGCAAAGTGTGCAACGTAGATCAAGTGTGCACAGTGTAGGAAATTGCGAACAAACAACTGCACGTTTTAAGCGTTCTATTTTTAGCAATAATGTCTAAAAACTGTCTTTTCGTAGTAAATCGATGATGCTCTACAACTTCGTAATTAACTTTTTTCCTATCTCGAACCGTTTTTGAGATTGGAGCGCTAATTCCGCTGCTTTTCACCAGATGGCGCTTTATTTTCTTTAGATTGTAAAGATGTTATAATGGGACCTACTTCAGACCAAGATCTCTATAACAAAACAAAAAGTATCAAGTAACCGTATTTTGAACTATATAGCCTCTGTCTCACCAGCTACGCTACAACGTGAGCAATGTAGCTCAAGTGTGTATAGTGTAAGAAATTGTGAACAAAAAAAAATGCACGTTTTTAGCCTTGTATTTTTTGCATCAATGTCAAAACTATCTTTTCGTACTAAATTGATGATGCTCTGCAATTTTATAATTGACGTTTTCCCGCTGTCTTGAACCGTTTCCGAGACAGAAACGTTAGCATGAATGTCTAAACTAAATTTTTGTATTAATCGGTGATAATCTTCAGCTTTGTAATTCACTTTTTCTTTAGAACCGTTTTCGAGATAGGAACACTAACTCAGCTATTTTCCCCCAGGGTGGCGCTGCAAGCGGTTTTACCTTGTACTGCATGGCTACTCTGCTATACTTATATACCATTTTCATCAATATGGCTGCAGCCGTTTAGCAGTTAAAAGAGTTGGGACTGATTTCTTTGGACACCCTGTATTTTCTTTAAATCGTAAAGATATTACAATGGGACCTATTTTAGACCAAGACCTTTTCAACAAAACAAAAAGTACAATATCGGAGCATCGGTTCAGAAATTATGAGCTAACAGACATAAAAAAAAACATACGGTTTGAATTGAGAAACTTCCTTCTTTTTTCAAGTAGGTTAATAAAAAAAAAATAAAGTGTTCATTGTTCTTTTAAAATCATGCAAGTAAAAATGAAAATGTAAGAAGAAAAATGCACGTATATATTTATATACCAGAGACATTTCTCTAATAGGGTAAGTGCTCCAGTGATTGACACTTTAGAGCAATCTCTGATGTTTTTAACGTTCTAGTCACCAGAAAATATTTTTAGAAATCTTAAGTTAATACATATGGCATAAAAAACATTCAGAACCTCATATATGTTAAAATATATACATTTGATAAGAATCATTTTTTTAAGGAATTTTTATTTGACTCCTACTCAGTGTTCCAGTAATTAACACTGCCAGTTTTTCATTTTACCAGTAATTGGCACCCTTTGTTCCTGTGTTTGACAATGCTAGTTATTCATTTTACCAGTTATTAGCACCCTATGCTCCAGAGTTTGACACAAAATGTTAAAATTCTTATACGTAAGCTGCAAAAATAAAAGTAAAAAATCACTAGAATTCTTTTAGTTTTTTTAGTGATTATTTCATATAAAAGTCGAATTTTAAGATTTTCTCCTTCCGAAAAAAAAAATAGTGTACTGTTAATACTTTATCTTGCTCTGCATTACTATAGACATATATTATTACATTTTTAAATGCAAGATGTGAGATGCCGTATTTAGACAATTCTAAGTACAGTTTAAAAACAGTTAAAAAATAGTTTTAGAAACAGTCTTAGCATATATTTCTGTTCGTCGAGTCTAGGACCCCTAAAGTTCCCATTAGAATACTGAGGCTACAATCATAAAAATAAATATAAACTATTATTAAATTTAAAAATTAAATTCAAATTATTCAGATAACTTTCGCAAATACCACTCTTTAGAACTTATTCTGTTTATTTTGGACAGCCCTGTATATTGACTATAAATTGTAAATTTGTCACAGTGAAAAAGTTTATCACATAACTTGAAATTCACCTCTAGTCTTTTCCAACCATAGCCCTAATATACCCGAAATCTTTTGTGTGACCTTATAAATAAAGATTACTAATGTTTTTCACACCATATTCTATGTTAAATATGATTTTGTGCTTAAAATAAATATCTGTTAACTTCATTGTGTTTTGTGAAGTCTAAAAATATTAAAATCTACTATAGAGAAATTTAGCCCATAGACGTAATGTGTTGGAATTCTTTTGAATGTCCCTGTACACAAACTGTTTGTCCAATTACAATAAAATGTTTTAAGTGACAGTCCCATATGATACAGATTCAGATATCAAATTCGAGAACAGATATTTGATTTTCAATTAGGCTAACAGTCACACACAAAAGCAAAAACCTTAAAAAAAATCTGATTTCCGAATTGAGGAGCTTCAAAACATGTAGATATACTAAAAAATTAGTTTCGAAAATTCGACCCAAAAATATCACTTTCTCTACCATGTATGGGTAAGAGAAAGAAGAGGCAAGATTGGTAAGAACTGGATTCACTTGTTTGTAAATTTTCTTATCAGAGATGAAACTAGCACGAATTTAAAATTTACTCAGATAACAATAGCGTATAAAAGCGTCCGTTTTTTATTTAAAGAGAAAAACATATTGCCTTATAGAAATCCATATTTTATTAGTATATTTCTTTACTGTCTCATATTGTAAAGGTTTATTGTTGCTATGCCACAATATCTTACCCCTTTTTTTTTTTTTTTTAAACATACGAGCCTAAGATAATAAAGTCATAAATTATTCTCTTGATGCAGTTACATACATACGTCTACATTTGCATCATCGTTTGCAATACTTAGCCAAGAAAGTTTCATGGCTCATGTGGCATCAGAAAATATTTTTCGGTAAAGGAAAGAAAGTGCTTTTACCTAAACTTTGATCTGTTTGTAGATATGTTTGTGATAGACCAGAAAATTGAAATTTAAAATTACTCGCCAGTAGCCAGTAAATCCTTTAAATTCACTGATCACTTTTCATAATTTTTTCGACTGATTGTTGCAATAAATAAACACAGGTCGACGGAGAAATTTTTTTTTCTTCAAGGTGTTGTGTTTTTCTGGTGCATTTTTGGACGCTGATTAAGGATAAAGTATCCATAAATTTCTATCACGTACAGTTTTGACAAAAATTAACAGGGAGGAGAGGCCGCTCACCACTCCAGGAGTGGTGTCGAGCGATTCTAACTATGCTAGTCCCCACCTCCGGAACGTTTATTTAAAAACTAAAAAAAAAAAATTAAAAAATTACAAGGGCCTCTAGAGACAGGAAAAAATGGGATTGTTTGAGCTTAAAAGTTCACTTTTTCAACTTGCATTTAAGTTAATTCCCGGAAAATCCAGGTGACTTGAGTGTAGAGCAAGGAGAGCCATTTAATCAAGACATCAAAGAAATGCAGAGGAGGTATCAGGAATGATGCAGTGTTTGAATGTTAATGATTATTGTTAGATGCTGCATAGAGAATCCCCCCACCCCCACCCTCAAGGTCCTCATGCCGTTTACAAGATGTAATGCTCTAAAGGGAGTTTCCATGTAAAGAAACACATATAAAGATAATGTGTAAATAACAGCCTATTTTAATGTATTTTATACATAATTTTTTTTTTTCCAATTTATTACAGCTTCTAAGTGAATTCTTCCAATCTTCAGGATTATTTTGTGAAAAACCCTTACGTGATAGGAAGAAAGGACAATCATTTGTGGAATTCAGTTTATCAAAACACATTAGAGACACCCAATGCAGTGAAAAAAAAAAAAAAAAAAAAAAAAATCACAAGCTTGTGTAAGTTTTCTCATTAGCAATTTTTAATTTTTATTTATTTATTTTTTAATTTTTTTAATTATTCGATTTTTTTTTTAATGTCCTTTTTAAATATGCTAATTTTATGAAGTGCTTGTTTTAATTTAGCGGATTTTGTGACGGTTTCGTTGTAAGACTCTTTTTATGCAAGGTCAGTTTTCGAACCTGAATTATTATTAGATGCAAATTTTTTCATAGTCAGTTGGTGAAATTGGCACTTTTTTAAAATCTTCATTGACAGAACGAGATAATTTCGCAGGCGATTGCCGAAATATGAATTTAGATTGCCACTGATTAAAGAAAAAAAGTAAATTTGCAACTAAATGCAAGATAAACGATCTTTTTTAGCCGATAATTGCTTAAACTTGTCGTTAGTCAGTAAAATTTGTTTCTTTTTCTTAAAATCGATTCACAAATTAAACTATTTCTCCGCAAATCAATGACATTTCTGATTTTGGATACCTAATTTCCGAAATATGCTCTATTTTTACGTTTATTTCCAAATATTGAACCATTTAATCGCGATTTAGCTTACTTTATGCATGTTTAATTGCTGAATTATGCAGATTTTATACGTGGTCAATTAATGATGATATTCATTCTTTTGGTGGTCACAGAAGGGGGGGGAAGGGGGAAAAAGACAATTTGTTTAAGTCTAAGTCTCCACTTTATTTTATTTGGTCGCCACGTGGCGAGTTGTAAGTGGATTTTTATAGGTGCAATTTGTGATAATAAAATACATTGAAAATGCTGTCTCGGAAATTTTTTAAAATGAAAGTAGACTAATATTTATTTAAAAAGGCTTTAAAAATCTTTTAATCACCCCAATTATGCAGAGCAAAATTGAACCATAAACTTCGGCTCAAAGCATCTTAACTTTTATAACCTATGACGTGATCATCGGATAGAGTAGGAAAGTTGAAGATATGGAGGTCAAAATGAAGATAAAATAAATAATACTGACAAAATAAAATAGAATAAAAAATAAAACAGAATAAATATATGTAAACTGAAGCATACTCTGTCTAATAGTACAGAATATTAAAGAATATTTACAAATTAATATTTTGTTGTTTTCTTTAATAGTGTGCTGTTTTCCAGAAACATTATAGAATTACTAAGAAGATTTCGAACGAGCGTCGTAGAAACAGCTTATTGCTATGGGAACAGCACAAATATCACAGAAACTTGCTTTGCGTTTGAATTATCAAAATACATAACAAATAGCTACCAATAACATTGCTCCAGGTTAGAGTGCTTCGCGAGTCGAGAAATATTGAGCCGCACCCGACTCATAAGAAGCCGTTCGACCCGCAACCAGACCCGAACCTGCAGGCTTCAGACCTGCAACTCGATCCGCGACCCACACTATATAAATTTTTATCATTGTTATGAGAAACTGAATTGGAATTGTATTACACAAAATATAGTTATATTATTCAACAGATCTTTCAAAAAATAACATAAAATATTACAAGTGTGTACCTCCAATTAACCGATATCATAAAATAGGAGATTAAAATCGATTTAAACTCAATTCAAACTGTTTTTCTTTGTTGTTGTTGTTAGCGCATAACTTCTTAACGGATGTTTTGATTCTTTATAAACAAAACTTTGGGGAATAGTATAACAAAATTTCAAATGTTTAAACCATACTTCGAAATTCCAAATATTCTGATTGTATTAGAAAAGAAGCAAAACAAACAAGCAAATACACATTGAAAGACAAAAATAATTTTCGCAGATGAAGTATTAAACATTAAGCATTAATATTTACGTAATTGTAATAAAACTCATGTTATGAGTTATGGTGCTTTAAATTACTGTGAAGGGAGAGAATATTATCCAATATCCGCATTCAAACAGTTAGATTCGTAAAAAAAAAAAAAAAAAAAAAAACGTAAAATGTTCTTTGGAGGAAAAAAATTTGTGCAAGTAAACCGCAGGTTCACACGCGGTTCAAAAACTGATAAAAACCTAACCCCCACCCCCACAGGTAACCCGATGCAGGACTCTATTCCAGGTGTCGCCCCGATGGTCCAGTAGGCAAGGTACTGACGTGACGTCTAGACCAAAAGGTTCGAATGCAGGACAACGCATGTTTGTGAAGTCTTCATATATTTATAAGATATTGTGAATTGATGTAATGGGAATCATTTGAGACGAAAATCATTGTAACTATAGGTCCCACAGCTACCAAATAAATATCAAGTAAAATACCACATTTCCCCTAGTGCAAGAAAATCTATTTTCTATCTTTGATTGTAATTAGACTTGGAAAGATTCGCAAACAACATGGATCTAAAGTTTTCTAGTTCACTTGTAGCGTTTCGTGGAAAAATAGAGTAGATTTTTTTTTTACTTTTCGACGGCAAATTGTGTCTCTAAATTTGACCAATAATTCAATAAATAAATAAAAATGACGAAATTTGTCACGCAGGTCAAATTTCTTAGCTACTCAGGCAATATAAGTAATGTGCAAAATTTCCTGTAAAAGTTCTGTCACTGCAACATTATTTTTATTGCAGGAAAGAAAATTCTGATAATGTTTTTGCAGCACCGTAAACCGCTGTAAATAAATCAAAACGATGATAAAAAATATAGATAGATGGATAGATAGATTTGAACTCAAAATGGATGGCAAAACCTTTTTATGGCGATGGGTGGAGAGGAGGGTCTGCTTGACTTTTGCCCATGCGTTAGAAAAAAACTTTCCCATACATTGTTTTGTAACTGATCTCACCCCAGCTGGTATGATGTACCGTCATAAGCGCACCCTTTGCTCTATTTTTAACGTAACAATTCATACTTTGACTAAGCAACTTTTGAATAAAAGTAAGGGGAAAAAAATCTTTCAAAGATAAGTGAGGGCTCGATTGCCCACCTTTCTGTACAATAAAATTTCTGTTCTAACGGATTTCACTAACAATGAAAGAATGGCATCTTTCTCGTGCCCAAAATATCAAAAATAGAATTTGCTTTATGCCCCTTTTTCTTTACTTTTCTTTTTTTTCTCCACCATTTATATCACATATTATTAAGTTTTTTTCTTTTCTTTTCTTTTTAAAATAATTTTTAATTCCGAATTTTTTAAACAGTAAAACTATAATCGTATTTATTCATTTGCTATCCAGGGAGGGGGAGGGTAGAAAGTTCGATATTTTACTAAAATATTTCTTTTAAATTATATTTTCATTGGTAAATTCCTTAAAAATATGCGCGTACGCAGACGTGGTCAGAGAACAATAAAAAATTAGAGCTGAATTCAATCTCACCATAGAATGCACTAGATCTAATAATAAATTAACAATTGCATTTTGCAAAACTTTAAACAGTTACTTTAAATGACAACATTTTATCCAACCTCAATGTTGGTTACAAATATATTTTTTGGCAAAAACAATTAAATCACAGTTTAATATCCAAGGTATTTTTTATGAACATAATTATAATATTATTAGAAAGAAAATAGAAATTTCAATTAGCAACTTTAAATGTGATTATAAATTAAATTATTGCCTTACCTTTACCTTATTGTAAAATGTTACTTTGGCTCACGATGTAATTGCCCTTATTTTTGGAGGATTAATACAGTAAGACCTCTATTTAATGAACTTCTATATTGCGAATATTTCCACATTACGAACTTTTTCTTCAAACAAAGATATTTTAAAGAATTTCCTTGGAAAATAACCTCCAAATGGCAAAGTGCATTCTGTAGCAATTTATATTCCTACTCTATCGGTCAAAAATAATCAACCTTTTTTACATAACTGTAATTTGCAAGAATCATTCTAAAACTGGGGTTTTTAACACACTAACTGAATCGGGTATTTTTATCAGAATGAAAAATAAATAAATACTGTATAGTAAAAGATTGCGATGAACATGAAAATTTAAACGATCAGGATTCTGCAGTGAACAATATTAAATATAAAAAGACTCTATACATATAATGAAAGAAAATATTTTAAAACAAAGGACACAAACAAAATTATGACAATTTCGATATTTAAAATGAATGAAGTATATGACATGTATGCCTCAAATTACTCCTCCATAAAAAATATTCTAACAGCATGTAACATTTAAAAAAATCTAATTTCGTATACACTGTCATTTTGAACTAAAAAAAAAACACTTACACTTAAAATTGTGTAATTACAGTATTTCTGAACTGTAAAATTATTCTTTTAATAGTATTATTTTCAAATAGAATAATTATAACAAGTGAATATATAACAACCTACAAAAAGAAAAAAAAAAAAAAAAAAGTATTATTTAATATTTTTTTTATATGGTATAATGTATAGTTTAGTTTCTACGAACTTAAAAGTTATCTTTATGTAATTCAAAATATTATAAAAAGTAAATTTTTGTTTAACAAAAGTTTTCATACAACAAACTTTCTGGCTTTAGCGATTTCGCTAAATCGAGTTCGAAAATGTTTGGATTTGTGTTATTTAAAGTTTAAAATATATTTAAACTTTAAAGTTTTAATAAATTAAACTGTAAAGTTTATTTTAAAGTTTAAAATATTTTTTTCCTTTTTAAAACTCTTTACAAGTTAGGGATAT
This sequence comes from Salticus scenicus, assembly GCA_963930645.1. Taxonomy (NCBI): domain Eukaryota; kingdom Metazoa; phylum Arthropoda; class Arachnida; order Araneae; family Salticidae; genus Salticus; species Salticus scenicus. The sequence continues at coordinate 75,209,732 of OZ005653.1, read as the reverse complement.
AAATTTTGAAAACATAATATAACGATCATCCAATTTTTTAATCTGAAAATCAAATTTCAAAACGATATAAAATGTTGTAGGGTGAAAAGTAACATTTCTATTTAAAACATTTATGTAATAAAAAAGTCAAAGCAATATTTAAAATAACAATTTGATTTTAATTTCATTGTTAAAATACTTATAATAAGACATAAAAATAATTTACTTATTAAGACAAAAAAAAAAAAAAAAAAAAAATGCAATAGTACATAAAAAATTTCTTTAATAAATAATTTTAATATAATTTTTATTTAAAAATTCTATAACTTAAAACCATTATCATGTCACTTTTTTTAAGCTTCGGAAATTAAAATAATTTGACATAAACTTAATTGATTTTCAATAACAGCATAAAAAAAGAAAAATTCTCAGAAAGCTTTTATTTTTATTTTATTTTGTATTTTGTAGTATAATTTAGCTTAATTATCTGCAAAATTAACACAGTGCTTAAAATTCAGATTTCTTAGATGATTATAGGACCACATATGTACGCATGTATTTATACATACATTTTCTTTTTTTTCGTGAAAATAAAAATAAAATATATTTTTTATTCAAGATAAATTAGTAAGAAAGGAAATTAAAGTTATTTTGTAATGAAATATCAATTTATTTGTATTATAATTTTAGTATAAATTTTGATTGTATGTATTACTACATTTTTATTGGAAAAACTGTATTAAATTTAGCGAGAAGAAAAAGCGCACTGGCCTGAAATCGAACTTGAGTCCCTTGGGTTCTCTACCAAATTCAGCCATACCTCATCGATATTTGACCTGCATAAATCGCTAATATGGAATAAACATCTGTAATGAAACTAGATAGATCATTTGGTAGAGCACTGGCACGTTATGCAAAAAGGCCAAAGTTGGGATTCCTGATCTAGTCAGATTTTACAAAAACTGATACGGCCTTTTCGTTCCAAAATATGTATGATTTGTTTAGTTATGCAAACGCCATAATCTAAGAAAAACATATTCATTTTGATTTACAAAAAAAAAAAAAAAAAAAAAAAAATCTTCCATAAATAAAAATGAAAAAGAAATTTCTTTTAAATTTTCTACACAGGGAGATATTAGTAGCCAATGAAACTCGGTTTTCATCAGATTTCATTTAAATAAGAAATTTTGTTTTAAGATATTTCCAAATTTGTTCATTTTTTATACATAACTGAAGATTTTATACATACACACACACATATGTATATATATATATATATATATATATATATGTAGAAATAATGTTATGGTAAGTTTGGAGTTAAATTAAATTAATTGAAAAATCAAATTGTTAGTAAAATTAATTGTTTAAATAATATGATCTAAAAGTCATCACAAGAACATTTAATTTGGTGAAATTTATTTCTTATTAATCTAGTTGGTATTCAGTTGTCTTTAATCTTCTGTTACTCGGCTATTACTACGTTTTAAGAATTTATTTACTTATATATATAATTTGAATAATTTAATACCTTTGTAACATTCAGCAAACAAAAAACAGATGAAAATACCAACATATAATTAAATTTTAAATGAGATTTATTTCGAATAAAATTATTGTCACGGTCATAATTTAATTTGAGTACCAGTGATTAGTATATATATATATATATATATATATATATATATATATATATATATATATATATATATATATACATTCAGCATTAATAACAGGTAGAGAAAGACAGAAATTTTGCTGTAGAAAATAAATAAATTGCTAAATGACTTTATCATTTTTTATAAATTTTCATACATTTCACAATGCTACAACATTAAATTTCCTTCGGTGCGGTCCCGTACACATTAAATAGTTAATAAGTTTTTAGTTAAGTTTTACTTATGTATCGCCCCCCCCCCCTCCGACACACACACACACACACACACACACACACACACACAAATATATATATATATATATATATATATATATATATTTGATGCAAAATAGATGTGAACATTTTTTTAATTGAACAGTTCAGTATTTCAGGGTAAGTTCTTTAAAATAATACAGTACGAAGCAAAAGTTTAGACAATGAAGAAATTCATGCAGATTTCGAAAAATATTTAATCAATTTTCCTAACATAGCTTGAATGTAATGTGCTGTGCATATAAACAATATTTATAACAATGAAAAGTAGTACTGTGCATATTGCAAGTAATTAAATGGTAACAAAAATATAATACTCTCTCAAAAGTTTAGACAAAAATTAAATAAAATCTAAATAAACAATTTTTAAAACCTAACTGTGCATCCATGCTTCTGTATTACTTCATAAATACGAAATTCCATCGAAGAAACTAAATTTTGCATAGTTTGGGGACCGATGTCGTACTATGCATCCTCAATAGATGTCTTGAATTCCTGTACAGAAAAGTATTGTCTACCATTGCTATAAACTTTGCGAGACATGATGCCCCAAAGATTCTCTGTTGGATTAAGATCTGTATTACATGCTGGCCAGTCGAGAACTCTTATATTATGAGAATTAAGCCAAGATTTTGTATTGTTTGCAGTGTGAATCGAAACTTTGTCTTGTTCAAATCGCCACTGAGGGCAATTTCAACAAATCATTTTTACTGATGAAAATATATATATATATATATACATATTTTTTTTTTTTTTTTTTTTTTTTTTTGAGTTTATTAATCGGCGATGCTAATTTTATTAAACAGCGGTTTTAAAAATAGTTTGCATTCATTTGATTCCGGACCTGACAATTTGATCAGATTAAGCGGCTTATTTTATTAACCAGTGAATTTATTAAGCGGCGGGAACTGTATTTCACTTAGAAAAATAGAAATACGAAAAATATTGTTAGTTCAATTTTCTCACTTTACAGCTTCAAAATGAAATATTAAAAGAAAAAAAAAATCTATTTTTAGAAAACAAGGACAAATTTAATGGTTTTAAATCTTTTGATTTCTTACTATGAAAGAAAGAAAAAAAAAAAAAAAAAAAAACTAGGTTATGAGTAGTTCTAAAAGCGAATTATTCCATGGTAATTCTATAAAAGAATTTCCATGGCCTTTGACTGTCGGTAAAAAGTTATAAATTTATTACTGCAAAAAGTCACAATTTCATATATCTTATTTTTAGATGAAAAATTCAATATTCAAATTAATATCCAATTCATATTATAATTAGTTAAGATATTAACTCCTTTTCAACATCAAATTGTTATATATATAAAGTTTTTTGCGTATAATTAGAAAGGATTTTCATTAAATTTTACAAAATTGACATAAAAATTGGCAATACATTAGAGAAACATTTTCCTGAGATATAAAATTCATACGTGTAATATTCGCTGAGATATGAGCATTTATATTTTATAATGGTAAATCTTATTTCACTGCTCATGCGCGATAGATAGAAAAATTTGTATTACATAGATTGAAAGCTAGATATATAGGGCAACTTTTGTAAAATGTTCATTTGAATAGAGTAAAAATAAGTTTTTTTTTTTTTTTTTTTTTTTTTTTTGTGAAAAACCCCTTATGAACTCACAAATCTTAGTAAATAAATAAAAATATGTTAGATTTACGAGCCTATAAGGGATTTTTCACACACACACACACACACACACACACAAAAAAAAAAAAAAAAAAAAAAAAAAAAAAAACTTTTGCAACGTGGTTGAAAATATTGAATTTTTAAATTAAATACGCAGCATGTGAAAAACCCCTTAGGAAATTTCCACTTTGGAAAGTACCTAAAATCCAGCTCGTTCTTGTACCGACAATTTGCTTAATATTTACTCTATTGAAATGAAATTTTGACAAAAGCTGTCCCAATATGTCTAACTTTCAACCTATGTAATAAAAAATTTTTCGCGCATGCGCAGTAAAATAATATTTACTAATTAAAATATAAATGCTCATATCTCAGCGATTATTACACGTGAGAATTTTATGATTCAGAATAATGTTTCTCTAATGTTTTGTTAAGTAAACAAAAATAAATAAATAAATAAATAAAAATAAGAAAAAAAATGTTTGAAATTTTTTTTATAATTTTTGAAAAAAAAAAAAAAAAAAATATATATATATATATATATATATATATATATATATATATATATTTGCCTAAATAATTGCGCAATTTCCACAACTAACATATAAATATAATGCATAGTATGTGCAACAATGTGTTAAAGGTACAAGTCATTTACAGCTCTTTATGATGTAGCGTGATCCAAAGTATTTGCGCTTTTCTTCAATTTGTGGTTGGTCCTCTAATTGCATTCTGAACTAAATCGACAGTGAAAAATGTGACTTTTTAAATGTTCTTTGCACGTCTAAAACTCAGGCCATTTTGGCCAATAAATTTTAGAATATCGAAAAAATGTAAAAATAAAAATTTTTTAATAATTTCATCACCCACTGTATTATATGCTCCTTTGTCCTAGTCACTGCCACTGGAGCCATATGCATGCGCTCAACTTCGTTCCAGTATCATAATTCGTTAGCTAAAAAAAAGAAATGAAGGATGTTGCTTCTTTTGATATTTACTTACGATGCAAGTGAGTTAATTAAAATTTTTGGTTAATTGTAAAATTTCATAAATGCTCCTTGCACATAATTTTTGACTTAAGACTTTTTTTTTTTCACGTAACATTAGATGATTTTAAGAAAAGTTAGGTGAATTTTTTTTTTTTTTAATAAACAATCATAATTATGAGGGATTTTTTATTTATTTATTTTTTTATTTTTTTTTTTTAAGCATTTTGCAAAAAAAATTTCCTTACATGTATTTTAATTTCAAAATTTTAAATTTAAAAAATTAAAAAGTGGAAAATTGTAACCAAGCACTAAAAGATGCAACTATGTAAAAATGCAACTATGACGCAACTATGTAAAAATTAGTTTTTAGAAAATGACATTTAAGTATTTATTTTACAGCGGTTTAATATTTGTTTACGAATACAAATGCTTGTAACTCAACATATAGCCGGTGTGGTGGCACAATCAGTGAGGGGTTGCCCTCTGGAACCTCACGTCCCGGGTTCGAATCCCGGTAATGTCATGGTTGGTTGGGCGGTTGTTTGGGTTTTACGTCGCACTAGTGCTGCGCAACGGGCAATCGGTGACGGTCTGGAACTCACCCCTAGAGGTGGTCCGGTAACATGCCATCACAATTTTGATCCTACACGGAGAGGATGGCTCCCCCGCTTCGGTAACGCCCAGAGGTATAATTTTGATGGGTTCTGTCATGGCTGTTTGTGGTGTCCTTTATATGTGAAGAATATAAGAAATTGTGATTTGTTATTCTGAAACTATGTAATATAGATCAATCGAGACAAAAGTCTCTGTAACTGTAGATAGATCTCAATGTTTTGAAATAAATAACCAAATACCCAACTTTGCATAGAAAGATGAGAGATGGAAAATTCTTTTTACTACATATTACTATTGTTACGTAGTTTCATATTTCAGTAAAATTAAAATATTGAGTTTTTAGCCTAATTTTGCCACAAGTCTACTGCCGCCTTAACACAATTGCGTCATTGCAACTATGTCTTGGTGATGCCGCGAAGAAACTTCTTTATTTACAGTTACGTTTCACAATGTATACAGCACACTAAACAACCTAAATGTTTATGACTATACCGCAGATTCTTTAATTTATTTCATAATAGTGTCAGGACCCGCCCCCCTTTTTTACACCATTTTTATTAAAGAGTAATTCTTGTCTTACTTGATCGCAATTATATATTGAAGAAAATTGCACAACAAACAATGTGGTGTAATATTAAGGGTGGGTACTAATACGTTATGGAATAAATTAAAAAGGTGGTATCTATGCTACACTAACATTTTCAGGATTTTTTTTCCCCTTTCAATATGTATCTCTTGAATAGAATCAGAACAGGTAACGCTGTGGCTTTACTTGTCAAATGCCGGATTCGAATCCCAGTTTATACGTGGATATTCCTAGTATACTAATTCAAAATCCGTTTGAACTAGTAGTCCCAATATAGAAAGTCTTTATTTGCAAATAATTACAAGATAAAAAGAACTTTTATACACCATGTTTTTAAATTTTCTGTTGAATCATATAAACGCTACTGAAGGCAGCGAGAACCCGGAAAAATTGGATGAAAGTATTAAAAAAATATCTTGCTATCGTGTTTTAAGCTATTATAAAAGTTTCAAATGGCTTTCTAGCCCGGAAGTTAGTTAAAACTTGATTACAAGCTTTGTACTGGTAACGCTGCCGAAGGCAGCAGGGTCCCGAAGCAAATGGTTAAAAATATTTTTGAAATGCATTTTCACCGTATTCTGAACTATTCTGAAAGTTTCAAATGTCTGGCTACTCGGGAAGTTAGTTAAATAAATTTTCTGTTGAATCACATAAACGCTTCCGAATACAATAGAGACCTGAAACAGTTGACTAAAAGTATTTAAAAAAATGTATTGCCACCGTGTTCTGAGCTATCCTGAAAGTTTCAAATATCTAGCTAGTCGGGAATTTCGTGAAAAATCGATTGCAAGCTTTGTACTGGTAACGCTGCCCAACGCAGCAGAAACCCGAAACAGTTGGTTAAAAATATTTTAAAAATGCATTTTCTCAGTGTTCTGAACTATTCTGGAAGTTTCAAATGTCTAGCTAGTCGGGAAGTTACTTAAATAAATTTCCTATCGAATCATATAAACGCTGCTGAAGTCAGTAGGGACCTGAAGCAGTTGACTAAAAGTATTAAAAAAAAAGTATTTTCACCATGTTCTGAGCTATCCTGAAAGTTTCAAATGTCTAGCTAGTCGGGAAGTTAATGAAAAATCGATTGCAAGCTTTGTACTGATAACGCTGCCGAAGGCAGCAGGAACCCGAAACATTTGGCTAAAGGTATTTAAAAAATGTATTTTCACCGTGTTCTGAACTATTCTGAAAGTTTCAAATGTCTAGCTAGTCGGGAAGTTAGTTAAATAAATTTTCTGTCGAATCATATAAGCGCTGCCGAAGGCAGTGGGACCTGAAATAGTTGACTAAAATTATTAGAAAAATGTATTGTCACAGTGTTGTGAGCTGTCCTGAAAATTTCAAATATCTAGCTAGTCGGGAAGTTAGTTAAAAATCGATTGCAAGATTTGTCCCTGACAAACACACAAACAAACAAACAAGAATCCAAGTTAATAAAAACATGGTAAAAATGACCGTAGAGCAACACCCTCCCCCCAAACCTTCAATATAATCACTCCAAATTTGGGTGTTATTACTCATTCCTGTGATTTCCCATTTGGCTAAACTTAGCATCTATTATTTAAAGATTCTGCAAACTGCTTATGTAAAACCTTTACCGTGACAAGCTACTAAGTCAATTATAAATTGTTCTGCATTTTAACCGGTAGGTATCAATAATATACAGAATGATATAAAAGAAGGATTTGCGATGGTCACAGCATTCTATAATTACGAATGCTCTAATTTTTATTTTTTTTTATGTATTCTCTTCTAAAACACATATCTTAAAACAAAAATAGAAAATCTTTTTATTAGAAATATTGGCAGGAAAACAAATCGTTCATATGTTTATATGGTATACATTTTTATTTATTTATTTATTTATTTTTAATCGTTTTATATGATTAATTATTTTTACAAGTAAAATTTATGTGAGAAATATGTTTATATATATATATATATATATATATATATATATATATATATATATATATATATATATACATATATATATATATATGTTTTATGCAGTAAAAGATCTAACAAACAAGACAATGGCAAATTATGTTCGGGTATCAATTATTCAACTAATGTGTTAAGAAAATTGTTGAATGTAATTTCCTTTTTTCAGGGTTAAATTTAATGATTTCTGTTTGTATTTTATGCTATTACATGTTTTTATGGCTAAAACACAAACTTGCTAATTTTCGAGTCTAAAAGAGACAATGAAAATCCTAGTAAACTCATTTCCTTTCCCGTTAATTGAAAAACACAAAATTGTGTAAACTATGACAAGAATTTGGAATTGTTTTTGTATTAAGATTTTCTTTTAACTGAAAGAATAGTTTAATAATTAAACTCGATAAGTTTTTCTTCAAAAGAATGTTTTAATACGATATCAATGTATTGTAATACCAAGTTCACTAATGAAGGAAAAAAATTATTCATTTCCGTTGTATCATTGACCAAATAATGCTATTTTGTCTAATGTTATTTGTAGGTAAAGTAACTGAAAACAAAAAACTATTATATTAGAATCAAGGTTTTTTTTTCTTCTTTATATTAATCAATAATTACGATTTTGGAAAAGTTGGAAGTTTATAGTTTCCATGATATTTCACATATATATTTTACTGCCTATCTCTTTATTTAATTAACTGTATAATCATTATGCATTACCTATTTATATAGTTTTATTATTTGCATATTTATCGTTTTATTTTATATATAAAAAATTATGGCCTAAGCTAAATTTAGTATTTCAATTTATAAAAATGACAGAAAATGTCGTTCTTCCTCCAATGATAAAAATTTTCTCTCCAAAAAATGACAATCCTACAAATATTTTCGATTTTCTCATGTGTGTGGGAAGCGGAGGGGAGGGGGGGGGGATCGCAATAGTGGTAGAAATTTTTCAAAAAAGATTTCCGTATCATTGAAGTATTTTTTACGCGTTTATCGATCTCACTTATTAGTTTTTTCACCAAATCCTTATAAAGTTGGAAGGCAAGAGTTTCGAATTTCCACTATGTTATATTTTAACATCTTTGAATTTAAAAGTAACTTAAACTTTATATAAAATTTAAGTGAAATACTTTAAATTTAAAAATTTAGAATAAAATTATGCTTGAGTAATGAGAGTTACAAATGTTTTATTGTTTTTAAATCGATATTATTAAGTTTTTTATGTATCTTGCGACAAATGATAATACACAAAGCAATCTTCGCGGAATTGGATACAGAAACGATTCTCTACATTGGCCGGAATCATAGATCGCTTTCATAGGAATATTTCAACTGCTGCTTGAAAAGAAATTATACCTCATGCATTCTATTAGAGTAAAACTAAATTCAGTCTGCGAATGTAGCATTTTTTTTTTTTTTTTTTTTTTTTTTTTTTACGTATGTTCTCCTTGTTAACTTAATTGGGTTGACACCCTGTTTTCTACTGGAAATCTCGAGTTTAGAGTGATGTGACACTATGTAACTATCTGAATGCAAATAGTCTACTTAATTCTGAAATCCGGTGAAAGAAAAAATATATATATATATACTTCAATGGAATAGCGAGTCTGTCTCCTAATAATTAGTAGTTTAAGAACGTACAATAGCTAACGTCTTCGACAATCAAAGTCCGTGTTATGCTATGGGGAAATTTATTCCCATAATCACTCATTACGTAATTGTGCTTAAAAAAAGAAGAAGAAAATCCGTTTTCACATTGAGAAAATTCGCAACAGTTAATTTTTTTTTTCTCTCTTTTTCGGAAAAATTATTATTCATATCTTTAATATTTTATTAAATGCACTAGTTAATCATTCGATTTTTTTTTTCCGGTAACTCAAAAAAAAAAAAAAAAAAAAAAAAGAGAGAGAGAGAGAGAGAGAGAGAGAGAGAGAGAGAGAGAGAACAAATTTAATGGTAACGAATTTTTAGATTATGAACTGGGTGGTGTGTCTTCCGTGAGGGCAACACGATATACAAAGTAATGTTTGGGTTTAATCTTTGTGAAACGATCTGGTTGTTTAGACTACATTTTATAATCAAACAAATTGCCCCATTAAAGAATGGCCGTCTTGCTTTATCTACAGACTATATTACTTTTCTATTCATGATTCCAGTTTAAATTCTTCCATCAATTTTTTGCTATGATTCATGAATTAATTTTGCTTCAAGTTTTTTTTTTTTTTTTTTTTTTAAGTTTATCATATATATTGCACTCTGACAAAAAAAGTGACACAACTCAAAAATGCAGTATTTGAGAAAAATTAACTTAAAGATTACGATAAAGCATTGAATGTCTTACTATAAAATATAAAACTGACACAACTGCCTGTCAGGTCGAAAATTACGAGGTAGAGATGTGACGCTTTTCACGCACGTCAAGGTATCTCATACACATTTTTCAATGACATAAAATCAAAATTAGCATTTAATGACGTTTGTCACTTCACTTGGCTGGGGTGGGGGAGATATATTGGTTTAAAAAATATCGGTTGTTTTACCATACTATAATTAATTTTTTTAATTGCTAAAGGTGAGATTCAAATTGTTTAACTAATCAATTTATTTAATTTTTCGTATCAGTGAAAAGAGCATAAAATATATTACTCTTCCTCAATACGTAAAAGTTATGTTGAAAAAAAAAAAAAAAAAAAAAAAAAATCTTGCACTATTAATAAATCATACTTCTGTCCCAAGCAGAATTTAATTTTAGATAAGAGGTAGTATTTTTATCTGGACATTACACATACTCCTACAGCTAGAATTGCTTTTAATCCTGAGAAATATGTTTTATTATCAGATGTTTTTTTAATAAAAGTATTTCATGCACGGATTATTTCTGCTTATTTACTTATTTGTTTATTTATTTCACCATGGACATCAATATATTTTTCCTTATGGCGTCTGTGACGTCACTTATCCTGTCACCTACGATACTGCAATATTCCTTTTTCCAAATATATTACGCTTTTTAAAATTTTCAATATTTTATTTTATAAACAAATAATAATAATTATATATATATATATAAAGCTGTCAAATTACGCATACAAAAATAATAATTAAAATTTTGACTTAAACAGTATTGAATTTTTTATTTTTAAATAATTAAGTAAAGTTATTTTTTTATTTTTATTTATTTATTTAACTTATTATGAATTATTTAACTTGTGCGAAGCGAACAAAAGAAAAATCGTTTTTATTTGGTCTATTTTGCCTGTAAGGAATAGACCCCTGTCCTAAAAAAGATAAATCATTTGATTAAATGTGAAAATAATAATAACAATAGCAATAATAGTAAATATTTAATATTTTGATAACAAATATTTCTCTCATTGTGATTGTTACAATAAATCTGATGACAAAATTATATTCAAGTACGTATAAAAATGTAAATGGAAGTGTGAATTTCCATTTGGTAATGACTGTATGTTATTTCACAGCTTCAGAGGAAGTTTCCACCTCCACGTACCATCTGTTACAAATAAAGCTATAAAGCATTAAATAAGTTTCGCGTATAATCCTGTAGTTTCATTACCGGATGTGCCTTACATAAGGCCCCTCGGTTAATTCACTTTTCTTTTAAACCTTCTTTTAATGATGAAAAAAATAGTGTAGTACATAAATTACGAGAGGGCGGCATACTTTCGTATTTCATTTATAATTAGAAAATTGTTAATTAAAACACAGATGTCACCTTTGTTTTATAACAGTATAAAATGAGCCTAAAAATTCATAAGGGGTGAGATTAAAGGATTATATATATATATCTGAAATAATTACAAGAAATTTAACAAAACCTAGTAGGGGAGAGTAGGGATGAATGGGACTCAGGATGAATGGGACAATAGCAAAATTTTTATGTTTTGCAAGCACTAGAAACTTGACAATTTTTCTGATATATGGCAGTACTGAGGTCATTCATCAAGTGTAGTTTCAGAATTGTGCTGTCAATTGAAGGGCAGAAAAAAATTAAAGTGACTTTTCTGCTTCTAGAGTAAGTTTTTACTGATTCAATTAGATAGTAGTTAAAAATTAACTATTTGCTTAAAGTTAATATAACTCATATATGCTGAAAAGGCATAATCTTTTATCGTGTTTATGATATTCAAGAGGAATATTGACAATTGTTTCTTAGGCCTATTTCATGTTTTATATGATCATGTGGTGGTGGGGATGAATGGGGCAATTTGAATGGGGATGAATGGGACATTCCCCGCTATGTTCTAATTTAAAATTTTACACAAGAATTATATTAAAACAAATCGTAAATAGATTTTCAATATTTTTATAACTTGTAGCTCAATAGTTACAACATGGAATTATAAAAGTAGCATGGATTTAGAGAAAAATAGATTGAAATCAATTGCTCTGATTTTTGTTTATAATAATTATGATTAAAATAATTATAAGTTAGAATATTCAATACAACTTAAATCAATAATATCAATAATTAAAATAAATAAATAAATAACTAATAATAATTGGATTAATTTAATAAATAAAACACTTTGAGACACGTATAAAAGTTTTAAAAAGCATATATTTAATTAAAAAAAAAACACATATTTCTAAGCTTTTCGCCCTGAAAAGCAGGGCATCATCAGGAAAACTACATGTTTGTTTGTACAGTGTGCAGCTGTGTTACAAATATATATACATCATAAATCAGGTTAAAGTTATAGTTGCATCGCTACTTTGATACAAAAAAATTTATATTTCATAGGTTGGAGTCATTCTACATTAACACTGAGGCAACACTTGATTACTGCGACTTGCGTTGAAAAAAGTTTTGGATGGCTATTGGAAAGGCTGGCGTGGTGGTCACATCAAGGTGAAGAAAACTTGTCGAGCAGTGGTAGAGTCATTCTGTTGGAGGAGTCTGAAACACTGGACTGGCGTGAACATCTGATAGAAGAAACTTGTACGAAAACTTGTAGTAGGAAGGAATCAAACTTTGCAGACAAACTGTGGAGGGGAACATGAAACTTTTTTTTTTTTTTTCATCCTCATAGGTGAGGATGAATGGGACAATGCACATGCATGTAAAAAAAATTATTATTAATTAAACATAACTTTTTATTAAAGTTATTATGTTTATATGCAACTGATTACTGAAGTGTACTTATGAGCAATGTTATAAAATTCTGAATTACATACGGTGAAAGTTATTAATAAAAACATGAAAAATGTCCCATTCATCCCCACTCTCCCCTATTTATCGCTTTTTTAATGGGTAAATATGAAAACTGGTTCTTTAAATGCCTTATATAAGCCAAGGAATAACTGATTAACAAACTGTTGATTATAAGCTATTTTAAACTTTGTTATTATTATTATTATTATTATTATTAAAGAAGGGATTAAAGAAGGTAAGTAATTGCAACAACGGAAAAAAATGACATTCTTGGAAGGAAGAAATGGGTTTTGGTTCCCAGTGTTAAAAAGTGATTTCAACTTGTCTGTCTATCAACGCAAATACATAAACATTTTTAGAATGCCACGTAAAGGGTGTTATTTAATCCTTTATAGGGCCATTTTTTTTCTAGCAATGTTATGTTAAAATACTTTTGGGATTGAAATTGTTTTATAAAAAGAAATTTATTTAGCTTATTACCTAAAATTAATTTGATTTTTAAGATTTTTTTTTTTTTTTTTTTTTTTTTTTTTTTGTATGTTTCCCACCGCCCACTGGGTAAAAAAAGGGTATTCAAAGGTATTCAAAGGTAAGAAATTATATATTTTGCATTTATTTTTATTTCGCATTGCATTATATATTTTTTGTAAAGTTGGTATATGGTCACCAACTTTAGTCAATCGTATGTCATCTAGAACAGTTCTCTTGCTGGTCAGAAAACTTACAGGCCGTCTTTTGCGTTTACGACATGAAAATCCAGAAATCAGTTGTCGTGCTAGTCGAAGTAGAAAATTTAATTGGTCTCTAGGTCCCGATTCTTTTCTCCTTACTTTCCAGAGAATGAAAGCATTTACAAATGCCAGATCAATTAGAAAGTATAGGATTCGACATTTAAAAATTAATAAAGTTGGTGGGACGTATACTTCCCACGGCCTTATAAAGGGCTAAATTTATAGTAGCATGTTTTGAAAATGGTATAAATATCATTACTAGTTTGTGTACAAGGGCTCACAAAAGAATTCGGTTACATAACGTTTTATGAGATGTTGTTCCTTAAAACATATTTTAATGGCTTTATACTGCACGCAACATAATAAATTAACATGCGTTATTGAGATTTACAGAGGTCGTATTTTCTATAGAATACAGTATGTGCACGATTCGAATTAATGATTTGTTTGAAGGGTAATATAAAAATATTCAAATAAATTATAGGATACAAATAGAAACAAGTGGATTCTGCATTCTCAGCTGTGTTATGCATTTCTAAAATCTACCAATAAAGTCGAAAAGGGTTTTAGGAAACAAAATAGTCAGAATATATTCAAAATTAGACGATATAATGGGATAAAGCTGGAAAGTGTTTTATAATCTATGCAAATTGCATGATTTTTCTTTCTTAATTATATGACCTTTAATATCAGTTGAATATTGTAATATAATTTATAAATATTGAATTTTTTAAGTTCTCTTTTTAATAATTTTTCCCATTAGCTAATTTTTGCTAATAAACTTGTATGAGTTTCGATGAAATCCGTAGCTTAAACAATAAATAAATAAAGGTATATTGAAGCATAACGACATAAATAGGAATATCATATTATAAATGCAAGAAGTGATTTATAAATAATTTATTGCTATGTTTTTCAATAAATGTCACTATCATGTTCTTATTTGTACCTTGTTAATCTAGGATATTTATATTATGAATTCAGATTATTGATTTCCCCGATTTGTCAGCTAAGAGATATTCTCATTTTGAATACTTTAAATTATTATTACTTTCTTCTATATTCAATAGAAGAAAGTATTGGGTTCGTAAAAATTTTCGACCTCGGATTTTTGATGGATTTACACGTTTTGAGAGCTGTAGAACACGATTTGACCATTTTTACTTTCTTCTATCTTCAATAGAAGAAAGTATTGGATTCGTAAAAATTTTCGATTTCGGGTTTTTGATGGATTTACACGTTTTGAGAGCTGTAGAACACGATTTTACCATTTTTAGAAAATGTCTGTCTGTCTGCGTGTGTGTGTGTGACAAAATTTTGTGGCAACTGTATCTCTGGAACTACTGCACAGAATTTCATACAAATTGGTATGTAGTTGCACCTTGACATAAATTAGTGCCTATCAACTTTTGGTAAAAATCGTCTTACAGGTTGCGTTGCCATCCCGCTTTTTCAAAATTTTTAACAGGGTGATATAGGGCAAAAATTTTCAAGATGGGTATCTTTCGAAAGGTCTCGTCAGTACCTTTAAAACGAATGGTTTAACTATAAATCTGTGATAATTTAAAACAAAGTTATCGATTTTTTTTTTACTTTTTACGAAAAAAAACTTAGAATTTTTTTTTTTTTTTCCCCTCTCCGCTTAATTTTATCAAACTCCCACGGTTTCCGTGTTCTGACAAACTTAAACTAATTTTTGCTTTTTTCCCCTAATTTTGTCAAAGTCCTACGGTTTCCGTGTCTTGACAAACTTTAACAAATTTTCACATTTTACCCAAAATTTTGTCAAAGTCCCACTTTTTTTTTTTTTTTTTTTTTCTCCCCTTAATTCTATCAAACTCCCACGGTTTCCGTGTTCTGACAAACTTAAACAAATTTTTGCATTTCCCCCCCCAATTTTGTCAGTCCCACGGTTTCCGTGTTTTGACAAACTTAGAATAATTTTCACATTTTACCCAAAATTTTGTCAAAGTCCCACTTTTTTTTTTTTTTTTTTTTTTTTAATTATTATTACTGAGTGAATTTGTATAGGAAAATATAGAAGAAAGTCTCGTGGTGGCCACAACATACTAGTTAGAAAATATCTGTCTGTCTGTCTGTCTGTCTGTCTGTCAGTCTGTGTGTGTGTGTGACAAAATTTTGTGGCAACTGTATCTCAGGAACTACTGCACAGAATTTCATACAAATTCGTATGTAGTTGCACCGTGACATAAATTAGTGCCTATCGACTTTTGATAAAAATTGTCTTACAGGTTGTGTTGCCATTCCGCTTTTTCTAAATTTTTAACATGGTGATATAGGACAAAATTTTGTATAAATGTGCATAAAGAGAATTATTTTTTAGTAATCATTATGAAATTTACAAGAATTATTTATAATAAATATAGTCAACTGGGAAATTTTTTTTTGTATGGATAGGAGCCTCGCCACCCACGTCCATTGGGGGGAAGTCCCCCCTCGAGGGGAGTAAATTTTCAAGATGGGTATCTTTCGAAAGGTCTCGTCAATAACTTTAAAACGAATGGTTGAACAAAAAATCTGTGATAATTTGTAACAAAGTTATCGATTTCTTTTACTTTTAACGAAAAAAAAAAAAAAACTTAGAAAAAAAAAAAAAAATCGTATTTTTTTTAACGAAATTTAACCATACTTGGTATTTAGTTGGCCCCTGACATAAACTGGTGCTGATTAGGTTTGGGGACCAATCGCTCAACAGGTAGCACTGTGATCGTATTTTTTCTAAATTTTTAACATGGCAGTATAGGACAAAATTTCGTATAAATGTACATAATGAGAGTTATTCTTGACGTGTGACTGTAAAATTAATATGAATTATTGATAATAGTAGTAATTAATTAGGGAAAAAAATTGTGCATGTGGGGGCATCGGTTCCCCCTCTGGGGGGAAGCACCCCCGGGGGGGGGGTAAATTTTCAAGATGGGTATCTTTCGAAAGGTCTCGTCAATACCTTTAAAACGAATGGTTGGACTATAAATACGTGATAACTTAAAACAAAGTTATCGATTTTTTTTACTTTTAACGAAAAAAAACTGGATTTTTTTTTTTTTTTTTTTTTTAAATATTGTTACTGAGTGAATTTGCATAGGAAAGTATAGAAGAAAGCCTTGTGATGGCCACAACATACTAGTTTTTATTTGTTTTTTTCACATACTACATATTTATTAAGGATGACTTTTGTTTTAATTGTAATTGTATATATATATATATTTATATATATATATATTAGGTTGAGTCAAAAGTTTTGTCCGGTTTCTAAACATTTATTAAAAGTTAAAAAATTACAATTATAACATATTTTAATTAACATATTCACCATTACTTTCAACAACCATTTTCCAACGTGGATGCAACATTAAAATTCCACGGTTGTAAAAAGGCGCTAATTTTTGAGCGAAGAAGTCGACAATGCCTTGTCGGAGATCGTATTCGTTGCTGAAGCGCTGTCCACGCATAAAGTGCTCTAGCGACCTGAACAAATGGTAATGTGTAGGGGCAATGTCAGGATTATATGGCGGGTGAGCGAGAAGTTCCCAGCGAAACTTATTTAGCCTCTCACGCGTCTGGTTTGAAACGTGTAGTCTTGCGTTGTCATGTTGAAAGAAAACTCGAGCTGGATTAAAGCCTTTTTTCACGAGTTTCTGTTGAACGTGGTTCCCTTGAGTGCAATAGACATCTGAGTTCATTGTTTGTCCTTGAGGAAGAAGATCCCAATGCACAACTCCTGTCGACATCCAAAAAACGCACAAAAGTGCGTTTTTTGAATGCATCCCAGGTGTTGCCGTCTTAACTCCCAGCTGATGTGGGTTTAGCCATTGACATCCGGTTTTTTTGTTGTTGTATAGTACCCACTTCTCTTTACAGGTATGAATTCCACGCCATCCATCTAAACTCTTGCAGCAGCAATTAAGAGACTGATTTTCAACGATTATTTTGCATTTTGTTGAGCTCATGCAGTACCATTTGACGACGCCTAATCTTCACGTCAATTTTGTGAAGGTGTCGATTGACAGTTGACTGAGAAGTGCCAAAACCTTGCCCTAATTTTCGGGTAGTTTGAGTCGGATCGGCTTCAGTCGCACAAAGTAAAGCTGTTTCATCGGTTGTCGATGGTTTCCCAGAGTGTTTCTTATCGCCGCGGTGCATATCCCTGGAACAGAACTTTGCATATCAACGTATGCATGTTCTTTCGTTTACAGACTTCATACGAAATGTTGCACATATGTTACGACTTGCTTCAGTTGCATTGTGGCCTTGTTTGAACTCGTGGAAAATTAGGCTGCGGATTTGTTCACAATTTTTTGACATACTTGATCTATTTTAAAGAGTAATAAGTCTATGAAAATTAAAATAACATAACAATTAAATACGTAATTTCGATCAGCAGAAAATGAGCTTTCAAAATATATATGACATTCAAATTACAACTTTAATGTAACATATTTATTGATACGCAAATAAAAAGCGGACAAAACTTTTGACTCAACCTAATATATATATATATTATGCACTTATATCATTTTTATTCGTTTTCCATTGCCTTTATTTTGTCAACATGTTATTAAAATATTGTGAATGTGACATATTTATAATTTATTTACTTATAGGGATAAAAATATTAACATTTTGGCGATTTAAAATAATTGTCAAATAATAACGCAATATTTTTAATAACGTCTCATTAGTAAACGCAAATAAATAACGCAATTTGTAATGTAAGTTAAACATAATTTTACGAGTTTTACTTCAACTGCATAATAATATATATACAGTTACAGTTATCCCCTTTTTTATAGGTCTGTTTTGTTTACTTAATAGTCTGTTTGCCCCACACTACCACACACTTTGTTAAGTCATAACATTACCCGAATTTAAATTTGTGTCATGTCTCAGCTGACCCAAAGTTCATCATTTGCAGAGAATGCATAAACGGGTCAACACTGTGAATAAAACCGACCCCACGCTCCAACAATAATCCCCAGGCACATGGAAGACACTCATATATTGGTGAGATCATAAAAACGTTTTAAAGAGACGGTGTCAAATGGTCATTTTGTGGTAAGAAACACTTTAAAAATATAAAAGGAAGATAAATATTTAGCTATAGCATGAAAAGAACCGACGATTTACTCATTTATAACGTCTGAAGAGGAAAATTTATACATCCGCAAAAATATTTTTCTTCGTCAAATAGCTGGAATTATATAATATTTAAGTGCGTGAATTATGAGGGTGTCATATTTTGTTTCATTAATTCACTGCAAAGTTAGTTGACCTTTTATGGAAAAATTACATCAATTACAGCAAATTGTTGCAGAGAGATAATTTTAGTTGAGTCAAGAATCAAAAGAAAAAAAAATGAATTCATTAAGGAAAATTTCGAAACTGACGTACTTAATAAAAATAAAGATTATAAACTGTACATGTTTAATTTTGAAAATAAGTTAGTTGTATGACATTTCTTGTTTCCGAACATGTTCGGTCACAAGCATAATGAAGACACCCTTTCAATTTAAATATTTTTCTGAATATCTAAAGAAATACTTCATGGATTCTCTTGAAACTTCATGGATAAAAGAACATGCTATACCTCATATAGTCAAGCGAAAGTTTTGTCTCGAAATCAAAAAGGGTATCAGTTACAAATTAAGAACAAAAAATAAATAAATATAATAAAATAAAAACAATAATAGTAATAATATTTGGACTTCCTTTGTATAAAAAATAACGCTTGAAATGCTCTGAAGCTACAGCATATGATTATGAGGCTTACGCTTCTTTTAATTATAAATATACATTTGTATGAAAACAGCAAGTATATAAGATAAAAAGGTCTCTTTAACAACGCTGACAATTTCTTGAAAGTATTTTAACAGGTTTAGATTTTCCCATGCGTGTGGCAAAATTGGTACCATTATACATTTAAAAATTATATATATATATTGATTTTTTTTTTTCAGCTTTATAATTTATGTGTAAATAAATATATTTCTTCTTACAACGAAAAAGAGGAAGAAGAACGTGTAAACCTTATATATATATATTTATTTATTTATTTATTTATTTTTAAATTGTTTATCTGTAGTTTATTCATTTAATTTCTCACATTGAGTTTAAATTGCTATAGTTTAAGTTATATTGAGATGATACATTTAGTGAATCGTTTTACTGCTTTCTTTTCATTCCATAAAATTATTCTTTCTCAATTTTAACGTTTAAACAATTTTAATTTTAAAATGAAAATGTAATTATTAATTCATTTTAGTATCCGTTATATAAATAACGAAAACCTAAACTTAATATTTATGCATAAATAAAATAACTGCAATGCCTCAAAAAGAAAAAAAAAAAAAAAAAAAAAAAAAAAAAACTTTCTTATGTAAAGCTTTCTACTGCAAAAGAACTACAGTACAAAGAAAATTACAAAGAGAATAACGGCAAGAAACTGTTTAACTATATCCCTTATATTAAAAAAAATTATGTTTATCTGACCAGATTACTTTTGTTCCGTCGTTTTTTTTTAACCCTTACAAAGTTCATATAATGGGGCCTGTAAGTTAGCAGCATTTTATAGGAAGCTATCATAAAAATTTAGCATTGCTAGGAACCTACGTAATTGTACTGTTTCTGGAAAAGGAAATTTTTTAGAGTTTCTATTTTCTAAGGTAAAGGGGATAAACTTGCACTAGAAACTAAATATTCAAGAAATTTAACTTCCTTTTGTCCAAAAATGTATTTTTCTGCATTAAGCACAGTGCCGTAATCGTTAAACCTTTCAAATACAGTTCTTAAATCATTCAAATGTTGTTTCTCATTAACAGAAAAAAAGTAATACGTCATCTAAAGAGATAACGCAACAATCTAAATCGCGAACAACCTCATCCATAAATCGTTGGAAACTTTGAGCTGCATTTGAGAGCCCCTTACACATAAAAACATGCTCATATAAACCAAAGGGAGTAATTATTGCAAATTTATCTGTGGAATCTTTATCTAAAGATATTTGATGGTAGGCTTTAATTAAACTGAGCTTTGAAAATATCTTTTTATTATGCAAATTATGAGAAAAATCATGAATATGAGATATAGAATATTTATCTGGAATTGTTTGAGCATTAAGCCTACGAAAATCTCCTCATGATCTCGATTCCCCATTTGTTTTGGATACTAAATGAACAGAACTTGCCCATGAACTTTTCGAAGTACGTAAAATACCTTGTTCAATCAAATTTGAAATTTCCCTCTTTGCAATTTCAAGCTTTTCTGGAGTTAACCTACGTACTTCTGAATATCTTGATTGACCTTTAGTTAAAATATGATGAGTAACTGTATGTTTCATTTTAATATTTTTTAATGTTGCGGGATTAGTTATATTTGGAAATTTAGATAAAATTTCATAATATTTAGAAATTTTATTTACAGTACTTAAACTTTCATATTTTCCATGTGAAATAAAAGCTTTAATTTTAAGTTATTATGATCTAATAATCTTCTATTTTTAAAATCAATTAAAATTCCATAGTTCTCTAAAAAACCTGCATCAAAATTTGGGCGGAATACATCGGCTATCATAAATGACCAAGGAAACTCTCTGCGTAATCCGAGATCTAGCGTTAACCCCTTAAATCCGTAAGTATTAATTCTGGTACCATTAGTAGCATAAAGTATGCAATCTCTTGAGGATGTTTTATGAATGTTTTTAGTCCTGGGCAAAACAGAAATTCAGGCGCCCGAATCTATTAAAAATGTTAAACCAGATTTTCGATCTGACACACTCAAGCGACTACTTAATCGATCTCCCCCCCCCCCCCCCCCACACACACACATCATAATCGTCACTAAAAGGGGGAAGTCCATTAGTTTTGCAGACAATTCAGCGATTTGTAATGGGCTCTTCCCAATGTCGTCTGCTCAATCACGTGATAGAGGAAAACGAATAATCGAATTCAATTAAATATTGTTTTTAAGAACAAAAGTGTTAATATTTAATATAAAATAAAATAAAAGTAATATTGTGCATTTGTAAACAGTAGAATAATTGTATTCGTAAATTTAATAATTAAAAAAAAACACTTTATGTGTTTATTTTCACCTGTAAGAATCGATTTCTGTATGTTTTTGTGTAGCTGTTACATTAACTGATCTAGCAATAAATAATAGCTTGTTCTTGTGGAATGTTTATGGATTATAATTTGAAATCTTAAAATGTTTTCATTTAATTTAATTGCATAAAGGTGTTAACAAGTTAATTAACTTAGTTACTGGTCTAAATGGCTTTACGTAGTATGATATTGCACTGTCACTGATTTATGTACCAAAAATCAGAGTATTTAACATGTTTTTCATGAACATTAATAACAAATATAAACTAAATGATGATTGTAAATCTATACAGCAAACAAATGATGATCAATAATGATATAAAATGGATTAAAAATGATGATGTGTGAAAAAATAACACAGATTAAATACGATTGACCAAAAATAAGAATAGAAAATACGTTATTTCAGCAATTGCTTTAGATAAACAAGACTTCGTCTGCTATTTGTTTTTCCTCTATCATGTGACCTCTGACGTCAGGTGGGAAGAGCCCATTGTAAAGTTTTCATTTCATTTTCAGTCCCAGAATCTGCGAAAGTTGATTTAATGCCATTTACAGTTCCTGAAACCTCACAAATTTTATCCGCAATTTGAGACAGTTCGCGAAGTTTATCTTTACTTATGGACAGTATTTGCTGCATATTTACCGGAAGCATTTGCAACCATAATTGTTTTAATACTTCATCTGAAATTTTATTTTCAGCTAATATTTGCATTTTAGGCAAAAAAGGAGAGAGGCGCTGATCTCCCAAATGTAAATCCTGAAGTAATGATCTTAATCCAGCATTTTCAGATTGCGCGTATTGTTTACAAATACGATCTTTAAGACGCTGATGAGGATTTTCCTCAGGAGGGAAACGAATTACATCGCGCACATATAACATTTCTACATCTAAAGGAGATACAGTGCAATGAAACATAATATTTTCGGAGATACAGTGCAATGAAACATTGTATTTTCAGTTGCTTCAATCTGAAAAAACCATAATTCGGCATCATTTTCCCAGATAGGGGTGCACGAAAAGCTACTTTAAAAATTTCAGAATCTTATTTTGCATCCTCGGTACTCATGTTTATAAACATTTTTAGATAGATTTTTAAAACGGTATTAAAATATTAAACTGATAATACAAAAATTGCTCAATTAATATTACTTTTCATGTTTTAATAAAATTTTCTCATAATTTCACTTTCATGTTTTGATAAAATTTACACAAAATTATTATTTAAACCCGGCACAGCTCAAGGATAAGTGAAATCAAAAAGAGGTACAACTTACAAAATGTACTACTTTATTTTTAAGCTGCCATTTTAAAGTAGAAGACTTTCGCGTCGGACTTGAACTTTTTCTTGATACACAGCCGTAGTTAATACAGGTCACCACTTGTCGACGATTAAGCTTTAGAAAACTAATTCATTTTGACTTTTTTACTAGCTGTGTAAAATGGTGATTGGAGTTTTAAAAAAAACTCGAATTTAAGCAATAACATTTTTGTTAACATTAACTAAAATAAAACTAAAATTATGTTGCTTCTTGCAACTTAATTTAAAAAATCAAATCATAACAAAATAATTCTTTGAAGCCGCCGTTTTGACTGTTAGCTTCGCTTTTAAAGCACAGCTCCTCTGACGTGGAAACAAGGTTGATGCCACTCCGGGAAACTCGGATAATTGAAACTGTTGCCAGACGCCACGAGACTATCAATCTTCGAAGTGATTAGGCAAACGTTACAATTAAAAATTATTGGTTATTATTGAATATAAAATCCGCCAGATCTGGCAACACTGGTGCGAGGAGAAGCTACTCGAAGAAGGGAAGAATCTGATGAATGGAGACGAGTCAAGTATTGTGCACTTGCTTCATCTCAGACTCTAGAAGACAAATGTTGATATATTTCTCTCACAGTCAGTTAAAACCCTGAAAAAAAGTATAAGGTCACGAAATATATTAACGAAAAAAGTATAAAACTTAGTTAAACACGAAAAATTTAATATCACACTTTCTTAGAAATGAAATTAAACAAATATAAAAATAGGTTATGATCATGTGTAAAATATAATCAAAGAAGTAAATGACAATTTAGAAATTTGATGGCACTTCATCTTGGAAATAAATATAAGTCGAGGAGTTGTGAATGAAAATATAAAGTCAATATTCTACAAATTCACTTTTTTTTTCAATGACTTTTATCAGTCAATCAGTTATCGTTGCAGCAAGTCGAGATAAAGTTTCTTTTTTGATATTTTCCCAAGCATTCCTGATCGCATTGATGAATTCGCCTTTCCCTCGATACTGTCGCATGTCCTCATAAACAGATTGTGCACTATGCTCCAAATATTTTCCATTGGGTTTCAATTCGGACTGCAGGATGACTAATCAAGCAGACGGACCTCATTTGCTTCAAACCAAGCTTTTGTTGAATGGGCAGCATGGATGCTGGCATTATTCTACTGAAATATCCTATCTCCTGATATAATTAGTGCGGCATTGGGAAGCAAAGTATCGCCTAGCATATCTTGATAATTTTCTAGTATTCATATGTAAAAAGAAAGAACTTTTAGTTATTGTTATTTGATAAATAATATTCACATATTTAACCCTTTCCTTCCCCGTGATTCCAATTGGAATCATAACATTTCAGATTTTCTTTCCTACCATCTAACACTCCCGCTGATTCAAAATGAACAATATTAAAATCTATATACATTTTTCCACCGAAAAATACCTATTTTGGATGACTTCACTATCTTTGTTGATAACTGAAAGTATATTTTACGCTGTTCTGATAATAATATCGGAATCAGTTTCCTGTTTTGGGCAATTTAAGTAAATTAACTGTTTGAAATATTTTTTATTTTATTCTTTAATGTTTATAATATGTATTTTAATTAATTGCAATATGTATTTCTCCAAAATTTTGATATTTTTATTTATTGAAAAGTTATGATTTTTAATGGCATCAGTGGTTATATTAAACATAAATAAACATCTATCAGTTGCTTTGTTAGCTATATTAATTCGTACTCTGCTATAACTCCTATTTAAAAAAAAATATTTATATACATTACGTTTGAAAAAAATTTATAACTAAATATAAGATTTATTGTTTTATGGAGGGAAAAAGTTGGGAATGAAAGGGTTAAATTGTGAAGGAATAAGTTAGTATTTATTTTTTTATTTATTTATTTTTTTTTCCCTTCCTTGCGGGTACAGTCATTTTGACACAGTGCATTAGACTTACAGGAAATTGCTTTTAATAAATATTTGCGTAAAAGAGCTTCCGACTTTAATGCCTTAAAACTAAAAAGTTTTCTGAACTGGTCTTTGAGGATGTTTAATAAAAGATGTCAAAGTAAACTTTCTTGTTTCGGTATAGACTAAGATCAGTTTGACATGCATAAACATTAATTGCTTTTATTGTTTTTTAGTCCGAAAACATAAATATACTAAACGACTTTGGCGCGTGCCGTTGATTACAAAGGCTGACTCTCTGTTCCTCTCTAATTAGAAATTATAGTCTTGAATCATTACTTAGCTGATTCTGCAATAAAGGGATAATTTCATTCTGTAATTTAAATAATTATAAGATTAAAAAAAAAAAAAACTTTTTATATACCATGTTTTAAATTTTCTGATGAATCACAGAGCTATTATCAATGTGCATAAAATTTTTAAAGTGATAATGTTGTCAATTTTTGTGAGATGCATAATCTAACTTTTTATAATTTTTTAAAGTTCACGTTTAATTAAATGTATTTATTTTTATGTCGAAACAAAATGAACTCGTAAATTTATTTTGGCAACAATTAAATTATAGCTAATATTTTAATGGCTATTTTAACGCTATTAGGATGTTATTATTTTCATATTTTAATTAATTACAAGAAAACTAATCAAAAATTCCAAAATCGGACTTCGAAGTATTGTATTGTCACCGGGTTCTGAGCTACTGTGAAAGTTTCAAATATCTAGCTAGTAGGGAAGTTAGTTAAAATTCGATTGCAAGATTTGTACCGGACAAACAAACAAAAATAGAAGTTAATAAAAACATGGTAAAATGAAAGTTAAATATCTTTTCCTTTGGAAATCAGCAAAGGGGAGTTAGTAGAATAATAGGACAAAGTCACTGTTGTCCTTAAGATAGTGGCTTAATAAACCAAAATTTTAAGTGATATTTTCAAAGGTTTATTCTTTCATTTGTATCTTTATATAATAAAAAAATATCCTTTATTATCTGTTTGAGATAAATTTAAATTTGTTTTAAGTTTTAAATAATTATAAGGTAAAAAAAACTTTTTATATACCATCTTTAAATTTTCTGATGAACCATAGAGCTCTTATCAATGCGCATAAAATTTTTAAAATGCTAATGACGTCAATTTTTGCGAGATGCATAATTTAACTTTTTATAATTTTTTAACGTTCACGTTCACGTTTAATTAAATGTATTTATTTTTATGTCGAAAAAAATAATAAACTAGTAATTTTTTTTTTTCAACAATTAAATTATAGCTAATATTTTAATGGCTATTTATAAGGTATTAGGAGGTTATTATTTTCATATTTTAATTAATTATAAGAAAACTAATCAAAAATTCGAAAATCAGACTTTGAAGTATTGTGTTGTCAGTGTCACCGGGTTCTGAGCAACTGTGAAAGTTTCAAATGTCTAGCTAGTAGGGAAGTTAGTTAAAATTCGATTGCAAGATTTGTACCGGACAAACAAACAAACATACATACATACATACATACATACATACAAGAATAGAAGTTATTAAAAACATGGTAAAATAAAGAGACAGGAGGAACAGCTACAGAAATAGCAGTGGCACGCCTTTACAAATACCGACTTCAGATTTTTAACAATTATAAACATTTTAATTGTTTTAGAGTATGCAAATAATTTTTTAAAAAATTCTAAAATACAGTAAGAGTAAATTAATTGTTTAAATTTAAAGATGTATAAATTATTAGAGAACAAGAAATTATAATGCAGATATTTCAAGTTTTATTTAAAAATTAAAATCTATATAAACCATAACTATATAAAAATGCAAGCAAGTGTTCGTTTGTTCAAAATCAAATCTTGGAAAGTTCTTTTTACCGATTGCTTTGAAATTTTAATACAACATTGCATTCGAATATGCGCGTGTTTTGATATACGCAGTTTTGCGAAATTCCCTTCCTTTCCTTTTCTAGGAAGGCATTATTAATGCACTATTATTATTTATTTCATGAATAACATACATCATTAACTGCAGTGAACAATGTAGAGCCAGTTTTAAACTGCGTTAAAAATTATTTGGATTTTAAAGGGCTTTATCAAATTAAGTAATTACTTATTTAAATGTAAGCAGATATTAAAATAACTATTTTTTCTTTAAATGCAGCCTCACCCAAGATTTGATATTGGAATATTTGTCGAAAATTTGTGACTACTGCGCCATTGGGGCGCAATATTATACGTTAGCCCTTTCAGGAGTAAGGTAATTTTGCTTATTTAAAACCAACTGTCACCTGAATTTACTGTCAGCTGAATGAATGTTTTAATCTAAGTTATGGAATTAAAATTTTATTTTTAAAAAAATTCCGGGGTGAGATTTGCAGCCGATTTCTGGTTATAGAGTATCTGAAATCACTTGTGTACCGTTCATCTCTTTCAACATTAGCCAAACTCAAAGGTTCTATCTGTCCCAAAATTTCTGCAATTTATTCCGGTATGTTGCATTCAGCTATAACGGGTGTTGTGAGTTACTTTAGTAATGTCGTAGAATGTGCTGGAGGTCATGATAACATTTTTTATTGCACGAAAAATTGATTGGAAAGTACTGTTGTCCTGTTCATCGTGTTTCGGGTAGTCGGCGTCCTCTACCAGTGACTTTTTTAACCAACTTTTATTTTCCTTCTTTCTGACCACTATTTTGCAAACAGCACATCTTTATCATTATCCTTTTCATTTTAAAAAAAAAATTTGCGGCCGAGCGGTTCTGTGCTCAAAGCTGATAGACGTGAGTTTCCGGGTTCGATCCCAGGACGTGCTCGTCGGCTTAGCCGTTCGGAGATTTCGGTGGTTTCCTCCAAAACTTGCGTAAACACACCCCTTAAAAAGTCCCCCATGGAGGGCACTCCCCCCTCAGGCCTAGGGCCCTAGTGCAATCAATCAGCCTTATCCCCACAATCCACATTTTTAAAAGTTTTAACGAACTTTTAGCTCACTCGATACATTTAATGTTCGATGTAGAAATATTTATTAAAAAAATATATATGATATAATAATCTTAATTTTTATTATTTCTATTTTGATTGAGATTGACTGCTGTGTATTTTATTATGTTTTGGATATTAATATTTATAAACTTATACCAAATTTACTAAATTATATCTTCTGTAATAAATTGATTAACATTTTGCATATTTCCTGAATTTAAAAAATAATCCATTGCTTTCATGAAAATGAGAATCTAAACAGTTAAATTTGGAAAGCATTATAAATTACTCCCACTGTCTAAAGATTATCTTCATGTTAAATATTACAAGAAACACGAGTTTAGAGTTAACAGGAAACAATGATTCATTTCTATATCCTGATTTATAGATAATTGTTTGCTATTGTGATTAATTTGAAGTAATCATTGAGATAAAAATGACAAAAAACATTTTCTTTCTTTCTTTTTTCTCCCTCTTAATTTTTTTTTTTTACGCTTCGTATCGTGTTTTCGTCGAATAATAAATATAAATATATTGCTTTTCATTTGGAAATTCTTGGAAAAAAAATAATCACAATTGCAATTTTTAATGATTTCTTTTTCTTTTCAACGATCACAAAAAAATAACATAATAATCAATAAAAGTCTAGAAAATAAATAATTCCATAAAAATAAATAATAACTTTCACTTGAACTTTATTGCATTAGAAACTTTATACTTTATTGTATGCATTTAAAAATTAAATAAGTGTTATAACATTTTTTTAAATTTATTTATAAGAATTAATTTTAATATATTTTTAATTTAAACAATGTTATTTTTTATTAAAATAATTTTTTCTGCAAAATATGCAAGGTTATTTAAATTTCACGTACTGCACACACACACACACACAAAAAAAAAAAAAAAAAAAAAAAAAAAAATCCTGTCAAAAGTTTGAAAATAAATAAAATCAATCCTTTTCATAAATTTTGTTTTATAAAAATGTCCTCTTTCTAAAAAAAATTCCCCGACAGAACGGTGTTTTCAGAATTATCCGGCATACTTAGTAATTATCAGTTATACTTAGTCCGATGAAAAGTATTAGCATGATATTAAGTACATATTTTGATAGCAAAGGTGAAACATAAAAACTTCTAAAACTAAATGTTTTCTTTTTTTTTTTTTTCAGAAAAATAAATATAAAATTTGCTTTTTTTTTTTTTTTTTTTTTTTTACAAAAATAGGTATTCAGTCTTGACTTCAGTGCAACAATGGCAGATAAAATTCAGATGATGGCAGATAAGTTACAAATTCTTAGTTCTTCCATAATTAATATTCATAAAATTGTGCTTCATTTGACGAGAGTTGGTTGCTTAATATCCAATTTGGTTTGTCCTTCATTTCGAAAAAGAGAAACTCCTTCATTTCAGTTAATGAGTAGAACATAGACCATTTTCTTTTACATATAATTTAGCTTCTAATTAAGGTGCTAATAAGAAAACAAAATTACATGTGTATATTAAAATATACTGATGAACATTTAACATGCTACGAAGTTGCTTAAGCAGCAAACTAAATATTCAAATCAAATTCAGTTGCAAAATTGCGTTAAAGTAAATTGTTTTTTAAGTGCAGTCGGAAATGTAAAATAGATTGAATATAAAGTCAACTGATTTTGGGTGTAATAAACACAACCTGAATTTCTAGAAAAGTTTATACGAGAGGTAATTTCGAAACCGTATTGGGTAAATTAAGTTGCTTATTTATAAAAGTAAAAGACTCACTTTAATTATAGCCAAAGCTGTATTTTCTCATGCAAATTGGAGAATTGCACCTGTTAATATGCCGCTCTTCGAATCGAAAAAATGTCACTGAAAAGAAATAATACAATTCTTAGTTAAATAAAATCATATTTATGATAATAATAAAATCTGTATATGTTGATGAATGCATGATGTGTCAAGCTATACATAAATATATTAATGAATACATACAAATGCATTCATACATACGCATATTTGTGTACACTGTTAAAAATGAGTTAAATTGTCTTAAAATAGCTCCGAAATAATATATATTTAAATTTGAAAACCCATGTACTCATTTTTGAGTATATTGGCATGTAAAACATGGGAATATTGGAATTCTTGGTCAACCCCATTTTTGAGCATGTCAATATTCTCAAAAATGAGTACATGGGTTTTCAAATTTAAGTATATATTGTTTCGGAGCTATTTTGAGACAATTTAGCTCATTTTTAAGAAACTGTTTTTTATAGTGTATATATATATATATAGTAACAAAAAAAGTAGAATGTAAACACAAAACAGATGATAAAATTCCACCATAATTCACAAAATCCTAAATAAATTAATAAATAACTATAATAAAAAATAACCATTAGTAACACACAGTCCTATTCGAAATAATGCTTTTCAATTCTTTTTCCCACTGTGTTGGGTGTTTAATATGTTTTGATACCCTGAATTTAAAAAAATGATTGTCTTTTTGTTTTTTCTATCACGTAAGAAATTTTCACAGAGAAATGATGAAGATCGGAAAATTTCACCCACAGGCGATAACAAATTCGAAACAATTCAAATATATTAAAATAGGCTATTATTTACACATTATCTTTTAAATATGTTTCTTTACAACGAACTCTCTTTGAAGCTTTTTAACTTGTGCAAGGCTTGACGACCTTGTGAGGGTAGGGGAAAGGATTCCGTATGCAGAATCCAACAATAATCTGCTAACATGTTAAACTCCATCGTTCCTGATACCTCCTCAACATTTCTTCGATGTCTTGATGAAACAGCTCTCCTTGTTCTTCACACTCATCATCCAGATTTTTCCAGAAATTAACTTAGATGGGAGTTGAGAAAGTGAAGCTGAATGCTTAAATAATCCCATTTTTTGTCAAAACTGTACGTGATGGAAATATTTCAATAGTTTTTCTTTTATCGGCATCCAAAAATACCCCCAGAAAAAATGAAAATGAAGAAGAACAAATGAAGAAGAACAAAACCCCCTGAAAAACACATCACCTTAAAGAAAAAAAATTTATCTTCGACCTGAGTAAATTTAACAGGAATAAAAAAAAAAATAGACCAGTGTGAATTTTAATAATATAATTTATATAATTCCAAGGAATGAACAAACTATATTGTACACTAACAAGAAAGTGTAAGAAACATAATAACTAATTTACACATAGAATTAAAAAAAAAATGTACTTTACAAATTAAACTAGAACAACAAATTTCTATGTTTTCAAATTCCTGATCAATGATTTTAACATTAATGCAGATTTAAAACGTTTTTAATAGAAGTTTATCATAATAAATGATACAAAAAATTTATTTAATAAAGTAGTAAGGAACAAAGTTTTATATTA
This sequence comes from Salticus scenicus, assembly GCA_963930645.1. Classification (NCBI taxonomy): domain Eukaryota; kingdom Metazoa; phylum Arthropoda; class Arachnida; order Araneae; family Salticidae; genus Salticus; species Salticus scenicus. The sequence continues at coordinate 75,178,429 of OZ005653.1, read as the reverse complement.
AAAAAGTAATAAAGAAACATGTCAAAATATTTATGTATTTAATTGTACATACAGCTGGGTGAGAAAAATATATGAGCACGTACGATTCAAAACAAATTTATCAATTTTGGACTGTGAACTCATAATCACTATTTTTAAGCAATTTTTGTGAAAACATAAAATTTTCCAAAAAAAAAAAAAAAAAAAAAAAAAAAAAAGAGAAAGAAAGAAAAAAAAAAGAGAAAGAAAGAAAAAAAAAAGAAAAGGAAAGAAAAGAAAAAAGAAAGACTTATCATCTAACATGAGTTGGAAGTTGAAAGATTCTCAGCTCGCAAATTTTAAAATGTCGATGAAAAGTGTCTGAGAAAAGAAAAGAAAAAAAAAATTACATTTTAAGTAATTTTTTAAACCTCTATAAAATATCTAATTATTAACCAAATTTAGAGATTTTCGGATTGTGATAATCAGTATTGATAGACAATTTTTTACTTTTCTCAAAATCGATTTAAATATCGTGAATTTAAAAAGAAAAAAAATAAGCTTTTATATTCCAATTTCCAATAAAAAAAACTATGAGATTTCTTTCTAGCATAATTTAAAAGATGGAGAATTGCCAGCTCACATGTTTGATCTAATATGATTATGAAATTGGAAGTTTACTAACAAATTTCAATACAAAATGTAACGAAAAAAGGTCCTTTTAATTAATTTAAAAAATCCACCAAAAAGATTTTCATTAAATATAGCTGACAACCATTCCGATTAAAACAGCATTCTAATAAAAAATAAAAAATAAAAAAAAGTATTGAGATCAGTTTATTTGTCTGGATGCTACAGTGCCATAGACAAACACAGACATGCAGACAAAAGATTTCAAACTTTTTTAGTCAGGGTTATTTATAACTAAACGTATCATTAACAATACATAATGCAAATCTTGCAAAGAATATTATGATGATATATTAAATCTAAAAGATTAATTTAAGATATGCGTTTCAAAACACACCAATTAGAAAATCGCAAAGTAAATATAAAAACTAAAAATCCATAACTGGGTATTTTATTTACAACTAACAAACCCGTGCGAAATATTCGCACTTTATTTCTTTTCTTATTTACCTTTAAAACTTGAAACTAATAAATGTAATACCAATTTCACCACCTAATTAAAATTTTATTTTACCAGAAGCCAAATTATTATTGAAACCAAATTAATATTGTACAATAGTGAAACCAAAATCACTCAAAGAAAGGTCTCCAAATAAAATTCATGGTTCACGACCCAATTTGCATACTTCCACAGGCAGTACAAATTTAATATAGGACACCAACGACGCCTTTAAAATTTTTATAAGTAATCTCTTAGAAAACTAGTATGTTGTGGCCACCACAAGACTTTCTTCTATATTTTCATTATATACATATTCAATCAGTAACAATATTTAATTTTTTTTTTTTTTTTTTTTTGTTAAAAGTAAAAAAAAAAAAAAAAATCGATAACTTTGTTTTAAATTATCACAGATTTATAGTTCAACCATTCGTTTTAAAGTTATTGAGGAGATCTTTCGAAAGATACCCATCTTGAAAATTTACCCCCCCCCCCCTCTGGGGGGTACTTCCCCCCCAGGGGGGGAAGCGATGCCCCCACATGCACAGAAATTTTTTCCTAGCTAACTATTACTATTATCAATAACTCATATTAATTTTACAATCACAAGTTAAAAATAACTCTCATTATGTGCATTTATACGAAATTTTGTCCTATACTGCCATGTTAAAAATTTAGAAAAAATGCGATCACGGCGCCACCTGTTGAGCTATTGATACCCAAATATAATCAGCACCACTTTATGTCGGGGACAAACTAAATACCAAGTTTGGTTAAATTTCGTTAAAAAAAAAAAAATTAAAAAAAATTACGATTTTTCTTTAAGTTTTTTTTCGTTAAAAGTAAAAAAATCGATAACTTTGTTTTAAATTGTCACAGATTTATAGTTCAACCATTCGTTTTAAAGGTATTGACGAGAGCTTTCGGAAGATACCCATCTTGAAAATTTACCCACCCCCTGGGGGGGGTACTTCCCCCCAGGAGGGGAATCGGTGCCCCCACATGCACAAAAATTTTTTCGTAGTTAACCACTACTATTATCAATAATTCATATTAATTTTACAATCACAAGTTTAAAATAACGCTCATTATGTACATTTATACGAAATTTTGTCCTATACTGCCATGTTAAAAGTTTACATAAAATGCGATCACAGCGCCATCTGCTGGGCGATTGATCCCAAAATCTAATCAGACCCTTTCCATATCAGGGTCCAACTATACACCAAGTTTGGTTTAATTTCATTCATCGGTTCGTGAGATACGGTGAAAAATACGAAATTTTGCGATCACAGCGCCACCTGCTGGACGATTGATCCCCAAATCTAATCAGCACCATGACCCGTCAGGTTCCAACTATATACCAAGTTTGGTTGAATTTCATTCATTGGTTCGTAAGATACGGTGAAAAATACGAAAATTTGCTCTATACTGCCATGTTAAAAATTTACATAAAATGCGATCACAGCGCCACCTGCTGGGTTATTGATTCCCAAATCTAATCAGCACAATGCCCCGCCAGGGTCCAACTATATACCAAGTTTGGTTGAATTTCATTCATTGGTTCGTGAGATACGGTGAAAAAACGAAACCACAGACAGACACACAGACAGACAGACAGACATTTTTTAAAAACTATCAATTCGTGTTCAGGACATCCTAAAACATGTAGATCCGTCAAAAAACGGAGGTCAGAAATTTTCGCGAATCCAATACTTTCTCTATATTACATATAGAAGAAAGTAAAAAGAGAGTTAAATTGAATACGTGTCATTTGTTAAATATATTATAACACTTTAAACACACGTAAATTTAAATTCTTATTTAAAAAATGTTAAAAAAATTTTAATCCAAAGCTTTTCGCTTTAATAGTAAAGCATCATCAGGGATTTTTTTTTTTTTTAAATCCCTGATGATGCTTTACTTATTAAAGCGAAAAGCTTTGGATTAAAATTTTTTTAACATCTTTTAAATAAGAATTTAAATTTACGTGTGTTTAAAGTGTTTTAATATATTTAAAATTTTTGTCGTCATGTTGGCGATGACTTTTTATTAATTTTGGTATATATATATATATATATTTAAATAAATAAATATGTACTGATACGTATAAAGGATTTAAGTCCATATTCTTGTTTTTTCAGGAGATGAAAAATAAAGTTAAACTAACTAAAAACTAATCAGAAGAATTGATTAGGGAAAAGGGATTAGGTTGATTTATACCCTTTATACCATTCAGTGATTGTCAATCTTCATTAATAAAAGGAAAAAATTGAATTAAATATTTTATACTAAAGATTAATGCTAAATTTCTGACTTGAATCTTTTTTTACCAATGGATTTTCTCAAAGACCAAATAACATTGATTTAAATTCTTTATACCAATCGATAGAGAATTTTTTCTGAGTCTGACAATGTACTTAACTCAAAATCGACTTTTTTGGACTTAAATCTTTTATACTTACCAGTACAGAAATAAATAAATAAAATAAAATAAAATAATTCCTGTTTTGATTATATTTTTTATGATTGTGTTCTTTAGCCAATTCATGACACAAAAGTTCCTATTCCTTATATCTTTAAAATATTGCTAGGTTTAAAATGACGCTTGCAAAGATTCTGAAGAAACAACTGTTAAAAATATTTTTTCGTAAAATAATCTCATCAGACAAATGTCGTCTTTTTTTTTTTTTGTTAGTCCATTGAACTAAGTCCGCGTGCTTAAATATTGTCCATGTATAAATATTATTTTTTTATCCTCGCGTATCGTATCGTTTCGACAAAAATAATTGAAACTGGTCCACGTTGGAGAATAGATTATTCATGCATTTAACCCTTTCATTTCCCGTGATGCTAATTGGAATCATACCATTTAAGATTTTCTTTCTTACCATCTAAATTTCACACTGTTTCAAAATAAACAATATTATAATCTATATACATTTTCCTACAGAAAAACATAGAGTTTAGAAGGTTTCACAATCCCTGTTGATAAACGTAAGTTATCAACGATGTTTTACTCTAGTCTATTAATAATGACAGAATCTGTTTCTTTTTTAGGCAATTTAAGTGTATAAACTGTTTTAAATACTTTTTATTTCAATTTTTAATGTTTATAATTTGTATTTTAACAAATTTTAACATGAATTTCTTTAAAATTTTTGATTTTTTTTTTTTTTTTTTTTTTTTTTTTTATTGAAAAGTTGAAATTTTAAATGGCACAGTGTTTATAACTAAGTAAGTACAAATAAACACTTCTTATGTGCTTTATTAACTACAGTAGAGCCCCGGTTATCTGAGCCCCGATTAACCGAGTTTCGGGTTAACCGAGATAGTTCCGAAAAGGCCACTTTCCGGAGGAGGCGTAGCTTTTGACAAATCGTGTAGATAATTTTGACAAAATTTACTATGCATCACTATATTTTATAATTTATAAATGTATATATTATATTGTATTTTTAACTGACTACATTTAAATATGTAATATATGTGTTATTTTACTTCACTGACTACGTTTTTATCCATTTTAAACTTTGCAGTGTGTTTCCCCTCCGATTTACGGCAGAGTCCGTTTTATCCGAGTTTTTGATTATCCAAGATACGGTCGGTCCTCATTACTTCGGATAAGCGAGGCTCTACATACAGGGTGTTTCAAAACACATGGGCAAAAATTTAAGGGGTGGTAGAAGACATCTAAACAAGCTATTTTCACCATACAATGCATGGACGGAGAGCAAGCGGTGACCGCTAGAGGGCGCTGTAATAGAGAGTACAAAGCACACGTTTTCTTACATATCGTCATTTCTACCGTGAATTTCAGCAGGCATGGCGACATACAGTAATCTGGGAAAGGCGGATGTGCATTTTATGTATGGTCTGGCGAATGGGAATGCTCTGGAAGCCACAAGACTGTACAGGCAGTTTTTCCGAGAAGACACGTGCCAGACCGAAAAATACCACAACAGTTTTGTGGCTTCCAGAGCTTTCCCATTCGCCAGACCATAGATAAAATGCATGTCTGTCTTTTCCTGATTACTGTATGTCGCTATTCTTGCTGAAATCCACGGTAGAAATGACAATTTGACAACGTGTAAGAAAACGCACGCTTTAAACTTTCCATTACAGCACCCTCTAGCGGTCACCGCTTGCTCTCCGCTCATGCATTGTATGGTAAAAACGGCTTGTTTAGATGTTTTCTACCACCCCTTAAATTTTTGCCCATGAGTTTTGAAACACCCTGTATTAATCCGTATTAATCCTATTACTCCTACTTTCAAAAATTATACATATATATATATATATATATATATATATTAAACATATTTGTGATTAAATATGAGATTTATTGTTTTATAGATAAAAAAAATTGGGAATGAAAAGGTTAAATATCTTAAAACTTTTTCTTGAAACACATTTTTAAGATCTTTACTTGTAATAAATTATGTAATTCAAAATATTTAAGTTAGAAAACATATAGGAATCAGATTTGTATAGACCAAATTATTTTTCAATTAATTTCTCATTATTTGTAAGACAAAAGAAACAAATTAACTGACAGCTTTGAACAGGCATTGTCTCGCCAATGTTTATCTTTCGACATGTGCATTTAATGATGATTTCTATAATCAAACTGTTGATGTAAAATGACAGTACATACTTGTATTATTCATTAACTGATTGCTATCTTTATTTCTTTATTCACAAAAATATAATAATAGTATAATAATTGTACACCTAGGTGCACGAACCTGTGAAATAATTAGACGTACACATGGTTTAGTCTAAGTCTAGCGTAGTGTATGATCCCAACTGCGATAACTATGTACGTTTGTCTTTCTCAATGCGTCAATCACAATAACATGCTTTGACAATCAATGAATATTTTAATTATCTTATTAAACTAATGTTATAAAATTTGTTCCATTTTTATGTTTGTATAATTACGACTTGCACAATAGATGCTAAATTTAACGGCATACATATATATATATGTATATATAAAGAAAGAAAGAAAAAAGAAAAGAAAAAGCACAAGATTATTTTTTTCTTTTCTTTTTTTTAAATTAATATTTTGCATGGGGCAGGAAAGTTATGTTTTAGATTTATTAGTTTACATATTTTTTTTTTATGTTTTCTTACTCTTATATAAAGTTTTTTCCATATTTATCTTTGTATTATTACGACTTGCACAATAGGTGTTAAATATAACGGCATACATATATTTAAAAAAAAAAAAGAAAAAGCACAAGATTTTTTTTTCTGGTTTTTTAATTAATTTTTTGCATGGGATAGGAAAGTTATGTTTTAGGTTTATTAGTTTACATAATCTTTTTATGTTTTTTTACTCATATATATAGTAGAGAAAGTAATGCAAATGGCTCGTGTACAGTTAAGGACCATCCAGGAGAATTCAAATACATTACGTCTATGGACAAAATTTCTGTTAAGTACAATGTAACATCTATAGGCTACCCCAAACAAAATGTAATGAGCTTTTTCTTATATATATATAAATACATATATATATGCATAAAAGTAAATTTTGTATAGATTGTCGTATGGAAATCATGCATCGTTAGATTACAGGGCTAACTAAAGTATTCGGATACATCAGGGCGATACTTCGAAAATTTTGAGTTATGTGTTTTTCGTACAGACTAAAATTTAAATGCACATGTGACGAGCATACCGTTTATAGAAAATATACAGAGCTACCTAAAATTAAGCTCAACGTTCTTTTCTCTTAAAAGGAATCAACGGAAGTATTTTGTTACATTTTACTATGTCGACGAACACTGTTCAGGAAGGAAAATTAATTTCTTTTACCAAACCAATACACTAAATAAAGTCTTTTTTGAGCTTCAATTTTCAACTCTGGTTTTTTGTACGATATCAGGTTTTGAGATGCCTTGAATACGAAAGTCATTTTTTTAGAGGTTGATCTACATGTATATCTATTAACTTGATAACTTAAAAACACATAACAACAGAAAACTCAAATTTGGTATTTAGAAGTTCTATGAGATTGTTAGTTAAAAAGTTTGACCAAGATTGGCAATTTCAAGGTAAATTAATAACGGTCTAGAATTGTTATTATTGGGGGTTTGAGGGGAGTTATAGATCCCTCGTCCTCACATAAACATGTATGCCAAATAAAAGTGTTCCTAAACCTGTTTTAGACTATTTTAAAATCGATTGAGTTTTACTATCTAACCTTATTGATTTTACGTCTTAATTTACATTCTATCTTTATAAATATTGAAATGCAGGATAAGAGAAAGTCGTGTGAGTTACACACTAGATTACTCTTAATCTATTCATGCCTTCTGGTTTCTCAGACGCCGCAAGCACTCCCAAAATACTATAAAATTGCCATTTTTATGAAAACATTAAAAATAAATAAATAATCGAGCCACGGAACAGGAAAGTTGTGTAAGAGATATTGTACTTTACAAAAAAATTTTAATTGTCATCTATCCATATTTTCTAACGCCCCAAGCTCTCTCTGTGTGTGAACTAATATACCTAAGACCTAACTTTCCCACCCCGCATCAAAATTATTTTCGGGGAAAAAAAAATCGTGTATTATTCGTTTCAATTTATATATATGCTACACTGAGAAAAAATATATACCGCCTTTCTCTAGAATGAATAAGTGACCATTTTCTAAATCCCTTAACTAGAAATATAGATTTCCGAGCTATGCGCACAAGGCATGCCAATAAACTGAATAGACGAAATGATCGAGAATTTCTAGTGTACACATTTCTAGATAGTGAAAAAATATTCTGAATATTCTAAATATTCTGAATCATTTATATTGCGAGAAATTCATGCTAGATTTTCTAAAATTGGGTAATAAACCAAGATTATAGTTGCAGAAACCCGCCTCTTGAAATCTCATTTATCTGCAGAGATTTTTAAATAATTTTGCGCTCGAGAATATAGGCAAACGCTCTAGAATTCTACTAGGGGCTTCTAGAACTCGCTTTCCAAGGGGACTAGAATTTATAAGGATGACATGGAACTATTTTTTCTAGAGCCACAATTTAGACTCTAGATGTCAATTACAGAATTTTTTCTCAGTGTACTATTTAATAGACTAATATTTTGATATTAGAACTTCAAAATTACCATCTTATAAAATGTTATAATGTTTAAGATATTAGCGTGAAATCAAAATAATAGAGACATAACCCACAATTTATTAAACTATTCTTTTTACAAATAATCCAAGAAATTTAACTTTAAAAAAAAAAAAAAAAAAAAAAAAAACACATCATAAACACTAAGGTAATATTACTATAAAAAATTTAATGTACAGAAAAGTCTCATTTTATTTTTTTTATTTATTTACTAGCAAACTCGTGCGAAATATTCGCCCTTCATTTCTTTTCTTATTTACCTTTAAAATTTGAAACTACCAATTTCACCGCCTAATTAAAATTTTAATTTACCAGAAGCCAAATTATTATTAAAACCAAATTAATATTGTACAATAGTGAAAGCAAAATCATTCAAAGAAAGATTTCCAAATAAAATTCATGGTTCACGACCCAATTTTGATACTTCCACAGGCAGTGCAGTTTTAATATAGGACTCCCACGACACCTTTTAAATTTTTGTCGCCATGTTGGCGATGACTTTTTGTTAATTTTGGTATAGTCATTTTGTTAATATATATATAATAAATAAATAAAATAAAATAATTCCTATTTTGATTATACTTTTTATGATTGTGTTTTTTAGTCAATTTAGGTCAGAAAAGTATATATTCGGTATACATCTTTAAAATATTGCTAGATTTAAAATGACGCTTGCAAAGATTCTGAAGAAACAACTGTAAAAAATACATTTTTTCGTAAAATAATCTCATCAGACAAATGTCGTTATTTTTTCTTAGTAGTCCATTGACCTAAGTCCGCGTGCTTAAATATTGTCCATATATAAATATTACTTTTTTATCCTCGCGTATGGTATCGTTTCAGCAAAAAATAATTGAAACTGGTCTACGTTAGAGAAATATTATATAGATTTTATTTTATTTTATTTTTTCTTGTTGTTGCTGTTTTGTTTTAGAGCATTCTGAAAGATTATTTATTTATTTATTTTAACAATATTCTTTCCCCTAAAAGTTATATTGCCATCGAAAACGAATAAAAGTTAGATGTTTCGACAACGGTCACAACACTTTTTCAATTAACCTCTTGTTACAGCCGCAATTTGTAAAACAATAGAAACAAATTAAATTATTTGTTTCATCAACATTTCCGTTTCATAAATGCATTTAACGATGTCTCTGAAAATTCAAACAGCGCATGGAAAATGGAAAAGCAAACATTCTATTGTTTATTGAGGTGTTTGCCGTTGTTTCTTATTGACAAAAAAAGGAGTGTTCAAAGACGCTCTACAATCATCATAACCCGTATGCATTTACATAACATCATTATCGTGTCTTATTTAAAATAAGTCTGTGGGCTATCGCTGTTAAATCTCTGACCCGTTGGAAATGCAAACAAAAGACTATTAAAGAGCCAATTTTGAAAAAGCGGTACAGGTTTATATTTTCGATTATCGAACCTTTTTGTTTTACGTGATAGAATCTCGTATATGTAACGTTTCTTCCGTTTATCATGGTCGAAATTTAGTTATGCTTTATGCAGTTTCAAAGCAATGATGTGAAATGTAGTTCAACTTTAGTAGATGGCTGTAAATATAATTTTAGGGTATATTTTATTCGCCCGATTAATATTTAATTTATGTATTTATTTATGCATTCTTAAAATTGCCGATCTCAGAGGTGAAAATTTATATCAAAATTCGTAACATTACTTAAATTACAATAATTCACATAATATGTCATTACTCGCATGCACTCATGCAGAACTGTATTTTATTTATTTTTATTAACATTTTCCACAAAGCTGAAAAGTGTTTATGGTTTCGGTTTGTCTGTCTGTCTGCGCTCTAACTCCAGTAAATATTCATAACATTTCTTGAAACTGATAATGTTAATCAAGTTCACCATGGAATGTTCTTTATTGAAAATGGAGTAAATACCACCATTTGGTTTGTGTACAGGGAAAGAAATAGTACCCAAAAGAATTACAAAGCATTGCGTTCTATGAGGGGTATTTCTATAAACCACATTTTAATACCTTTATTTAGTAGAAATCATAATGAAATTTACATATAATATTCAAACGCAAAAAAAAAAAAAAAAAAAAAAAATGCTTCCTATAGAATACAGAATGATTAGCAGGATTTACACTCCAACTCAGAAATGTTCAATTACATCATGCGATATAATTGGAAATTGCTGGAACTGTGTTTTTGTTTGCATTAAGCGTTTTAAACAACTTTCTAACAATATTTAACAGTGATTAGGCTTGGAATTAACCTTTCTGTCTTTCTGTCCGTGAGACTGCCCGTCTGTCTATATATCAGTACATATTTCCCGAATTTCTTCAAAATAATATATTTCATTCAAGTTCATTATCGCAAGTTCCCTATGTAACCCTATTTAAAACGGTATAAATAGCACAAATCAGCGGTCGCCAATCTTTTCGACTTCATGGACCACTAAATTTATATTTTAAAATCCCACAGAACACTAAATTTCTAATCCATCTCGCGGACCACTAATATTAATGATTAAAAATATAAATATGTTTTTAGATTAAAAATCACAGAATGACTGATTTACAATTATGAAATAAACTTATTTTATACGAAATCTTACAAATGTGTTAAAAAAATAGCTCTTATTATGTATACATTTATACGAAATTTTGTCCAATACTGTCACGTTAAAAATTTAGAAAATCTGTTGAGCGATTGATCCCCTAATGTAATTACTAACAATTTAGCTCAGAGTCGAACTAAATACCGAGTGTGGTTAAATTTCGTTCATTGGCTCGTGAGGTACAGAGTCCACAAAATTGGTGATACACATCCACATCCACATCCACAGACAAAAGACAGAAAACAGACAGACATTTTCCAGAAACAGTCATATCATGTTCAGGACATCCCAAAACATGTAAATCTGTCGAAAACTGGAGTTCGAAAAATTGCACGAATGCAATACTTTCATCTTATATGTATAGAAAAAGTAAAAATTAAATAACTCACCACTTTCCCCCCCAAGAGTTTGCAAATGCGACGACAAAATATAGCATATTTCAGAAATTAGACATCATAAAAACAGAGATTACCACGAAATAATTGCGCATTTCTGCAATAGCCCCTCTGTGATTAAACATAAAATAATTCAAGCAATGGGGGGGGGGGGAGTATTTTGGAATTAGACTGCAAATATATCGCATATTTTGACAATCGGATATATGTGTATATATATATATATATGTGTGTGTGTGTGTGTGTGTTTGTGTGTATACCACCTGTGAAGTTGATGAGCGGCCGGCGTAAAAGAAAGTATTTTTTGTTGATGGCTTTGGCTGAAAAGTAAAAACAATATTAGAACTGAATTTCCATTAAAGGTCCAGGCTCGGAATTAACTCAGAGACATATTTGGTTCTCATGCCAGTTTATTTAATATTTCAATTTACGTGACCATAGTCAATTAACAGAGCGTAATAAGTCTTTAACGAAAACATTCTGGAGTGGGGAAACAGTACGGAGGATCAGGCCGGGCCCTAGGCCCGAATCGCTCTTGAGGCTTTTACATCTTTCGAGGTCAGCAAACAGTAAGAAAGTGTTAGCTCCTAAACTGAAGCAAAACGAATGACAATTCCTTTGGCGTTGAATTATACGCCAAGTCCAAAGTTCTATGAAAGAGAATGGTTGCATTACTTTTAAGAATATTCACATGTACATTTTTAAAAAGTGACGAGTAACTTATTGACCGTTGTTAGGGAATGTTGGCATGATTTCGCCAAGATTTAGACCCATGGGAAAATAACTAACTAAGCACATATTTCTTTGATCGTTGATGTAAAATTGGTGACAAGAGGTTGTAGAAGTTACATTTCGATGGAAGATTAAAATAGACCGAATTAATTATTTTCTGGTTTCCCAAAACAAAAGGATAGAAAAAAGTCAAAACATTATTATCTACAGAGCGAAAAGAATTTTCAGTACGTTAAGCTTGTTGAGTGAATACTGGGAACAGATCAAAGATTTTGTTTCAGTTACATTGATAAAGGGATGAAAGGGAAGATATAAAAATTAGAAAACGCATAATGTAAAATTTATTATTTATAGGTTAAAAACAGTTATTCCAGTATACTTTAAATAGTTGATTTAGATTAAAGAATTTAATTTATAATTTTATTTATTTAGAGAATTTACCTATCCTTTAAAGAGAAAAATATAATTTTTATAATATGTGATAATCTATATCACACCACCCGTCTTAAGCCGTGGTAACTTCTGCTGCTGCTTCTTATTCTAGTTCATGTGTTTTTATGTTCATTAATTCTGGTCTTCCTTCTTGCTGTTTGATCATTGTAATGAATTATTAATATATACAGGAGACATTTCTTCGGATTTTAACGAAATAATCACGCATATCGAAATTAGCTTTGAAAAAAGAATAAGTTTTGTCAGTTAGCGGTGAAATAATTGCCTATTTCTGTGTAGGTAGATGAAAACAAAATTACGTACATCGGTAAATATCTGCGGTAAAACGAAAATAGTTTTAATCAGTGGCGAAATATTACAGCATTTCGATAATTGACTGCTAAGATTTAGCGTTTTATTTTTTAATAGACTACCAAACGCGCAAATTTGACTAATTGTTTATGGAAAAATGACATTTTCAGGAGTCAATCTAGGAGAAATTGAAGTCCGAAAACGGATCCTTCACAAAAAGTGGCGAAGTTAAAAAGACCCCCTTCACAAAAAATCGGTTAAAAAGATTTCTTCAAAAAATTCGAACGAGAAAACTGTTCTTTTAAAAAATAAATTGATAAAAATTTCATAACGTTTAATTTTAACTTTCAGATCTAGAATTGAGCAGAGCGCCACGATATGTAAAAATATATCTAAAAACTCACAGTCACCTTTTTATTTATTTATTTTTTAATGATTTTCAAGGCCACATAATTTTTCTAACAAATTGAATAAATACAAAAATAAAATATAAGATGAGGTTTTTAATTTGTCAGGGATTGGAAAGTGGCCTGATCTTACGAACTAAAAACTCTGAAAAACATATCAGATTAGCTAAGCGTTCTGATTTTCCAACAGCCCAGCCCAATCGTCTCAAATAGTGTAAAAGTATGTCTTCTCAAGGTTAAAAAGCATTTTAAGATCATTAATAAAAATCACATATTTGTAACCAGATTAATTCAAAGATTGTTCTTTTAGAAAAAAAAAATAAAAAGGCGGTAAATCATTAAAAAGGCTTTATTTATTATTATTATTATTTTTTTAATGTTCTTCTTTATCTTTCAATGTAGAAAATAAATAGACGAAACTTGGAAATTCTAAAGCTTATAATTAGGGATGGTGTGGTGTACCCATCACACGAAGAATGTCAACATACATATTTAAAAAAAAAAAAATCTTTACAAGAATAAAGTTACATAAATACTAACTTTTATATCATTAGTATTCATAATAAAGTCATTAGATCAGTCAAAATCAGTGTCTTGTGAAAGCTTAGCTAACGTACAGAGAACATTTACCAAAAATGATCCATGAGAATTTATGTAATTGTTATACATCGAATCATCAATTGTAGCCACAGAAGTTCGTAGAGATATTAAGCAATTATCTGCAGCAACTGCAATCGTGTGTTAAATAACATAATGGCTGAAAATCGGCGATGTTGACGATATTTAAGTAGATAAAAACGTAACTTGCACTTAATAATTTCAAATAGGAAGGGAGAATGAAAATTTTGCTTACATGTTATTCACGTATGCAAGAATATATAAAAATACATATTTTCCAAACATAATTACATTTCAACATGTTTTTTTTATCTTATGAAATATGCAAACTATTTTATACATTGGGAATTATTCATAAGTTTTATTACAAACTTGGATGAAATAATAACTTCATTTGCATTTTTAGAAAGTGTCACATAAGTGCAATTTTTAATGATTTTGTTTAATCACTGGAACATTTGCGATTATTTATTTTTTTATTTTGTATGCGTGTATTTTTCCTTCCTAAATTTTATGCAAAAAGTTACACGATTTAAGTTCATACCCAAGTTTTTATCGTACGGTCTAAAATATGTCATGCGTCAAATTATGCACATTATTATCAGAATGAGTTTTGTAATTAATTTTAAATTTCAAATGTGGTTAACAAGAGATGAAAATCATAGTCGTCTTTTATGCACGTTTTTAACTCAACTACCTATTTTAAATAATAAGTTGTTCTCTCTGGGGGGGGATAACTTCTGAAATGCACGTATGGTGAAAAGACATCAGCAAAATAAATAAAAACAAAATATTAATAGGGTATCTATATTTTTAAAGTTTTACAACAAAAGTTGGGGGAAAAACGTTTTTAATTCTTGTTCACCATACTTTTTTTTTTTTTTTTTTTTTTTTGCTGCTCGATAGGCTTGGATTGCTTAAAAATTTAAATAAAATGTTAAGGTAATATGCATCTTGTTCAACATTGAAAATGATACGTTGGACATCCATTGTTCTTTTACAAAAATCCACCAAAAATTTGGTTAAGGTTTATCGGGTTATTATTTTACGTGAATTTTAAATTCGTTAATCTATTGGAAATAAAGCAGAAGGGATATAGAGGAACAGTAGGGGATATGGAATAGTTCGGTAAAATGGAATACCGGTATATCTCACGTATACGTGCTACAACTTATCGGAAACACGTCAAACGTTTTAGCCTCAAATATGAACGGTAGTTCACCTTGTGTCAGTAAGAAGAACAGTTATTGTGTCCTACAACTTCTTTGGTTTATCATGATTCAGGCTTTTTTGGAGGTAAGTATTACAAATTTTGTAATCTATTTATGAAGAAGAAAAATGAGTGAAAACCTAGCGTCATTTCCGGTAGGGGGGATGAGTTAATTAGCAGTTAGTAGAAATAAGTTCTGATTCCTATGAACTTATTTCTACCAACAAGTGATTGACATTGATTTTTTCTCCAAGATGGCGCTTCGGGTAAAATGGAATACCAACTATTCCATATTATTTGCGATTTTTGTAAAACGTGATTGTTGATAATTTATTCAAAACTGTTTATTTTCAATAATAATTTTAAATTAAAATATTTATATTGCAATTTATTCATGGTTTCCTGAAAAAATACTCCCCATTCCATGTTGGTCTCTAAGAAAATGGGTATTCCATATATTTCCCTCCACAACTATTCCATATTATCTTCTTGGTCCATATTACCCGAAAAAAGCTTTTTTTCCCCCTTAATTAAAAATTTTGCGCGTAAAATATTTCTTTTGTACCATTAAACCATCAAAACAAATTAATTAACAAGACTTGAAAGCTTGCAATTGTCGAATACACTGTGATTCCAAATACTCCATTTATTGTGGCGATTTAACCCGGTCAGGTTATCGTATTTTTCGGCACCTTGTCAGTTTATCATGGGTCGCTAAAGATCCGAGTAATGTAACCCGTTTTTTTTTTAAACACACTTGACATTGTGAGTTTTTTTGGTTTTCATCCCGTGCTATTTCTATGAGGTTTTTGGCTTCCCCCCCCCCTCTTTTTCTACATTCTAAAGTGCGGTGGTTCCCGCTCACCCGCCCCCACCACCGCCGTGACACATAATAGGCGAAACGTATTAATCCTGGACGATATATTTAACGCCCCCCCCCGTTATCGCTCTTCGATGTCTTTTTCTAGTCAATTTTGTCCTTTTACTATTTCCGATGTGAGCCTTTTTTTTTTTTTCTTCTTTTTTTAACACACTTGACATTGCGAATTTTTTTGGTTTTCGTCCCATGCAATTTCTATGGGGTTTTTAGCTTTTCCTCCCCCCCCCCCTCTTTTTCAACATTCTAAAGTGCGTAATTTTTAATGAAAGAAATGTGATAAAATTCTTGAACACATTTGAATAATTCTAATTTAAGAAAAACAATGAATATTGTAAAAGAAATTTAAACAAATAATTTATTTTTCATCAGAAATACGCCTATTTCTATAAAATGCAGGCATTTACTAAAAATTTATAACTTTTGAACAAATGGAGATATTTGAAAAAATCAATTTCCATAATAAAGTTCAAGAAGGGTATTTTTACGCAAAAAGTCATGGGCACGATAGATAGGTATTTCTTCTATACGTGAATTCTGATGGATGAAACATAAGCGAAATGGCTCGGGTCTCTAATGTCCGACGTAACCTGATTGGGTAAAAAAAAAACAGTAATCCATATTTGCATATTTTCCGCTATTTATAGAAATTTATAACAGCGCAGCATATTGTGCGTAATGTTTATGATTCTTTATGAGCTAGACAACATAATTCAAAAACGTTGGGGTTTGGGGTAGGCATTAATTTTTAAAATGCACGTTAGTACTATTAAACAGAACAAACCTACTGTATATTTATAAACTTCCCTAGAGTATATTATTTATGAAATTTTAAATTTTACGGTGTTCCAGAGAGATATTTAAAAATATTACATTATACTACTAAAATCCAGTTGTATGTATGCGGACCACTGAATGCAAAAAGTCGTGAAAGGTATCCAAAAATATGAAATAATCTAAGGAGGCAAAGTTTATTATTTAAATTAAAGTTTCGACATTGGCTAAAACGACATCAATTAAAAATCCAAAGAGAGTACAAGATAAGCGGCCCAATGTATTGCTGAAAGCATGTTCACCTACAGCAGCGATAATTGCCTAAAGTGGCTCAGCAGCATGTTAGGTTAGAGAAACCTTAAAATCCAAAATTATGTGTAATCACCCGAAACGAGGTTTTCAGCAACTTCTACAGATTTTTTTTTTTTTTTCTGCTTCTTATTTCTAAAGCTGTATATATATATATATATATATAAAGTGATTATTATTTTTCTTTTCTTTTCTTTATTATTATTTTGAAAAATCATTTAACTACAGTTATTAGCGAAGCGGGCAAAGCCTGTTACTTGTGTTGCACCGAGTGCTTCAATTTACTTGATCAGAAGGCTAACTTTTAAATAATTAACATTAGCATTATACTCCCAGTTACAAAAGGTTTTTTAATTACACGTAGCTACTGTTTATACCTTTCATTTTGTAAGGGACTATATACATATATATATAAAGAAACAGAAATTAACTTTTTTTTTTTTTCTTTTTTCTTAATGGTAATCCTGTATAAAATAGGTGAACCAAAAGGTGGCCATAGTTCAACTTCGAGAATTTTTTATAATTTTCTGGTTAAGTGTATGTGGCTGAACTTTATTGCGTAAAAAAGTACACTTATCCACTTATCTCTTACACATATCAAGTATAATTTTCTTTGTAAATTGTAATTTAGATATTTTTATAATAAGATTTCAAACTGTAGCTTGTGTGCTACCTTTGGCGCATAGTGTTCCAAAGGTGGCCCATACATTGAAAGCGCTTTAGATCTCTGAGGTATTCTCAACAGTGTGGAAATTATTGGGGGATAAAGGATAATAAGCTTTTTCAGATAATGTAAGCAGAAATTTTGAAAGTTACTCTTATTGCATTAATCTGCGTATATTTTTGCTAAGTTTCCCATATGTCCCAAGGTTGCCCGACATCTGGGCTACCTTGAGAACCTGCATAGGGTCGCCATTTGCACTGCATAAAACTTTTAATCTAATGAATTATTTAGAAATAAAGTTAATATGGTTAAAGAGAAAGAAAAAAATTTTCGAAAACCATATCACAGCTGAAAGTTCTAAGAATTTAACCCGATCAGGTTATCGTGGGTCATTGGAGACCCGAGCCATTTTTCTTATGTCTCATCCGTCAGAATCCACGTAAAGAAGAAATACCTATCTATCGTGCCCATGACTTTTTGCGTAAAAGTACCATTCTTGAACTTTATTATGCAAATTGAATTTTCCAAATATCTCAATTTGTTCAAAAGCCATAAATTTTTAGTAAATGCTTGCATTTTATAGAAATGGGCGTATTTCTGATGAAAAATAAATTATTTGTTTAAATTTCTTTTGCAATATTCATTGTCTGCCCTTAAATTAGAATTATTCAAGTGTGTTCAAGAATTTTATCACATTTCTTTCATTAAAAATTACGTGTTCTAACATTACTCGGGTCTTCAGCGATACATGATAAACTGACAAGGTGCCGAAAAATACGATAACCTGATCGGGTTTAACAGATGTAAATTAGAATACCTTCTTACTTGGAAATTAGATCGACTACTCTTCTAAAGTGAAATCACTGCACACAATGGCGGTCGATCAAGATAATCTCTTCAAATTCAGTCACATACCCTAGAGAATCTCTAGGTTTATAGATACATGATTTAAAATGTAGTAACACCACTTTCTGATTAAAAATTAAGTTGAACCTCTTTTAGGGAGGGGGGGAGGGGCGAACTACCTTAGGAACACTGGCCACCTTTGGTTTACCTACCTTATAAAAAATTCAAATGAGTAATATAAATTTTTAACTGTGAGAAGTCATTTTCAAAGAACTGCATATGCATAAAATGTAATATTCACTGAATTATTTGATTTTAAAGTTTCTTAAATATATCACCTGTACCTGAGGCTGAGGACGATTCTTTAAATATATTGCGAAAATATAAATAAAATGTACAATCTGAAAGAAATGCTTAAAAAATATTTCTAGGAAGTATGAATTGGCTCTCATGGTAACAATCTTGGTCCGCCCAAATAACAATATAGTCCCGAGCATGTGGTTAAATATACATATATATATATATATATATATATATATATATATATATATACATATATAAGCCTGGTCTAACCAGGGATCTAAAATTCTATGCCTGGCTTCCCGCACTAGGGTTTAAATGATTTCTGCATTGAACACATATTTCATTTTATGGTGATATATTAAGTTTTGCTGTTAAATGATAATTCCTCAATATGCAATACATAAAGAACATAGCACGTTGCATAATATCAGCAATTACAGCAATAATTAGCATTACTGTAATGTAAATTTATTGATAAAGCTTAATTTTTACTAAATTAAAAAAAAAAAAAATATGTTGTGGCCACCACATGACTTTCTTCTATATTTTCTTATACAAATTCAGTCAGTAAAAATAATTTATTAAAATTATTATTTAAAAAAATTATCTTCCATAATAATGCAAACGATTTCCATGTTAGAGAAGTAGTATAACACTAAATACATATTTAAAAAAAAAAAAAAAAAAGTCAATTTGATTCTCAATATTACATAAAAAAAAAAAAAATGATAACTTTATTTTAAATTATCGCAGATCGATGGTTCAACCATCCGTTTTAAAGGTATTGGTGAGCTCTTTTGAAAGATATCCATCATGAAATTTTACTCCCCTCAAGGGAGGACTATCCCGCCCCAGGGGGTGGGGGGGGGGAGGTGAGGCTCCTGCATATACAATTTTTTTTCCCCAGTTGACTGTCTCTTATTACAAATAATTCTTTTAAATTTCATAATGATTCTTAAAAAGTAATTCTGTTTATGCACATTTATACAAAATTTTGTCCTATACCACCATGTTAAAAATTCAGAAAAAGCGGGATGACAGAGCAAGCTGTTGGACAATTTTTACCAAAAGTTGATAGGCACTAATTTATGTCAATGTGTAACTACATACCAATTTGAATGAAATTCTGTGCAGTAGTTCCTGAGATACAGTTGCCACAATATTTTGTCACACACACATACACACACAGACAGACAGACAAATATTTTCTAAAAATGGTCAAATTGTGTTCTACAGCTTTCAAAACGTGTAAATCCATCAAAAAACCGAGGTCGAAAAATTTTTACGAATTCAATACTTTCTTCTATTGAATATAGAAGAAAGTAAAAAAATGAAATAATATTGCACGTGATATTTTTGTAATTTTACAACTTAAAACTTTTTACACTAAATTCAAGTTTTTACACGTAAAAAAAAAAAAAAAAAAACTTTATATATATATATATATATATATATATATTATATAAATATTTTTTTAATCACATATATTAAAAAAAAACTATGCCTTTTTTTTTTTTTTTTTTTTTTTTTTTTTTGGGGGGGGGGGGGGGGCGTGTGTGTGTGCTTGTGTGTGTTTTAGTAACCAAGTTACTAAAACTAACTATTTAGTAACCAAGCCCGACACTTTTAAAAGATACTAGTTGTTTGGCTGATCCGCCAGGTTTGAAGTTTATCTCTTTATAATGTAACCTTTTATAACGTAGTTTTAACTTTTCAGTGATTAAAGTAAAACTCGTTCCATGTATGGTTATCCTTTTGTATTTTTTCATTAATGATACGCCTCATTCTACTCATATCATTTTAAAAATTGTATTATTGTAAGAAATTAATATGTATATACATATATCTGTACTGATAAGTATAAAGGATTTAAGTCCATATTCTTGATTTTTCAGGAGACGAAAAATAAAGTTAAACTAACTAAAAACTAATCAGAAGAATCGATTAGGAAAAAGGGATTATGTTGATTTATACCCTTTATACCTTTCAGTGATTGTCAACCTTCATTTAATAAAGGGAAAAAAATAATTAAATATTTTATAAAAAGATTAATGCTAAATTTCTGACTTGAATCTTTTTTTACCAAGGGATTTTCTCAAAGACTAAATGACATGGATTTAAATCCTTTATACCAATCGATAGAGAATTTTTTTCTGAGTCTGACAATGTACTTAACTCAAAATCGACATTTTTGGACTTAAATCCTTTATACTTATCAGTACAGATATGTATGTGTTATATATATAGAGGGAGAATAATAACTAAAAGAAAATAAATAAACTTTCATTAAACTAAACTAAATGATTAAAAGTGCTAGAACAGAAATTCGGTTACTACATAATAAAATAAAATAAAGTAAAGTAAAAGTTTACAAGCAAAATGTATTCAATTTTGAAAAAATCCCTCATTTAATTATTTTTTTATTAAATTTTTATGCACCAAAAGAGCAATAATTTGTTAAAACAGTTCATTTTTCAAACTTAAATATCTCATTATTTATAATGTTTGAAGATATGATTTTTTTTTTAAATTAAATTAAATTATTTATTTATTTATTTATTTTATTATTATTATTATTATTATTATTATTATTATTATTGTTATTATTATTATTTCATAAATGATTTCTCGAAGGTAGTACTTTATTTTCATAATTTGAATTTAGATGCAAGTCACCACAATTTTTTTTTAATTCCATTGCTCGGCAACTGCAAATAATGGAAGTATTGTCGTATTCGGTCAAAAATTTCGATAACGAATTTTCATCCGATTTACATGCTTTAAGTTCTCCTGAATTTAAAAAAAAAAAAAAGGAAAAGAAAAGAAAGAAAGAAAGAAAGAAAGAATGGTTTTCGGCAATTAATTGTTGTGCAGGTGTATATTTTTGTATGTATATGGGGAATCTTCTGATTATCATATTTCCGAAACTAATAAAGCTAGAACGACGAAACTACAGAAATAGTGCATAGATGATTTTGTAAAATTGTGGTGAAAATTGGTAAACAGGAAATGGAACCCTAAGTTCACATTCTAAGTTCAAAAACGGTTCTAATGATTTTCATGAAAGTTGCAACATAAATATCCTTTTAGATGTCCTTTCGTATCTGTAAAATGATTATTCCAAAAAAATTGATAGACACCCCGCATAGGTAAGTGAATTTAAGGTCTCGCAAATGCGTTCCTTTAAAAACAGCTCTACGCATTTTCTCAAACTCGTTCTTTCGTATGTAATTGTTGATCTGCGGTGAATAGATGAGTTTTCCATTTTTTTTTTTTTTTTTTTTTTTTTTTGGGGGGGGGGGGGAGATTCAGTGTTGGAACGAAAGTCGGTATTCAAAAACGGCTCTAACGATTTTATAAGTATAACAAGCCGAAGTTACACATTTCCAGACCGTGCATAAAAAAAATCATAAATTTTTTCTCGTTGTGGCCCATTGTTAAATTATAAAAATTCAATTTATACTAAGAAATTATATTTTTGCCTAATTTATTCTTTGAGAAACAAGCAAACAAAAGGAGTTTATCAAGTATGCTGCAAGGTTTCATGAATTATTCAAAAGTTATCCAACGTGAATTTCCCCTGTTTAAAATAATTCGGCATTCATAAAAATGTTACTAAAATGATAAAAATACCCAAAGTACATTGACAGTAAACATATATATACATATAAGTAGTTTAAAACCGTTTTTGAAATAAAATCCTGCCAAATATTTCAAAAGCTGGTCTGAACTACTTTTTTTCTAAGAAACTTTCACTATTACACGTTTCAGAATTTTTATTTATGAGGTTACACTACAGAGAAAGCGACTATATGTCGTTATATTTCTATTTACGAAATTTAAGTGGCGACTACATTTCATGCAATTCAGCAAACAAACAATAGGCACTATTTTAAAAATTGAGCTCTCGCCTTTCTTTATAACAAAGACCTATTTTTCAGGGGCCTTTAAATTCAGATTCTTGCATTCCAAGGGCGAGAAATTGAGCTGCAAACCGGAGATGGGTTTATATTCTATCCAGAAATAAATGTTCTTATCAAAACGAAAAAAAAAAAAAGAAAGAAAGAAAAATGCACTCATCGTATTCTTTTATTCAGGGACAACTTCTTTTTTCATAAACAGCAGTATAACAAAAATGTGAAAGTAAAGTATGGTTGCATTTTCAAATAGAAGAAGGAAAACACAAAAAATTCCGATTTATCAAGTTTACAAAATGGATTTTGCATGGCACGATAAAGTTTTTATGTATCAGTTTAGTTACAAAGTATTACTGTAAGTATTGAGTTTCGAGGAAACAAAGTATCGAATGACTTCGAAACAATGGATTCTATTTTTCTTCCTTTTTTAAGAAGTATATCAATCATGGAATTTGATATTGAAAAGAAGATGCGCTAAAATGGTGCTTCAAAAAATTTTTTAATGTTATATTTATAAAAAATAAATAAATAATAAAATAAAAAATAAATAAATGTTTCTTACCAAAGAATTGTTTTAATTTAGGAAATGAAAGCATAAAAAGGGATGGTGAGGGGAGGGGTGGGGGAGTTTAATATATATATATACTGTGGGTGATCAAATTATTAGATTTTTTGGCATTTTTTCTGTTTTCTAAAAAAAAAAAAAAAAAAAATACTGGGCGAAATGGATTTGAACTTCAGACATGTAAAGAACATTTATAGACTCATATTTTACACTATAAATTTAGTCACGAGTGCGATTAGCCATCAGCGGGTCAACCACAAGCTGAAGAAAATAGAAATATTTTGGATTATAAAAATTTACAAATGACCTGTAAATTTAACACATGATTTCCTTACTGTACAATATTTGCATGTTTTTTTCTGGGAATCGCACGATTATTTAGGCAGTTATAAAAAAAATTTCAGAAATTATTAATTTTT
Source organism: Salticus scenicus (assembly GCA_963930645.1). Taxonomy (NCBI): domain Eukaryota; kingdom Metazoa; phylum Arthropoda; class Arachnida; order Araneae; family Salticidae; genus Salticus; species Salticus scenicus. Next base: position 75,154,817 of record OZ005653.1, on the reverse strand, counting down.
ATGCCAAGTTTTTGTTTATGACAAGAATAGAGTTCAACAAAATTTCACAAAACTCACTGAAAAATTCACAAAACAATAGAAAAATATTATTTTGAAATATAAAATGCACACTTGTACTTTTCGCTGAGATGTGAGTATTTGCAGTAAACATTTTTTTCTTTACTGCGCATGCGCGAAAGATAGAAATGCTTTTATTATATAGTTTAAAAGCTATATATTAGGCAACTCATATCAAATTTCATTTGAATACAGTAAAAATGAAGTAAATCATCGGTAAAAGTATGAGATAAATTTTAGATATAACAAAGTTAAAATAAATCTTTTTTATAAAACTAAGATAATGTTGATTCACCATTTCTCTGAATAACTTCAAATACTCGATTTCTCATTGAATTAGTCAGGTTTTCGAACAAAGATTTGGGAATTTTGTCCCATTCATCCATGGTACCTACTTCCAATTCGTATACAGAATTATATTGACAGTTATTTGCGTACACTTGACGAGCCAAATGACCCTACAATTTTTTCTAAGGGATTCAGGTTTGGACTACGGCTTGGCCAGTTTAAGACTTCGTTTCTTTCTTCTTGAAACCAATTTTTAATTAATTTAGACACATGACATGGCACGTTGTCTTGCTGAAATTTCCAGTTTGACCCTCCTAAAAATGGACCAAAAGGTATAAGGTCTTGGTAAAGCAGTTGTTCATAACAACTAGAGTTCATTTTTCCAAGAACTCGCTGCAGGTCACATTTCCCATCATATGCAAAAGCTCCCCATACCATCGCAGAGCCACCTTGCCTAATTGTAGAAATCCCGAGATTCCGTTTGTTAATCATGCCAGTAGTAAATACTACCGTCCGGGCCATCCAAATTGAATTTTTTCGGAAAAAAAAAATATTTTTCCAAGTAGAATCTCAGGTCATGACCTTCTTTGCCCACTTCGGCTTTTCTTCTTCATGATGCTTTAACAGTCCTGGTTTACTTTTTAATTTCCGAAGAGCAACATTGGAATTTGATCTAAACACTTTCGCGACCGGCATACTTTTGCCTTTTCTAAAACTGATTGCCGGGGAATACTGACGTAAACTAAAGTTAGTTGCTGCAAACTTTTGATGTTTAAACGTGGATAAAAGTTGAATGTAATGTTTTGAAATGTTACTCTTGTAATTACCTGAAGCTTGGAATGAAGATTAGTTATATAATATTAGAACGAATCTATAATACTATCAAAGAATTGATACTCTAATAACACTATCGAAATAATACTGAAGTATTGTTTCCATAGAACTTCTTGAAATGAAGTGAAATCAGGTCAGCGGTATCCAGGAAGAGAATCTAAAAAGGCGTGAATTAACGTCAGCGGCAACTAGCTATAGAAATTGAAATGACGTGAATTCACGTCAGCGGTCGCGAATGTGTTAAGGTGCGCCAGACTGTCACATATGAAATAGTTCTACTTGCCTGCAGTATTACTTCACGAGTAGACATGGTCTGTTTCGTTGCAAGCTTGTGAATTTGTCTATTATTGCGAGCTGATAATTTACTCTTCTTCCCATATCTTTCATATTTTCCATAAAAATCTCTTTTACTTAAAACATTATGAATAGCAGTTTTAGAACGTTTAAGGATACTGCGTATTTCACGTACCGATTTTCCAGAGCCCTTATAAAACCAAATTTTTCGAACTTCTAGCGCAGATAATTTTCTTCCACGCGGCATTGTGAATTTCCTCATAAAAACAAACAAATTAAATTTTATTTTTCTTTATAATATTGTCGTTTGCACTTTTTTTTGTGACGTAAAATTACAGTTTACCTACGATTTTGAAAGAAAAAATAAAATGATTTTGAAAACTCAAACGATTTTGAATAAAAAAATAAGTGGTCTTATCTTATATTTATGTTACACCGAGATTTTAAAAAATCGTTTGCTGTGTGAAACTAACTCCATTATTTTTCCTTTAATGATTTGTATGAGAAAATATAACTTATTTCAATGGTTTCAATGTTTCAGTGATGCCAGATTGGGGATTTTTGAGGCTTCTGGGGACGATTTTGGGGACCAAATGTTTGTGGGGACATTTTTGGAGAATTCTAAAATTTTTGGGGACAAATCTGGGGAGTTCAACTTTCTGTCAATGTTGGCAACCTAATGATTTATCCCTACGACTAGAGACATTCAATAGCTTTATTGTTATTTGGGGATTTTTTTCAAAAATTGCCTTCATTTGGGGAAAAATCTGAGCTTAAATCATAGAAAAATCTGCTTGATTTTTTTTTTTTTTGAAAAAAATTTTATTTTCCCTTTTTAGTAGAAATCAAGTTGGGGATTTTTTCGAACCCCTCTCCCCCCTGATTTGGGGAAATTTGAAGACCTGTTTGGGGAAATAATTTTCGACCATCTGGCATCACTGCAATGTTTTTAAAATTATTCATTTTATGCAGTGTATTATTAAAATGAGTGATATTTTGGGTGGTCTTATAATTTTGTTACACACTGTATATATATATATATATATATATATTAACAAAAAGAAATATAATGCAAAATAAACAGATGATTAAATTGTCGTAAAAACCCACAAAAGCCTAATAAGTTTCAAATTAACTAAAATAAAGTTAGTTAAATATTTTTTATCAATAATATTTTAATTTACATATGAAAACAAGAATAGTACTCTCTTTAAGATAATTCCGATGAGAATACAAACCATTTAGAAACACAAGAAGAAGGGGCTTTTAAAGATTGTAAACAAGAGTTTTCTAATCAAACTAACAATAACAAAATGGACCAATGGGAAGATGGGAAAAGCTGAATTTTATGGAACAGATATTAAATAAATGAATAAATAATAATAATAAAATGCTCAGAATGTAGAGATAAATCTTCAGAAATCACCATATCTACATTGAGCTAAAAAGTGCAATGCTTCACTTTTTGACCAGCTATATTAAGCAAAATACCACATGCTGAACCTAACTTGCAATTAAAATATTGCTTTTCAATGAAAAAAGTAAACAAGATTTGAATTATATATATATATATATATATATATATACACATATATATATATATTATATATATATATGAAAACTTATAGAAAATTACCAAAACATGAACAGATGTAGTTTTTTTTTTTTTTTTTAGGAAAAATTAATAAGCTGGTTGAAAAAAATCAAAATTAAACGAAATTGAATGAATGGAAGCATGCTAAGTTCTCAACTTCATCAAAAGCATTGCACGAACTGTGCATGCAAATCGTAGTTTTCTCTTCAGTTAAGTGCACATTGCCAATTATTTTTAACGTTCAATGCCTAAACCACAATGAAAAAAAAAAAAAAAAAAAAGAAAAGAAAAAGAAAAAGAAAGGAAGCGGGGGGGGGGGGGGGATAAAGAAATAAAAAGAAAAATCTGGAGTTACTCCACACGACTTTCCGAACATAAAGTACGGTTGTATAACTACATTAATGTAAGACAAGTCGTTAGATAAACAAAAGTGAAAATTATATTAGGGTGTTTGAGTATTTTTCTCCATTGTTTAATTTTACGCTATTTCACTTCAAATAATTTGAGCTGAATAGATCATAATGATAAAAATTTTTCGTTGTGTCCCTGTAAAAATCTATAACTGCTAGAGTTACCAAAATCTAAACATTTCATGCTGTAGTGATCCATAATATGTATATAAGTTTTCAGTTGAATCGATTAAGGCATTTAAATGCTGTCGCGCTTTAAATAATTTCAGCCCATAGGCCATAATGATAAAGAATATTTCTTGTCCCTGTAAAAACAGTATCAGTCCTAGATTCACAAAAATCTATACAGTTCATGCGACGGTAACTTATAGCATGTGTATAAATTTTCAGCTCTGGCGAATACGGCGTTTCAACGCTATTGCACTTTAAACAATATGGGCCCATAGGCCATAACCATGCAGAGTTTTTCTTTGTGTCCCTGTAAAAAAACTATAAGTCCTAGGTTCACTAAAATTAATAGGGTTCGTGCTATGGTGATCTATAACATACGTACCAACTTTCAGCTCATTCGAACAAAGCTTTTTGGCGCAATCGTGTTCACTGACACACATACACACTTATATCATCGTAAAAATAGTAAAAATGAGCTCATAGAACCTTAAAACGTATAGAAACACCAAAATCTCAACGTCGGATTTTTGAAATGATTACAGTACTTTTCTTACACATGATTCGGAAAGTAAATTGTTAAAGGAAAAAAAAAAAAAAAAAAAAAAAAAAAAATGAAACGTTACTTACATTTCAATTTATATAGTTAGATATATATAAATATTTTCTAGTCTAGTACTTTTATTATATATATAATAAATATCATTACAATACTTAAACACCAGAAAGGAAGACCAACATTAGTGAACATAGAGATAGATAAACTAGAACGAGAAGGAGTAGAGGCCACCACGGTTTAAGACAGTTAAAGTGGGTTAAACAAGTTTTACGGTCGCCCAAGATTCCCCAAAAACCTCTACAAGACCATTGTGTAACAAAAATTAAAATGAAGATAATAATTACTGCAAAAAGAAAAACTCAAAGCAAAAACCATGAAAGATTTAATCAATTAACATATTATTGATTTTACGATAAGATAAAAAAAAATTGGTATAAGAGATAAAATGAGATTAAAGACTATAAACGAGTTGAGAAGTTTTAAGGTTATGAACAATTGCGAAGGCAACATTTCATATAATTTAAAGAGATATGCCATTGTTACGGATAGTTCTTAGATTTATTTAATTTTTTTTCTATATATAAGATATATGTGTGTATATATATATATATATATATATATATATTACGCACATTCACATTTACCCAATTTTCTTTTTTACTTTTGCTACGTGGATAATAAAATTCTTACGATATTGATTTATTTGAATCTTTAAAATAATGGACAGAATTTCGAATGCAGATCTAATACTGCTGCTTTACAGATCTAGATTAAGACATTAATCGAATGGTGATAACCATCAGCTATTTAGAACGGTATACAATAAAGAAGTGAGTCGTGTAATATAAGCGTGCATTAATAAGTTCCACTTCACATTCAATCTTGTTGGATTATAATTAAAACAGGACTCGGATTTCGACCACAGCATGTAAATGATAGGTTGTTAGGGAAAAGCCGGAAGTTATTTCACTGAAGAAAGGTGAGATAAAATTGTAATAGTTGTATATGGTAGTTGTGCTGCACTTTAATTTATTAAGTAGGAGAAAAATCTCTTTTTTTCGTTCTTAAATTATTTTGTTCCAAATTACATTTTCAAAATTAAAACTGCAAATTTACGATTTTTCCAACAAAATTGGAGATTGTTTATGTATTCGGTTTCTCTGTTTTTCACACTTTTTTTTTTTTTTTTTCTTTAACCCGTTAACGCCCGAATTAATTTTACAAAATATTATTAGCTGATTATTTCACTTCTAAATTAATATAGACAACTGATACTAAAATATATTAACTTAAACAATTCTCCTTATAGTTTTAAATCTAAAGCCTGTCCTCATTTATTGACGTGTAGTGTTCTAACGAGAAAACTTCGAGATAGAAAAACGTTGAGATAACAGATTAATTCCTTATTATATGTTGACAAAGATCTCGAAAGTATAGTATTAAAATATATATTATTATTCAACTTCATTTAAGTTAGTATACCTGCGCAAAAAGCAAAGATATGTGCGACGAATGAAAAATCATAAAATCACTATCCAAATTATGAAATTATAATTAATAGTTGGCACATAAAACTTTCAGGGATCATTTAGAGTGACGCTATAAACTGTCACTAAAAAGCAGAAATCATTCCAAGAAACCGCAAAATGTATGCGTGCCATTTTATTAGCTGTCCTCAAATGAGAACACTGGGCGCTAACGGGTTAATGTTATAATATATATTTATCAGATTCACTATACTGTGTCGCTTATTCGAAATGGGATATGTAACACAACTGGTTTGAGCACAGAGACTTAGAAAATAATTTGGATATATTATAATCTATGAGGGATATTTCTTTTAATCACTTTTCGATACGTTTATGTTGCGCTAAACATAAAGAAATTAACATACATTATCCAGGATATTTACCTTTGTTTGTAACTCACAAGGCATTTTTTCTGTAGGTAAAATATTTTGTGGTCAAATTAAATGATTAGTAAAAAGAAAAAAAAAAAGAGAGAGAGCTTTACTAAAGTATTAAGGTGAATTACACTGCTCGGCATGAAAATCGGCCCCAACACAATTTTTTCAAATTCTTGTGTAAAATAACCTCCTGAAACCGAATAGGACGCCCATTTTGCCCTATTGCACTCACCGGTTTTTAGGGATGCCTTTCAATTTTTATCACTTTTCGGTAATTTTATGGCTATAAATTTGATTTGTAGGAAGAGAAAGGATTATTTTAACTGTAAAATATCTTCTGAGGGGCTACAGAGTTGGAAAATTCTAAAACATAAACATTTGCAGCAAGGTGAAAATTTAGGGGGGGAGAGGGGATTTTGCCACTGAAATTATGTATTACCTTTATTATATTTTTTTTATCAATTATTATTATTATTTGTTAAATATTAAACTTTTTATGGTTTTAAGTGTTAAAATAATTGTTTTCCATTCTCCAACTCAAATTCATGGCCATAAAATTACCGAACAGTGATAAAAATTGGTGGAGGAGGGGACGTCCCGAGAAAACGGTGAGGGATTGGGCAAATGGGTATCATAATCGGATTCAGGAGGTCATTTTACATAAGAATCAGCAAGAATAGTATCAGGGCTCGATTTTTTTTTTTTTTTTTTTTTTTTTCAGCGCAGTGTTAATTGCACGAAAGGCTTTTTTACTTACGTTGTAATGATTTTATTTATTTTATTTTATTTATTTATTTATACTAAATTTGTAGCATACTACAATGGCATGAAGGACATTTTTGGACAACGTACACCAGGGGTGGGTGGAAAATTCATTGAAAGTCTTACCAGCAAGGAACGTTTTCTTGCTCGCCTGCAACACAATGTTGAAAACTTACGATAAGTAAACAAACATATGCGCCTAATTTGCCCAGTAGTAAAATATTCTGCCCAGTCTAGAAAATCAAAATTCATCTGCGGTCGAAAAACTTTGCCCAAAATTTGCTATTGTAGTAAGTACACTACTGAAAATATTAACCTTTGTCCGTTATTCACAAAGCATTTTTTCTGTACGATAGAATATTGTATGGTTAAACATTAATGGTTAGTTAAAAGGGTTTTACAAAAATATTAAGGGAAATGGTAAATTAACTAACTGATAATTGTCCGAAAGGCTTTTTACTTTCTTTTACCCATAGGGTGGAGAAAGTATTGTTTTAGGGTCAAATTTTCGAACATGAGTTTTTGTTATATTTACATGTTCTGAAGTTCCCTGAATACGAAAATCATGTTTTTAGCGAATGGTCTGTGTGTCTGTCTGTCTGTGTGACTGTTATCAGTATATCTCAAGAACAAATAGTAGCAGAAATTCCAAACTCGGTATTCTAAATGTTTATCATATAGGGATGCTACACTAAGCTTTTCGTTGAGATGAAGCAAATGGTTCGTATATAGGGACACTCAAAAGTATTCAAATACATTACGTCTATGGGGAAAATTACAGGTAAGTAGAGTTTAACATCTATAGACTGCACTAAGTCAAATGAAACAAATACATATTTTTTGTAATAGAGATAGTTAACTGGAAAAAAAAATTGTGTATGTAGGAGCCTCGCCTCTCCCCCCCCCCTGGGGTGGAAGGTCACCCCTCGAGGGGAGTAAATTTTTCATGATGGGTATCGTTCAAAAGAGCTCACCAATACCTTTAAAACAAATGGTTGAACCATCGATCTGCGATTATTTAAAATAAAGTTATCGATTTTTTTTTTCATTTAAATATATATATATATATAATAAAAATGATCTAATAAGCATAGTAGAAGCCAAGCAACAGATACAAGATCACTGAAACACCAATGACCAATAAGATAAAAAAAAAAAAAAAAAAAAAAATCATCAGTGGATGAAATACACTAATGTAAAGAAACCAGATCTATTAATTAACAGCCTGCAAAACAAACGAATCAATAAAGTAAAACAACAAATCTTAACTTAAAACCATAAACTTATCAAAATTAATGAAAAAACAACCTAAGAAACACAAGGTAGGAAGAAGGAGGCAGACGGCAAGACTTGTGACTTGCCTGTGGGGTTACACTAGTTTTATGCCGGCAACACTCCCCCAGCCTGCCACAACCAGAACAGGAACCATATGGATTTAAAAATGCAAATTACAAAGCAGATGAACAACAATGAAACCACGAAGCCACAATGAAATTCACCGATTGATCACATTGTGTTTAACAGTATAATTAGAACATTAAATATAGTTGACAACTCAAAAAGGAAAAAACTGAAATTTTAATGGAAAATGAAAGTTTGCATAGTAATACAAAGCAAATGCAACAAGCCTTCTACTTTTTTTTTTTTTTTTTTTTAATTTAATTTCACAAACCCACCCAACCATCCAGCCTAACAACACCACCCCACCTCCGTAATCAAACATCTGCCCACCCAACCGCCACCTTTTTTATTGTCTTTTATTATTTTATAATTTTTGTTGATATACACAAGAGTGTACACAGCTTTTTTTTTTTTTTTTTGTACTGACAGAGACATGGTTAAGGATATAAAATAGAAAATACAAAGTTTTTAGGAAAACCCATTTTAGCAGTGGCTGTGATCAGTTTATTAATATTCTTGTTTTTAAACTTTGCAGAGCATAAATTATTAATTCGAAATAAATGGTTAATGATGATGTTTCTAAATACCGAAAGATGCAGACATGAATTAAAATGTGTAAATAAGTTTACATTAAAACAAAAATCTTGCCGTTTGTCATAGATATCTGTGTAAAGTTTATTACCATCGATGATTATTTTGAGATCTAAAAAGTTAATAGATTGATTAGTCAGAGTATTTTGAGTTAGCTTTAAATTAGGTGGATAATTGAAGGAAAAGCCATTTTGTGAGTTCTTGTTGAGATAAAATACAATAATATCATCGATGTAACGATAAAATCGAACATCATCATTGCAAATTTGCTTTTCATAATAATAAAGATAGAGATCTGCCAAAATACTGGAGCTACAACCTCCTTGTGGAATGCCTAATCGTTGCAAATAGATATCGTTGTTGTGGAAGATATAATTATTATGGATAACAAAGTTAAGAAGTGTTTTAAATTTTTCTTCTTTAAAATTGTAAGGAAGATTAATTTGAGCTTTATATTCTTGAAAAAGACTGTAAATGATATTACTAAGATCTGATAACTCAATATTATTGAAAAGATCTTGAAAGTCAAAAGTCATAATATTGTCTATTGAATCGAGCGATTTGATGTATTGAATTAATTGAAAGCTATTTTTAAGACAGTGTAAATTATCAACTTTGCAAGTACATTTGTAAATTTGTTTTAGAATATCCAGTAGAGCTTTATTAGCATTGTTGTCATAAGTGTTACACCCAACAGTGACAGTGCGAAATTTAATTGGAGATTTGTGAAACTTAGGTATGAGAACTATATAAGGATAATTAAAGTTATTGAAGGGAAGTTGAAGTAGTTTATAGTAATTATGTATTTTTCGGTTATTAATAATAAGGTTATTATTAGTTAAACTGAAGATGTTACTATTATTGGTTGAAGAGTTTAAAATAGAGAGATAGTAGGATTTACAAATAATGGCATAATTATTAGGTGATTTGTCAACATAAGTGATCACAAAGTCATCCTGTAGTGATTTGATTGAGTTAAGAAGTACAGATTTTTTAAATAACACCAGATTTGAAGAATTGATAAATAATGCATTTTTGATTTTTTGTAACACTAAAACTTTCCATTGAGTGAAGTAGGCAATAGGTTTATTATGAGTAATAGATATTTTATAAATAAATAAATCTAGGTCATAAGAAAACTGTTGTAAGATTTGTGGAATGCTAGTTTTAACTGGAAGTCTAAATTTGGTGCCAAATTTCATGAATTGTTTTACTTGATAATTGTCAATAATATTGAGATTACCTGTGATAATGTGTCCATGGTCTCTGTCAATAAATTTTGAGAAAGAAGGATCATTGCATTTACAGGTTACAGTGTTAGTAAAAGAGGTAGACTTAGATACAGAATTATAATTGAATATCTTTCTTCCAAGAGGAAGAGGATATTTGAAGGTACGAGATAGATTTAAATCTTTAATCGGAAACATACATTCTTTGTCATTAATGATAGACGTAATGTTAATACTGTTCAATATTTGATTTGTAAAATTCACAATTAATTGAGTATTTGTTTTAAATTTGTGGGGCTTTTTATTAATTTTTAAATTAAATTGTTTGATTTTGTACATTATAATATCATAAAAAATGTCTGAAAAATGTTTATTATAGGATTGGCTTTGAAAGACATTCAGAAAGTTTACTAAGTATTTCTTTTTAATTGCAAAAATAAATTTTCGAATAATGAACCAGTTATAGTTAGATAAGTAATTAGTCTGTAGATCTGAAATGAGTTTAATAATGGCACTTTTAGAAAAGATTAAATCTGTTTTTTTACTACCTCGTATAGTTCTAGAAGTTTTATTGTTAATTTTGTGATTGAGTTGTGCATAAATAGTCGAATAATCATGTAGAGGGTTGATGTTAGAATATGCTTTAATAGTTTTACTAAAGTATTCGGAATTTAGGCCATATGGATAAATTGTATTATAATATTGCATAAATTTTGATTCAAGAAATAGACGCTCACTTTTATTTTTCTGAATTTTTACAATCTCTATGGTACATGAATTAAAATTATGTGATTTAAAGTGTTGTAATTCTATAGTTGATTTAGAAGGTGCAGCTGAAAGGTTTTTAGAATCTGATCGATGCTGATTAATGCGTAAATGTAGAGGAGTTGAAGTTTCACCAATATAACTAAATTTACAATGACCACAACTGATTTTATAAATAACATTGTATGCCTGACAAAATGGAACCAAAGATTGATTATTATTCAATTGTGTGTGAGAGGCCATAGGGCAAGTTTTACATCTATTAGAACCGCATGTTCTAAATTGAAGTAAAGGAGGAGGAGATGATAGGTAACTGGATGTCGATCCAAGGATATCCCTATAAATATCCTTGTACCGGGCACAATACTGCTGTGAAGCAAAGTATTTTTTGCCAGGATCTAAAAATTTACTAAACAGAGTCATAGAGAAAAAATGTTTTTGTATATTAAAAATCACAAGGCAAGTAAGTATTTACATTAGTTTTATCGAAAGTGGGCTATACCAAATTCAATTACTTAATTAAATTGATTCTTGACTAATAAGTATTTGGATTAATGAAAAGTGAAAAGAGAACTAAAAAAAAAAAAAAAAAAAAAATAATAATAATAATAATAATTAAATAATATGTACATATTTACACTAAACCTCCTTTGACCGAATCTATTGATTTGGTTCCAATTACAAATTAAATTCCGCCCATTTTTGATTTGTTTCCTATTACAAATTAAATTCCGCCCATTTTTTTAAAGTAAAGTAAGAAAAACTAACCATCACGATTCACAAAATGTCAGGCACAAAATGCTAAATAATAATGATAATTAAATATTCGACTATACATACACAACATATTTATTTTAAAGATATTTATCTAATTAAAGAATAAATTATTAAAGTAAGTTGCCAACTATACAGTTAGTTATAAATGATCCAGGGCCAGTGACATAATACTGTCGCAAAACTTCACAACACTACAAGAATCATAATATAATATAAATTTTAAATCAATAAATAACATATTGAAAAAATTAGAGAAATTACAGAAATAATACAAATTGTAAGAGCGCAAATGCAGCTTTATACGAAGTGTATAATACAAAAAATAGTGTTAATGCCAATTTAAGACAAATCTAAATATATGAAATTCATATATTAGATAATTTAAATGACATAAAGCAATAAGTTTTATTAAACACAAAATACATTCAAAATTTATGCGCAATTACAGCAGGTTTAATTTTAAATGTAAATATAATAAAAATGATCTAATAAGCATAGTAGAAGCCAAGCAACAGATACAAGATCACTGAAACACCAATGACCAATAAGATAAAAAAAAAAAAAAAAAAAAAAAAAAAATCATCAGTGGATGAAATACACTAGTACTATATATAATTTTTTTAAATGTAATATTGAGAATAAATTCAACTTTTTATTGGATATTTAGTGTTATATACTACTTCTCTAATATGGAAACCGTGTGCATTATCATGAAAGATATTTTTTAAATAATAATTTTAATAAATTATTTTTACTGAGTGAATCTGTATAGGAAAATATAGAAGAAAGTCGTGTGGTGGCCACAACACACTAGTTATTTGGTGTTAGTGGATGTGCTTTACTAATAATATTTTACCATTTCCAGGGAAGCTGTTCGGAAACTGAACTTATTTCCTCATAGAGATATGGTAAATAATGTATGTTTTAAGCTAAATATTCATCGCTTGTTTTTTGTATATTAATGAAACAGGGGGTTGAGGGGGGGCTGTAGCCCCCCCTCCCTCACACAGAACTAATTATCATATAAAACTCTTCCGTAGCTTAAATTGAATTGTTTAACACAGGTTTACACAACAGTACTCGTTATCTTACCTCTTATTCTCCAACCTGTATTTATAGTATTAAATTTCAGGGTAAGAGAAAGTAGTATAAGTGACACACCAGATTATTTACTTATATTATAATGGTTTTATTTATTTAATTTTATTTATTTATTTATTTAAGTATGCTAAATTTTTATCATACAATTATGTCGTAAATGATAATTTTTGGATAATATACATGATCGACCAGGAGTGGGAAATTCATTGAAAGTTTTACCAGCCAAGAACTTTTTCTTCCTCGCCAGCAATACAATGTTGAAAACTTATGATAAGTAAACAAATACATGCGCCTGATGTGCCCAGTTGCAAAGTTTTCTGTCCCAATCTAGCAAATCAAAATTTATCTGCGATCGAAAAATTTTACCCGAGATTTATTACTTTAGTAAGCACACTATTGAAAATATAGTCTTTGTCCGTTATTCACAAAGTATTTTTTCTGTAGGATAGATGTATGGTCAACATTAATGGTTAGTTAAAACAGTTTTACAAAAATATTAACGTAAATGGTAAATTATCTAACTGGTAATTGCACGAAAGGCTTTTTTACTTATGTCATGCTGGCTTTATTTATTTTATTTTATTTTATTTATTCATTTATTTAAGTATACTAAATTTTTAGCATATTATATGCCATGGGTGACATTTTTTGGACAAATATGCGTGACCAGGGGAGGAGAATTCACTGAAAGCCTTAACAGTCAGTAATGTTTTGTTGCTCACCAGCAATACAATGTTAAAAACTTACTATAGGCAATCAAAAACATGTACGTGATGGGCCCAGTAGTAGAATTTTTTGCACTAATCTAGAAAATCGAAATTTATTTGCGATTTTGCCCAAGATTTGCTATTGTAATAAGTACATTGTTAAAAATAAAGTCCTACATTTCACCAGAAAAATGATTCTGATTAACTGAAAGCAATATTTTGGTGCCATGATTCACCATCTTAGTGGTGCCATTTAAGTAAGCACCACAGAAATGGTAAAACTTAGCACCAGAATATTGGCTGCCGCTAAAAATTCCTATTTAACACCATTCTTTTGGTGGAACAATTCACTATAATTTTTAAATGTGTAACAGTTACTCATGATAAAAGAAGAATTCGCATTTATGAAGAAAAATACATTTGCAATGATCTAGAAACAGAAATATGTATATGAGGTGTGCAGTAGCAGAATTTTCTGCAAAGTCTGGTAAATCAAAATTTATCTGCGACCGAAAAATTCTGGACTAGATTTACTATTTTCAGAAGTAACAGCTACTCATGAAAAAAAAAAACGAAATTCGCATTTACAAAGAAAAATACATTTATAATAATCTAGAAAACAAAAAATATATATTTGAGAATATTTTCTAAACTTGTTAAACGAATACTAAGGTCTAAAATCGTCTCCAGTTCTGCTAGCGTGCTATAAATTTATGCGAAAAAAAGAATAAAAACACTTTAATGCCTTAGCCTATTAAAGAAACAAACTTATTATCATCTGTACTTTGCCACAATCGGGTGGCATTGGGGATTAGGGTTAAGGTCGAATGACTACACAAGGGCTCTAAGCTTGGGCAAAGTACCCCTCGCAAGGGCCTTTCTAAGGGTTTCTGCATTGTATTCACGTAAATTTCGGAGAAAACAATGGGAAGTTCCGACGGCTACAGTGTTAAAAATGTTAGTTCAAACTTCAACTACTGTATGGAGCAAAGTTATAAGCGACACCATAATATGGCCCAACCTCACTTTTTACTTTTCTACTTCTTGCGATTGAATTTCAGTTGCACCGAAACTTGGAGCTACCATACATCCACTCACAAGGGAAGTGTTTCGGCGTACATACAATTGTAATTCCCTTTGTATCCAAGAGATGGCGTCACTAGCGCGCTGAAAGTCACCAGCTATAAGCCGAAGAGTGAATATAAAATCTGTGAAGTGAGATCGCATGTGATTATATCATTCAAAACCAACATTCATTACAAGAAAAAAAGTGTTCTTTATTCAATTGATCACTAATCGGATGTTACTATAAGAAAGTTTATTGAAGTTTATTCTTTTAAGAAGAGAGAAAAATCGATTATATACAGCCCAGGAAGTATAAATCAGTAAAATTCTTTTTGAAACCAAACCAAGTTTCAATTAAAGAGTGTGGTCGAAAACATAGGGTAAAGTGCAAATTTTGCGCAACAACTTACCCATGGGTCAAGATAAGACCCTAGAAAATTTAACCCCTTTTATTAAAAATCAACAAAAAGAAAAAAAAAAAAAGTTAGTGGGCAAGTAAGCCTGGCACAGTGGCAGAGTGTTAGACTTGGAACAAGAAGGTCTTCAGTTCGATCCTCGGCTCGGTCGGATGTTCGATTATTATTATTTTTTTTAACATAATACCAATATTTGGCTCAACATGAAATTACCAAATCATGGTAAAAAGTTAAACCATCGAGTGGCTGCAGCTATTTCAGTACCGAGTTTTGGTTCAAACTAACACCGAATTTTTAACAGTATTGGTCGACGAGACAATTTGGGTTCCAACTTGGCACCTTACGTCTAACATCTCTGAAAGTATCGCTGCATTTTGGATTTAGAACATGCACATGACTGCAGAAGAACAATCTATTACATACTCTCTCTTTAACGATATATCTGTAAATTTAGTAAAATGTAGTAAGTTTTTTTCATAGTTAAAAACATTTTATTTATTTATTTTTTTTTTTATCGCGGAGGTAAAATACACTGAAGATTAAGATGTAATATGTACACTGGAAAAGTGATTTTTGATCTATACGGACCGTGTTGTATTATTCTTTCTTGTTACTGGATTTAGACCATTTTGCCGATATCATTACCCTTATTACCATAGCTATTTTTTTTTTAAATAATACAAGTATGTGATGGCCAAATGCTTTGTCACGGACTGAATGATATTACACGTTTTCATATATCAAAAGTAACCTCAGAGCTTGACCTGAAAAGCATTCGCGGCTGTTAGAGTGTTAGTTTTAACTAGGTGGTAAGAAAACAAAATTTCCCGATCATAATCAGAGTAGCGTCACTTCATAGTAATATTAAAATATCACTCTTTATTTTCACCAATATGTATGTTCAGTTTCCTCGAGGATTCATTCTATTCATAAACTCTGTTTATGAGCATCCACACTGTTTATGAACAGATAAATCATATTTTATGAATCGAACAATTTTTCAAAGGATTAAATGCTGTGTTTGTAAGTGCCGTCATTTCAATAATTCGAATAAAAATGCAAATTTTTATTTAGAAAATTAAGATAAATCGAGAAGTTTTCAAAATATAACTTTCATCATTTTTATGCAACCGAAACAATGTTACATATGTCGCATCCCGGTAAGAAAAGTGGCACATCGCAAAAATGCAGTATTTAAAAAATCTACTAAAGCATTAAATAGGCCAGTGATCGCCACCGTGGACCACTAGTGGTCCTCGAAAGAATTTTGGGGATCCGCAAGAAAAATCAGAATTGCATTTTTTTTTTTTTTTTTTTTTTTTTAATGATTTATCTGAAACTAGCAGGATATACTTGCTTCGCTGGCCACTATATTTAAATGTATTATCAAAATTTCACATCACTTATCAATATAAATCCTCAGTAAATTAAAAAAAAAAAAAAAAAAATCCTTTGAAATCAGCCAAATTAGGATTAGGTAACCACCGTCTCCGGCAGCGGTTTTTCCGATCTTTCCATTCTGAGTTTGGGTTCCCCATTACTAGTGACATCGCCTTATTCGAGTGCTCTTCACACACGCAAAAGGAACAGTATTAGCATCCGAACTTTGGCCAGTGTCCCCACTGCCTGAGGCAGCGCTTTCCTCTATATCCCCATGCCCACCAGCGGCCAAGAGGTTCTGCGCTCAAAGCTGGTAGGCGGGAGGTGCCGGATTCGATTCCAGGTCGCGCTCATCGTCCCAGCCGTTCGGTGTTTTCCGTGGTTTTCTCCGAAACTTGTGTAAATACGGGCTAGGACCCCTTAGAAAGACCCCCATGCAGGGCACTTCCCTTCAGGCCTAGGACCTTAGAGTAGTCAATCGGCCTTACTCCCAAACACCAAACATACCTCTATATCCTCTTTTAATTTTACAGCCTCTAAAAAACGTTTGAGTCCCAATTCTCGAAAGCCTAGAAACCCGGTTTTTATGGTTCTTATATCTAACTTAAATTTTACAATACTTGCTTCCCATCTCTTGCCATAAGATTTCCAACTTCGAAAGTATGAACAATCGATTTCTCAGTTTAAAGAACTTAGAAACATGCACGGCGTTCCTAGTCCCTAGATGTACTTTAAGATCGTTAAATACCTGTTCCCCATATTCCCTGGATAATTTTATAATTTTGAAAGTACACACAATCGATTCCTTGCCCCTAAAAGCATATAAACGCGATTTGTAAGCCCTAGCTCCAGTTTAAAAGATTTAAATATCTGCCTTCCTAACTCCTGTTAATTTTATTGCTTACTGTAAGTATGGTATGTACAGTCGATTTCTGACACCAAATGCGGTTTTTGTAGCCTCTACCTCTATTTTATTTATTTATTTTTTTAATTCCTGTTTTTATCTCTCTACTAATAATTTTACGGATTTGAAAATATACGCAATTTATTCCTCACTTCTAAAACTTAGTAAGAAAAATTTTCAAAATACAAGCTCCAGTAAATATCTGCTCCCTTATTTCAATGCCTATTAATTTTGAAGCTTTGAAATAATTCAGAATAAATTCCTGATCTGCATAAAACAAGAATAATTTATTTATCTAGCACTATTTTTAAATTGTATTTATTTTTTAATATAAATTTTAATAAATTTAATATTTTTTTTACCTTACGATATCGAATTAGTTTCGACATATATGACATATCGGTATATGTACCCGGACAGATGGCGCTTCTGTGCTAATCTCAGTTTCTACAGAATGTATAAGTGTATCAAAGTTGATAGGTGAAATAGACATTATATAAAACTATTGGCCTAGGGATCAAGAAAAACAAAAGGGTTCAAGTAACATGGATATTCTTGGGGATATCACGAATTATTTGCATTTTCTCATGGATTTTTTACTTTGTTTTTAAATGTTTTATTAAAAATTATACTGATGTTAGTTTTTAACTTTAGGATTTTCTGAATCTAACATACTCACAACGTTAGGTTTCTGAATTTTTTGTATGCGAGAGAAGAGATAAATAGAGTAATTTTTAATCTTGTATATCACAAAAATTTCGATTGTATCAGGCATAAAAATCGCTTTGAATTTCTGATCTGTATTTGGTACTCGATTTTATTTTTACTCACTTAATAGATTAGCTACAATTCTTCTAAATTTATCATATTATTCAAATTCTACAAAGATTTCAACTGTTTGTAAAAAGTATATTTTCCTATTGAAGTTTATTAAGTGAACTATATGCATATTGCTAGATTTAGTAAATGCAGTTTTGTATATAGAAATAGAATATTATCACGGTCGTTTAGTTTAATCACTGACCTGTTTCTTATAATTCGGTCGGTCGGTTGGGTTTTAAGTCGCACTAGTGCTGCGCAGATGGACAATTGGAGACGGTCTGGGACTCACCCCTAGAGATGGTCCGGAGATATGCCATCGCAATTTCGATCCTCCACGGAAGGGATGGCTCTCCCGCTTCGGTGATCCCCAGAGGTATAATTTTTGATGGGAACATGGAGGACATAACGGCCACGACAGATTTTACGTGTGCCAGCCACCATTAGTATACACGACGGTCTTTGGCCGGCTCGAGTACCGAACCCGCAATCTTCCAATTACGAGGCCGGTGCTCTACCGACTGGGCTACCGCGGCCCAGTAATTCGGAAGTAATAAGAAAGTGTTGATGTTTTTTCCTGTAAGTGTTACATTATAGTCACTGTTATGATTAAATATAGTAATGTCTCGTACAACGCGGTGGCAGAGATGACAAATAAATAAAAACTGTTTTATTTTTTAACACCACTAAAATTTTAGAGTACCAATCTATTGGTTCATAAACTCGATTTATTTTTTGTATAAAACAGTTGCTTTGATATAAAATTAGTGGTGTTAAAAAATAAAATTGTAATATTTATGAGGCAAACTTGCACCCGCGTTGTACGAGACTTTACTGTATGTGTTTACTATATTTATCTCATAATAAAATAAGTTCTTGCATTCTTTTACCTTAAATAAGTTTATTTAATATTTATAAAATGTGTGTTCTGTGATCATTATTCTAGAAATATATGTGCGTTTCTTAAGCAATCATATTAGTGTTCGGCGATATTTTAAATTGCCCTTTGAGTGGTCCGTGGAGTAGAAAAGGTTGGCGATCGCTGGACTAGACTGCAATAAAACTCACAAAAGTGCATCTCAGCTGGATAAATTGTGAAATAGACATTTGATGCTTTTTGCGCACGTTTGGGGCAAATGCATTCCAGACATTTCCCGACTATGTTTTTTTGCTGCTGTTTGGAGAACCCTCCCCACCCCGATCCCTAGTGTATAGAGGGACCAAAATGGATTTAATTTGAAAAAAAAAAATAAAATAAAAATAAAAACGATCATCTAAATTTTTCATCCAAATAAAGCAATTTATGTTGTGTCGGGCTTTTTTTTTCCTTCGTTTTTCCTTCTGTTATACTTTCTATTTACCCAGTTTTTATTAACCTATAACAAAATCATCAGTTTTATTCTCAAGACAACCGAATAACTAAGGCACAATGATCAGCCAATATAAATGATATCTTAGTTTAAGAGATTAGTGAAAAAAATTAACAATTATGTAATCTCTTTAATGTAATATGGGACAAGACAAGGATAATTACAAAAAGTTTTTGTTTTTACTAGACATTTCATGTGAAAAATTATGCTATTAATTTGCAGCTTTTGGAGGTTAAGCCCAGAACCTGGATCAATGCCCCATGTACCCGTGCCCCAGTCCGGCCGTAGGCACTTCATACACATTTTTTAATGACATAAATTCAAATTTGACATTTTTTTACTTGTGTCACTTTTCTTGCTGGGTGTGGTCTGAGTTTACCATCAGGGGCAGATTAGGGCATGGGCACATGGGCACAGGCCCAGGGCATCCAAATTTGGAGAGCTCAAAATCTGTAAGTGAATCCTATCACTGCATATTTAAACTTTTATAGGTAAATCAGCCAAATAAAGTTTTCCTCAATTTTATTTTTCTTAGAGATTATATTAAAGGAAATGTATTTTTGAGTGATGCATAATAATTTAATTCTATTTATGTAGTTCAAAATATCTATTACATATAAAAGTTGTAGAAGATATAATACACGAAAACTAATATTTAATTGTTCGTGCATAGGTGGTGTTGGTGTGTGTATGTGGGGGGGGGGGGTCATATAAAAATTGTGACAGGGCCTCCAAAAGTCATAGTCGGGCTTTGTTTACCATTAGTTTGTAAAATATATATATATATATATATATATTATTTCTTCTTTTTAAGAATAGATCTCATAGGATTCGAATACAATACATCGGGTTGTTCATTCAACTAATGATATTTAAATGGATGAGTTTATTAAAACTAAAAATATTATAGTATAGGAAACCATCAGCAAATTATTAAACTAAAATTTTGTAAGATAATTTGAGAAATTATGTATTAACAAGTGTCTTATGTTTTTTTTTTTTTTTTTTTTTTTTTTTTTTTTAATGGTATTGCAAAAGTTTTGTTTTCTTCTAGTCTTTTTTACAGGGTAAGGACATTCTACAAAAATCCGAGAACAAAATACTTTTTACAAAACAAATCTTTTAATGCACAATTTCCGGTTTTCAGAAGCCATACAAATGCATACGGTTGCATTCTTTTATTTAAATATCTTTGAGTCAATTAAATAGTCATTATTGTTTTACTTTTTTTCTTTTTCTTAGCGACCCTGAAGTGCTCTGGCCAGAACACCCAACCCTATAGTCAACATGTTCGAATCAGCTAACATTTATATACATTGATTCGCTCTAGCAATGATGCGGATATGCAGAGTTCACATTTCTGGTTGCACCCAAAGCTGAGAGGAGGAAAAATGAATGAAAATATAGTAAAAATGTTTAATGCAAATCGTAATAGCTGTACATCGATTTTCATGTATAATTGAGTGAGGTAGATTGCAGGATGAATCCAAAATAAAAGAGCTACTATTAGTTTATTCAAATGGATGTAGCAAAGGTGATTGCCACAGTAACATCAGTTGATGAGGTTGCTAGGTTTTTTGCGTCATTGTAGTTGATGCCACTCAAGTAGAAAAAATATCGAAGTTAAATATTTCAGCCTAAGAAACTTGATCTTTTTAGTTTGTGCCTTTATTTATCTCGTTGGTTTGTGCACGTTTGATGGGACATAGCTATAGTTGCCAATTTAGCACCTTTTGGCTACCGCAAAATTTCAGTATTTCTTTTTATTTTACTTCATCAGTGAAAACCGTTAAAGTTTGCTGATTAAATAAAATGAATAATTCTATAAAAATTTTTCGATAGCCAAAAGGTGCTAAATTGGCAACTATGGACACAATCGCATTTCTTTTTTTCTTTTTTTTTTATAATAATATGTTTTGGTGAAAAACATTTGGTTTATTTGACAGCTTCTTAGTGTACTGCAAAATATTATGCTTATAAAATGTACTATTAAATATAATAAATATTAAAATTTAGCAAGAAAAGATCGCAATTAAAAGAAGATATTTGAGAAATTATATGAAATTGCAACAATAATAGTAATCTAATACTAAATAAATAAATAAATAAATAAATAAAAATTAGTTAATAAAAATAATAACGGTACAGAATACAAGTACCGATAAAATAAAATTAATAAAACTGTAATTTTTTTTATAAATATAGTTCATATAAACATTAAAATCGAAAAGCATGTAATCTCTAAAGAATAAGCTACGACACCTTTTTCTGCCCTCGTCTAAACAAATTCAGTGCTTGACATTATTAAAAAAAAAAAAGAAAAAAAGCATTTCCTATATGTATCACGCAATCTAATATTCTTTATATAAAAATAATATCGTTACACAATCATAGATATTGAAGTCTTGAAAATGAAACATGTTTATAGCGTAAAAACAAATAACCAGATCTGTTAGAAGCAAATTTTTCCTATCCACCATATCCATTTGTTAAAATATGACACAACTGATTAAGAGTTATACCACTTTCAAAAGGTTAAATTTCTTCTTTTAAAGTTTCTCATATATAAGCTGTAGCATGGGGAACGTTTAGGATTTTATATTTGTAAAACTTTTAGTATGAATAATATTGCACATGATAATTAAACAAGTAATAATAAAGAAACACCATTTTTGTTACGATGTATAGGGAGGTAGGAGAATTGCGACATAGTTTTATCTCAAATGTACAGAATATGAATTCACTCTATTCTGTTCTTCAATGAAGTGTTGCCAGTCTTGGGGACTTTTCTATTCAATAGTCACCAATAATTTTGTAAAGTGATATTTGATATACGTGATAGACGATTAATCTTCGAAGTGATTAGGCAACTTCCCCAATTAAAATTTAGTGAGGGACATTGAATAAAGAAGTCCTCAAATCTGGCAACATTGCTTGAATGTTATAGTACAAAAAAAATTAGTACCTTCAATTGTAGAAGTCTTTGTACATGTGAATTTTTAATGATAAGATAGAATATTCCCACATTAAAGAAATGGGATGAACTATAAAGCACGGTGGAAAATACGAAACTTGTGATCCAACTGTATTAATTGACACTCTCGCCAGTTTGGATGACCCAGAAATGTCTAAAAAATCCCTGCAAAAATGAGAAGTAAGGAAATTGCGTTTACTACAGAATATTTAAATATGTTTTGTTTGATAAATTAAGATTATTATAAATGTGAAATATTTATAAACAGATCTGCAATACAAATAAATAAATAAATACAGTATGCGCTTCAGGCTGGAAAATTTCTTCATCTGCTTTCGTACATAAAAATATATGACGGTAATATTTAACAATGCCGTGTTGCATAAATTGTAGATCAGTTGTTGCATTTACAGCGTTGAGTTTCTTTATTCTTTTTCTGCTTTTTAATATTCATGACAGGAGTACAAATGCTTATCATCAATTCACTCTTTAAGTGTTTTTAATTTACTGTAATGTAGTGACTTGAATTCAAGAATTAACTTTGATCAGTTGAGAAATATTGTCTATTGTACAGTCGGTAACAAAAGTGTCCGAACACTAGCAAAAATTCCTATGTAAAAAAAGTACACTTAATACGGTTTTGTTAAATAAATTCTTGTCGAATTCTGTTCTTAGTCTAAAAACATGATTCGATAAACATTTGTTTAAAAAAACTCTATGAAGTGTACTTTTTTTACATAGGAATTTTGGTAGAGTTGTTACCGACTGTACAAATCCATTAATTTTATATTTAGTAACGAATAACGATACAAATTTTACCTATCTTCTTAATAATATCATGCCACGTTTCCCAATTGAAACTAACTCTGAAAATTATGTTATAGGTAAAACTATGTATTGAAATAAAGAAAGTAAAATTTCATCTATGGTTTTCATGCGTGTATTTCAACTGAATAAAAAATAAAAAAAAATGAAAAATGATAGTTTAAGAAGAAAGATTTATATCACAATCGCAATAATGCATTAAGATAAAATATATAAAATTTTAACTATGGTTTGCATGTTTTGGAAATTTCGTTCATTGATTTTCAATAAATGAAATAAAGAAATTTCTATTTTTTTAGATTAAACCCTTTTTGTTTCTATCCGTAATTTTAATAAGTCAGGTGAAAACAAATAATAATATTTATAAATTAAATGTGCAAAATTCAATTACGTCATCAGTAATTATTAATACAAATGAATAAATAGATACGTGCTTACAAAATTTGAATTAAGGGGGTACTTCCCTTAGTTTTGTCAGCAGTCTAACCTCATGTTATTCTATGGAGAAATTTCTTTTATAAATTACACATTACCTAATGTGGTTATTATTATTATTATTATTATTATTATTATTATTATTATTCCGTTTTCACATCCAGAATAATTCACAAACATTTAAATTTTTCTCGTTTCTCAAAAATTATTCTTATTATTATTTTAATTTTGAATGTTTAGTTTTAAAGGTGTAAAGTGCGAGAAATTAACTAAGAGCATTTTTTACATTTTATAGCTTCAAAATTAAATATTCAAAACTAAAAAAATTAATTTTTGAATAACGAAAATCCTTTAAACGTTTGTTAAATTTCTAGATCTGAAATGGAGCTTAAAAAAATTACTTTAGGTGATGAGTAATTAATAATACAAATGAATAAATAGATACGTGGTTAGAAAATTTGAATTAAGGGACCTCTTCACTCACCGCCGCCGGAAGCCGAAACTAATGTTATTCTATGGGAAATTTTTCTTTACAAATAACTTATTAACTAATGCATATTTTTAAATTCTGTTTTCACATTCTGAAAGTCCCCAGCTGTTAAATTGACGCACCTTTTCTAAAATATTATTTTTTTAATTTTTTTTATTTTATTTTGAAGCTGCAAAATACGAATTTTCAATATGTGAAATTTTTTCATTTTGCAATTTCGAAATAAAATATTAAAAATTAAAAAATTACATTTTTAAAAAAGGTCCGTCAATTTAACAGTTGGGAATTTTCTGAATGTGAAAACAGAATTTAAAAATATGTATTAGTTAATAAGTTATTTGTAAAGAAAATTTCCCCATTGAATAACATTGGCTCGGGCTTCCGGCGACGGTGAGTGAAGAGGGCCGTTAAGGGAGTACTTCACTTAGTTTTGTCAGCAGTCTAACCCCATGTTATTCTATGGAGAAATTTCTTTTATAAATTACACATTACCTAATGTATTTTCTTAAATTCCGTTTTCATATCCAGAAAAATTCACAAACATTTAAATGTTTCTCGTTTCTCAAAAATTATTATTAATATTGTTTTAATTTTGAATATTTAGTTTTAAAGGTGTAAATTGCGAAAAATTATCTAACAGCATTTTTTACAATTTATAGCTCCAAAATTAAATATTCAAAACTAAAAAAATTAATTTTTGAATAACGAAAAACCTTTAAACGTTTGTTAAATTTCTAGATCTGAAATGGAATTAAAAAAAATTACTTTAGGTAATGAGTAATTAATAATGAGTAGGTAATGAGTAATTAATGAGTAATTTGATTATTATTATTTTAATTTTGAATATTTAGTTTTAAATGCGCAAAGTGCGAAAAATTAACTAAGAGCATTTTTTTTTACATTTTATAACTTCAAAATTAAATATTCAAAACTAAAAAAATTAATTTTTGAATAACGAGAAACATTCAAACGTTTGTTAATTTTCTAAATTTGAAAACGGAGTTTAACAAAAAATATTACATTAAGTAATGAGTAATTTGCAAATTCTCTGTAAAAGGACATGGAATTTGATTGCTGGTCAAAACAGTTGAAGTATTACGATGTCATTTTTAATTTTTTGGAGGCGTTTGGACTTTAAAACATATAAATACCATGTTATAAAAGATGAAGTCATATGTCTTAAATATAACGTAAACCAATATTTAATAATTTGAATTGACAAGGAGAAGTAAATTTGAAAATACATGCGTAAACAACTGAGCGATAGGCAGGCGTAGTCTGACTCATTAGTTAATAAATTGATATGATGCAAGGCTAACTGAATCTTAATCTCATCTCATTTAGTTTGCCTTGTATGATGCAATGAGACTTAAGCATATTCTAATACGATTTTCAAAGCTTTCTGTAAAACATATTACATTTTATGCAGGGGGGGGGGGGGGTGCAAAGTATTATCTTACACAACCTTAATTTTCATAACCGTTTTTCAAAGGGGCATAGTTTCAAAACAAAAAAATTTCAATGAAATAAATAACAGCGCTTTGTCTTAAAAATGTCCGCAAATTAAATTTTGTAAAAAAAGAAAATGCGAAATTTAAATTTTTATATGTTTTTTCTGCTTTCTATAGTTTAGTATAATAATCTAGATATGTCAACATGAATAACAAAAAAAAAAAAAAAAAAAGAACAAGAACAAGAACAAGAAGCAAACAAGAATCATTCTACTGGTATTACAATTAATCGTGTCATTTCTTCTTAAAGTTTGAACTGACTTTTCGAGATAGTATACAAAGTAAAAAGTATGGAATATTGCAATAATACTAATAATAAAGCTATCGGATTCATGAAATTTTAGATGTTTGTGGATTCTCTTTTTTCTCTTTCTTGCTTTAAAATATTATTTACATTTTTCATCTGTTTTACTTTTTGGGTATTTAAAAGAAAACACTTTGTTACATCTCCCTTTTCTTCTGTTTTTTTTTTTTTTTTTTGTTGTTTTTTTGTACATTGTATTGAACAACATTGTATGTTCCGACTTATTCTAAATTATTTTTTAACTAACCCCGTATAGAAACCAAAAATGTCGTAAAAGTAGCAAATTTTAAAATTCTAATTTTTTTTCCCCATTAGAATATTAAGATTGCTTTATTAAATATAACTATAGAGGCCTGCGCTACCGCATAAAAATTTTGATTTTTGTAATTGATACAAAATTTAATTTGGGAATTTTTCTTCACATGATATTACTTACATTACGTATAACAGTTTCGCAACGGGAAAAAATTGTCTTTCTCACAAACGGTTGCGAAAAGAAAGGCCGCTTAAAGAAATATAACCCTTTGCACCCTCCTGTATATATGATATAAATTTTCTGAGAGATATATCTCTCTTTCTTTAATTATTTTTTCTCTTTATTTATTTATTTATTTATTATTATTATTATTATTATTATTATTATTATTTTGTTCTAGCAGTCTATTGCTGATTTTTATTTAATTCAAAGGTCATCAAACAATTTCATTTCCTGCAAATATAAGGAGTTACAAAACAAGTTCAGCTATTCAATTTTTATTCTTTCGAAGGAGGCACAAGAGACAGTAAAACAGACAGGGCTACACTGTAAAATAAATGAAACCAAAGTGCATAGGACATAGTGAATATATTGCATTTTCTTTTGAAATCATTTGCCATTACATTCAATGGTATATGAAGTGTAAAATTCACCGTTCTGTATGTCTCATTTTTAAAGTGTATCAAAATATTATGCTGCGGATTGGCATCTTCCAAAAGACAATTCTTACAATGATTTTTCAAAACTTTTCTTTAGTGAAAGAATAAATAAATAAATAAAAATAAATCCTGAATCACTCTCCTTTCAGACGTTCTCATTGAGTATGTCTTTCATAAGTCATACAGCAAAAGAAACTGGTACAAAATTTAAATACCCAATCTTTATTTATTTGTTAATATTTATTTATTTTATATACTTTTATTTATTTATTTTTATTTATTTATTTTTCTTTTATTGAATTTCAAACTGAATCTCTAATATTACAATAGGATTTTTATATCGGACAAATGTGAAAACATGCTAACATCTAAGAACACTAGAAGATTCACATGCATTAACAAGTAAACAAATCAGCTGATGATTCATTAAACTTTTCATTTCTTTTTTTTTTTTTTCTTCTTCTTTTACGTCAACAGGTGAGCCTAAACAGTTACGTTCGATAAAAATCCCATAGGATCTCGGCCGAATGGTTTGTCACACCGAAAATCATGAATATTTCATATGCGTCAATCAAGAAAAAAAAAAAAAAAAAAAAAAAAAAAAATCCCCATATTCCCTATCATTACATTTCCGCCGCAAGAAACTTCAGTAATAACGTATCATTAATTAAAGACCATAAAGAAATCTAGTAAGTTCTGTTAATGTCTTCCTCGTCACGAAATTTCTCTTTTAAATTATTGATTTATTGCATGTTGCTTGTAATGAAAATTTTATATTAAGTCTTCAGGGGGAAATTATACTCTTTATTGATGATATTATTGACTTTTTACAAAGATAGATTTGCAATGAGTTGAAAAAGCAAAGAAGTAGCCTGGACTAGTCGGTTTGAGTTTAAAATTAAGATTGTGTGATGTTGATAGCCATCTCACATCTTCATGGTGTTTTATTTTTAAGAAAATATTTTATGAGGATGATATTAAATTATTACACTGATCAATAAATTTTTATAATTTTA
This sequence comes from Salticus scenicus, assembly GCA_963930645.1. NCBI lineage: Eukaryota > Metazoa > Arthropoda > Arachnida > Araneae > Salticidae > Salticus > Salticus scenicus. Next base: position 75,126,950 of record OZ005653.1, on the reverse strand, counting down.
TTTATTTATTGTAAATTCATTCAGATAAACTTATTTACATTTTTATGACCATCAAAAATACAAGATATGGACCATATTCCTCCTTTGGGTTCGAGACTATAAAAAATCAGCTGTTTTCGGAAAATAATTCTCAACTCTACCATAGCAGAGCATTGTGGCCTACGAATTTTTATTTTGCTATATTATTTATAAGAGTTACAGATTATATGAAATTGAAGTAAGAGTGATATAGTGATACCTTTGTTTTGTTTTTAATCCAGTTTTAGTAATATACTTTAATATTAATCAACATATGTATTATTAAAAGTTGCCATGTGAACTGTGGCGATATTAACAAATTTAAATGGATGTTCCATTTAATAAATTCCTTTATTAAAATGATTGAAATTCTAATTATTTAAGCTTTGTTGTCTATATATGTGTGTGTGTGTATAAAATGTTCTTATTAATCTTTTATTCATTATATATATATGTGTGTGTATACATAAAATGTTCTGCAATTTTACGATATGGAATAGTCTTAACTTTATCATTCGATTCAGTTGTTTACATTTCTCTTTTGTTCTTGTTTGAACAGACATCTGATTATTAAGTTTCACTGGAGAAATATTTAGGAAAATGTTATGCGTAACAATAAAATGGCATCTTGAATCTAATTTGTTTACAAAATATCGGCCACGTGTTCGGCGATTTTACCCACTGTGACGTCACAGGAATATTGTCCATTACCGCATCTGGAAATAATTAGCTCTAGTATGTGAAATAGGATAGGTGGAAAAAACACAGAAAAAATCTTCAACGTCTTGAGCGCCAAAGAGAATAATGGAATAGCAAATAGCTATTTCGGTAGCAATTAGTGTACCGTCTTCAGTGCATAAAAAAATGAGAGGGAAGTGCTCCTATATAAGGAAATGAATAGAATCCTGATTAACCAATAGAATTAAGACAGAATGCGTTGGATTAGCCAATAAGAAATTGAGAAATGTTAGTTGGGAAAAAAATGTAGAAAAAATGGGAAATTGTAAAATGAATGTAAAGCGCTTTCCTATAGAAGCACTTCGTTTTTCATTTTTTGATGCACCGATAACGGTCCGCTAAATGTATCGAAACAGCTATCTTCTATTCCATCATTCTTTTTGGTGTTCCAGACGTTCAAGACTTTTCCTGTGTTTTATTATTTAGTGCCAAGCCTTCTTTTAATATTCAGGATATGTGGGTCATTAAATTAATGAAATACACAAACCATGGCTACAAATAGGAATTACTAAAATTAATAAATTTATTTCAGTCGAGTATAGGAGAGCAGTAATCTTCTTAAAGAAGTATGGTATATATACTTTATAGTTATCTAAAATGCTGCATATTTACCTATTAAAATTTAAAGCTCTAATTTGATGCAATTCACTATGCATGAGATTGTAACATGTCATATCACTACGCCGCGTCGCAGTTCAGGTACATTATTACGGCAAAATTGTAATTTCTCTCTGTAACTTATCGGCATGAAGGACAGAATTATCAGTTCTTCTAAAAAAAAAAAAAAGCAATTTTTCTATAAACTTTTTAAAATGGATTCTTCTAATCTGATCTTCAATCGCGAACGCAATTTTTATGCCTTTTAACAACACTTTCGATTTACGGTTTAATGCAACTTAAAGCAACAACCGTAAAAATACATTATGAATGTTTATATCCTGTAATTTGATACATCAGCGTTTATGTTTAAATCCTCACAGCTTCTGATTCTGAACGATAAATTTCTTTCATAGGAAGCATCTGCTACATGCAATCTAATAACGCGTCCACTATCTTTTTTTTCTCACGAGATGCATCAAAAAACTATAAAGCGTCCGATTTCAACCAAAAAGAAGAGCCGATTGAAAAACACAGTAGGTCCGAGGGATATTATTGCCCTAACTCAGCCAGAAAATGATTTTAATAACGTGGATTACAATGCCGGAGGCAGCGGTGCAAACAAAATAGGGCTATTAATCCGTGAGAATGTTACGTTGTCTGCTTACTCATGTATTCTCTCTTTCATATTTTCCAAATATATATACGATGTAAGGAATATTATAAACATGGAAAAATCCGAATATATGTATTTGTACGTTTTGAGGTCTCCTGAATTATTTTTCCTATTTTTCAATATGAGTGTATGTATGTCTGTATGTGACTGAATACGATAGCATATAAACGCTTTATTTGAGTGAGTACAAAATAAGAAGGTATATATTATAGGTCACCGTCGCACTAACCATATACAGTTTCATGAGTGTAGTACTTTATTATATATTTTTTCTACAGTGACGCAAAAAAAAAAAAAATAATAATAATAATAATTCTTAATCATTACGGTCTATAGACTCAAATTATATTAAATAAGTTTTATTTAAACAGAAAATAACTGACACAGGGGCAGCAGCATTGCCCCCCCCCTTTTTTTTTTAAGTGCGTTATATTGTTTTATCACCAATATTTCAAAACAGTAATTTTTACAATAATATTATAGCTTTAAAATCTTCAGTTAAAAATATTTTAAAAAATAATGGAGAGAAAATAATAAAACACACATAAAAAATAAAAACGCAGCGGCCGCTGTTGATTTGTGTTAGATTGCCTTGTTAAAATATGACCATTATAAGAAATATACTTAAAGTCCTTTTACAGACAAGCATGAAAGAGTTTAAGTACATTACGTCCTATGGGGAGTAATTATCTAAAGGGCATTAAACTATTTAAAAGAGAATGAAACGATGTATATTTTCGAGTTTTCAACAGAAAATTGTTTTTTGACAGTTTGTAGTTCTTTTATAGAGCCGTGAAAAACAATTCAAATATATTATGGTTCAACGTCCAAGCGTGCGAACTTAAGGAGAAATAATAAAATATTCTATAGCAATTTTACCTTTTGTTTAGTTACTCTCTTATTCTTCAATTTATTCAAATGCCCATAAGATGTGTGATTCCTGATTTTCATACAATATTTTCAATTGCCTTCAATTCTAATTTTACCCTCAATTCATGCCTTCATATCTGAAGATTTTTGCTAAAGTTGACCTTGATTTGACAGTTATTGAAAGAAGAGCTCTTAAACATTTTTTATTCTTCATGCAAACTAGAATTTAAACTGCTTAAATCTTACAGATTTGTATTACATTAAAAACCGCTTATAACAAATCCTCGTTTTAATGAGATTCCGGGTTTAACGAGGGAAATCAAGTGCTATTTTTTGGTATGATATTATAAATGCCTTGAAATATACTTTTATTAAGCTTTTTTTTTTTTACTTAGCTCGGATTGTGCACAATAAATAATGGAAGCATTAAATAATTATAGAAATAATGATATATATACATATATTAATGAAAAATATTCAGTTTTCCAAGAATTTTTCTCTATCAACTCTTCTGAAGAAAGAAATAAACTAAAAAATTATACATAAAACATAGACATGTATTTGTATTGCAAAGTCACTGCAATATAACAAACAGTTTATTAAATCAATGGAAAATACCGATGATGAAACATTTAATGAATTAAATGTTTTGCGACAAAAATTAAATGAGGCAAAATATTTTAAAGTCAAACAATTAACTTTAATCTTCTATATTCAATAGGAGAAAGTACTGGATTCATAAAAGTTTTCTACCTCAAGTTTTTGATGAATTTACACGTTTCAAGGGGCCTAGAATACGATTTGATAATTTTTAGAAAATGTCTGTCTGTATGTGTATGACAAAATTTTGTGACAACTGTATCTCAGGAACTACTGCAGAGAATTTCATAAGATTTGATATGACATAAATTAGTGCCTATCAACTTTTGGTGGAAACCTTCCAACGGGTGGCATTACTATCCCTCTTTTTCTAAATTTTTAACATGGCGGTAAAGGACAAATTTTCGTATAAATATACATAAAGTGAATTATTTTTTAATAATCACTATGGAATTAAAAAGAATTGTTTTTAATAGTGATAATCAACTTTTTTTTTTTTTTCATATGTAGGAGCATCGCTTCCTTCCCCCCTTGAGTGTAGTGTCCCCCCCCCCTCCCGCAGCTCCAAGGGGTACAAATTTCCATTATGGGTATCTTTCGAAAGAACTCTCAATACCTTTAAAACGAATGACTGAACCATCGATTTGTGATAATTTAAAATAAAGTTAGCAATTTATTTAATTTTTAAGGAAAAGAAAAAAGAAAAAAAGTAAAGGAAAAAGAAAAAAATGCAATTTTTTAAGGTGTGATATAGAGAATAAAATTGACTTTCTTTGGATATTTAGTATATATAATACTACTTCTTTAGGAGGGAAATTATCTGCATTCATCATGAAAGATAATCTCAATAAATAATTATTTTTATAAATTATTTTTACTGAAAGAATTTGTATAGGAAAGTATAGAAGAAAGTGATGTGGTAGCATCAACAAACTAGATTTTTTTTTTTTTTTTTTTTTTTTTTTTTAAACTTTTGAATAAAGACTATTAAGAAATGCGAGTAAATGCTTTTTATGCATAAACTTTTAGTACAAATGTGGTTTCTCATTAGAGCATTTTTTTTTGTGTGTGTGTGTGTGTGTGTGTGTGTGTGTGTGTGTGTGTGTGTTATAAATTTCTCGTTAAATACGGGTCCTAACCCAGAATACGGATTAAAACTTGTAAAATTTGTTTAAAACGCGTAAAAAGTGTTTTGTTGGCATTATATTACTTGCTTTAAAATAAATTTTTATTAGAATTTATAAAAAATCGGTTTTGTTACTACAATAAGAAATATATTGTTAACAAATTTACAGTGATATTAAAAAGAAGGGAAGGGGAGGGGGATCAATTATTTTAATTCATTTAAAAATAGTGACTAGTGAAGTAGGCAAAGCCTGCAAGTATTTAATAAAACAATCTTGATACGCTAAAATAGAAGAAAAAATAAAAACATTCCTCTAAGATTAAAATTGACTGAGTTATTTAGCTTCAAGATTTGCGATTTTTACAGATATTTTTGATTTCTATTAAGAAGTCAACTTAATTTTTTTTTTTTTTGAAAGAATAGAGGTTAAAGTTGAAGTGCAGCACATAGTCGATATTTATCAATATTACAGCAAAAGGAGGATTCTTCGTCCATAAAAGATGAATGTTTATCTATATAAATAAAGAGAAGTGTCTGTGTATCTGTGTGTGCGTGTGTCTGTGTGTGTGTCTGTCTGCGCTCTGGTGCTCAAACTATTGATCGCAGAGCTTCCAAATTTGGCATATAGGTACCTGGGACCCTGCAGGTGTGCACCTCATCGAGATTTTTTCGAATTTCGAATTTGAATTTTTTAAATTAATGTTTTTTCGATTTTAAATATTGCCTTTAAAGCTTCATTTTTCATAAATTTAATCCTTTTGCTTCAGTCGTCTGCGTATCTTAGCAACGGCTATTACGCAACTTATTTTTATTTAATTCATTCATTTGAAGGCGATTTTTTTTTTTTTTTAATTTGTTATATTTATTGAAAATAAAATCGTAATGCAGTAGAAAAAATTAAGTATAATTAGTTTTAAATTTAAAAACGTATTTATAACAGTTATGTTTAATTTTTTATAGTAGAACAACTTCTTATTTTTCATTTTTTTTTAGTTAATTCCTTTAAAAGAAAAAACTTTTATTTATTCATTTTTTTTTTATTATTATTATTTACTGTATTTATCGGAAAAAATGGTAGTATATACATAGTAAAAAGGATTAAATTGAATAAAATTTATTTGTTTATAGATATATTTGATTTACTTTTTATTTTATTTTATTTTATTTTATTACATTGGTCGGAATCAAATCGTAATATAGTGTAAATAGCATGGGCTATAATATACATGGTTCAAAACTAAAATATTTAATAGATGCTGAGATACAGTCATCTTTAAATCGTAGTTCTTAAATAGTAGCAGATCCCAAACTGTCGTCGATAAATATCCAGATTGAAGTGCCCGGGAAAGATTTTCCTGCAGGCATGGAAAACCCAGACCTGATGCAATGCGGAAGGGAAAAGAGCTGCCGTAGACAGCGGGTACTCGAAGTGAGGTTTGGAGCAATTTCAGTTTCTTTTCATTTCTTTTTTTTTTCTTTTTTTTTTTTTTTTTTTGTCTATAATGCGGTGTAAAAAAATAAATATTAATTCGATTCTTTCGAAAATTCCTTTAAATATAGTGACCAGCGAAGCGGGCGTAGCCTACTAGTATATAGTAAAGTGAACATTCGCAATGCAGTGAAAGCACACACAATCACGAGTTCCCTCACTCACCTCGGGAAACATATAAAAGTTCTCAAATCTATCTACGAAACTAAGTAAAACATACTGCCTGCCTGTACTTTGTGTATTAGTAATATAGGATGATGTTTGTACGATGTGTGTTACAGGAAACTAGTGTTGTATATTGCTGAAAAGCTATACAATATTCGAAATCTTGCATTAATTGTTGACAGTACTGCTAGTTTCCTGATGAGATCGGTACTGGATTTCAGCATTTTTAACTCCATTTTTCCTTCATGCATTCCTTTTTATTTCAATAGTCATTTTGGTTAATTTCTTTCAATTCTTATCTTGTGTTGCATGAATTTACTGGACTAATGGATTAAGACAACTAACTCATAGTTTAGGTTTAAGTGATATACGTCATTTCTCTTATGCGTAAGTACTTTAACATGTTTTTACTATTCAGTGAAATTTACTTAAATGGTAATTGTGACAATAAATTAATACGTAATACATCTAATTATTAAATTCATTGTTGGTATTTTCATCTTTCTCTCATTTGCTGAGTATTGTAAAGGAATTAAATAATTTAATATATATATATATATATATATATATATAACATCTATTTTACATGCAATATTCATTCCATGCCCTTGAAAAAGTAATGATGTTGTATGTTTCAATATAAGGATGCTTGATTTTTATAATCTTTATTCGTGTTTTTTCTAGTTTCATGTGATGCATGGTTTCATCTAATTCAATGTTTGAAAAGGTTTTCAATATATATATATATATATATATATATATATATATATATATATATATATATATATGTATATATATATATATAAGATATTTTTGCAGGTAAATCTGTAGTTTGCCTAAATAAATACATTATAAATTTTATGGTATGAAAATAATAATAATAATAATAAAGAGTCACTTGTAGCAACCCTATAACAGCAAAATAAATAAATATAGAATTTAGCGTTTATTATACACTAGAATATAATGGGATAATCTTGGAAATTGATAGAAGTACATTTCAGGTTGTGATGTGTGTTACTGATATAGAATTACACGTAAGTGTACAATGTGTTGTGTTCATAGTTTTTAGAAAATATACAGGGCTGCCGACAATTAGGCGAAAACATTCTTTTTATTGAAAGTAATTAGTGGAAGTGCTTTAAATAATGTTTCACCATGTCCAGGAAAACTGCTCAGAAATTAAAATTAATTCATCATACCTACACGGTAAATAAAGCATTTTTTTAAGCTAAATATACAGCGCTTGTTTTTTGTATATCTACACGTTTCGAAGTTACCCGAATGCTAGAGTAAAATTTTTAACGTTTGACCTTTGCCTGTGTCTCTTTACAAAGTAACTTAAAAAATGAAAAAATTATTTCAGCCAATTCAAATGTTGTATTTTGAAGTTAATATAAGGCCGTTACGTGAACAGTTTGACCTAGATTGATAAGTTTAAAGAAACGGTGCGAGTGAAAGCTGTCCCAATAATTTGGAATGAAATTTGAAATTTAATAATAGCTTTGAATTCTATATAAATGTATGTACAATATTCAAATGCAGGGCTGACAGAATTAATTGTTAAATAAAGCTATTCTGAATCTTAATTTGAATTGTTTTTAACGCAGGTTTATATAACAGTACTCGTTATCTTACTTCGTAATCTCCCTTGAATTTCAGGGTAAGAGAAAATCGTGTGAGTGCCACACCAGATTATTTTTTGAGACATGATAAATATTTAATCTTATTGTCCAGACGAACATTGATTAAAAGTGAAAACGTGTGTTATACTAACGTTATCTCCCTAATAAATCTTCAAAAAATAATAATAACAAAGAGGTGAATAATACTAAGGAATTGAATTCGAGACACAATGGAGAGACTGCAAAATTCTGAACAATTGTTGTACGATGCCACAGTGATGTCTCAGACTAGATCATTGTGATCGGCTGCCATTAAATTTCATGCAGAACAATATGAGAAAATTAACGCCGTCCGAATGCTGGTAGTTAGAGAGTAGATTATCAATTTTCAAGGGCAAAATAATAAATAAATAAAGTCTGGGTGCATATTGAACTTAAAGTGAGCATTGGACACTCATAAGACGAATAATTAAAAAGTAAATTAAAATTATAAAATCTCTGAGTGTGGAAAATAAATATTTATAAAAGTTATTACTTTAAGAATTTGACTATGGTCGTGGAATAATATCAAGAAAGAAAAATCATGCAGTTCTCAAAGATTATGGAAATCTTTCCAATTTGCGAGTTGTAGTTACTAAGAAAAGAGATCTGTATGAAAATAAAATTACAGTGTGTGATCAAATATTTGTTTTTACTTTTGACATTTTTTCGATTTTCTAAAAAAACATTGAACGAAATTGCCTGGAACTTCAGACACGCAAAGAACTTTTAAAATCTCAGCATTTTCCGCTATCGATGTAGTTCAGAGTGCAATTAGGGGACAAACCATAAATTGAAGAACTTTGTGTCACCCTGTATCATAAAAAGCTACAAATCACTTGTAACTTTGCACAATATTTATATGTTTTGTTCTGAGAATTGTGTAATTATTTAAGCAAATACAAGTTTTTTCCCAAAGATTTTTTTTTTCTTATAACTAGAACAAATTTCCATAAAATTTTACAAAATGTGCAGAAAAATTGATAAAATATTAGAGACACATTATTCTTAAAGATAAAATTCATGCTTGTAGTATTCGCTGAGATATGAGCATATATAGTAAACATTTTTTTACTGCGCATGCGCTAAAGATAGAAAAAAAATTATTATATAGTTTGAAAGCCACATATATTACGTAATTTTGTAAAAAGTTCGTTTGAATAGAGTAAAAATTAAGCAAATTGTCAGCAAAAGAACGAGCTAGATTTTAGATATCTTCCAGAGTTGAAATTTCATAAGGGGTTTTCACATGCTGCGTGTTTAATTTGGAGATCCAATTATTTCAGTCACATTGCAAAAGTTCTTTTTTTTTTTTTTTTTTTTTTTTTTTTTTGTGAAAAACCCCTTATAAACTCACAAATCTTATTAAATAAATAAAAATATGTTACAAACCTTTAAGGGGTTAAGAAAACAAAAAATACCAAAATAAAAAAAAATTCTAATAATTTAACTACCCACTGTATTCCCATGTTAAAAGAAATGTTTTATTCGACAAATATCCAACACTCACAACACCAACACCAACACTAAAACTGAACTTTAAATCCATTTTATCAAGGGTCAGATAAAATTACACTGAAGGAAGTTCAAACGAGAAAATTACTATAACTGCCTTACGCATCTATTACTAATTAAATAAAATTCTTATAAAATTGGTACTTATAATAATCCAATGCTTATTATTAAAAATGTCATTAAAATTAGTTTTGCAGTAACAAATATCAAAAGAAAAATTTAGTTCAATCAAGAACTGTGCAAAATAATTAAAAAGGGTTCAAGCGGTGAATATCCATAAATTAGTTTAATGTATTTTATTTCTTTTATATTGGGCTATAAATGATATGGCAACTGATTTCACACATACTAAAACGTTCTCGGAAAAACTTTTAACAAAAATGAAAACACATTCTCAGCAATTATATCCAATACAGTTAATGAACTGGAATTTTGTGTTAAGCCCGTGCATGATTCATAAAATTCATAGGTACGGCCTAGTATATTATTATTTAGTTCGGTTAAAAGTACGTTACCCAACTGAAAATACTAATTGCAGCCATAATCATAAAAAAAAAAATGTAATATATCATTTCTTTTTTTTTTTTTTTTTTTTTTTTTTTTTTAAGTGAAGGGGGGGGGGGGGGTTGCAAATAGTAAGAAAAAGATTTAAATTATGCTCATTATTTTTAATGTGCTAAGGCTCAGAAATACCGTATGTTACTTTCATTATGTATTTAGTATTATAACATCATTTGCACGTACGTCGGAATGTTATTCAAATTATCCAATTTGCTTTGCATGTCCGTATACATTTATCATTTCAAATAATAATACAATAAAAAATAATTAGTAAAACACGATAAGTGAATGCCAGTTTTATGATATTCAAATATGTTTGTGTTAGTTAAAAAATGAACTGACGCAGTTTAAGCTATAAGTCATATTCACATTTTAACTTTATTGAGAAAAATGAATAATTAGATAAAGAAACTGATAAGTATACCACCGTATCAACAAAATATATATTCGTGACAAAATGGAATTAATTTTAAAACAGATATGCTGTTTATTAAAGTATTAATTAAATATATAAAGGGAAAAAATCTGGAGTGACTCCACTCGACTTTCCGAACATTGAGTAATTAACAGTTTTGTAGATAAAGTAAAGAAAGAGTAGTTGTTAAACAAACAAAAGAGAGAAAACCATAATAGAGTGTTTGAGTATTTTTCTCCATCTATTACACGTTGTTTTATTTAACGCTACTGAACTTTGAGCCCATAGATCATAATGACAAAGAAATTTTCGTTGTGTCCCTGTAAAAACCTATAAATGTTAGATTCACCAAAATGCTTATAGTTAGTGCAACAGTGATTTATAATACTCATATAAATTTTCAGCTGAATTCAATAAGGCGTTTAGATGCTATCGTACTTTTAAAAATTTAGTCCCATAGGCCATAATGATAAAGAATTTTTCTTTGTGTCCCTGTAAAAAAACTGTAAGTGCTAGATTCACCAAAATCTATACAGTTAGTTCAACTGTGATCTATAACATGTGTACAATTTTTTTGCTCGGATTAATAAGGCGTTTAGACACTATCACATTTTTAAAAATTTGGCCCCATAGGCATAATGATAAAGAATTTTTCTTTGTGTCCCTGTAAAAAAACTATAAGAGCTAGATTCTCCAAAATCTATACAGATTGAGTATTTGTGATCTATAATATGTGTATAAAATTTTTGCTCAATTGAATAAGGCGTTTAGATGCTATCGCACTTTTAAGATTTTGCTCCCATAGGCCATAATGATAAAGAATTTTTCTTTGTGTCCCTGTAAAAAAACTATAAGTGCTAGATTCACCAAAATCTATAGGGTTCGTACTATGGTGACTTACAATATGCGTACCAACTTTCAGGTTAATCGAACGAAGCGTTTAGACGCTAGCGTGTTCACCCACAGACATACACACATACACACATACACACATACACACATACACACATACACACACACATACATACATCATCGTAAAAATAGTGAAAACGGACTCAGGGGACCTCAAAACGTATAGAAACATCAAAATCTCGAATTCGGATTTTTGACATGATTACAATACTTTCCTCACTATAGTGTTCGGAAAGTAAAAAATGTATATATAATGCTTCCAAACTCTTTTTTAATTTTTTAATGTTAGCGGGATACCTGTGTTTTGTTTTGTGATTAAACTCATATTTGTTTTGTGCCAACGTCATATTTCTAACTTCCAGGTTATTTAAAACAATCTGTATTCAGTCTTTTTTTTTTTTTTTTAACGAAAAATTCATTGTGTCAATGCATATATAAGATGCTCAATTTTTACTTTCCGAACACTATAGTGAGGAAAGTATTGTAATCATGTCAAAAATCCGAATTCGAGATTTTGATGTTTATATACGTTTTGAGGTCCCTGAGTCCGTTTTCACTATTTTTACGATGATGTATGTATGTGTGTGTGTATGTGTGTATGTGTGTATGTGTGCATGTTTGTGAACACGCTAGCGTCTAAAGGCTTTGTTCGATTAACCTGAAAGTTGGTACGTATATTGTAAGTCACCATAGTACGAACCCTATAGATTTTGGTGAATCTAGCACTTATAGTTTTTTTACAGGGACACAAAGAAATATTCTTTATCATTATGGCCTATGGGACCAAAATCTTAAAAGTGCGATAGCATCTAAACGCCTTATTCAATTGAGCAAAAATTTTATACCCATATTATAGGTCACAGATACTCAATCTGTATAGATTTTGGAGAATCTAGCACTTATAGTTTTTTTACAGGGACACAAAGAAAAATTCTTTATCATTAAGGCCAATGGGGCCAAATTTTTAAAAGTGTGATAGCGTCTAAACGCCTTATTAATCTGAGCAAAAAAATTGTACACATGTTATAGGTCGCATTTGCACCAACTGTATAGATTTTGGTGAATCTAGCACTACAGTTTTTTTACAGGGACACAAAGAAAAATTCTTTATCATTATGGCCTATGAGACCAAATTTTTAAAAGTGCGATAGCATCTAAACGCCTTATTCAATTGAGCTGAAAATTTGTATGAATATTATAAATCACTGTTGCACTAACTATAAGCATTTTGGTGAATCTAGCATCTATAGATTTTTACAGGGACAAAACGAAAAATTCTTTATCATTATGATCTGAGGGCTCAAAGTTAAATAAAACCTCGTGTGATATATGGAGAAAAAAACACTCTATTATGGTTTTCTCTCTTTTGTTTGTTTAGCAATTCCTCTTTCTTTATTTTATCTACAAAACTGTTAGTTACTCAATGTTCGGAAAGTCGAGTGGAGTCACTCGAGAATTTTTTTTTTTTTTAAGATAAATGTTCTTAGAGACAACTTAATAATTCTTCTGAAATATTTTTATTTCTTTTTCTTCAGTTTCTTTTTTCTTGCGTCGAAGAATTGTCTGATCATAAATTATTTGATTTATTGGCGAAATTTATTTTTACAATAGCATATAAAATATCTTTTGGCAAAATAACTACAAGAAGAAGAGTAAGAAAAAAAGATGAAAATATCTTTTTAGGTTATATTTTTTACCATAAAATTCAGAAAATGCTATCGTTTTACATCCGCGTCTAAAAATTTGCATTTATTCTCTTTCTGCAATATAATTTTATAGATGAGATTTACTGAATAATAGGTATAGTTCAAGTTCCTTGGGTGTGTCATTGATATCACTAAGCGTTTTCAAAAGTAAAAAAACTTATTTGTTTTACAAAAGAAGATTTCATAAAAACATTTTTACTCTGCCTAACTTGACATGATTGTGGAATACATTAACACTTTTTCATAAAATGCAAAAAAGAAGCAGACGATTTTTACGACTGATGAGTTCATTTGTTTTTTAAATTCTATTCATGAAATCTCATTCAGTGATGGATCTTGAATGATCATTTGGTGATAACTCAGCTATCTGTTCCAATCCAGAAGTTTTCAAATAAAAATTGGAGAAAAAAAAAAAAAATATATATATATATATATAGGACATGCTAGATGCGGCATTCGGCATTTATTTTCTCTTTGTGTCAAATAAAAATATATGGGGATTTTATGTAGCTCAAAGAGGAAATGGAATACTTTAGCTACGATATTGTCTATTTTAGTTCTTTGGTCATTTAGATTATTGAAAGTGATAAACCTGAATATATATATATAAATATATTTCTACAGGTCGAAATACAATATGCAATTCAACTTAATAGGATGTTCTAAGAATTTTTTATTGCATAAAATTGTATTATAGTTTTGACTATAGATAAGTGATGTGAGAAAGGAGAAAGAAAATATATGATTATATTAAGAAAACGGACTCCTTAAACGGCAATAATTTTTAGTATAACATTGTTCGGTAAATATGATTGCAATATTTTATGTTTAAGTGTGAAAGAGTGAGCATTTTTACTTTTTTTTTATATTCAATTGAAAAAAAATATATTGAATTCGCAATTTTTTTTCACTTTCAGTTTCCAATGGATTTACATGTTTTGAGAGAAAATGGACACGATTTGACCATTTTTAGAAAATATTGATCAGTCTGTGAGTGTGACAAACATTTTTTCAGAAGCTCTATCTCAAAAACAACTGCACAGAATTTAATTTATATGCAGTTGCAACGTGACATAAATTTATATCTATCAACTGTCAGTGAAAATCGTTCAACAGGTCGCGTCGAAATCCTCTTTTTCATAATTTTTAATATGGCACTACAGCACAAAATTTCGTAATAAGAATTATTTCTCACGAATTATTGTGAAATTAAAAAGAATTATTTATAATAGAAATACTCAATTAGGAAGAACATTTTTTACTTGTAGGAGCATCACTTCTCTGGGGGTGTAAATTTTCAATATGAGTATTCTTCAAAACATTTCGTCAATGTACCTTCAAAACGAATGGTTGTGCCGTAGATCTGTGGTGATTTAAAGCAAAGTTTACACTAAAAAATAATTAAGAAAAAAAAAAAAAAATTTACATGTTGTCTGTAGGGAACAAAATTGACTTTCTTTCATCTTTTAGTGTACCACATTTTTGAGATGAAAATTTCCTACATGTCTCATGGAAAGCGTTTTTGATAAATAATAGCATAGGCCTGAGAAATTGAAGTTTTTGAAAAATACAAGAGAAGTTTTCATTGATTTTTGTTATTTGGTGCGATGATTTCGAAAATGACCTCCATTTTTTTTCCATCACCTCAGGATTTTTGTAAAATCGATATCGATATTTTTTTTTCTCGAACAGTATTGTATGCACCATCTGGCAACAGTGGTTTTTATCCATTTAAATCTACGTAAAATGATCGATTCTTGGTGTAGAAAAATGATTTTTCAGTAACTGACTTATTTTTTATAAGTTTAAATGGATGAAAATCACTGTTGCTAGATCTGATCGAGAGAAAAACGAAAAATTTCTTTGGGTACTTTTTACATCAAATTATGGTGCAGATTCTAAAAGAAAATCAAATTGAAATTTTCAAGAAAACGTGGCATGATAGAATTTTTTCGTCATATTTTTTAAAGTCAGCACTAACAAATACATAAAGTTCAGCTATCAATTCTCTTGTACTTTTTTCATCGCAGGCCTGTGTAATTTTAATAAATAATTTGCACTGAGAGAATTTGCTGAAGAAAATATTGAAGAAAGTTTTGTTATGGCAACAAAATACTACTCTTTCCTTCAATTTCTTCTTCGTCTTCTTTTTTTTTTTTTTCCTAAGACATTATTAAGAAGTCAAATACGGAAAGAATAAATTGTTTCAACCATTTTTACTAGTATATAACCCCGTCAAAAATGACGGAATGTGAACAATAAATCTTGAAAACAATGTTTAGAACATGAAGATTATCACGTGATCATTTAAATGTAGTTTCAATTTTTGTTTATAAATCAAATGAGTTTCGATATTTTATAATTTTCGTTCTGAAATTAAAAAAATTCTACCCGATCAATAAATATGAATGACAATAAAAAAACTGCTCGCTGACAAAAAATAAGGCCCGACAACCACAACAGCAACAACACATCCCAGTGTTCCGTTAAGTGCTCTATTTAAAGTCCTCATAATAAGAATAATCTGGTGTGTCACTCACACGACTTTCTCTTACCCTGAAATTTAATACTATAAGTACAGGTTGGAGATTAAGAGGTATGATAACGAGTACTGTCATGTAAACCTATGTTAAACAATTCAAATTAGGCGTCGGAAGAGTTTTATATGATAATTAGTTCTGCCCCCCCCCCCTCTGACGTCAAAGTCTGACGTCACTGACCTTCCGTGGATGCAAGAAAAAGATTCCCTATGTTAATCGTCCATTGGATCTTTTGTAAAAAATTATAAAAAATCGAGAAAAATTATTTCCCGATTTTAATTCCTGTATTTGGGTATAGATATGCTATCGTATCCATGTGTTAGATTGAGTTATTTTGCTGTCAAATTGACAAAATTTTAAGTTTCAAAACTGTGTCATCTTTGGCGTTTTTTGTATTTGGCGATTAAAAACATAATACGAAAATATACATGACAGATGTTTATTTTCGTAATATGTATTGTACGAAATATTGTTTCATATAATTCATCGCTCTCTTAATATAAGTTGTTAAAATAACCATGATTTTTGAAATGAATTAAATACGTTCGCCAAAATAATTTGGCGATATTTTTTTTTTCCGCCAAGGATGACAGATATATTAAATCTATTCCGCTGCAACATATGAGTATAATATCAGACACTTTATTTAGACATTTGAAAACAAATTTGACTTCAAATTATGATAGAATATTTATCATTTTCCTTTTAATTAGTATATTAGTTGGATATTTATTGTGTAAATATAATCCTTTGAAATGAAATGTTTATGTTTTGAATCGAATATGGAAGTTTGCCATTTTTTTTTTCTAGAGTTTTGAAATTTAAAATTTAAATTTTATCAATTTTACAGCAAAAACAACTTAATCTAACGCATGCAGACGATAACTAATACATATCTATACTGAAATATGGGGATTAAAATCGGGAAATAATTTGCCTCAATTTTTAATAATTTTTTACAAAAAATCCAATGGGCGATTAACATAGGAAATCTTTTTTTTTTTGCATCCACTGACGGCCAGTGACGTCATCACTTTGCTTGCGTATTTTCTAATTAACTATCCAATAATTACAGACACTCCATGCTAACCCAAATTCAACTCTACTCGATACTTCCAACCAGCTATCTCACCCGCAACATCGCCAAAATATCCGGGATCCAGCTAGGGACTTTCTCATTCTCAACCGAACATTTTAACTTGACTCGACATTATCACCTTAGACTACTCTACTTTCAATACTCATTTCAACTGGTGACCTTTACTTGCCCAACCAAACATTCTATCCCAATTATAAATTTACACTAATTTCAAAACTAAAATCAACTGGCGTCATTTACGTACTGAACTCGACGCCAATCATACCTTACAATGTAAACAAACAATGAAGCTTGATAAAAATATTTAAAGACTTTAATATGCTTTTACAAATATTTTAAGAGTTTTAAGGCTTTAATATGTTTTAGAAATACTTTAAGGGTTTTTTTTTTTTTTTTTTTTTTTTTTTTTTCGTAGAAACAGTCAAAGAGTCATTCATTCGGAATCCATTTGGAATTTGTATTTTCTGCATGGCAACAGTTTTGGTTTGTTTTTATTTGGTATTCCGTTGCTTACAATCATGAAGTTATATAATTCTATTTATAGATTCATGTTTATAATAGCCAGTGATCCATTATATTTAGTTTAGATCTTTAAACATTACAATTGAATAGTTTTTCAAGGTTTTAGTGAAAATAAATAAGAATACGTGCGATACAAAACATATTATATGTATGTTTCCGTAAGTTGAACCAGCTCAGTGAGTTGAACAAACGGAAAAAAAGTAATGGCTGCCAAAAGTTTCTGTTTTGAAGCGGTACTAACCGGATTCGTTCATGACAGATGAGGATCATTATATATATTAATTATTATTATAACAATTTTTTTTTTTAAAGAAAGTATGTTGCTATTTATATAATTCAATTAATTTCTACACAGAAAAAATATGTTTAGGTATTTAAAAGTTATTAAATAATCTGGTGTGTCCCTCACACGACTTTCTCTTACCCTGAAATTTAATATTATAAATAGAGAATGGAGATTAAGGAGTAAGATAGCGAGCACTGATATGTAAACTTATAACAATTCAAATCAGTCTTTGGACCAGCTTTATTTGACAAATAATACAGTGTGAGGGAGGCTTCCGCCCCCCTCAACCCCCGCTTCATTATTCTACATACATTTATATAGAATTAAAATCTGTTATTAACTTCCAAAATTCATTTAAAATTATCCAGACAACTTTCACACGCAACATCCCTTCAAACTTATCAATCTTCATCAAACTTTCCTAGTAACAAATGTATTAACTTCAAAATAGAACATTTGAATCGCCTGAAATTATTTTCTTTTACTTTAATCTAAGAGACACGGACAATGATCAAGCGGCTAAAAATTTGACTTCGGTATTCAGTACGCCTCAAAACGTGTAAATATACAAAAAAAAAAAAAAAAAAAAAAAACAAGCGATGAATATTTAACTTAAAAAAATACATTTTTTAGCATATGTCTATTAGGAATTCAATTCAATTCCTGAGCAACTTTCCTGGACATGGTAAAATATTATAGTAAAGCACTTTTACTATAATAAAAAAGAGTATTATGGCTTAATATTGGCAGTCCTGTATATTTTCTTAAGGTTATGTACACACTACATGGTTCACATAAATTTAACATATATTAATAACACATGGCACAACCTGAAATACGTTTTCATCAATTTTCAAGCATTGTCGCACTATAATCTACTTATTTTGTGTCACCCTGTAAACGAACAGTGATAGATTTCCACACCATATAATACATGAGACATGTTTTTACGCATATAAAATATATATATATTCGTTTCATTTGGTTTAGTGCAGTCTATAGATGTTAAACTCTACTTACCTGCAATTTCCTCCATAGATGTAGTGTATTTGAATTCTTTTCTGTGTCCCTGTACATGAACCATTTGCTTCATCTCAGCGAAAAGTTTAGTGTAGCATCCCTATATGATACACATTTAGAATACCAAGTTTGGAGTTTCTGCTATAATTTGTTTTTGAGAACCATGTTTTTGAGGTATGCGGATAAGAGACAGACACACAGACCAACCGCTAAAAAACATGCTTTTCGGATTCAGGGGACCTCAAAAAGTATAAATATAACAAAAACTCAATTTTGAAGATTTGACCCCAAAACAATACTTTCTCTACAGTATGGGTAAGAGAAAGAGAAAAAAAAAAGAAGAAGAAGAAGGCTATTAGTCAAAGAAATTCTTATATCGGTCAAATCTGTAAGTAAATAAATTAATGTTTACAACAAAATAAAAATACTAATGACAATTAAAGAAAGTTTGTACAAATTCCAAAATGTACATAAAGTCGTTTTCAAAATAAATTGGTCAGAAATTTATTAATATAGTGTGATATTCACTCACATTTAAAAAAAAAAAAAGAAAGAAAGAAAATGTTTGTATTTTTTTTTTCTCCTGTTTGTCTGAATTTTCACAAAAAGGAACAACATTTCACATGTGTGTCAAATTGAGTGCTGACTAAGGTACATCATTTTTACTAATCAAATACTTACACTGTTTACAGAGAATTTCATATCTCTTTTTATTTTATAATTTGGTGTGGCACTCCACAACTTTCCCTTACCCTGCATTTGAATAATATAAAGATAGATAGCATATTAAGGGATAAGATAACAAATATTGTTTTTTAAATCAATGTTAAAAAGAATTCACACTAAATTTAGAAACAGTTTTATTAGACAAATATTTCTGTGTGATGGATGTTCCCCCTCCCCCCAATTTATTTGAATTTAACACCTACATTAATATAGAATTCAAGGCTGTTATTAAATTTGAAAGATTATTCCATATTTTCAAACACTTTTCATCTGCACCATTCCTTGAAACTTAGAACGATACAGAATATGGAATAATCAGGTGAAACACCGATATATCTCACCTGTACGGTGCTGCAACCCATTAGAAGAACGACAAACGTCTTCACTGGGCCTCAAATATGAACGGTAGTTCACCTTGTGTCACTGGGATGAACAGTTTTTGTGTCATAAACTTCTTTTGTTTGACGAGGTTCGGACTTCTTGCAGGTTGAAGGTAAGTACTGTGAATTCTGTAATCTATTTACAAAGCAGTAAAATGAGTGAAAAACTTGGTGCCATTTCTGGTAGGGGAGTTGAGTTAATCAGTAATCTGATTTACATGAACTTATTTCTACCAACAAGTAGTTATGGCTATTTTATTCTTCAAGATGATGATTCGAGTAACATAGAATACTAACTATTTCATATTATTTGCGATTTTTGTAAAACTTGAATGTTGATAATTTTTTCAACACTGCTTATTTTTAATAGTAATTTCAAAATAAAATCTTTGCAATTATTCATGATTTTCTATTAAAAAAAAAAAAAACATTACCCTATTCCATATTATCTTTTAAAGAAATAAGTATTCCATATTTCCCTTCATAACTGTTTCATATAACCTACTTGGTCCACAGTACCAAAAAATAGCTTTTCTCTTTTCTAATTAATTAAAAAATTTGCATCTGAACCCTATTTTTTGTAACACAAAACCATTAAAACACATTAACAACACTTGAAAATTTGCAATGGTCGAATCCACGATGATCCAGAATACTGAGTTTGTTATGGTGAGTTCAAATAGAAATAGTATTCCATATTGAACTACTTTCCGCTATCAATCTTGATGAAACTTTTCAAGTCGCAACTTTATGTAAACTTCAAAATACGGCATTTGAATTCTGTACAGTTATGAATTATTTGTTTTTAAGTTACGCGCTGATAACAGACATACACAAAAGTCAACCGTTAAAAACTTGTCTTAGTATTCAAGGAACCTAAAAACGTTTAATTATTAAAAAAAAAAAAAAAAAAAAAAAAAAAAAAACAAGCGTTTAAAATTTAATTTAATAATAAACAATTTATCGGATGGGTATATGGAATTAATTTTCATTCCTGAGTAATTTTCCTTGAAACGGTAAAATATAGTAAAGCATTTTTACCAATTACATTCAATAGAAAAGAATGTTTTCGCTTAATTATTGGTAGCCCTATATGTATTCTATAAATTATGTCCACAACACATTGTGTTCTGAAATAGGGTCCTATATTAATAACATGCACCACAATATCTATCAAAATACTACACCTATCAAAAACTTCAGCCATAGGCGTAATGTATTTGAATTCTCATGGATATCTTTGTACACGTACAATTTGTTTGATCTCAACGAAGAGTTTAGTGTAGCACCTCTGTATGATACAGCTTTAGAATACGGAGTTTAAACTTTTTACTACTGTTTGTTCTTGAGACACCAGACACACAGACAGAGAGACACAGACAGACCCACAGGCCAACTACTAAAAACTTGATATTCCGATTGAGGGGCCTCGAAACGTGTAAATATAACAAAATTCAATTTCGAAAATTTGACTGAAAAACAATATTTTTTCGACCATGTATGTAGGTAAAAGAAAGTAAAAATAACATAAAAATCGTCTTCATAATCCTATATTAGCTAAATTATAAGAAAAAGTTATTATTTTCACCTTCATACTTATTAAAAATTCATTAATTAATTTCATTTATATGCAATTTATATTCATAATCGTGACAATCATATCGTCATACACACAAATGAAACATACATAACACAACCGTCATAAAAGACTAACCCAAAGATGGCATCGCAAATGAAATATTTCTAGTATGTAGTTCTACTAACTTTCAAAAGATACGCTCCAAAGTTCATGATATTTTTACCGTTCATTACCGTGATATTAAAATTTTACTGACTGTGCTTTTGATATTCCCTAAAGGATGGATAAAGCTAAATTCCGTGTGTTGATTGAATGTTTTTTTTTTTTTTTTATGGGCAAAAATACTGTTGAAACTCAGCAATGGTTTAAAAAAATGTTACAAAGAATGACAAAAAAAATAAACTAAGTGCTATTAAATATGAAACATTTATGGGATTTTTCTATAAATGAAAAACACATTCTCCGCAAGGGAAACAATGCAAAAAACAGTTTTGACATCATGTTTTAATCATTTTAGGACTAATTTTACTAGTTAAAAAACCTCAAAACAACTAGTTCATTAGGAACAGAACATTTAAATAAGCTTTTCTTTTGTTTTCAGCTATTGTATGACATTTTTATGCAACAACTTATAGCGGTCATGGCCATATTTTTCATTCTTATTTCACTCACTCTCTCTACATGGAGATTACAGTATAATTCTTTGGGTAGTTGACCGCCACCATCTAAAAAAGCAGACTCTAGGAGTCACGTGGTACACAATGGGAGACATTTCCGGTCACCATCGCGTGCGCTACAACCACACATGCGTGCAAAGACAGAAAAAAAGATGGGAATAATAAGCATGGAACAGCTACCATTTTAACAAATAAAGGAGTGGATCCCGCGGAAAAATAAAAGAGAATACAATTTTCGCTTTCGACATCGCCTTCTAAGACAAAGGCGGTCACATTACTGAGCGTCGTTATAAGGGATTATGTTCATCAAGGCTGAAATTCAAGGTTGCTAGAAAAAAAAAAAGGAAGAATAGTTATGGCACAGGTAGAAAATAAATATGATATAATTCATCAATGAGAAGGACCACTTATGTGTGTGAGAATTATTATTTCGAGGAATGAAATAAAGTCCAGAGTTTGGATTCGTACAATAACTAATTGTTCTTTGAAGGTCTCGTCTCTTCTCACACTTTTAAAACAAAGAGATTCCGACATTGGATTGAATATTATGATGGAATTCCTATAAACAGTTTTCAATTATTTTAATTTAAAGTTTTAATTAAAAGAATTTCTCAATCTTTTAGAATTTGAAAGTAGTTGAAAAAAATAGTAGTGTACTAATATCATATTATAACTATTTTTAAAAGTCTGAAAATAGCATGCCCCGCTATGGAATACTTGTTTAAACTTGCTTCTCATTTTAGACACTATCGAAAGTCAGTACTGAGTTTGGGAGAATTATGTCTTTCTTGAATGATGTGGTGAGAAAACAGAGACTGTGACATTGTCTGTCTTTGTTAATATATTCTTCGTTAATCTCTCTATCAATGTTAAGTGCTCAACTTCCCGTACTGGTCATCGGGCTACCAAAGCGGGGGAGAAATGCCTATGTGGAAGAGCAAAACTGTGATGGTATGGTCCGTACAATTTTGAATGATGACTCTCAAACCATTATTAATATCCTACTGTACAGAACTAGCGCGACGTTAAGCCCAGTAAATAGCCATTCAACTAAAAGTTGATTCCTTAGTAAAAGAAAAACTAATCAATTTTTAATTAGTATATAATTTTTATTTATTTATCTTTTTTTTTTTTTTTTTAAGAACACATGATAATTTTTTACACAAATCATTACGTTTCCGGTTGATATCATGAGATCTCGTTATTCTTCTTCTTAAGAGGCGACGGTAATCCAGTTAGAAAAGCGTTGAGCTCGCAATTGGAAGATTGCAGGTCTGGTATTTGAGTCCGCCAAAGATCATCGTGCACATCAATGGTGGCTGGCTGGCGCATGTAAAATCCACAGTGGTTCCAATGTCCTCGATGTTGTAAAATTTATATCTCGACGGGATACCGAAACGATAGAGTCATCCTCTCCGCGTAAGATAAAAATTGTGATGGCCTGACTCCGCAAAACTTCCAGGATAAATCCTAGACCGTCACCCAATGAGTAGCTCTAGTGTGTTGTAAAACCACTCAACCTTCCGTTTTAACTAGAGTGGCCAGATCAGAGTACCTTTATAACAAAGAAGCTTTAAAAATTACTACAATTATCCAATTACGGATGTATTTTTTTCATTTTTAATAAATAAGGACTAGAAATAAAATATCAATGACAAATAATTTACTTCGTACAATTTTTTAAAACTTAGAAAAACGCTTTCAAAATAAATACTGTCACCAGAAAATGGGGATATTTGGTCACTTTTGTTTTGAGTGAACTAGTTAGTTAACTTGGTTTTCATTTGAACAAGGAAAATCAAGCAGCATTCATTGCGGCCAGTGCTTGGAAAGGTGATGCTATCCCTCGATTAGTCTGCAAGGGGAATGTTTTGGAGGAGAGCACTCTATGTATTTTTTTTTCCCGCATGGATTTTCATCAGACCGGAATCTACGGTTTAAAACTGATTCCGAATCACTACGGACGTCCATGCTTGACCGGTATTCGAACCCAGCACCTGGCAAATGAATATCAAAGCGTTAACTATTTATTCCACCATCAGATGAGCTTTTGCGGCGAATCAAAATTGAAATGGTATATTTTTAAATCTTCCTGTATGGGGTGATTCGCCAATAACATTTTGGTAGTTTAGTGCACCGTTAATCCAAGCTAAACGAAACTTAAAATACCAGTGATAAATTATCAGCGTTTGAGCTTTATACCATTTCCTGCCTAAATTACTTTTATATGTAGATATATCAACACGAAATTTGTTCTAAGTCCTATTCATTGAAAGATGGCAAAATACAGGACAGGGCACCAGGCCATGGCCAAAGCTGAATGCCTTATCGGTTGAATTCCATGGTCCGTCGTTGAATATCCATGTACAATCAGCAGTACCGCTCCCCCTCATACACACACATACACACACACCTAATTTCGCCGTAAATTATCGTAGGAACAAGCGGCTGGTACCAATCTATCTGTAATAATGTCTAGTTTATAATGGTATAGTTAGATTTTACTTGATGGGTCATCTAAATTTAAAACAGGCATCAACTTAATTTTTTTTTCAAAGGCAACCCCTATTTTTGACCTCATATTCAGATTTGTGAGATCAAGGCGGGTCGGAAAATATACCTATTTATATACTTTAAATCAATTCTAGATAGAGTTACAAGCGAAAATGTATTAGGGGTCCACCTATACATTTAGGAAAAATAAATCATGATCTACCACAGAATGGACATTATTTACTAAGTTTCACACCAGAAAAAAGTACAGAAATGTTAATTATAAAAAAAAAAAAAAAAAAATTACAGAACGCTCTGTGTTAGCTTTTAAATTAAAAATTTTTAGGTAGTTTATATTTATGAAACATAGAATACCTAAATACGTCACTTCACACGAAAATATTTAAATGGCTTGAGTCATGTGAACCCTCCAATGTTGAAATACCAAAATCTAGATACCAAGATAAAAGAATAATAGTAATAATGATAATATTATTAATAGTGGTTAAAAAAAAAAAGTGTTTAATATTTAAGAAAAAGAATTATCTACTTCTGTTGGGTTTATTTTTATTTTATACAGTAAACCCCACATGAAAGTTTTACTGTAAAATTTAACATTTAATTTTAGGCGTATAAACCAACAATATGCAATATAAAAAATATAGAAGACAAGATTTAAGCTAAAATCTGAGAAAGTATATTTAACACTTTCGCGACCGCTGACTCAGATTCACGTCATTTGGAAAACTGTAACTCCTCCAGTGGGCGTTTCTTTCGCAATTTGTGTTACTATATTTCTTAAGAATATTCCTTATATTCATATTTATATAAACAAAATAGTATGAATACAAATACTTTCACCAGACAGAGTATAATTATTATATATATATTCATATATAATATAAATTTAGATACAGAAAACCTTGTTCTGACATAATGTAGTTTGAAAGAATAACGCCCACAGGCGGAACAGACTACCTAAAAGACAAAAACATGGAGTCGCGAAAGTGTTAGTATTCGATAAAAAAAAAGAGATGCTCTTCAAAATCATTCCTATTTTGAGTAATTTGTCACGCCTTTATACGTTTCTTTAAAACATCAAATTATTTCACAAATTCATGATTAAATAACTGAAATTTTGTCATCAACAATCGAAACGGTAAATTTCCCTCCTTTATATACGCTAGAGTTCTATAAAGAGTCAAAAAAACTAAAATTAAGGAAACAAAAAAACATTTTTTAAAGTAGTTTCAGAAAAAGCCAGAGGGTGGGGTTTATTATACTTTTGGAATACCATCAAAATTTCTCACCTGCAATGCGTTAATTTTACGAAAAATAGGTTAATTTGCATAGTAAACATCGAAATCTTACTTAGAAAACAATAAAAAATAAAACAAAACAACAAAATAAAATAAAATAAAAATTTTCTGTATTGAACTGAATTCGCATAAATTGGTCTGATAAAGTATGTCCCACATAAAATGGTTTCCTATTGCCCAGAACGAATGTTCCCCGTTATACAGTCGTCTACTCTACTTGAATTTTTAATTTTAAATGTATAAGATCTATATCTTTAAAAGCATTAAGACATATTACTTTGTTTTAAATTCTTTTTCCATAATAAATGTGACGCTAGTTTTACGCTGTGATTAGAATAATCGAAAATAAATAATATTGCACTTTGTTTCAATAATAGATTTTATAAACGAAAAAAAAAATCCACTATTTCATTCAGTATTAAAAAAACATTTAATAAAAATTTAATATTTTATTATGTTACGTCATGCGATAAAATTTAAATAGCTTACAAACGGTACAGTAGACGAATGCGAAAATGTCACAACAAGATTAAAACAGAAAATTCGTTTTAAAAAAATCTTATAAAAAATAATAAAAAATAATTATATTAATTAATAAAAAATAATAATAATAATCAATACAAATCAATCAATCAAAAACAAACAATAATCCTCGTCTTATCGCGTTTCCTAAATCATGACATTTAACTTGAGGTGCAAAAAATCCTAGAATATTAAAGTTACAAAAAAAAAGACAACAGGGTTAAAATATAATTTTAGCAGTGAAAAACTAGGAAATGTTATGTAATATTTAAGAACAAAAACTTAACATCTCAGAATCGGGTATATTTCTTTTTGCAACGGAAGCCACACCTTTACACAATTTCCTAGACTTTACATCATAAAACAAAATTGTTTTACATACTTCCAATTAAATCATTTAAATTTTGTCTTCAGCATTCAATGTAGTAAATGTCATTGATACCTATGCATACTAGTGCCACATACAGAGTCAAATACGAATATGCAAACTAGTTTTTTTAATACTATTTCCGAGATATAGAGGCGGGGCTTCATTTCTATTGGGATTCTTTCCCAATCTCTCTCCTGCATTGCGATAATTTTATACAAAATAAGCCAATTTGTATAATAAACATCGAAATTTTGCTTAGAAATCAATTAGAATAACATAAAGGTAAATAAAAATATTTTTTTGTCAAAATACATACAGATGTTTATTCACAGAGGATAAAAATTGTATTAAGTGACGCCCCCCCCCCCCCTAACAGCAATAAAAAATGAAATATCACTGTAACTCAAAAAATAATGTTAGGAACCAGCTGTAAATTTGGAAACTCATGTTTTTGATGATGCCCGTTCTATTCATGCAAATTTAACATAGGTCATAATTAATAATTTTTTCAAATATGAATTTATTAATAATTTTCATAATTAATTTTTTTTTTTTTTAGAAATATGCATGGAATATGCTTGAGTCTCTTCATTCTATCGAATAAAAGAAACAGAATTTGAATATCATAATTATTTTGGGAGATATGAATTAATGTTTGTCACATTCATTTAACATTAGCATCCTCATACTTTGACAGCTTATAACTCTATGAAAAATTGAGCAAAATATATGAACTATACCATTTTCCGTGATGATTTGATCCAAATAATTCAAATAAATTACAAAAAATGGGGGTTACCATTGAAAAAAAATTAAGTTGATGCCAGTTTTAATATGTAGTCCCCTAAACAAAACTAGCTATGCTATTATAAACTAGACGTTATTACAAATCGATTGGTACCAGCCACATGTTTCTACAACAACTTACGGCGAAATTAGGTGGAGGGGGGGGGGGGGTTGCTGACTGTACCAGAGAATCCAATTCATTGTTACAATATTTACAAATTATTATTACCATTATTATGTTCTAGTTTATAAAGTCATTTTTTGTAGGTATATGTCCATCATCTAACACAAATGAACTTTTGTTAAATGCAAGAATCTTTTGGTGTCATAAGGATCACAATCTACATAATTTTAAGATCTGTTTTAAATTAAAAAATTTTTACTAGGCTATTAAAATAGTACTAACCCCTTGCTTGCCGAGGAAAATTAACGAGATTTGTTTCTCATTGTGATCATTCTCTCTCATCTCTGAAATGAGTAAATCCTTCGAAAATACTGTCAAGATCACTTTCAAGGTTAATTTATTGCATTGCTAAGCAGTACGAGTAGTTTCACTGGTAGCAGTACAATATAAAGGATCGTACTTCGGAAAAACGCCTGGGGCAGTTAAGGGGTAAACAAAACAATATGTAAGCTAGTAAACTCTTAAAAGTTTCATATTCAATATTTTCCCCTTTTATTATTAACATATAAAATTAGAAGTTTAATTTTTTTAAAAAATCATTATAAGCTAATTCTTGGAATGAAGACGAGAAAAATAAATTTTCAGTGACTGATTTATTAGTATATAAAAATCAAAGTGGTCGTACACTGAGATTCACTTTTGAAAACATGCGAGAAGGTTTCAAGGAAAAGTCCGAGTAAAATAAAATTAGTTTAATTTTTTTATATAGCATACAAAAATATGTTTTATCAAATATATTTTGCTAAATTTGTGAAAATTCACTACATTTCTCGCATAAAAAAATTCTCAACTTAATCCATACTTAAGTTTTAATAATTAATACTAACTTAAAATGCACGTATTCACATCTAAAATCGGTGTATTTTTCAGTAAATTTCACTATTTTACTTGAAAGTTACAGAAGTTTAAGGTTGAGTTTGAGGTTAACGCCGCACTAAAGCTATTACACAGTGGAAAATGAACTTTATCGGTGAGACATCATGTACCCTTCACACAATACCACTGCAGGGGAAAACTGCAACATTATAATACATTTTTTTATATTATCTGGGGAAATGTTTGTATTCTTTAGAGAAATGTTTACATAATATGGGGAAATTCACAGGAAAATACAGAATAAGTAATCAGCTGCAGTGGAAAGCGATAGATGATTTTGCGTCCAAACCTAAATTACCGAAAGGTCTATTGCCGACTGTCTGGGTTGGCTGGGTTTTACGTCGCACTAGTGCTGCGCAGATGGTCAATTGGCGACGATCTGGGATTCACCCCTAGAGATGGTCCGGAGACATGCCATCGCAATTTTGATCCTCCACGGAAGGCCGACTCTCTGGGATATGTCCTTAGAGTGTGATTAGAACAAAAAACCTAAATTAGCATTGAACGATGTTTAATCCGGTTCTCACAATTTTGATCCTCTGCGGAAACGATACAGAAATTTGAGAAAAAACAAATTCAGTTACAAGTAATCTATTCCCAACTTATTTTATATTAAAAATGAAAAGCACACACAAGGACAATCTTGTGATAACTCCATCTATCAAAATAGTTATCATTTCAGATAAATGTGATTACTTATGTAGTATATTCCAGGATTTGTTATTGCTTAAGTTTTTTATTAATACTATGCAAGGGTTGTTCCTGCTTCTCCTGGTTGCCCACGACTGAATTCTGGTATTGTAATTTTTATTTGTCAATCAGCCAAAAAAGTATTATTATTTGCTTCATCTACCTTGTCATCTTTCTTAGAAATGGACCCTGAACTTGATGCGAAACCAAAATATATTAAATTGAGTATTCCTGCGTTGAAAAAAGCAGCAGATAAGGAACAATGACCCTATCATGTTATTGGTTTCTTAGTTGTATGTAATAACGGGTACACACAAAAACTACAGCAGCTTAAACAATGAAGTGCTTTTATATTTCCCGACGGGCCGCGAATGCTAATCGGATTAATGCATTATTGGTAATAATGCCACGTGCCAGAAATGGCATGTGCAATATCAGTTGTCAGTTTCAGTTTTGGAACAATCCAAGTGTGGTTCCGCCACATCGTTGAAACAAGAATGAAAATTCATGCATTTCCCATACATTATTAATCTTTCCAAATATATCTACTTCTTGCATCGTTTAATCAACCTTCAATGTAATTTGCCAACGGGATCACACAGCGAGCAGACAGAAAGACAGACAGACTAATTGAATTCATAACCACTCTTAAACATTATTGAAAGATGTTAAAAACGCTTAACACAAACGAAAATGCAATTCCAGCAATTTCCAATTATAGCCCTGTAAACTCTAAACATACCATATTCTATAGAAAACATTTTCTTTAAATATGTTATTGATAAATGAGAATTTCATTAAGTTTGTGCAATACAAAACTTAAATCTGATTTTTTTTTTTTTTTTTTTTTTAATGTTTCTCATAAAACGCCATGTATTAGCAGTCTTTTGGGTATCCCTGTATACAAACCAGTTGCGCTATTCATATAACTTTAAATAGGGAATATCCCATAGTGGACTTGAATAACATATATTATTTTGAAGAAATTAGGAAAATATTTACGGACGCTAGAGGTGGACAGGTAGACAGATTAGCTCAAATCATAATTATTCTTCAACATTGTTAGAAAGTGTTAAAAACACTCAATAAAAACAAAAATGCAATGGGGGCAATTTTCAGTTATAGTCTGTAATGTATCTGAATATTTTCCTGAAAACTTCAATTTTGTTGGAATATTTAAAAAGAAAGTTAAACTTACATTGAAATCGTTCTAAACCTCACTTTGGATACACGCTGCCTACGGCAGCCCTCTTTCCGCTCACATTGCATCGGGTCCAGGGTCTCACTGCTTGCAGAAAGGTTTTACCGGACACTTCAATTTGGGTATTTATCGACGACAGATGAATCTGCTATTATTTAAAATCTACGATTTTAAAGATGACTTCTCAGTATCTGTTAAATATTTTAGTTTTTGAACCCTGTATTTTATAGCCCCTGCTCTTTACACTATATTACAATTTGATTCCGACCAATATAATAAATAAATGAAAAAGTAGACTTACTTTTAAAAGGAATTAAGTACATAAATAACAAATAAGTTTTAATTAAACTTAAATTTTAATCAGTTTAACCCTTTCTGCTGTATACTACCATTTTTTTCCCGATAAATACAGTTAATTTAAAAAAAAAAAAAAAAAAAAAAAAACAGAGATTTTTAGTTCAAAGGAGTTAATTAAATAAATGAAAAATAAAAGTTGTGATATTGTAATAAAATATACATAAATATAAGCGTTGTTTTATTTTTTTTATTTATTTTTAATTTAATGTACTTAAAATTTTCTACTGTTTAACCATTTGGTTTCATACATAATAAATAAAAAAAAGAAAAAGAAAAGATTTCGCTTTCAAATGAATTAAATAAATAAATAAATAATAAATAGCGTAATAGTCGTTCCTGCGATACGTAGACGACTAAAATGAAAGAATAATTTTTAGAAAAATAGAACATAGAATCCAATATTAAAAATTGGGGGGGGGGGGGAATAATAATAATAATTTAAAAAAATCAAATTCGAAAAAGTCTCTATGAGGTGCACACCTATAGGGTCCGAGGTATTCATCTGCTAAGTTTTGTAGCTCTGTGATCAGTAGTGTGAGCACCAGAGCGCATACAGACACACAGACAGATACTTCTCTTTATTTATATAGATAACTTTGTATTTGAACATTTCAAACTGCAAAAACTTGCATCTGTTGTTTGGACGAAAGCAATAGCACGGCCCTTCATCGAGTGAAAAAACTAGGCGCGAGTGCATCGACAAAATAGCAAAATGCCCTCGCTCCGACTGAGAAATTTCAAGTGACTTATGCATTTGGCCTTACTCTGAAACATAATCATAGGCGTAGCCAGCTTTCCGAGCGGGGGGGTGCCCAAATTTTAAACTAAAAGTTACAATATGAATACATTATGAACATAGTGCGTGTATGTATGCATGTGTGCGTTTTAACACATGTATAAAAGTTACACAAGTTAACACATGTACGTTTTAACATATAAATTAAGTAACTTTCTCTTAGAATAAATAACTAGACTTGACGCAGAACAGAAATATCAATATTTACACAACGTTAAAAATGCCAATGTAAAAAAAATTTTAAATGCAGACTGCAGTTTTGGTAGCGTAAATCGGTGCATTTGGCTTCTTTTAAAATATCATTTGATAAAGTTTGGATATTCAGAGTAGTGCCGCTATCCGTCTAACAGAAAAGGAACAGAAGTTTGAAAATTGATTAAAACAAGGAAAGAATGTTGCATAAAAAATATTGAATGGTGTCCAATATTTGGTTTTAGTACGCAACCAATGAACGTTAAAAGGTTAATTAAAAATCTGAAGCCTTGAGTTATAAACGAAAACCTAAAAACTAAATTACGGAAAAACTTATACTATGGAACTTAAATTGCGCACACAAAGTGATAAAGTAGAATTATGATGATATGTTTATTTATAATCCCATTTCATTTCTTTTATTTTACCAGTTTCAAATTATGAACCTATATATATTAATTAAATATATTTATATATATATTAAATTAATACAATCTTGTAGATACTTTTTAAAAATTATTATTTTATTCGTTCCCATATTCATGAATAGCATTTATTTTCTATATTTTAAAACATTGTTGTATTGCTGTAGTTGTGATGTTAGTTTCAAACAGAATAGTACAAACGGGTATTGTGATCGCTGTAAAATTAAAGTGATACTTATTAATAAGGTTGTAATAAACTGCTGTGTGTACCATAATATAAAAATGTGATATGTGTAAAAGTCGCAAAAATAAATGTATGGAATTGTGGAAAGTGTAGAAACACGCCACAGACCGGACCAAGAGCTGACCATTAGCCAAATAAATTTACGAATTTCCACTGTACATAAGAATTCCATGAAAAATTGCATAAAGTAAAATGAAAACATTAAAAGGGACACATACCAATAAAATTGCACTGAAAATCCCTGCAAAGTAAATGTATCAAAATGGAGGACAGATAAAAAGCTAATGTGGTGTCTCACTATCTGACCGTGCACTGGCCATCAGCCGAAAATATTGTCTAGCAACCACCACAATTCAAAATTGCATACATAATTGAATCCAGAAACATTCATTAATAAAATAGCACGAAAAATCATCATGACATAATGTCGAAATTTTCTACCCACACAAATAAACGACTTTGCTATTTAAAAAATTAATAGACTAAATAATGGAGCATATTTTGCGCATACCTTTCTTTGATGTTTGTATTTTTTGTGTTGTCTTGAGCTTCCTCTTCAAACTCTTTTTTTCTTTGGTTGGAATAATTATAAAGTCCTTCACATTTTTGCACATGATTCCAGAACAGTTTTTCGTTTCTTTTGTCATTCAATATAGCTTTAATAGAATTATACACCGCCTTCTCCAGATCCAGGATTTTCAGGAAAGAGGAAATTGTTTTATAAAATTGCACGAGAATAAGGAATCCGAATAAGTATTTACACTGTAGCCTAATTTTTAATAATTTTCTTTTTTTATTAATTACAAATACAAAATCGTATGTTCATAAATACATAATTTATTTTCAGCTACAAATCGTTTGTCAAAGTTCAAAAGTAATGCAAACGATTATAAAATGTTTTATTATTATTAAGTTTGAGTGACAGCTTTTAAATAAGGTAAAAAAATTAAATAAATAAAATGTGGCATTTAGTCACAAAAATAAGATATTGTATACTTGACCGACCATTTCTGAGGTGCTTTAAGAAAGTTGAAAATTGTTTTAGAAACAATTTTGTTTGGCATGTATTTTTGTGAAGGGGATGCATGTCTATTGCATCCTTCAAAACCCTGTGTTTGAATACAATTCCTGCATTCTTAAAACATTTACTTTAGGCTTAAATTAAATGTATTTTTAAACTGATTCAAAGAACTTTCACCCACAGTAATTTTTTTTAAAGAAAAGTCTGCCTATGATATGATTAACAATACTAATTTGAACTTTCCAGTGTTGGCTTTTCTTTTTTTTTTTTTTTTTTTTTTTTCTTAAATAGCAAATAAGACAGGCCGACGAAGAAATTTTTTTCTTCGGGTTGATATGTTTTTCTGATATATTTTTGGATGCTGTTTAAGGAAAACCTATTTAAAAATTTCACTCATAAAAAAAAAAAAAAAAAAAAAAAAAGAATTGTTTGAGCTTAAAGCTTCATTTTTTTCGACTCCCATCTAAATTATTTCCCTGAAAATTTGGGTGATGTGAGTGAAGAACAAGGAGAGCTGTCTCATCAATACATCAGAGAAATAGAAAGCAGGTATCAGAGACGATACATTTTCAACATGTTAGCAGAATATTGTTGCATGTTGTGTAGAGAATTCCACACACGCACACACACACGACCCTTAAGCCTTGCACAAGGTAAAATGCTCTAAAGGGAGATTCGATGTGAAGAAATACATTTAAAGATAATGTGTAAATAAAAGCCTATTTCAATGCATTTTCTATATAAATTGTTTCGAATTTGTTATAACTTCTAGGCGAATTCTTCCGATTTTCATCATTACTTTGTGAAAATTTCTTACGTGATAGGAAAAAAAAAATAATCATTTCTAATTCAGATTATCAAAACACATTAGAGACACCCAACGCAGTACATAAAAAATTTGAAAAGTACGATTTCGCAGACCAGTGTAATCGGAAAAAAATTACCCGCTGAGTTATTATGATACCAGACATGCATTCAAATCAACAATTACTAAACAAATTATTTTTGCATTCAAAGAACTTCAAAACCTGAAATTATCGCAAATATTTAGTTTCGAAAATTTGACCCCGTAAATAATACTTTCTGTAACTCATGGTAAGGGAAAGTAATTATCATTTTTAAACGTTTATACTGGACGCAGTGTAATTTGGTATGAATGCTTTTAATCGAACCGAACTTTTTTTACAATCTTTTATACGAAAATTATTTTGTATCAGTAGAATATGTTAGTTTCATTAGGTTTAGTTCACTTTAAAAATGTTGTTGATATGTACAAATAGAAATTTTGTACTTAAACAATAATGTATTTGAACTTTTTGCTTGTCATAGTATACTATACGATCATTATGATATAAATTGAATACGATTTTAGACTTCCTGCCAATACCTGCTTTTGAGTTATGCCCATACAGACTAACCACAAGAACCTGGTTATACAAACCAGCGGACCTCAAGACATACTATTGTAAAAACTATTTCATATTTAAAAACTGGACCTCAAATCATTACATTCTCCAACATGTATGGGTAAGAGAAAGTTAAAAAAATGTTTATTAAAAAGAAATGACAAAAAAAAAAAAAAAAAAACTTTCTGTTAAGGCCACGAGTTTAAATAAACTAAGTCATTTTATCGCCTCTTTTTCTGCTTTTCCTTGAAGGAAAAACAAACTACTAATTTCCTTTTATTTTTTTGTTTACCAAGAAAATTACTTTGCAAATTTTCGTCAGAAATGTGCAAGTAAATTTGGATTTATGAACAGTTTAGATTATTCTTTTAAATATATTTTACCACCATGTTTAAGAAAGTGTCTTTCTATTTGCATAGAATCATTGGTATTAGTAATAACAATTTTTCTTTTAACCTTCAATTTTTTTTTTCTGTTTTCAATATGTTTTTGTTAAATATACTAAATGTATGTGCGTGAGCGGGTGGGTGCCCGGGCACCCAGGGCACCCCCCCTGGCTACGCGCATGATAATTCTTTTAATTTCGAACTGAGTGCTGCTGCTATCTACCGTATGGAATAGGGACAGAAATTCAAAAATCGGCAGAAACAACGAAAAAAAATTGAAAATTTTTGCAGAAAGAAATTTTAGGTGATATCAACTGTTTTCTTTCAGTGTGAAACCAATGTACGTTAAAGGGTTAACGGCCGCCGTCAGAGAACAAAATAGTTATATTTGTTGCGAATAAAAACTATTTTTAGAATCAATTATGCATCAACTATAATATTCGTAATCTTTTTAATGTTGTGATATTTTGTTGTGCCAAAAAAGGAGAGTTCAAAATAAACGTGTCTAATAAATCAGCCATATAGTCTTGGTATGTTCCGTCGTATTAATATTCAATTTTAAGCAAAACTGTCCAAATATAAATGCATTGATTTGTTCCTTTGAAGTTAAATCCGTAATTCGATAAATTATGACAAATTGGAGTTAAACTATTACAAACTTTTTGAAAAGGGCCATTTTAAACATTTTGGAGGAGGGGCACCTGAGAGTTATCATCGCGTTCGATCCCAGTCATTCAAAATTTTCCATTATTTTTTCTGAAATTGACGTATAAACATGTTTGGACCCCTCAGAAAGATTCCCAACGAAGCGCATTCCCCTGAGCCTAGGAACCTCGTGTAACCAGTCTCGGCCTTAATACCTACACCACTACAATACAGAGGTCTTTAATTGTAATATTATTATATAAATTCCAGGCAAATTCTGATGCCTACATTATATTTTATCTAAATTAAACAGTTGTGTTATCGCAAATAATTTAAAGGTATTTCCTATCGGGCAAGAATTATAAAGTCCATAAATCAAAACTAGTTACCATAAAATAAAATCAGATTACCTTGAAAACGAAATTACCGCAAGTGAATTGATTACATCATATTGACTGCCTCTTTCCTTCTGAAGAGTGATTATTACGTGGAACTAATGAATTGGTTTCTAGAAAATGTTTTTGCATCATCATCATTATTATATTTTATTTTTGCATTGTTCATAACTATCCCCATCAATATATACATTGTTAGACAAAAAGAAAAAAAAGAAAAAAATTACGAGTATCGTGCGGCTCGTTGCCTTTTATGAGATGTATCAAACTTAGTTCCTGTGGTTAATTTCCACGTATCGTCTTAGAAGTGTTTCAAGGCATTGTTTTAGCTTATAGTAATTAATTTAATCACTATTTTTGGTATAAAACTGATTCTTGTTTATATGCGTGCGCGTGCCCATGCACGCACAGAGAGAGAGAGCTCCTCAAAATACATGCAGATAAAATTTTACAACTATGAACAATTATATAAGTCATGTAACCTTACTATATTTTATTATTATTGTTATCACGTTTTAAATCAGGCAAACGATTTCTTTATTCAGTTTTTTTTTTTTTTTTTTTTTTTTTTTTTAATTACTACTTAGAGCATTTATATCGAATTTTGTAAAATCAATTACGACGCGTTTATGCATTTTCGCGAAAATTTCGTTACCGCTTTCTTTTTCCCACACATGGTCGAGAAAGTAATGTTTTGAGGTTATATTTACAAAATTTAGATTTTGCTATATTTGCACGCTTTGAAGTCTCTTCCTAAATCCTTAAAACCAGGTTTTTAGCGGTTTCTGTTTCTCAGTCTGTGTGGTCTCAGTGGTGTTGTGACAGATGCGTACATGACATTTCCGTACAAGCTGAAAACAGTGGCACTTCCGTACATGTCCAGGTGGTTTAAATATTACAGGTGTGTTTTCAAAAAATCTAGTGGCACTTGCGTACAAGATTTATTTCGCTTTATTTGAGGATCATTGCATGAAGGGGTTGTATCCATATGATGCAAACATTAAAACCTTTTTCTTTCTTTCTATTCTTTCCTTCTTTTTCTTTTCTTTTTACTTTCTCTTACCCATAGGGTCGAGAAAGTATTGTTTTAGGGTCAAATTTTCGAACGTGCGTTTTTGTTATATCTACATGCTCTCAGGTCCCCTGAATACGAAAATCATGTTTTTAGCGAATGGTCTGTGTGTCTGTCTGTCTGTGTTATCAGCATACCTCAAGAACAAATAGTAGCAGAAATCCCAAACTCTGTATTCTAAATGTATATCATGTAGGAATGTTACAGTAAGCTTTTCGTTGGACTGCACTAAACCAAATGAAACGAATATATGTTTTTTGTAATAGAGATAGTCAACTGGGAAAAATTTTAACGGAGTTAAAAGCAGAATAATGGGAAAAATAAATTAGAAATATTAATCCGATCGTTACGAATTTGATACCAAATGAAAGAGGCATTTTTTCTGAATTTAAGAGTGCAAGCGGCTTATCGATACAACAATTAGATTTTTTTAAATTAACTAAGTGTGAATTTTAGGTGGTAACAACATTTCACTGCAGACGACTGTCTGCAGTTGAAAAAAAGAAATGATTGTAACCAATTAAGATGTCACGAGTTTTAACGTGGAGGGAAAAATTGCAATTTTCAAACTTTTTCAAATTTTCCTTCACGTTATATTTAATTTAATATTTGGCTTAGACAGCATATTATAAAGCGACAGTTCAGTTTTCATGAAAATATGTGACTAAACAAATAAGTTACATTTTTGGGGGGAATTATATTTATCACGACTCACGTCAAAAAAAAAAAAAAAAAAAAAAAAAAAAGTTAAGATTAAGTTTTCTTTAAAATTTTGTAGTATTTTAAATTGAGATAATGTATTATGAGTGACGAAAAGGTGGGGGGGGGGGGCAAAAATGTAGAAAAGGAACGGGTCTTTCGGAGAAAACAACGGAAAACACAGAACACCTTTATCATTTTATATTTTGTAGAGTTTCGATTTTCAATTTCCGCTTACATTTTGTACTAAGGATTATTAACATTATATAGCCCGGAATTACTCATGTTTCGGGTAAACCATGGATAAATCAGACACAAATCTTTTTATAAAATGTTTATATCACGTATCTCAGCTTCTTATTAACATAATTTGATAAGTAATATATCATTTTAAAATTTATTTGAATTGGAATTGAAGAGTATATGTTGCAAATCTCTGTCTCCAGAGGGCGCATTGATATTTAAATAATTCAATATCTAGAATCCTAATTATGATTTAATTACTTATAACACATCATTTAAAATATTGCTAACTTTTAAACTGGATATCAGCCGTTAAATTCCGTACGGGAGTTTCAGAGAAAAGCCAGAACACCTTTATTATAATATCTCCAACTCTAATTATGATGCAATCTTTCGAATTC
Source organism: Salticus scenicus (assembly GCA_963930645.1). NCBI lineage: Eukaryota > Metazoa > Arthropoda > Arachnida > Araneae > Salticidae > Salticus > Salticus scenicus. The sequence goes on along the minus strand of OZ005653.1, from coordinate 75,088,346 downwards.
CGATACTCTGCTCACATTTCGTATTAAGGATTTTTAACACCATGTAGCCCGCAGTCACGGTTAAAAATTTCAAAGCTATTTGCGCTATGACAGAGAAAGCTGTTGTAAGTTCTAAAATGGGGAGAATGCGCCGCAGTCACCACCGAGCGGGACTTTGCTAAAGTCAGAATTTGGAAAGATCATAACACGGTGAGCGAACAGGCCGTTTTAGATATTGAAAGGGAAGTGGGGCCGCGGGCGCTAGCAAGCGGGAATTTAATGTGATTAAAATTTTCAATAAAGCTATTTTTACTATATGTCAATAAGCTGCTGTAGGACCTGAAACGGGAAAAAAAGCGCCGCTGTTGCCACCGAGCGGGAGTTTCGTAAAATCGAATTTTTCAAGGATCGCGAACCAAATGGTCGCAGAAGGTGGCTAGTAAATAAATAAAAATAAAATTTCCGTTAATTGTGGAGGTATTAATTAAAACGTCAGCGCATGTCAATTAATAAACAAGTTAGTCCTGATCTTAAAAAAGCCTTTGCGCAGCGTTAAATAGACAAATAAATTAGAAATATATGTCCAACCATTATACGAAACCTAAACTTTTCTTTTTTATTAAAACCATAGTTTTTTTTTTTTTTTTTTTTTTTTTTTCAGATGGGAAAAATTTGCTTTCCCATGAATTTTGAATAAAAAGAATTAATAGTCTCTTATAAATTCTAAGCATTTACAAATACCTAATGTGGAAAAGTCTTACAAGGAGAGGTCACGACATGGAAAATTCAAATCGGGACGAAATTGCGCAGGATTGTAGTATACTATGAGGGTAACAACATATTAAAGCAGTAGGACCCACTATCCACAAAATTTCGAGAAAAAAGCATTTAAAGTTTCAGTAATCTTTAAATACAAGTTATTTCATGAACGAGCAAGTGCCCCAGTGGTGTGATCTTAAAGCGCGAGTCTGCTAGCCAGACGACTTGAGTTCGAGGCTACCTCGAAACAACCTTTTTTTTTTTTTTTTTCTTCTTTAACTTTTTATGTAATCTAAACTTTTTATTTATTTTTACTAAATTTTACAATTCAATTCAAAATTTGAAAATTTTAATAAATTATTTAATTTTCTTGAGTATAAAATAACTTTTTCTATTTTTAATATTTATAACCTAAAAATACAATAAATTTCTATAACTTAAAAAATAAAATTTAGTTTTACAAAACCCTAAATAAGAAACATAAAGAAAAACAGACAAATATTAAAATAATTAAAAAATAAGCAAGCTGTAAACAAAGTGTAAAATAGTTAGCAGGTGTTCTTTAAATCTTGGTTTGAGCTTCCTGATTTTGTTTGAATGTGTATAAATTACGTAAACGTTTCTAGCTTGTTAATAATAAAGGACAGGTGGAATTTTATTTTGTGCAAGGAAGGATAAAAAAAAGGAAGTCGTTATCGTAAAAGAAACGATGTCCATTAACATTTAAAATCTACATTTAAAGATAACATTTCTTTACCTGTAATAATTTAATTAATACTATAATTTTTCAAGAAACTGTATTGATTGGAGAAGTAATTATTTAATTTGGACAGTAATTATATATGCAATTAAAATAATCATTTCTCTGTATTATTATTATTATTTTTTTAATTTAAAAAACAAAATGTACTATTGTTTCAAGCATACCTAAAATAAAATAATATATATTTCGATAAATAATCAAAAACAGTTTCTTTAGTTTTACCTTATTTTACAGTTAAAATAAAACTAAAATTTATTTTTTTAAGTTATAGAAATTTATTGTATTTTTAAGTTATAAATATTAAAAATAGAAAAATTTATTTATTTTATATTCAAAAAAATTAAATAATATTTTATTAAAATTTTCAAATTTTAAATTGAATTATAAAATAAAGTAAAAATAAATAAAAAGTTTAGATTACATAAAAAGTTAAAGAAGAAAAAAAAAAAATAGTAGTCTCGAGGTAGCCTCGAACTCAAGTCGTCTGGCTAGCAGATTCGTGCTTTAGGATCACACCACTGGGGCGCTTGCTCGCTAGCGAAATAACTTGCATTTAAAGATTACTGAAACTTTAAATGCTTTTTTCTCGAAATTTTGTGGATAGTGGGTCCTATTGCTTTAATATGTTGTTACCCTCATAGTATACTACAATCCTGCAGAGTTTCGTCCCGATCTGAATTTTCCATGTCGTGACCTCTCCTTGTTAGTCAAGAATATTTCTCGGGTACAAAATTAAATTATCTTTTTATGATTTTTTTTCTTTTAATTATTTTTTGTTAAAAATCCTGTTTTTAAAGGTTAATAAAAATCCTCGAAACTAACAATGAAAATAACGTCATAGCTAAAAAACTGAAATGGAATAAAGAAAGTAAAATTTTATCCATGGTTTCTATGTGTGCATATCAACTGATTGTAATAATAAAAAAGGATAATTTAATGGAAAAATTACATCACAGTCCCTACAATATATTGAGATAAAGAAAGGGAAATTGTTTCCATGGTTTGCATTTTTCTGGAAGATTCATTCATTGATTCCATTAATAAATTAAACATGCGAAATTTATTAGTCCATTTGCAAAGATTTAAACATTTTGAGTTTAAAATTAATCGAAGTTATTCATTAATATCTGTACCCTTTGTCGCTCATGATGGTTGTTTTAACTTTACAATTATTATATAGTATACATATATATTATTTTGCCTATGTAGTTATGCACATAAGATTTTGAGATATAGCTTTTTCCGCAAAGAATGAATATTACAGCATATCAGCGCTACCTTTTGGCCGAAATGCAGAAAAACTTAAACATGAGTGACGAAAAACTTGTGTAGTTATACACATTGGATTTTGAAGTCTCATTTTTCTTAATCAAGTAAAATTTAAGGAAATTTTTAACATAACAGCATCCCCTTTCAGCTGATAGCAAACAACATTTCGTTTAATATACACTAAAAAAAAAATGTGTAGTTATGCACATTAGATTGTGAAATAACCTTTTTCGTAAATAAAAAAAAATTTCAGCATATCAGCGCTACCTTTCGGCCTATATACACAGGCATTTAAACAAAATTTACAACGTAACAGCACCTTTCGGTCGACATGTTCAGAATTTTAAATATCAATGAGGAAAACAACAAATGTCGTTATGCACATTAGATTTTGAGTTATGTGTTTTTCAGAAACAAAGAAAATTACAGCACAACAGCGCCACCTTTCGGCCGATATACACGCAAATTTTAACAAGAGTAAGAAAAATTGAGCGACTGATACATTTTGTTAAGTCCGTAATGTTCAATAGAAATTGAAATATAGTCTCAAACCTAAATCGTGGAATATACAAAAGAGTAGCGCCACCTTCCGAACGATGAACACCCACATACGATCAAGATTATTTTGTTTTATGCACACAAATTTTTATACAGTCGCTGAATCGTTTTATTTTTCTTTCTTAAAATTGCACAAGATTAAACTATTTCAGCGGAGGACAACAGCGCTACTTGTCATCCGATATACGCATAAAGTTGAAGCTGCTGCTGCTGAATATCATTATTATTATTATTATTTTGTCTTAAAATAAAATTGCACATGTTTAATTTATTTTTTATTTTATCATCAAAGTGTGAAATTATTAGGATAGATTAAGGAATTGTAGGTGCCACCATATGCGAGTTTGTTACGGTCACGGTCAGTATTTTGAAAGGTCATTTTCACAGTGCACGAATAGTTAGTTATATTTCAAGTGAAAGTACATATGAGTGCACGGTTTAACCGAGTGCAACGCAGTCACCACCAAGTGAGGGTTTTCTATAGTCAGAGATTTCAATGATATATGTGAGCAATTAAACAAATAAAATACAATAATAGGATTTTTAAGAAATGTTTCTTCTATGATTTTTATTTTATTTTCTTACTATGCTGGAGAAAGTTTTGTTTTGGGGTCAAATTTTCAAAATTGATTTATGTTATATTACAATTTTTGAGGCTCCCTGAATTTGAAAATCCTTTTTTAGCGGTTGAACTGTGTGTGTGTGTCGGTGTCTGTTATCAGCACATCACAAGAGCAAATAGTAGCAGGAAGTCGAAACTCGATATTCAGAATCTGATTTCTATGGTGATGCTATACTAAACTTTTCGTTGAGATCAACTATGATTCGTGTACAATAATGGAATAATATCTAAGAGAATTCAAATACATTAGTTCTACGGAGAGGAGGGGGGGGGGGGATTTCTGGTAAGTATACAGTTTGACATTTAGAGCTGCCCTAAACATAATGGAATGGACATATTTTTTATTTGCATAAAAGTAAATTTTGCCATTTTGTGTATATTGTGTTATGAAAATCATTCATCATTGATTTACAGGGCTACCGAAAATGCATTTGATTATATTAGGTTATTCTTCGAAATTGCAGAAAGTGCATTTCATTTTGTGTTAGGTGCTTTTTAAATAAAACTAAATTTAAGTACACAATGTTATGAGCATATAGTTGTAGACAATATACAGGTCTAACCAAATTAAGCTATACATTCTTTTCTATTGAATGTAATTGATGGATGTGCTTTGCTATATTTTACTGAGTCGACAAACACTGCTCAAGAATGGAAATTACTTTTTGGTAACCATTTTGTAGATTTTTTTTTTTTTTTTTTTTTTCTTTTAAGTATCGTTTTTAATTCTGGCTTTTTGTATGATATCATGTTTCAGGTTTACATGAATAGAAAAGTAAGTCCAATTTTAAGCGGTTGGTCTGTATGCATATCTGTTATCAGCATAGCTGAAAAAGAAATAACTGCAGGAAATTCAAATTTGTTATTTTGAAGTTTGTATTAGGTTACCACTTGAAAAATTCCGCCAAGATTGACAAATTTTCAGGCAAATGGGCTTGGTATATATATATATATATATATATATATATATATTAAATACATGTAGGTATTTTAATTGAACTAGAGGTTGACGTGGACGAGAACTTTCCTCACACAGAATTATATATCAAATAAAGCTTTTCCTAAACTTATTTTAGATCATTTTTAAAGTACATTGAACTTTATTATCATACCTTATTGATCTTACGACTTAATCTGTGATCTATCTTCATAGTATTGAAATGCAGGGCAAGAGAAAGTCGGGTGAGTGATGCACCAAATTATTTTTATTATTAAATTACATCTATTAAATACGTACATTTCTAAAAGATACCATTGAATTGGATTAACCATTGAATTATACGTCTTCAGTAGTCTTATATGAATAATGAGTAAATCCTATTATTTTAATCAGAAGAAAAAAAAAATCTTATCAAGAAATTTATATATTACACATGTGCAAGTTCATATATAAGTACCATTTGTCACATAATGTGATTTTATCAAAAATTTGTAAAAAATATTTTTTTTTTTTCTTAAAAAGATATTAAACTCTAAATCTAATTCATCTATTTTTATCGTAAAGAGTTTTAGTAGGAAGCGTACGTTTTCATAAAGTACAACACCGCAGGTGTTCACAGATTAAAATGATACTTACAGCTTACAGTTAATGGTAACCCAACCCAACTAATTTATTTATATGAAACAGAAAGAAATAACTTCGATAAGTGAAGAGAGGAAGGGTTGCCATATATTTTTCTTTTCTTGAATGCGAGGGAAATTAAAGCGTGAAAACTTGGAATATTTATATCAAATCATTCACATTGCTTTTTCATTGACGACTTGTGAGTATAAAATATATTAAAGTTATAATTTATTAGTAATGGATTCTGTAGAAGTTTTAGAAACAACAAAAAAGAAACCTTCTATAATTTTTGATGGATATCAATATCGTCAGCATAGAATAAGTAAAGAAAATATAATTAGCTGGTTATGCATAAAAGAAAGAAGTTCTATGTGTCGAGGTACATTGAAATCTAAAGATGGTAAAGTTTTGAATGTTTCTAATCATACATGTAAATCAAATGCAGCATTGACAATTGTTGCTAAAAGTGTATCGAACGTAAGAAAACGAGTTCGAGAAGAAGATCTTCCCATATCGAAGATTTATTTGGAAGAATTGCACCCTTTGTTTGATAGAGGATACAATATTGTGACAAACATCCCTAATTTGCCGCAAATTAGATCTCAACTTTGCAGAATTCGTCGTAAGGCACAGGGATCAGGGAAAGAGCCAGCTACGTCAGGTGATATTGAGATTCCTGATGAAGTGATAGAAATGGGAGATGGCACTACTTTCCTACTAGCTGATGACAATAACGGCGACCGAATGTTGGTTTTCGCTAGTGAGAAGGGAAAAAATATTCTTCGAAATTTTAGAAACTTCTTCGCTGACGGTACTTTCAAAAGTTGCAGTAAGCAATTTTATCAGTTATATACTGTACATGCTGATTTAGGAATTACGGATAAAGAAGTGAACATTGTGCCAATAATTTTTGGGCTACTGCCGAGGAAGAATGAAGAAACATATTTGAGATTTTTTACCATTTTAAAGGACATTGGATGGAACCCCTCTTTAATAACTGTGGATTTTGAAATTGCGTCGATCAAAGCCCTGGAGAAAAAATTCCCTCAAGCGAAAATTTGTGGTTGCAATTTCCATTTCAATCAGTCTCTGTGGAGGCATGTGCAATCTATAGGTCTTTCGAGGGATTACAAGAATAATAAAGAGATAAACATTCATGTGCGCATGTGTGCGGCATTGGCGCACCTTCCCGAAGAAGATATCGACGACGGATGGTTAGTTATTCAGGAAAGTTCTCCTCAGCATTCAAAACTGCAGGAATTCTATGATTACTTTGTCAATGAATGGCTGGAAAATCCAGTCATAACAATAAGTATGTGGAACTGTTATCACTTAAAACACAGGACAAACAATGCTTTGGAGGGTTGGAATAATAAGTTTAATACTCTTATAAGTAGACAGCATCCAAAGATAAAGTTTCTGATTCTCAAATTGAAAGAAGAAGCGAAATACAGCGACTTTATCATAAATCGAACGCACCTCAACCTCGAAGGAAAGAAACGGTGCAAAAAGTATGTGAAATTAGACCAGACAATAGCACGAATCAAGCAAGAGTATGTCATTACAAGGGATGTTAAAAAATTCTTAAAATCCTTAGCGTACGTTGCTAAACTAGAATAAATAAAACAGAAGGAATATATCGTACATAATGATATGATATGTTGAGTTAACCTGATAAGGTTATAGCCTCATTTTGATTCAATAAATAAACACCTACGAACTTTCAAAGACAATTTCAAATAAAAACTTAGTAATTTATTCATGAATAATAAAATGTCATTAACATAAGTAATACAAAATGTTACAAAGTTATTGAAACCAGCCTTTAAAAATTGCTAAAACTTTCAATAAAGATTATTGTTTTGCAGAATTTTTGTTTTTAAATCTATCAATGATGAAACATGTTGTAACAAATTAAGATTTTAAAAATAATAAAGAATTTCATAAAAAGTAGAAATATATTAATGTGGTAAAATAACTAATAATAATCTTATACGGTCTTATAGCTTTTTTAAATGTTTTAGTACAATAAAAAAATGGATCTATTTTAATGAATCATCAGTTTCTTAATTCGCATTAAAATTAAGCAAAAGTTGTACAGTGGTTTAAAGCTCGTTTCAGCTTTTGAAAAATTATAAAATTAGTATAATTTATTACGTATATTAAAAAGGCAGTCAAATGTTTTATTTTATTCCATGATCTGTATGCTAATTTCATTAAAAATTTATGCATTAACATGTAGCTTCCGTTAAAATATTCCCAAAACTAAAATCTATAGAATGAATTAATATAATTAAAAGAATTAAATAGCATTATTTTTAATTATTAATAAATTTAAAATTTCATTTTTAAATTTTGCATGATACTTAATATATTATAAACCAAGCGATTTTTATAAATTTAATTCATTCTATAGATTGACATTCTGGGACTTTTTCAACTTTTTCGGAAAACGCTAAAAATGAAGAGAAAGGAAGATTATATAAAAATTCTGTCCTAAACAAATTTTAGACAAGAGAAATATTCAGTTATTTATTAGTTCCCATCATACTATAGATATGGGGAACTTAGGTAATCGTGAAAATTTTCGACCTCGGTTTTTGACTTTTTTACGGGTTTTCAGGTGTGGGAATCTGAAAATGACAAAATTTGTACGGTGTCCGTCTGTTAGTTTGTTAGTCTGCGTATACGATATCTCAAGAACAAATGGTCGTAGAGAAGTCAGATCAGTTTTAAAATATTACTTTAGACACTGGCAAGAACCCTATTCATTTGCAACATTCGAATTAAAAAACTTCGTAAGTTATTAGAAATTTACGATTTTCGTAACATGGGAGAATAGGGCAAAATTTCACTTAAACGTGCATAAAATGGAATTTTTTTACTGCAAAAAATGTCAGACCAGTTTTAAAATATCCGTTTTGATGCCGGAATGAACATCACTAAGTATAAACATGCAACTTTAAAAATTTCGCAAGTTATTGGAAAGTTACGGATTACTTAACATGGCTGAATAGGGCAAAATTTTACATAAATGTCAATTTTTAGGGATATTTTGATCGTAGAGATGTCAGACCGCTTTTAAAATATCATTTAGGATACTGGCATGAATATCATTGACTATGAATTTTCCAATTTAAAAAATTCCTAAGTTATTTGGAGTTTACGGTTTACTTAACATGGCAGAATGGGGGAAAATTGAGCTTAACCGTCCATTTTGAGGATCATAAATACATCAGACAACTTCAAAATAATATTTAAGATACTTGTTTGAACATGATTGACTATAAATATTCTAATAGGATGATTTCGTAAGTTATTCGTAATTTAAGATTTTGTCAACATAGCAAAATTGGACGATATTCTATTTTCAGTAAATATGCATTTTGTAGATTGTGTATTGGAAATAGTAGCATGAAAACTAAACTACGAAGCTGACCCTAATGAAATAAATTAATAGATTAGAATAAGATAAATATATCGAAGTGAACGGTGGATAGCCTATTAGGCGGAGATTTCATTCGTCACAGTGTCAAACGTTTGGTCAAATTTATTTCTCTTAACATGATTATAATATGTTCTGCAGTAGAAATTTATGAGAACATATATATGATGGAGAACTGAGCAGATTCCACCTATGCCAACTAGTTTTTTTCCTTCTTGTTTAACGGATCTAATACGGATCTTTTGTAGAAAATTTATGAAAATTATGAACTATTATAAATAGTTACATCATATATATATTGTTACTAATACTTTTTAACGAAAAATATATTTTTTTTAAATCTGTATTAAAGTTAATAAGTTTGTTTATATGTACTGCTGTAAGAGTAGAAGAAGACTATTATGTCGTAAATGAAAGACAAAATAATAATAATAATAATAATAAAACCTTTTATGTTGTGACTATCACAAAATATGCTTCTGTATCATTCTAATGTAATGTGAGATCGAAAAATTACGTAAAACCTGAAAAAGGCTGAATAACTGTGCCACTTATCAGTTGATATGCACTCAAATTAAGGCAGCTTAGCTTTTTGTTTTAGTCTTTACGTATATCAAGTATGACCAGTGCCTGATTTATAGCAGGGCATTCGGGGCACGTGCCCTGGGCCCTCACATTGAAGGGGCCGCAAGAAATTGCATCATACATTTAAAAAAAAAAAAAAAAAAAAAAAAAAAAAAAAATGAAAATTTTCTTAATTTTGCTATGATGATCGATGTTTGCCATTTTTTCTTCAATAGATAGCGATACTACTGTGCTGTTTTATAAATCTGCGGTCATTTAATCCTTCATTATAACTTTTTCATTATTGCAAAAATATAAATTTTCTTGAAAAATTATACTAAGCTCTGAAAAATTAATACTGAAAAGTGAAATACTTTCTAAAATTACAATTTTTCTGAAAACTGAGTTTTGTTTTTAACACTTGGATCAATCCTAACGTGTACGTGGAAGACGACATAGTAAAATCTGTTCGAAAATTTGCTTTTTAAAATTAAAATTGGCGATTGCAGAAAAAGAAAAGGAAAACATCCAAGTGTAGCTTTTTTTTTTTGGTCCCTTAGTGTATAATACTGTGCAGAAAAAATATTTTAACTTAAAAATATTTTCTCTGTGTAATTAATGTAACATCAGATTGTAAATATTAAAGTACGGGGAGGGGGGCCCACTAAACATGAGTGCCCTGGGCCTCCAAGTGAGTAAATCGGTCTCTGAGTATGACGTTTTAACACGCTGTAGAAGTAAAGATATTGCCTTCCTGTAAATAGGAGAAATTACAGCAGAATAGATCCACTAAAAAGCCGATATGCATATGCATACTAATTAAATCGGCACGGTTTTTGATAATATCCATCTTAAATATAACATTTGATGTATAACGTATACTATAGAAGACGAGATATATATAGCCTATACGCAAGTTGGGTTATGAGAGTAAAGCAATACCACCGGCAGCGTCGTATAGATAGTGTATCGCATTGGTTAACCATCGCATTATGCTTGCGCGTAAAGAGCAAATTCACAATTTTTCGCCAGACAGTGCGATTTTCGCCAAATGTGGAAGTGCAAAGAGAAACTTCACGCTGCTTAATCCGCGTAAATAAACTTCCGGCGCTTTTTTTTTTTTTTTTTAACTGATGATTAACGTTAGCAAATCGCATCTTGAAATTAAATAATCTGGTGTGTCACTCACACGACTTTCTCTTACCCTGAAATTTAATACTATAAATACAGGTTGAAAATTAAGAGGTAACAACGCGTACTGTTATGCAAACCTATGTTAAAGTAATTCAAATTAGGCTTCGGAAGAATTTTATATGATAGATAGTTCTATGTGAAGGGAAGGGGGGGGGCCCGTTTCATTACTGCACCTATATTTACAATAGAATTTAAATCTGTTATTAAAATTTACCGTTCACTTAATTTCACAGAATTGTTCATAGACCAGCAACAAATTTATATTAATTTGAAAATACATCTTTTGGAACTTTTGAAATTATTCCTTTTTAAGTTACTCTAAGAGACACAGACAAAGATCAAACTTTAAAAAACTTGACTTTGGTAATCAGGAAGACTCAAAACGTGTAAACACACACACACACAAAAAAAAAAAAGATGAATATTTAGCTTGCAAACGTAAATTATTTATCATATGTCTACGAGGAATTCATTTCTGTTCCTGAGCAGTTTTCCTGTGCATGGTGAAATATTATAGAAAAGCATTTCCACTAACAATAAAAAAGATTGTTATCTCTTAAATATTTGCAACCCTGTATATCTTTTGAAGAATATATACAAACCGCATAGCGTATCTCAATATAATCTTATAGTAATAATATACGGTACAACATAAAATGCACTTCTATAAATTTTCATATTGTTGCGTACTTGGGGGTTCGTAAGTTGTCCGAGAATGAAAGGCGAAACTTATAAAAATTCAATAATTTATTCACAGAAAGTTCCAGAAAAATACAGGTCTATAAACCAAGTATCAGCTTCAATTCAACCAGTAAACACAGCTTAAACAACAGCTGTCAATGGCAAATCCACAGTACAAACTGTATAACAATAACACATAAAGCAAGTCTCTTTCAAGGAGGCTCAAAGCAATGCAAGCATTAGCGGAAGCTGGCTGAGAACTGAACTGAACTAGCCTTGGCGAAGAAACGTCCCTTTTATACTCCTGTAGAAAAGTGTGGAAAATTCCAGAAATTTCCGTATCTCATTAGCCAGTGAGATTAGAGCTTCCATATTTGGTATATCCTTAATAAGAATTTTCTCGCTAAGGAGGGAAAAAATCGCCAAGATTGGCGCCAAATCCATTACCTGCCTTATTGGATCTCTTTAATGCGTTTTTAAGGGAAAATAATGCTATTTCAACGCTAAAACGACTAGAAATGCACAAAATTAGCACTTTATCAACTTACTAAGCCTCTTTGAAAGAATTTATACAAAAATAAACACAAATATTTACAATTTTGTAACAATATAATGCTGCACTGTAATCTAGTTCTTTTTCGTAGCCCTGTAAATGAACAGTGAAGGATTTCCCTGCCATATTCTTGAGGCATGTTTTTACGCATATAAAAAATATACATTCATTTCATTTGGTTTAGTGCAGTCTATAGATGTTAAACTCTAACTGCAATTTCTCCCAAAGACGCAATGTATTTGAATACTCTTGAGTGTCCCTAAGAACGATTTGCTTCATCTCAACGAAAAGCTTAGTGTAGAGTCTATATGATACACATTTAGAATATCGAGTTTGGAATATCTGCTGCTATTTGTTCTTGAGATATGCTGATAACAGACCCCACCCCACCCCTCACCCCCACACACAGAGCAAACACTAATAACATGATTTTCTGATTCAGAGAACCTCAAAACGTGAAAGTATAACAAAAACTCAATTTCTAAAATTTCACCCAAGAACAATACTTTCTCTACTAAATATATAGATAAGAAAAGTAAAAAATAAATAAATAAATACATTTAAAGAACAATTTTAAAAGCCTTAAAATAAGAATATTAAAATTTTATTTCTTCACTAGCAGGCTTTGCCCGCTTCGCTGGTCATTATATTGAAATGAAGTCAAAAATACCATATCATTCATAATGATAATAATAATAAAATCATTAAAATCAGTCAAAAACTAAGTTAAAGTTCTCGATACATTCGATAGCGGTTTTCCCACTCGCCACACTTCACAAAATCCCTTTGATAGTGCATGTTGCATACACTACCTAACCTACATATTAAAAAATCGATAGTCTAAGAATATTTCAAACAGAGTTTCGTTTTAAAACGTGTTTTTTACCCCACCCCGCTCTTAAAGGAAAGGAGGGAGATTTTGAAAAATATCTTTATGTTATGAGTTAGATACATATAACTGACCCACACATCGAAAATCTTTTTCATAAGACAAATTACTGCAGAGTTACACATGAATACATGTTTCTTCCCCACCCCTTAAGGGGAGGTAGGGTGAAGTTTCACAAAATCACCTTATAGTGTGTGTTTGAATACGCATAAGCAGTCAACACATCAAAGATTGCCATTCTAAGATAGTTTTGAACAGAGTTACGCATGTAAACATGTTTTTAATGCCCCCCCCCCTCCTGTTCTCAAGGGGGGTGATAGCACGGAATTTCAAATAATCCCTTTGTAGTTCGTGTGTGTTGAGAACATAACCAATCGACCGATCAAAAAATCGCTTTCCTGAGATAATTTGGAGCATACTCTTTAAAACGTGTTTTTGCCACCCCACCCCTCCCCCCAGGGCCTGATTAAGCTTTGAAGCTAGGGGAAGCTCAGTATCATTTTGGGGCCCCCTTTCATTTCGGAAAATCTTGTTTTCCTGTTACATATTGCAATATAAAAATACTATAGACCAAAAATTAGTGTGTGTTTATAGTTTTTCCCCATTCATATATCTGGGTGGTTTCTACACACAACATTAAAATCATATAACTTATTAATTAACCCGATCAGGTTATTGCTTTTTTCGGCATCTAGTCAGTTTATGATGGGTCACTGAAGACCCGAGCAATGTTAGAACACGTTATTTTTAATGAAAAAAAAAAAAAAAAAAAAAAAATCCGATAAAATTCTTTAACACTCTAGAATATTTTTACTTTAAAGGTAAACAATGAATATTGCACAAAAATTAAACAAATTTTTTCATCATGCAGGAATTTACTAAAAAATTCAGAACTTTTAAGCAAATTAGATATCTGAAAAATTCAAATTGCATAATAAAATTCAAGAATGGTATTTTTATGAGAAAAATCATGGACATGATGAATTAGTATTTCTTCTATATGTGAGTTCTGAGAGATGAAACAAATGAAAAAAAAAAAAAAAAACAGGTCTCCAGTGACCCACGATAACCTGATTGGGTTAAGAACAATTTTTTTTATTAAAATCCACACTCAACTGATTGGAAGAAAAGCATATTTGTTGAAATTTCATTTTTCCGACTGAGTGAAAATAATTCCTGGACCGGGAGTCGAACCCCGGATCTTTGACAATGACCCCGGACAAGGTCATTAAGCCTTGACCTTGTAAGTCAAGGATCCGGGGTTCGACTCCCGGTCTAGGCATTATTTTCACTCAGTCGGAAAAATGAAATTTCAACAAATATGCTTTTCTTCCAATCAGTTGATTGTGGATTTTAATAAAAAAAAATTGTATTTCTTTTCCATTGTTTAATAGTGTTTTCCATTACCTGCGGCTTGTTTCTGTTCAGCTATCTATATGATAGACCAGATATTTCTGCCAAAAAGGTTGTCTGAGTGAGTAATGCTGACCGGTTGTCGGCCTGGATAGCTCAATTGGTAGAGCCTTGACATTGTAAGTCAAAGATCCGGGGTTCGACTCCCTTTCCAGGCATTATTTTCGCTCAGTCGGAAAAATGAAATTTCAACAAATATGGGTTAAGAACATTCAGATTTTTGAGGTTAAATAATAGATTTTTCCCAAAATAGTGCGTATTTTATCTTGCTTTTGGCGAACTTTCTCATAAAAAATTCAATCTCAGTGTGAAAATATGAAACAGAAAATTCAAGACCCTGTTTTTTAGTCATTTTGGGGCCCCCTCTTAAATTTCAGAGGGGAAGCTTGTGCTTCCCGAGCCTTTTGGGTAATCAGGCCTTGCCTCCCCCCCCGCCCTAACAGGGGGGGGAAAGGGAAAATTCTCAAAATCCCCTTATAGTGCATGTTGGGAACGCATAACCAGCCCACAGATTAAAAATCGCCTAAGATAGTTTGGAGCAGAGTTACGCTTGAAAACATGATTTTGCCGCACCTCCACCCACAAGGGGGATAAGGTGGAATTTTGCCAAAATCCATTGTAGTCTGTGTCTTGAGTGTGCATAACCAATCTGCATATCAGAAAATCGCTGTTCTGAGATAATTTGGAGTAGATATACTCTTAAAAGCATTTTTGCCCCCCCCCCCGCCTTTGAAGGTGGGGGATTTTCGTAAGATACATACCTTTATACTGCGTGTTTGGAATGCATAAACAACCCACATGTAAAAATTAATCTTACTGAAATAATTCGAAGCAAACTTATGCTTGGAAACATGCTTTCCCTCCCCCACCCCAAGGAGGGGATAAGACGGAATTTCGAAAATCTCTTTGTAGTATGTTAGTATGTATCTACAGTACGCATAACCAATTGACATATCAAAAAAATTGGTTTAAGCGCTACCTGTAGATAATCCTACACATTACTTACAAAGTGATTTTGAATCCGTTTCTCCCCCCCTCCTTAGGGGGTGGGGGAGGAAGAATGTTTCCAAGCATCAGTTTGTTCGAACTTATTTCGTAGCATTAATTTTTACATGTGGGTTGTTTATGCATTCCAAACACGAGTATAAGGTATGTATCTTACGAAAATCCCCCACCTCAAGGGGGGGGGGGGACTTTCGCAAAATCTCTTTACAATAGGCGCTGGACACACGTAAATAAGCCACACACAGTTCTTGAGAAAACCTAGAATTAAATGTTCTTTTATGTTAAATCGTAAACGGCGCTGTTATATAGAATAATAATAGAACAACGTTTTGTGTTGGCCACAAGTTACTAGTTCTACCTTCCTTTATATTCATTGAAAAAAATACTGGATTCATATAGATCTGCTCTCTTATCTTGATGTCTTGAAAACGATTTAATCATTTTTTTTAAATTGTCAATCATCTGTGTGTGACAAAAAATTTGTTTCAAATGTATCATAGATACTACTGCGCACGATTACATGTAATTTACAAACAGTTGCACTGACTTAAATATGCAGTTTCACTATAACACTATGGCATGGTGCGAATTTCTCAACAGATGGCTCAGCTGTACTGCGATTTCTCTAATTTTGGGAAAGCTATATAATTAGGTGCTACTTCACAGAATTGCATATAAATTTATATGTACAATAGATGCACTTTGACATATAATGTACCTATCAGTATTTGGTACCAATTGCTCAACAGATCGTGCTGCTATTTAGCGATTTCTGCAATTTAGCAAGGTTATATCTCAGATTCTTTTGCGTATAAGGAAACAAAACTTGATATGAGACCTTTATGATATGCAATATGGATTCAATTTGAGTGCATATCAGTCGATAGGTGGCCTGCTATTCTGGAATTTTAAAAGGGAACAGGCAAGCTATATCTCAGATGCTGTTGTGTATATTGCACAAAACTTTCTATGTGAGAGAACCAGCTGTTATGAAACACTATGCTAATTTCATTTGGGTGTATATCGCCCAACAGGTGGCACTATTTCGATGCAATTTACCCCATGAATAGGAAGGTTAAATCTAAACTTCTATGGCATATAACTGCATGAAACTTGATATGTGAGATAACCGTTATGAAAATGAATGCTGACTTAATTTGGATGTATATCAGCTAACAGGTGGAGCCACTATTGTGATTTTTCACATGGCTACATCTTAGTATCCGCTGATTAAAATTGCACCAATCTCCATATATGAACATTTTATTGTGAGAATCTATGGTTAAATTTTTAAGCATTTTAAAGGGTAAGAGGCGCTATTATATAGAATAATATAACAAGAAGTTTTGAGATTTTCACAATATAGATATCAGTTTTTAATTGTAGTGTTTTAATTCAAATTATTTATATTCTGTAAATAACAACCACTCGAATTTCTCCCGGGTTTTTTGGAGCACTGTCCCTCGAAAAAGTACCTGAAAGAAACACTGTACAAAATTCGTTTCGTAAATCCGTTTTTGTAATACTTTCCTATACATTGTATAAGAAAGTAAAAAATGAAAACCGTTTTCATTGTGTCTATTTTATCTGAGTTTTTAATTTAATATCTTGATGAAAAATCTTTAGGAAATATGTCCCTATAGGCTCAAGAAGGTTTGTTTTCTCATTTGTAGGTCTACGCAGTATGATTAAACTTTAACAGTATGATAATTTTGTTCCAGTATTTCTCAAGTTACACTGTACATTTTAAAACTTCTCTTTTGAAGTGAAGAAAAGCGATTCAGTTTATTTCACATTCAGTAAGTGATAGATCACAGAATGCAACTAATATTACAAATGCAAGTAGAAGATTACTTATAAATGAAAAAAGAAAACCACAGCAAACTCGGTCGACACATTGATGTGGGCTATGCTATATACATTATACGAAGTTCTAAGCAAATCGATTCATAAAAACCTTTTCTATGTTAAATTGAAACTTTCAAGTGACTAACACTTGGAAATAAGATGGCAGATTAAGTTCGTCAACGAACATATTGAATAAATCTGCCCAAATTCGGTTTGAATTAATTCAGAAAGTCGAAAGATAACGTAATGACAAATTTCTTAAGTGGCCCCATTTGGAAGCAAAATGATGGATCAAATTAGTCCAACCTCGTCGAAGTTATCTGTAATGTAAGTCCACTGCCCAACTTTGATTTAATAATTAAAAAGTTATCCTGATTAGAAATTTTTAAATAGCCGTCACTTGGAAACAAGCTTTGTAGAAAGTTGCTCAGCAAACTGATGCATGATATTTGTCAGATAAATCCACTGTCCAACATTGATTTGAATAATTGCAGCATTTCAAAATATGTGACAATTGAAATTGCGGAGCAAGTTGCTCTGGGAGCTCATTCATGATACTTGTTAGATAAATCCAACTTTGTTTTAAATTAATTCGGTATTTCAAAATTTATCATGATGATAAATTTTTAAGTGGGTGCAACTTGGAAAGAAAATGGCAGAACAACTTACATAACGAATTCATCGAATATATTTGAAACATAAATCTGCTGTCAAACTTTATTTTGATTTAGTTCATTATTTCGGAAGTTATATCGTGCTGGGGCTCACCAGCGGCCGAGCGGTTCTGCGCTCAAAGCTGGTAGATGGGAGGTGCCGGGTTCGATCCCAGGTCGCGCTCATCGACCTAGCCGTTCGGAGTTTTCCGTGGTTTCCTCCGAAACTCGCGTAAATACGGGCTGGGACCCCTTAGAAAGACCCCCACGGAGGGCATTCCCCCTATAGGCCTAGGACACATAAGGAGTCAATCGGCCTTAATCCTCCAACCAACCAACCATTATATCGTGCTGATAAATTTTCCTTTATATATAGATACGTAGATAAAGAGAAGAAAAAATAAACTAAGTGGTTTCAATAGACTAATTCCTAAAGAAATAAATTTAAAGATCGTTAATATTTTGTAAAGGATTCGTTTTAAGACCGTCAATTTTTTTAAACAGTTCAAAAATTGACTTAAATTTGTTTTAGTTTGAACAGTGATTTACTTTTTTCTACTGCTTCAGAACTAAATGAAAGACGTACTCTGTTTCTACTTTTTAAATTAAAAACAAAAATGACAGAAAGAGGATTTTTTTTTTTTTTTTTTTTTTTTTTTGGGGGGGGGGGGGGGGGAGAGAAAGCGAGGTATATAGGTGAACGACAAATAATTTCAGGAACTGGAATATGATTGAATTCGTTATTGATAAAGAAGAGAGATCGTTTTTTTAACTTTTTTTTTTCTTTATTGCAGGCAAAAAAATTGATATTGTTAAAAAATAAAAAAGTATTTAAGAAATAAAAATATTTTTAAAGACCTTAATAGCATTTATAAGGACCTTTATTGATCTTGACTCAGTGAATAAATAATTGAATGTCATTTCAGAAAATAACTACAGCTATTATAGCTTGCAACTTTTATATGCTTTAAGCTCATAACTTTGTCAGTCGTAAGACTACATGCACAAGAGAAAATTGACGTATTTATATAAGAGTATTTCTCTTCAAGTTTAACATATGGATACAACCCCTTTGTGTTACAAACGAAAAATACAGCGAAACAAATTTTGTACGGAAATGCCACTTGATTTTTCGAAAACAGATCTGTAATATTTGGAACACCTGGACTTGTACGCAAGTGTCACTAATTTCAGCTTGTACGCAAATGTCATGTACGCATCTGCCATATAACCGTCTCAGTCTGATCAGTCTTCTGTTTCTCAATTGTGCTGATAACAGTCAATCTGTTATCAGCACAATTCAAGAATAAACATTTGCAGGAATTTCGAACTCAGTATTCTGACACTGTATCATATGAGGATAATACATGAAATTTTTTTATTGAAATCGGAAGAATTATTCGTGTATAGGGGCATATAAAATTATTCAAATACATTATGGTTTTTGGCTAAAATTATGGTAAGTACAGTTTAAAATCTTTACCGTGCAGTGAACAAAATGAAATTAATATACATTTTTTATCTGTACAGAAGCATGTTTCACAAAAAATATGCTATGAAAGTTATTTAGCCTTCGTTTACAAGGCAATACAAAAGAATTCTGATATATTAGTGCTAGGTTTGGAAATGGCTCGAAGTGCATTTGAAGTTGTACAATACATTTTTATTTATTTACATATTTATAGCTATAGCAAGTTTAAATACATTGCTTGGTGCGCATATAATTTACAGATAATATACAGGGCTACTGAAAAATTAATTGAATAAGTTTTAAAAAGTGATGTGGTCAAGAAATTTTAAATAAATTTTAAAATTCAATAACTCGTAGGGGTTTTTAGGTTGATTTCTTTAGAAATCGACCAATTTTATCACTTCGTTTATCTATCTATCTATCTATAATGAAAATGTTGTCATCACGATAACTCTCGAAATAATACTTCAAATCGAACCAAACTTGGACAGCGAACTTATCTTATAAATATCTTGAATGAGTTCGTTAACCAAGTTGCTCCGACTTTTTATTTTCAAGTGGCGGCCACTTGAAAATTTCAAAATCCACATTGTAAAAAGCGTATTTAAGGCCGGATTTGCTTGAATTTTGATGTAAATACAGACCACATAAGGGTCTCAATGAACTTTATTAATGAACGGAATGGCGGATATCTTAAGCGGGGCCATTTGAAATCAGGCTACCACTTGAAAATTTAAAATCACGACAACTTCCGAAATAATACTCCAAATCGAACCAAATTTGGACAGTGAACTTATCTTATAAATATTTTGGATAAGTTTGTCAACCAAGTTGCTCCGCCATTTCGTTTTCAAGTGGACACCACTTGAAATTTTCCAATTCACATTGTAAAAAGCGTATTCCGAATTTCTTTGAATTTTGATTGTATATGTAGACCATATAAGTGTCTTCATCAAGCTTATTAAAGAACTTTATCCACTATTCTTAACAAAGTGACGGATATCTTAAATTAAGCGGGGCCACTTGAAATCAGGCTACCACTTGAAAAATTAAAATCACGATAACTTCCGAAATAATACTCCAAATCGAACCAAATTTGGACAGTGAACTTATCTTATAAATATTTTGGATAAGTTTGTCAACCAAGTTGCTCCGCCATTTCGATTTCAAGTGGATACCACTTGAAAATTTCAAATTCACATTGTAAAAAGCATATTCCGAATTTCTTTGAATTTTGATTGTATATGTAGACCATATAAGTGTCTTCATCAAGCTTATTAAAGAACTTTATCCGCTATTTTTAACAAAGTGACGGATATCTTAAATTAAGCGGGGCCATTTGAAATCAGGCTACCACTTGAAAAATTAAAATCACGATAACTTCCGAAATAATACTCCAAATCGAACCAAATTGGGACAGTGAACTTATCTTATAAGTATCTTGGATGAGTTTGCTAGTCAAGTTACTCCACTATTTTATTTTCAAGTGGAGACCACTTGAAAATTTCAAATTCACATTGTAAAAAGCGTATTCCGAATTTCTTTGAATTTTGATGTATACATAGACCATATAAGTGTCTCAATCAACTTTATTAATGAATTTTATCCGCCATTTTTAACAAAGTGCGGATGTTATAAACTAAGCGAGACATCTTGAAATTAGGCTACCACTTGAAAATTTATAAACTTGATAACTTTTTAAATTCTGATTCAATTCGAACCAAAGTTGGACAGTGATATTATGATAATAATTATCTTAGATATGTTCACTGGGTAACTTGTTCCCACATCTTGTTTCCAAGTTGCGGCCACTTGAACTTGAAATCACGCTGCTACTTGAAAATATGCCATCACGATAACTTTTAAAATACTAAACTAATTCAAACAAAATTTGGATAGTGAACTTATGGTTCAAATATCTTGGATGAGTTCACTTGACGACTTGATCCACAATTTTATTTCCAAGTGACGGCTACTGGAAAATTTGTCATTATGGTACTTTTTTAATACTGAATCAATTCGCATCAAATTTGGGTAGTGGATTTATCATTCAAATATCTCAGATAAGTTCGCTGGGCATCTCACTCCACTTTTTTTTTCCAAGTGGTTCCCACTTGAAATCATGGTGTCACTTGAAAATTTTTTATCACGATAATTTTTGAAATACGGATTTAATTTGAACTAAAGGTGGACAATGACCTTGTCATACATATATACTGGATGATTTCGCTGGGCATGTTGTTTCACTATTTTGTTTCCAAGTTGCAATCACTTAGACTGCCACTTGAAAATTTGCCATAACAATAACTTTTGAAACACTGCACTGATTCGAACCAAAGTTGGACAGTGAAACTATGCTTCAAATATCTTGGATGAGTTTGCTGGGCAACTTGCTCCATTATACTGTTTCCAAGTGGCAGCCACTTGAAAATTTGTTATCACGGTAACTTTTGAAATACTTAACCAATTCAAACCAAAGATGAAAAATGGATTTATCATTCAAACAACTATGATTTCGGTGGGCCAGTTTGTTTCCAAGTTGCGTCCACTTGAACGCTACGACTTGAGACTTTGTTATCGCGATAACTTTTGAAATACTGAATTTATTCGAACCAAACTTGGACACTGGACTTTACAAATATCTTGGATATATCTTGGACAGATTCTTACAGATATCTTGGACTTACAAATATCTTGGATAAGTTCACTGAGCAACTTTCTCTGCCATTTTGATGCAAATGGTTGCCAATTAATTTTTCAACACGATGACTTTTGAGACTCTGAATTTATTCGAACTAAATTTCTACAGTAGTCTTATCTTACAAATGCATTTGATGTATTAGTTTGCCAACTTGGCCCGCCATCTTGTTTCCAAGTGTCGGCCACTTGAAAATTTTAAATTCAGATAAAAAGGTGTTTATGAACCGATTTATTTAAAACTCTATATGTGCATAGACTACATCAATATTTTTACCAAGTTCCATTAATAATTTGCAGTCGCTATTTCGAAACAAAATGACGGCTACTTGATAAGGAAAAAGAAATCAACATACCCTTCCAAATGATCCGGAAGGACTTTTTTTTTAGCTACAATATTCAAACAGAGTGGGTTGAAGGAAGAGAGAGAGACGGTATCACCCTCTGAAACAGAAATTTGTGTTAATTAAAATTTTCTAAAACTAATTTGAACTTTTGTTTAAAATGCTCTAGAAATGCCCAATACATACCTCATATATTACACCTTAAATCTTAATAATGTATCAACAATAATGAAAGATAAGAAAACGTAGTGTGATTACCCCACCATGATTATCATTATTTCTAATTACTTTCAAAATACATAAACAGTTTTCGACTTTAATTTAATGGTTTTCTCCAAATCTCACGTAAATACGGGCTAGGACCCTTTAGAAAGACCCCCCACGAAGGGCATAACACCCAGGCCTAGGACTCTCGTGTCTTAACCCTAACGCCAACAATGTTATCAAGCACTTTATTCATTTAAACTTCAATTTTTTTTTCATTGCCTGCATAACTTTAAAAACGTATAATTAAAATTTTATTCAAGATTAAAATATTTTTTCAAGTTTAAAGTTTTTGATGTCTGTATAATTTTTTTTTTTTAAGCATATTTAAAAAATAGTACATAAATAACACTACAATTTTTCTTTTTTTCAGTCCAAAAAAGAAAGGTCATGAAATCATTTTGCGTCTTATTATATATAATTATCTTTATAAAAAATTTTCTATTAAAGAATGAGTTTTAAAAACCTGAAGTAAACCAGATCTGGTTTATTTTGAATGGCCTTTAAAGAAAGAGAGTTAAACGCATCCTCGGAATATGATATATCAAAAAAATTTTCAGTTACATAGTGCTGTGCTGTAAACTATTTGTTTCATACAAACACAGGTATTCATTAAAACTGAGGGTTAAAATGTCAAGTTCTCGTTTTTTCTGATGCTTTATTATATCAAAATGTGGATATAGTAGTAATTATGAAAAGCAAGCTATTTGTGTACTTATATATGTTGTCAACGAGCATCATTTAGTTCGGTATGCTGAAATTCATCTTTCAGAGGTCATTTCTTTTAATTACACGATTTTTAACAGTTGTTTTATTTAATTTTTTTTTTTTTTGCGAAATCTTACTTTAATTATTTTGACCCGTTCTAAATCCGAAATAAATAAAATACGTTATTCATGTATTTATCTAAATATTTTATACAGTTTTAAATTTTCAGAATAAATAAAGAAATAAATTATATTCATCCTGACCTACTTTACTTAAAATAGGAGGTTGATTAGAGCAATCACATATATAATTATATATTGTACATGATTATCATTATAAACATTTAATTTTTATTATTATGTGGTCAAGAAATTATTAAATTAACTTATATTTAGTCAAAGTCAAAAAGTGGAAATAATTTTTGTCTATTTTCTCGTGGATAAAAACTAATATTTAAAAATGGTTATAATTTGTACTTTGCTTTCTTTTTTTCTGCAGACACATACACATGAAAAAATGTGCCTGAAGTAAAACTTACCAACGATATTTTTACAAATTTCAATAAAACAAAAAATTATACATAATGTATTTTTTATTTTATTTATTTATTATTAAAAAAAAAAAAAAAAAAAAAAGTGAGTTTATGACCACACGGCGAAGTGATAATTTCTAAAGTGGTAGATATAAGAAAATTAAAAAAAATCTGGAGTGACTCCGCTTGATTTACCGAACATTTAGTAATTAATTACACTAGTTTACACGGTTTTCATACCCCAGCTGAAAGTTGTTATTTTATTATTCACTTAGTTAGAATTATCCAGAAAAAATAATTAAAAAAATCTGTCACGTCTGGTTTAAAAAATATTTATTAACTTAACTGAAATGCATAATTTTGGTATTAATACTAAAAAAAAATTAAAAATGGCTAATTTTTGCCTTCTTTTTATAGTTATTTGAATCAGTTTCTCTTATAATGGACCAACAGTAATCCCCTAACATATTTTCATCCCAAAATCCTTGATGTCGTTCTTCAAAAACCTTTAAATCTTGGTGAAAACGTTCCCCTTGTTCGTCACTCATACTTCCTGAGTTTTCAGGGAAAAAGCTTAAATGCGAGTGCAGAAAATGAATCTTTAACGACATGTTTATTCCCATCTTTTGAAAATTTTCCAATAAATCGGTAACAATTCACCTTCTCTTTTGAAAAATTCTGAAAAAAATTTGCTTCTGTTTCTGAAAAACGTAACTTTTGTGTCTGGTAGTAATAAGTTCCATTGTTGTAAGCGGGAACCAAGAAGCTCTGCTTTAGATCTAGATAATTGTAAATCTCTTATAAGATCATTTTATTCGGCTTGGTTAATTAAATGTGGAGTGTTTTCTTGAAGTGAGAACTCGTCAGAATCACTAGAAATCGATTTGATTTCAACATCACTTTCATTGTCATCTAGTATATTTGCACTCGAATTACCGGGAAAAACTGGATGTGGTAGATCTTTCGAATGTAATATGGGCTTAGTAACAGACGGAACTTCGGCATATATAATACTTGGCTTATTTTTTTTTTATTATATCCCAATGTCTTCGTAACACAAAAGTAACAATCATTTTCATGATTACTCGGTTCTCTCCATAGCATTGATGAACCAAATGGAAGGTAAAGGTTTTCTCCAGATGACCACTGGAGTAAGACGATTCTACAGCTTTCGCAAAACACATCAGGCACCCACTTTTTATCCTGATTTGCAACAGGAAATCCAAACTAATGAAGATATGCACTTTTTAACGAATCTACAATGGGTCTTCTCTTTTTTGGAAATATAAACTGTCCACAAACATAGCAAAAACGATCAGAATTTTGTTTACACTTTCTACTCGACATTTTAAATCAATCCGAAACAAGATAATTGTCGTTTGAAGCGAACAAATAAACAATAAACTGTCGTCAACACGTTAGGTAGTTAAAAAAAAAAAAAAAAAACATTTGACTGCAGGAAGAAATTGTGATGTGATAAAATATTTCTGCTAACACTTTTAGGTTTAAGGAAGGTAGATTAACATATTTATATACATTTACTTTGGGGTATAAAAAAAAAGTTCAATTTTGTAAACTAGTGTTATTGTTTAGATAGATTTTAATGAGAGAAGACGTTAAGTAAACAAAAAAGAAGATCGTAATGGACCTAAATTCTCTTGTGCGTCCGTGTAATAGAATAATGAATAGTCAGATCGTAACATCAAATATTTATTTATTTATTTATTTATTTTATGTTTTGAATAATTTTATATTAATAAAGCGAATTTTAAATAGTTTGTGTCCGTAGACTGTAATGTATGAAAATTCTACTTTGTATCCTGACAAATAATATATATAAGTCTTAAACTTATGTAACTTTTTAAATTTCTTGTGATGATAACTTAAAACTTGCTTACCAATTTATATCTTATTTTAATGTAGCGTTTAAATGCTAGCGTATTTCAAATAATTCTGGCAAAATAGCTCCAGATATCCGATATCCGGTAAAATCACTATCCGTTTCATCCTTATTTTTAGATTATAAAACTAGCGGTTTCTGTAACGGGAAATATCCAAGCGCGGCTTTTTTTTCGTCCTTACTATACATTTATTTACTTGTTAGAAAACGCAGTTCACCTTCTTTCTCGCCTTCCCCCCCCCCCCCCCATAAAAACATGCAATGCTAAAACGGATAAAATAATTTTAGCAAAAGATCAGATTCAGTAGGAATGAAGAAATGTAAGCAGTGCGTTAAAAGACGATTTCGCTTCAGTAATTGTTTCAATTGCATTACGCTTTTAGTTTTAGATAATAATTGTTGAAGTAGTGAAATTGTTTGTCTTTATTTTTCTACTAATAATTAAATAAAATACTTTAAAACTATAAATATAAAGTCTCTTGATAAACTATTAAACTATCAGCAATATTTAAAAAAAAAAGTGTCCATTTTTTTTGTTTTATTTAGAACAGTTGCGTATTTCATTTCAGAACAATTATGCCAGGAAAAGTAAACTTGTATGTTGGAGACATCCCAACCCTTTCTTCTATAGTTTCCTATAAAAATTATTTGTTACAATTATTATTAAAATTATTTTCCATAAAGAATGCAGATGATATTTTTCTCAGAGTAGTAGAACACTAAATGTCCAGAAATGTCAATGTTATGCTTTTCTCTCTTTCTCTCTCTCTTTTTTTTTAATTCCTATTGAAAAAAAAAAAAAAGACTTTGTTTTAAATTATCACATATCATTTAGTCATTCGTTTTAAAGGTATTGACGAGTTCTTTTGAAACATACTCTTACTGAAAATTTACATTTCCCAAGGAGTGCTATCCCACCTCCTCGTTGATTATTGCTATTGTAAAGAATTCTTTTTAATTAATAATTTAATGATTCGTTGAAATAATTCTCAGTTATATGAAATTTTGTTCCTATACCATTATGGTAAAAATTTAGAAGAAATAGGATGGCGATGCGACCTAATAAGCGATTTTCACCAAAAGTTGGTAGGCACTAACATATGTTAAGGTGCAACTACATATAAATTTGCGTGAAATTCTGAGCATTAGTTCTTGAGTTAAAGTTGCCACAAAAAAGTTTGTCACAACACATAGACAGACAGACATTTTCTAAAAATTCTCTAATCATTCTTTCTATTAAACACAGAAGAAAGTAAAAAGAAATTGATAAACAAACCAAAGGTACACGACATGTCCTTTTAGCATTTTATATCAAAAGAACAATTAGAATGTGTAATTGACCGTAGCGGCATCTACTATTATTAGAAGATTAGTTAATGTCCAATCGTGATCCTCTTGCAAAATATGTAAGAAAGCAATCAGTCATGACTCGAAAAAAGTAAATCGCGTGTCACATGTTTTTTTATATCCGTTGTTATAAAACAATTATTTCAAAGCCAAAATACATTTTGCTCTGCAATGCCTGTTCGTGATATACCAATCATTTCTCTGTAAACAACATCCGTATGCCATGTTTATGATTATTTGATGCTCGAATACCTTTCACTGCTGCGACCTGGAGATGATATTTGCTTTAATGTATGTTGTCTAAGTACTCCAGCGAGAAAAGTGCACAATTCAAAAAAGATTAATTTAAAGATAATGATGAAGCATTAATTAGAATTAACATACACAACTTTCTCTCATGTGGATAATCTTTGAGATAGAGATGTGGCTTTTTTTTTTTTTTTTTTTTTTTTTTGTGAATGTTGAAACACTTTATATACATTTTTCAATGATACAGATTGAAAATTTTCGTTTTTTGACTTGTGTCAATTTTCTTGTCAGGATGCGATATGTAGAAGTCTGAATTTTTTTACGCATAAAAGAATTCGGATAGGCGTCTGTGTAAGAGAGATTATAATGAAACTTACACTTAAGGAAAAAAAAAAAAAAAAAAAAGCCGCACTGCAGAAAAAGACTTATACCTTTTGTATTTGTAATAACTTAAAAACTAATAATTGCAACAAATAAAACTGTTATGTTTGTATAATACGGAAGTCATAACATGATACCTATGCACATTTTTTATTTAATAATTCGCTTTATTACACTCTACGAAGTATTTAATAAAAATCTGCATAAAATTTTCTTTTTAAACGTAATATAATAAACATATACTTTGTATTCTATTATGATTTGTTATATGAAATTAACACGTTATATTTTAATGTATGAAATAAAACTTTATTTGATAGATCTAAACAATTACTTAATAAAAATATGCATTTTGCATTGGATAATTCCATCTTTATATGGAATTACTGCTTTAATGCGCAATGGCATAGTATTTTACAGTTTTTTAACATGAAACTCAGAAATTTCACTGTGCCAAATATCATAAATATTTTTTTCTAATTCTTGCAAGGTTGCAGGCTACAAATTTCGAATGCCCACCCTCTTTTATAGACTAAACATTTTCGAGCGGATTGAGATTAGGACAATTTTCAGGTCTGGTAAAGAAGAAATTCTATAATATTCTTTGTGGTATTTGACTTTAAGTAAGAAAAATTACGATAACCTACAAAATTATAGATGCTCATGGGAATGGATAGGTAATTTTAACAACTTGAATCGTAGGCACTTCACTTTGTAACAAGGTCCATTATCATCTAGAAATGCTGATTGTGGAAAAGTCTGAAATACCTCCAAAATAGTCGGTCAGGCATAAATTTTTTAATGGCCGAGTTTTATTTAGGGTTAATATATCCCTAGAACATGAAAATTTGCCTGACTCATTGAAAAATTATGCACTTTCGCATCATAATGTACGGAGAATGTGTCACTGATTTAAAAGTGCGATTTTCATTAAGTCGGTAACATTTTCGTCATTGGACCTGCTCGTTACCACTCGTGACCGTCAACTCGAAATAAGTTAAACTTACTCATCAGAGAGAACCACTTCAGCCCAATAATTAAATGATCATTTTTAATTTTTTTTAACCCTTTGAAGTCTTGCTTTCCCAATTCTTTTCTTTAAGAATGGATTTTTTTCAGATTTTATGGCACTTAAACTTGCTTTGTTTAATCGTTATTGCACTGTATTTTAAGAAATTATGTTATTAAACACTTCTTCTGAATCCCTTCTATGTTCTAAATGTAATACAAACTGATTTTTTTAATCACTGGCTTTTTAACTTGCGGTCATCTCGAATGGACGAACAACGTAGCCGCCTAGAGGCAAATTTTCAGTTTAAACAGCCAAAATTTTTTTTACATCTTGCTAAAAACCAGCTCACCAATATTTCTTTAACATTTAATCATTTGACATCCCGCGTACTAAAATATTTTTTGATTTTCACTCTAAAATTTATATTTTTTGTGGAATCGTTATATAATAGTGTGAAAGCTTAATTTGTTTTTCTCACCATTATTTTTAAATTTAATCTTTTTATCTTTTACATATATAAATTTTCCTCATACTACTAAGTTACTTTA
Source organism: Salticus scenicus (assembly GCA_963930645.1). Taxonomy (NCBI): domain Eukaryota; kingdom Metazoa; phylum Arthropoda; class Arachnida; order Araneae; family Salticidae; genus Salticus; species Salticus scenicus. Next base: position 75,059,134 of record OZ005653.1, on the reverse strand, counting down.
ATCGTTATACTGGTTTTTCTCTTTACCTTCCTTAAAGTTGATGCTTTCTTTAAACAAAAACTATTTACTCATTCTGAATTAGATAAACTATCAAATTTTGTCTACACTAGTAAATTGAACTCTGCCTGGATTTTTTTTTTTTTTTTTATCCTTACAAATAATAATTTTAATTTCAAATAAAATTTATCAAATTACTAAATATTAAGATTCAACAGATTACAACTTTTTTTTTGTATATAAAAGATTACAAAATTAAATAAAGAAGTAAACAAAAAAAAAACTCGTGTATAAATTTAATTCTAACTTATTATTTTTACAAGTAATTTAATATATCTATGTTTTCTGATGTAAGGCCAAAAGGTTACAGTACAGGGTTTACCCTGGTTTTCTACTAAATTACCAAAACAATTTTAATCATACAGATCTATATCCAAGCAAGTTCATATCCCTACCATTTAATAAAGAAAGCATCAGAATTTATTATACTTTTGTACGTATAGTGAAATAAAGAAAATTTCGAACTCTTTACTCCTCAGATTGAATATTCAAAAAATCAATGAATAATTTTCTTTAACAATAACTAAAATAAAACCGCGTTGTGTAATTGCAATTTCAGACCCAGGTAAAAACACCAGTGATAGCATTGTCCAATTATTACCTATCTTGAAGGAAACTGAACATGTATGAAAAAAAAAATTCACTTCTTTAATCTATTTAAGTTTTTAAATTATCACCAGGAATCGGGTAGTACTTAAATCAAATAAAAGTAAAAAGAAAAATAATGTATAATAACTTTATTTCTTCATAAATCTGGACCTGAAAAGGAAACTGTTAGCTCAATCCTCCTCTGGAATTGCTAGCAACAAAAATTTACTTTTCATTTGATATCACCACCAATTATCTTAGTCTAAATAATTCACTTAACTCTTTTCTCTTTTTATTTATATTACCATTAGCAGTCAAAACACAATTCCAGATCAGAAGACTGAACTAACTCACTAACCAGATTCCTGATCATATTTGTGTTCGAGACACCTGTACATTTACTTGCTAACAATTTTTTTATTTATATATATGATAATCATTATCAGCTACATTTAAGCTATATTAAAGTTTTACTATTCAATTTTCATGGCTTCTCTGAGCTATTAGATTATTTTGTGTTTAATTATGTGCTTAATTATTCATTAATCATATACAAAATTAACAAGAGGACACCGCCATCACTGAGTATTAAATAAAACTTTTTCTTGTGCAAAGTTACTAACTTCATAAATTCTTTATCTACTATAAGGTTTCTACCCCTTTTTTTCTTCTTTTTTTTTTGTTTTTATTTGAACCTTACCCAAGAATTCTTTTCTTTAATTAATGAATTAGAGAACCTCTTTCAAATAAAATAAATAAATAAAAATAATTATATCCATAAAATTTTATTACATATTTTATAAGAAATAAACTCTTATTTAATGACAAAGTAAAACTACACAGTTATTAGTTAATAAACAAGAATTTTTTTAGTACATAATTTTCACAAAATTGTTTCTACTTCTTTATATATATATATAAACCCCTTTAATTAACTTCAACAATCCTGGGATTAGTATTTAAACATTTTAGATTATAAGTTAATACTCAACAAGGTATAGAATACTAGAAAAATAGAACAAAACTTACAAATTCAGAAAGATTCCAGTTTCAATACCACCACATAATATATTCATATTATATAAATTTTAATGGACTTACATTTCAAGGAAGGCTTCTCCAGGAGTGGGGACTCTGTCCGAAGAGATGTACATTTCGGCTGCTCGTCATAGGCAGGGGCTTTTAGAGGTCTTTGCGAGGGCGTACACAGGAGGATAACCAATGGTCGGATAAGGACTCTAGAGGTAGGTTTTTCTCGCTTTCAGGGATCATTGTAGAAGCGCTAGCCGGTGGCAAACCACGCTGGGGATAAGCTACGAAATTTAGTCGGAGTCTTTCTCTTCACTGCTGCCCGACGCTATTCCGATTAGCCTCCTATAAGAATATTCTCTAGTCTTCATGTACCCTACGAGGTATACACCGCCGTCTTGAGATTTTCATTAGTAGCCCCATCCCGACAGCCCTTGCCGGGTCAAGTTGTTCCTACCGCCGGTAGACCGGAGCGATTAAAAATCAGTTCTTCTCTCCTAGCCAGCCAAAATCTTTCTGCATGTCATCTCACGAACCAAGTTCTAGCAGCAGGTAGGCTAATAGGCTAAATGTCTTTAGCGGCCACGCACAGGAAGTGCGTCTATGCTACGTCGATTTCTAGGCCTAACATCGGGCCTCCGGGAGAAGTATGAAGGGGCGACCATGCAGCTCGAACACTCAAAACCTTCTGCCATATTCTGGGGAGCCCGCGAGCTCCCCTTCCTTTTATGAGCCGCCTCGCTACATGTCCTCTTGTATCTCTATCCTAACGTTGAATGCTAAAATTTTACCCCCCAAAAAGGGAAGAGTATTCGGGTCAGTGTTGCCAACACAGCTCTCTAAATTATTCATTCGCCAATGAAAAATAACCTATTCAAAAAACTCCTCCTAGTAACGCGAACATTGGCCACGGAGCCCCTGTCAAGGCGTGCCCACTTCACCCCACACGGATGAAATAAAGAAGAAAAAAAAAATTTCTCCGACCCCAGAGTCGCGAAGGAAAAGACATATGGCAATTATAACAAAATTCCAGTATTAACCTTTTTTGAACTTGACAGATTTACTGAAATCCCCGCGTCATAGGACGAGAATTTATGTAATCGACAGATAACATTAAAGTTTAAAGTTACCCAACTCCTCTGCCTTTTTACGAGCAAGATAGCATTCTTGCGTTCCCGAAAAAACCAAAAATCATGCGAAAGAGGTACTAACCACCCACGAACAAATTCCTATAGCTCCCTAACGCTTGTTTTTCCCAGAAAATGGAAATCTCTGCGACACTGTTGTCAACACCATCTGTGGGCAAAGACTCTTCCCTTCCCTCGAAGTAAAAACAATATAACGGTCATTCCATTCCAACCGACTATCTTGTTTTCGTAAATAAGCTAAGAAAATTCTTAAGTGCAATTACACACAGTTTTTGAATAAAAAAAACTAAGAATATATATAAAGGTTTTTTTAAATAAAATTAAACCGTTCGTGTAACGTTTAAAAAATTATAGAAACATATAGTTTTGTAGAATTGATAAAATTAAAAAAATTTAGTTTTTTCCTGTACTAAGGGTTTAAAAAATATAGTTTTGTAAAAGTATACAAGTTTTGAATAAAAATGAAACAGTTCTGGTAAAATTTAAAATATTAAAATTTAAAAAATATTGTTTTTGTAGAAATTCGAAATTCACCATAACAGTTAATGCCTTATTCTTGCCATTTTTGAAACACTTTCTAAAATTACAATTTTTCGAACAATTGCATCTTGTTTCAAATACTGGGCTCAATCCTACATTGTACGTGAAACACAACGTAATAAAATCTGTTTGAAAATTTACTTTCAAAACAAAGATTCTAAACGGAAAAAAATAGTTCAAAAAATTTCCTCCAGGTTGTGATATGAAAAATCACTTATTCTTTCTTAAAATTTAATTGCACTTAATTCCTTAAATTAAATCATTTCCCGGTTTTGAAAACATCTCTAAAAACCATTACATTTATTCTCTGTTTTGCGGTTTCTTTTCTTTTAACCAAAGTGAATTAATTTAATTAAAATTCGATGTTGCTTAGGCGATATTTTTAAATGAACTTTGGCTTTTTTTTTTTTTTTTTTTTTTTTTTTTTTTGGGGGGGGGGGGGGAAGGGGGTGTAATTACTTTTCGCCAAACTTTTTCATTACTTTTAATCTTGTCACTGGCCTATGATGACCAATTTTGTTCTTCTCTTTCAAAATTTATCTGCCCGTACCCGTCTAGTTGTTTCTGAACGATAGAAAGATTATGTATTTTATGAAGTAGTGAATGATCGTGTATCTATTATTTGAATTAATGTTTTTTTCATTGTTACAAAATATTGACTTCAAAATTATATATATATATATATATATAAGTAGAGCATTAATAAATTTCATTAATTTCCCGAAGTGCCTGGATTATTCGTTACAACGTTCTTTATCGTTTATTTTTCCATACTACCACGGCTCCAAAAGGATATATGAAGAAAAATATTTTACATTTTATAATGCAGTGATCTACGCAGCAAAAATCAAATTTATAAACTTCTTTAACAACAAATAAACATTATTACACAGGTAGCACTTTGCATGGAAGAATGGTAAATTTAACAAATAGAATGACCGATATGAAATTAAAAAATAACCAGTTAATGCTCGGAATTAATTATGCATTCCGCATGAGTCGTTTCCGTTGATAAATTTTCCATTCTTCCATGCAAAGCAAAACTAGTCTGTTGTAGCCGTGAGTCACAAAACATTCTTCTGCCTTTTCCAACACAAATTCAAGCAGTAAAAATTATTTATTGAAATTATTATGAACGTAATTATTAATTTTTTTTATAAATATAAGATGAAAATATTAAAGTTGGGAAATTTTTGGACATCCGTCTTTCGACAGATTTACACGTTTTGAGATATCCTGAACACGATTTGTCAATTTTTTCGAAATCTTTCTGTGTCTGTCTGTATGTGTCCAAAATTTTGTGGACTTTGTCTCACGAACCAATAAACGAAATTTAATCAAACGTGATATTTAGCTGGGACCTTGATCTAAATTGACGTCGATTACATTTGAGGATCCCATACGCTATAATAACAAAGAATTTTTCTTTGCGTTCCTGTAAAAAAACTATAAATGATACATTCACCAAAATCAGTAGGGCTCGTGCTATGATAACCTGTAACATAATCAACTTTCAGCTCATTTGGAGAAAGCCATTAGACGTTATCGTGTTCAATCACGCACACACACACACACACACACACACTCATACATCAACTTAAAAACAGCAAAAATGAACACAGGGAACCTCAAAACGTATAGATACACCAAAATCTCAAAGTCGAATTTTTGTCATGATTACAATACTTTTCTTACATAGTATGTTCGGAAAGTAAAAAGGGAAAAGGGACACGTTTCTGAAGATATTTTCTAAATAGCAAAAAGTTGGTTTTCTTTCAACATTGAGTGTTATATATTTTTCTGTGAAGAAAATCGACTGCATTCGTCATGGAAATTAATTTTAAGAAATATTTATTTTAATAGTGTGTGAATTTGTATGTATAATAAAATGTAAAAGAAATCTTTGTGGTGGCCACAACATACTAGTTTTCCATAGGGAGTGCAAATTATTTTCATCTCAGAAAAGTATAATACTAAATGACGGAAAAAGACGAATTTCTGATCTTCGAATGTCATCTTAAGAAACACCTTTTTAATTAATTTATTTATTTATTTAAAAATCATCCCAGTTCTGTGATTCCACCACTGGCTTAAAACAGTATTAAAGAGTTCTTTTTGTAAATTAACCTTACTGAAAATTTACACCCCCTGGAAGTACTTTCATCAGAGATGGGCGAGGGGAGCAATGCTCCCACTTCATTAGACAGAAAATTTTTATCCTGTTTGACTGTTACTAATATGAATCTTTCATTTTAATTTCACAGTGATTGGTTGAAAATAATCTTCATTCTGAACATTTGTACAAAATTTTGTTCAGTACTGACATATTAAAAATTATTTTAAAAATGAGACTACAGCACTATCTATTCAGAAATATGCTTCAATAGTTGATAGGTATAATTTTATACCAAGTTCCAACTAAATATAAAAATTTTTGATATTCTATACTTTATTTCTGTATTTAGAGCTGAAACAATTTTTCTTTTTTCACACACAAACGAATAGACAAACAGACATTTTCTAAAAAGAATCAAATAGTGTTTTGAACCTTTTTAAAACGTGTAAATCTATCGACAACCGAAAGTCGAAATTTTTTACGAATCCAATACAGTACTAGTATGTTGTGGCCACCACATGACTTTCTTCTATCTTTTCCTATACAAATTCACTCAGCAACAATAATTAAAAAAAAAAAAAAGTGGAACTTTGACAAAATTTTGGGTAAAATATGAAAAATATTCTAAGTTTGTCAAAACACGGAAACCGTGGGAGTTTGATAAAATTAAGGGGAGAGGTAAAAAAAAAAAAGTGGGACTTTAACAAATTTTCACATTTTACCCAAAATTTTGTCAAAGTCCCACTTCTTTTTTTTTTTTTTTTCCTCTCCCCTTAATTCTATCAAACTCCCACGGTTTCCGTGTTCTGACAAACTTAAACAAATTTTTGCATTTTCCCCCCAATTTTGTCAAAGTCCCACGGTTTCCGTGTTTTGACAAATTTAGAATAATTTTCACATTTTACCCAAAATTTTGTCAAAGTTTGTCAAAACACGGAAACATTGGAACTTTGACAAAATTAGGGGAAAAATGCAAAAATATGTTAAAGTTTGTCAAGACACGGAAACCGTAGGACTTTGACAAAATTAGGGGAAAAAAGCAAAAATTAGTTTAAGTTTGTCAGAACACGGAAACCGTGGGAGTTTAATAAAATTAAGGGGAGAGAAAAAAAAAAAAGATTTTTTTTCTAAGTTTTTTTTTCGTAAAAAGTAAAAAAAATCGATAACTTTGTTTTAAATTATCACAGATTTATAGTTCAACCATTCGTTTTAAAGGTCCTGACGAGACCTTTCGAAAGATACCCATCTTGAAAATTTTTGCCTTTATCACCCTGTTGAAAATTTAGAAAAAGCGGGATGGCAACGCAACCTGTAAGACGATTTTTACCAAAAGTTGATAGGCACTAATTTATGTCAAGGTGCAACTACATACCAATTTGTATGAAATTCTGTGCAGTAGTTCCAGAGATACAGTTGCCACAAAATTTTGTCACACACACACAGACAGACAGACAGACATTTTCTAAAAATGGTAAAATCGTGTTCTACATCTCTCAAAACGTGTAAATCCATCAAAAACCCGAAATCGAAAATTTTTACGAATCCAATACTTTCTTCTATTGAAGATAGAAGAAAGTAATAATACAAATATAGAATATATAACAAATATTATCAAATACAGAATTTCATAACTTTAATTAAATTATATAATATTTTCGGTATGTTCCTGATTAACCGTGTAATTGAGTGGTAGGGTTCCTCAAATAATGCAAAACGCAGATAAACCGCAAAAATGCTGTAAATGAGGGTTAAAAGAGAAAAAAATTATTCTAGCTCAAAAACGTGATTGTGTTGTATATAAATCCTAATACAAATAGAGAAATATTCACAATATAGTGAAAAACATTTGTATTTTATATACTAAAGGATGTAAAAACAATAAGAAAACTAGTATGTTGTAGCCACCACATGACTTTCTTCTATATTTTCCTATACAAATTTTCTCAGTAAAAATAATTTATTAAAATTATTATTTAAAAGAAATTATCTTCCCTGATAATGCAGACTATTTCCATATTAGAGAAGTAGTATAACACTAAATATCCACAAAAAAAGTCGAATTTATTCTCAATATAACGTAATATATATATATATATATATTTAATGAAAAAAATCGATAACTTTATTTTAAATCATCGCAGGTCGATGGTTCAACCATTCGTTTTTAAGGTATTGGCGAGCTCTTTTGAAAGATACCCATCATGAAAATTTACTCCCCTTGAGGGTGGGGGGGGGGGGGGGAGGCGAGGCTCTTACTTACACTATGCACATTTATACAAAATTTTGTCCCATACCGCCATGTTAAAAATTTAGAAAAAGTGAGATGGCAACGCAAGCTGTTGGACAATTTTTACCAAAAGTTGATAGGCACTAATTCACGTCAATGTGTAACTACATACCAATTTGTATGAAATTCTGTGCAATAGTACCTGAGATACAGTCGCCACAAAATTTTGTCACACACAGAGACAGACAGACATTTTCTAAAAAGGGTCAAATCATGTTCTACAGCTCTCAAAACGTGTAAATCCATCAAAAACCCGAGTTCGAAGATTTTTATGAATCCAATACTTTCTTCTATTGAATATAGAAGAAAGTAAAAATATGTACTTAAAATGAAGTCAAAGTACAGTCTGTAACTAATTTATACACTAAAATAAACAGTACCGCAGACATGCCAAAATTTTAATTTATTCCGGTGCATTATAAATACCTGCCTTTTTTTCACACCACTTCATTTATAGTAAAATTTTCTCCAATATATAATTATGATAAAATAAGCAGAAAAATGCTCTTCAAGGAAAGTGGTGTTAAAAAATAAAAAAAAATAAAAAGATGGTAGGGGGGGGGGACAAACAATAGGGGGGGACTAACAATTAGGGGGGACTAACAACACTCCAGAATTAAAATGCTGGCATCTCTGGTACAGTACTGTACAAAAAATAATACAAAAGCAACATAGTTCTTTATAAATTATAAAAGCACCACAGAACTGGCGTTTAAAAGTAATAAGTATAAAACTTTGAATAAACACCATAAAATGCTAAATGTCGCTGTGACTTCTGGCATTTTATGGTGTTTATTCAAAAATTTATACTTATTATAGTTCTTTATATTTACAATTTTTTTTCTTTAATAAAAGCAATAATTTGTTTTTGTTTCTAGTTGAGAAAACATTTTCTCTTGATCCCGTCCTTTTTCTACCCCCACGGATAATCCGTGAAGCGCTAGCAGATAATCGGGAGTTTGCTGTACTTACTTCTGTTGAATATAGAAGAAAGGGAAAAGAGAGAAAAATAAAAGAAACAGAGGTCGATTTCTAAAGAAATTAATCTAAAATACAGGACATTGAATTTCATATCCTTATATAATATTTTCAATATAAAGCGCTTACAAAGCTGAAAATATTCAGAGGTAAGTGACTCAAAAGAATGAAGATAAAATTAAGGTTTACTTTTCGCAGAGAAATGTGATGAAAATCTTGATAATAATTTTTAGGCATTTAAATTACAGCGACACATGCAGTATACTATGCAATTACTGTCATAAATAACTTTTACTTTCAGTTCTTATATTCTTATTCTTGTAATTATTATTATTATTATTTTAAATGTATGTATTTTTCAAAAATTTAAAAGGAAGAGGTCGCAGTACTCTTCTGCACCTATTACGCATACCAATGAAAATTATTTATATAAAATCCCAACAAATAACTGTGCATAATAAGCAGTTAGTGATTTTACTTTTGTTGTTGTTCTTGTTATAGAAAATAGTTGGTCGTTAGCAGGTGGAAAAAAGGAATTTCGGAGTTTGAAGGTGCTCCCCTATGTTTAGCTGCCATCTTGAAACGAAAAGTATAGCTCACAACGTCTTTAAAGAGATTATGATTTCCAGAACAGTTTAATGATGACATTTTTTAAGGTGAATGAATATTTTGTATTCTAGATTATTTAAATAAAATGCCTAAACTCGTATATTGCTTTAATAAAAACTATAATTTACATTTAGTATTTTTTTTTAAAGAACATTTAAATGATGTAAAACCTTTTGAAATTAAAAAAATATTTAAAGAAAAACTAATATACTACTGATGATTAACTGGTGATTGAAGTATATTATACAGTTTTACTCTGTATGAAACTATACTATATTTCTGAGAAAATGTTCATGTGGTTTTTATTTATTTATTTATTCATTTATTTTATGCCCACATAATTATATACACTGAGAAATTCGTGTCCAAAATAAGGTGTTCTTATAACAATCGTTTTAGACTTGTTGAAAAAAGCGATAACTTCCTTGAAAAAAAGCGATAAATTCATAAGTTAATTGTATTTTAACTTTATGTGTGTATATATTATATATATTCAAAGTTTAGTCACCAAGAAATGTTTTATTGTTCCAATCAAAGTTACAAAAAAAAAGAAAGAAAGAAATGGACGTAAAATGTGTCAATTTTGAGCAATAATTACACATAAGTGCTGGTCTTCAATCAAAAAACTATCGCGGATTTTTTTTTTTACAGATTTTTACTCACTAAAACCTAACACAACAGTAAAAAATCTGGAGTGACTCCTCCACTCGATATTCCGAACATAACGTAACTAACGGTTGTGTAAATAAACTAAAGTAAGAGAACTCGTTTAATAAACAAAAGAGAAAATTATAGTAGTGTGTAGAGGTCTGCACGGGCCGAAATTTTCAGGCCCGGGCCCAGCCCGTTGTAAAGGTTTGCTTACCCGGCCCAGCCCGGTATGAGATCGAAAAATTCCGCCCAGGCTCGGCGCGACCCGTTTCTTTTTTACTAGTGTACGGCCCGGCCAAAAAGCGATAAAATCAGGCCCGACCCGGCCCGGCCCGATTCAAAAATATGTAAAATTACAAAAAAAAAAAAAAAAAACATGCCTTTCTACGAAAAAGATTTTTAGTATGTGTTTTGCAGAGGTTTTATTTAGCTAAGCAATAGAATGTTAACAAAACTGCTGAATGTTTACAAGATATTTATATATAAACGGTATTTTATTATTACAGACGTACAGAAAGCACAAAGACAGACAGAAAGTCAAATCGAAAATATTAGCATTCCTCATCTCCATACAGTACGTTCTTTAATCTAACGCTATTACATTTAAAATAATTCTTTTGAGCACATAGATCATTATGATAAAGAATTTTTCGCTGTAAAAATCTATAAGTACTAAATTCACCAATTTAGGCGCTATGGCACTTTAAATAATTTGAGCTCATAAGCCATAATAATAGAGAAATTTTTGTTGAGTCCCCTTAAAAAAAGCTATAAGCGTTAGATTCTCCAAAATTTCATATAGTTTGTGTGATGGTAACCTATAACACATAAGGGAGAACCGTGTAATATGGACCATCGTGTAATACGGACCATGAGGAAATTTATATGTTCAACACTAGATGGTGAAACCATCTCATTATCTTTAGTGAATATTGTTATCCAAATTAAGGAGTGACTTGTACATGCGTACCTGTATTTGGACGATTATGAAATTGAGTTTTCGGTTTATATGATCATTGATGTAACAAGTATGTTAAAATGAAAGTATTACTTTCTGTTGTTAGGCAATTGTAATATAATTTTCGTGTTAATAGTAGCAAATGTTCTTATTTTCTGAACAATTTAGACACGTGTTTCATGGGCGCCAATTTGCATAGCGATATTATGTGATTGGAAACAACATTGCTCAGTTTATGCGTGTAATATGAACCATGCTCTGTTGTGTAATATGGACCAGTGATCCATGATAAAAACAGAGAGGTTTCGTTAATGCTCGGCGTACATATGTCGAACACTCAAAATCTTTAGGCTATAGAATAGGCCAAAAAAGCAGGGGGTAATCAAGCTATCACTTCCTTCGCATACTATCCATTGGATACAGCCTTTGAACCTCCTTTCTTTCGTCCATTAACTATTATTTTTTCGTCCATTTCTGCTATTCCCAAGAGAAGGACAAGTGTATGAGAGAACATGCTGGACAGTTAGTTTCACAATTCCAAGTGTGCCAATTGTTCGGGAAGGACCACTTGGTCCATATTACACGAACGTATGTGTTATATGGACCACCGATACATAAATAAAATTATTATTTCCTGCAATTATTAATAGTTCCCAGAGTGCTTTACCAAGCTTGAACCATGCAACTATACCATTGTAATGAGCAGTCAACAAATTAAATCTTTTTATTTTAATAATTTTAGTTTTATGAGCATTCTTGCTTAGGGGGTCCATATTACACGGATCTCCCCTATATAAATCTTCAATTCATTTGAATAAGACATTTAGACGCTATTGCGCTTTGAATAATTGGAGCCCATAGGCCATAATGATAAAGAATTTTTCTTTGTATACCTGTAAAAAAAATTAAGTGCTAGATTCACTGAAATCAATATAGTTCGTGTTACGGTGACTTATAACATACATATCAACTTTCAGCTGAATTGATCAAAGCGTTTAGACGCTATCGTGTTCACTCACATGCATACACACATACATACATCACCGTAAAAATAACAAAAAATTAACTCAAGGGACCTTAAAACGTATGGAATCCCTAAAATTTCAAAGTCGAATTTTTGACATGATCAAAATACTTTCCCTACATAGGTATATTCGGAAAATAAAAAGTTTTATCACGTCTTTTTGTTTTCCAAAATTCACATTTTTAGTTTAATTTTGCATGAAAACATAACACTCTATTATTCTTGATTATAAAAATAATGATATTCAATAATTATATTTATTACTTTAAAACAATATTTGCAAGAGTGATCCTGAAAAACAATAAGAAGTAGAAAATAGGATGAATGGTGGATAATGGAAGGGATGAAAGTGAAATCGTGTTCAAAGGGGAATAAAAAAAAAATCAAGAACAAAAAGGCATGCGGATCACATAGATTGCTAACATTTTCCAACTATCGTACTCGTTTCATCAGTTAAACTTCAGCGTACTTTTTCTCTGCGTAATCACATTACAGACAGTCAGACAGACTAAATGAATTCCTAATCACTCTTAAATATTGTTGGAAAGTGTTAAAAATGTTTAACGTGGTCCCATAAATCTTAACGCTAAACATATTATATTTATATTATATAGAAAACACTTTATCTTACGAATAATAAATGTCAATTTCATTACGATTTGTGTGTGACAAAAATTTGGTGACAGTTTTGCGTCAAGAACTAGCCCACAGAATTTCATAAAAAGTAATATTCATTTGCACCTCGATATAAAATCAACTTTTAGTGCATATCGCTCTACTAATGGTGTTATCGTCCGGTATTTACATACATTTTAATGGGGCAAGCATAGAACAAAATTTCATGTAAATGTATACAATTAGGATTATTTACAAACCAATCATTGCAAAATTAAGAAAATTTAAGCAATCACAGTAATAATCAACCAGTATAAAAGTTTTGTACATGGAGATGTATCGCTTTCCCGCTTAATTTTCGAAGCTGAGTTTTTGCTATAATTACCTGTTTTGAAGTTCCCTGAATCTGGATACGAAAATCAAGTTTCGGTAAATAACAAACAAGTAATTACGTGAAATTCAAATTTGATGTTTTGGAGATCATACGGGGATGTAATTTGAAAAATTTTACTAAATCAATAAATTCCAAATATATATATACATTATTTTAATGTAAAAATTCGTATTAAAAAAAGTTACAAGAAAAAACACTTATCATGCATCATAATTTTAAAATACTTTTCAGTACCAGTATTCTTCTGTTCGACATGTGAACTATCCTTGGAGTACGTCCATGATCGTCGACAATTACTCACTGTAAAAATATCTCATTGTAGTACTTACAAATTAAACGCTTCAGTTTTAGATCATAAAAATTTGTTTAGATAAAAGTGTATGATACCTATGAAAGTTTTCTTTCAAAAAAATGGCTGACATTTTTATCCGGCTAAAATTAAATTGATTTTCCTTATGAAGCCCGAGATCAATCGAATTATTTTAGCTTTTCTTTAAATAAATTGCATGAGAATGTTTGAAAGTCATGCCTTCTATGTCTGCTTATTACTTTCTAAATAATGCTACTTTTAATTTTAATTAAGGCATTTACTTTTTTAAATAGTTTTTGTAAAATGGATTGGGAAGAGGGATGGGGCCTCCAAATAACTGCGGACCTGTAGTATTAGAGATTGTTAAGAGATTAGAGATTGTATTAGAGATTGCTATTCCCTTAACGTATAAATATATGCCAAATAAAACAATGTCAAAATGAAGAAAGATAAAAGGATGTACTGCGAATTCCACGCCAGATTTTTCTCTTTAAATGATATATTAAATCTCATCCTCTTTTTTTTCTATATCGCTGTGGCAATCTACAGAACAGGAGTCTGATTTCTACTTTGACGACTTAATTTTCGGTTACATGTAAAGCAACTTGAAATAAACAATGTCCATACCATATACAACTAAGATAATAGGCTAAAGCCGATTAGATCAGTTATCTTAAATAGTATCTTATTATTAAATATCAGGAAGCAAATTATTTGAGTAACCAGCATGTATACAATATGCTTAAGTTATGTAAAAACTTAAACAAACATCTAGATTATTATAAAATAATTCATACTATCTATCATTCTAAACCTTGAAAAACAAAAAGTTATTTTCTTTCTATCACGATATATTAAAAAAAAAAAGAAAAAAAAAAAAAAGATTTAGAATAATCACTAATAATAGAAAATCGTGTTATACGATATCACTTATTTCTCTTTGCTTCGTTTGCGACTCAGTGTATAATCCTCTAAAGTGGAGTACACACCACACACACACACAAAAAGGAAAAATTAAGATAGATGAAAATAAATTACCTTTCTCATTGTCTCTTGGTGTGAAGTGCTTATTAACATGCGCATGCGCGTGAAAGAGCAATATCGCTTCATTAATTTTAAGATCTTCGCTCTGATTAACATGAGTGTCGAGGCCGCTCATTCATTTATTTTTTCGCCTTTTCTGCTAATTTTTGTTTTCCCCGTTACGTATAAATTGAAACAGTCCAAAAAAATAGCAAAATAAGATACCGCTTTACTGCCCTTTTCACGAATCAGTGACTACAGACCATTAAAATTGTTCTTTCTGTTAAAATCAGTATTTCAATCTCATAGCCTGTATATTAAAAAAAAGATGTACTTAATGTAACACGGAATTTACACCAGATTAATTAACAACAACAAAAATACTGATTTTGTGTCATGATACTTTCTCTTATCTTAAATTTCTATAAAAAATATTTATTATACAGTTTAAGGAGTAGTACAAGAGGTTAATATAATAAGGTGTAGCATAAAATAACATTTAATATAAGACGACAAGTACTTTATTTAAACATTTTCTTTTATTTTCTTTTCTTTTTTTTTTTTTTTTAATTAAAAATCATGCGATTCGTATTGATTACACTAGTCTACAAAAAAAATTTTTTGGAGGGTAACAAAAATGAAATTAGCTATTTTCAACTAATTTTGCAGTGCAGAATTCAAAAATAATAGCGAAAAATCTGTAACACGTACAGATTTTTTGTTACGATTATTTAATCTGTACTGAAAGCAATAATCCCTGTCTAAAAAAAGTACACTTAATACTGCTTTGTTAAATAAATCCTTGTCGAGTCATGTTCTTAGTTAGTCTAAGAAAATGATTCGGTAAGGATTTATTTAACAAAATAGTATTAAATGTACTTTTAAAAAATAGGAATTATTTGATAGTGCTCGGATACTTTTGCTGGCAACTGTATTGTAAAAATAATAAAAATAATAATGAAATTTGCCATTTTCTGATATTTAAACAAAAAAAAGGAACAAACATGGTTGCCGGGACTCTGATTTGCCGGGACTCTGGGTTGCCAGCAGGAAGGGTTACAACCTGTGATACTGTGAAAATGATAAAAATTCGTGAAAATTGCCATTTTCTGATACTCTAACAGAAAAATGTGACGTGGTGGGACTTTTCTGCTTGCAGATATTTAAATAAAAATTGGAATTAATTATAAAAATAATAATTTGACCGTTGTTACCGAACCACTGTAGACCAGTGTTATTAACACTTTCCAACTGTACGTATTTGTTGCCTCGTTGAACCTTCAATGTTTTTTGCCTACGTTGTCACACAACGGGCAGACATAAAACAGAAAAGCAGACAGATAGGCTAATTGGTTTCATAAACATCTTTAAATATAGTTGGAAAGTGTTTAAAATGCATAACACAAGTGGAAATGCAATTTTAGAAATTGCCAATTGTAGCCCTTAATGCATCTGAATATTTTAGTGTAAGCCTATAAATAATAATGCTAAGCATATATTTTATGCAAAACATTGTTTTAAAATATTAACAATGAATGTCGATTTCGTTATGCTTTTTGCCGTAGAAAGTTATATAAATGTGATTTATAAAAATGTCTCTTAAACTGCAATGCATTGGCTCTTTTATTCTTTTTTTTTTTTTTTTTTGGGGGGGGGGGGAGAAAAAAAAAAGAAATGGAAAGCTTAAGAGCGGATAGTACTTAATATCGCTCATAGCCGTGGCCCATGTTGGTCTAAGGGAAAATTTGTTTCCATAATATAATTATTCCTTACCTAATGATTTTTTTCAATTTCATTTTCACAGTCAGAAAATTCATAATCGTTCAATTAGTACTTCTTTTCCAAAAATTGATTTTTAAATATTTAGTTTTTCCTTTTGCTGCTAAAAAAAAAAAAAAAAAAATGAGAAAAATGCACTTAGTGAAAATTAGTATTCTTAAACTCAAAATTAAAATAAGAAAAATAAATAATTTTTTTGAAATGACTACTAATATAACTGTTATGAATTTTCTGAATGTGAAAACAGAATTTTAAAAAATACATTGGGTAACGAGTAATTGTGGGGGGAAAAAAATAAGTAAATAACAAGGGCCACGTTCGCGGGATTAGGTATTATCCCTTCTTCTCATAGAACGCAATGATTTGGAACACTTTCGGGTGTCCCTGTACACATACCAGTGGTGGTATTTATTCCATTTTCAATATAGATTATATGACAGTGAACTTGAGTAACATATTTCGATTTCATTAAGACTTCTGCAAAGTAAAGATATTAAAATACGGTTTTTAGAAATACCTCTCATGGAATGCGATGCTTTGGAACATACTTTCCGGCGTCATTGAACACAAATCAATCATGGTATTTTTTCCATTTTCAATAGGGAACACATGATAGTGAACTTAAATCAGTTATTTCAATTTCATTAAGATTTGTGCAAAGTAAAGGTATTAAAATACAGTTTATAGAAATACCTCTCATAGAACACAGTGCTTTGGAATGTACTTTCGGGTGTCCCTGTACACAAACCAATGATAGTATTTACTCCTTTTCAATAGGGAAAATATTATAGTTAACTTAAATAACACATTTCAACTTCATTTTGTGCAAAGTAAAGATATTAAAATATGATTTATAGAAATAACTCTCATAAAACGCAATGCTTTGGAATATACATTCGAGTTTCCCTATACACAAACCAATGATGGTATTCACTCCTTTTCAAAAAGGAACATCTGATAGTTAACTTGAATAACATATTTCATCTTGTGCAACGTAAAAGTATTAAAATGTGGTTTATAGAAATACTTCTCATAAAGCGCAATGCTTTGTAATATACTTTCGGGTGTCCCTATACACAACAGTGATGGTGTATTTACTCATTTTCAAAAGGAAACATCTGATAGTGAATTTGAATAATATATTTCAATTTCATTATGATTTGTGCAAAGTAGAGGTATTAAAATATGGTTTATAGAAATGCCTCTCATAGAACACAATGCTTTGGTATGTACTTTCGGATGTCCCTATACACAAACCAGTATTTATATTCATTCAATTTACAATACGAAACATCCGATAGTAAATTTGAATAACATGTATTAGTTTTGAAAATTTCTGTTAATATTTACGGGAATTAAAGTGCAGACAGACAGACAGACAAACAGAAGTCACTTTTCAACCCTTTCAACATTTTTGGAAAGTGTTAAATAATAGAATGGCTAGATTACCTAAAAAAGATTTGGGAAGCAAGAGAAGCTCTTGGGAAGCTCTCTGAAAATTAAGAGGTGTCCCAAAATAACTGAAAAGTAATGACTTAAATCCCTAGTATCAATTTTTCATATTATCACGGGTGAGATTTGCCAAAAGCGAGAGAAAATAAACACTTTTTTGAAAAGTTCACGCAACAGCTAACAAACGGGAATTTAGAAGGTGATAAATATATGCAATAAATGTAATACGCACTGATGTTGAATAAAAATGGTAAATAGAAAGCTCGAAATTAATACCACGAAAAGTACCAAATCTCAACAATTGTTTCGGCTTCAAATCATTTAGCTCAACTCTTCATCTGGTTAAAAAAAAGAAACATGAGTGCAATGTGAGAACAGAAAATGTTGCTGTCCTTCTTCTTACACTTTTTTGTTCGATGAAAAATTTTGCTAAATAATCTCAACCTGAAACGATTGTTGCCGAATAGTATGTGCCTTTGATGATTTTAATTTGCAGGTAAATATAGCCTGCCTGCAATATTTTTATACAACAATATGTAGGACTGAAGGAAACTTAAATCTGAATTCTGCTAAATACCTTCTGGAAAAATTCATAGTGTAAATAATTTTTTAAATCTATGTACACAGAACTTGGAAAATTTCTCGTTAACAAAAGAGGGCCCTGAAATATATCCAGCTCCTCTAGCTTTAGAAATTAATCAGGGCGATTTCTCTCGTGGACCACTAAATTCACAAATTTAAAATCCCACGGACAAGTAATACATATTTACCGACTTTTTAATTTATTCTGTAATATTGTTAATACTCGCCCTCTTTCCCACAAGTTTCTTTGTAGAATATTTTTCTCCAGTGTACAATTATGGATAAATATAAAGAAAATTACTCTTCAAGAAAAGTGGTGTGAAAACATGGGCAAGTGCTAAAAACGTTACGGGATAAATTAAAAAAAAAAATGGCAGTTATGCTAATATTATTTATTTAAGAAACGCAAATTTATTTCTAGAATAATGATCAGAGAACACTCATTTTATTGTTTTTAGAACAGTTTTCTTTAGCATACATTGCTGTATTTGAAGAGGTTTACCATACCCAAAAAATTTTCAAAATTTTCAGAGAATTCACGCGAACCAAGAAACTTATTCGACAAATTTTGCGTAATCCCAATATTCTGACTATAAATCGTACACTCATCACATAGTGCACTTAAATTTAGCACAGTAAGGGAAACACATAACATAACTTGAAAAAATACTTCAAGCAAATTCCAATTATGACCTTAATATATCTAAATTCTTTTGCATGGAATTTGAATGAATGGTGAATGCTTTTGAAATCATATTCCACACGAAGCATACTTGCCTGAATATAAAAAATGTATGTTAATTTAATTGCGGTTAGTGCAATCTAAAGATGTTAAAATAACTAAAGAGATATTTTGCCCATAGACACAATGTATTTGATTTCTTTTGTATGTACCTGTACATGAACCATCCGTTCGACTTCAATGAAACGTTTCAATTATATCCCCACATCATCTAGTTTTAGAATACCGAATTTGAACTTTCAGCAGACAACAGCATATCCGCAGGGGGACTAGAACCCCGATAATTTGAAATTAAATAAATTTTCAATTTTATCCATTGAAACAAACTGATAAGTCGGTTTCAGCCCTCCTTTCATCTGGTAGCCTCTTTATAGCCCTCTACAGATATATAATACCTCTAGTTACGTCCATGTCTTCTAACATCTGTTTTTGAGTTATGATGACAACAGACACATACACAGAGGTACATGGACACAAGAGGTCTGCACCTTCACGGGCCGGTAATTTCGGGCCCAAGCCCGTGCAGACCTTGAGTGGACACGCAGCGACAGATTGTCCTAATCGCTAAAAACCTGATTTTTATTTTTTATATTCAAGTGATTGATTTGAAAGCATATAATTACGATAAAAACCCAGATTTGTATATTCCATAGATATAGTAATATATGTATAGATCTATCATTCCTATGTTATCGAGCAAAAATTTTTGATGCCGAAAAAAAGTTTTGGCATCAGCCATTAGAAGGTATTGAAAAAAAGAAAAAAAGAAAAAAAAAGAAAAAGAAAATGAATTCGAAATTGTATCTGGAGTTTTTCATTCACCTTTAGTGCATAAATTAATCATAAATTTTATTTGATAAATTATTCGTGTGTATTTCCGAGTATATTCATTCGGGCAAAGACAGCCATTTATCGGTAAAATGGTTGCCTTTTCCCAAGTGAAAACGAATCACCTTTTTCCCCCCTCAATGATCAATCTATATATCATTACTATATCTGTGGTATATTCAACCCTGGAACGATATTTTTTCTACAATGTATGAATAAGAAAAAGAGAAAATATTAATTAATTAATTAATTAAACAAAACCTATGATTCAACCTTCATCTCACCGGATAGGGGAGACGCATCTGATAGACAATATAGCAGACTCTTGATAGCCGGGATCGAATTATCCAGGTTGAAGTTTATTCTTGATGGGGAAATAACTGAAATTTGTCTCCAACACATTTTGATAGCATCGCCCTCAAATTTAACGAATTCATCATACAATTCATTAGTTTAATTCAAGCGGCGAACACAAGGAAAAAAATAACACAAATAAGGTCGTCGTAGTGGAATTACATGATGCTTTTCGGCTGGCACAGATTTTAATAAATCCGGAAACGTCCCTTGTAAATCGAAATGGGTATAGTCCAGTCGAATGGAAGAAGATATGGACCAATCAAATAATCATGAATCCACACATTTTCGCAGAAACACTGCTGAGAGGAATGTGAACGTGTGCTGTATATTTCTATATGTCCAAACATGATTGCTGTTCGTAAAAACGTGCCTTCACGAGTAAATGTGCACTGTTCTGGGTATAATACATGGATACTGAAATCAGACTGCAGTGCCATCTGTTTCAGTTATCTGTTCCATATTTGGACACGAGGCTGGTTATCCACAAGTGTCAAAGCCTGCATCTGTTGTGCATGCCCTGAGAACTCTATTAAAAGAATTTAGCTTCTTTGCATGTGCATCATCGGAAATTTCTCACGTACTACATTCCAGACGATTTGCAACTCTCTGCAGAATATCCTCTGCAACTTCTAGAATCCTGTCCTCACGTCCTGTATCTTACATTTGGCCGACAATGGACTCTGTTTCCCACAGGTGACAATCTAATCATATTGTTCGAAGATCCTGTAGTCTGACACGCTTCCTATCAATAAATGTTAATACTACTGTTGTATGACCTGCAGAACATCTCCATCCGTAGAAATATACATGAAATATATGTCCTTTGTTTATTCGCGTAATCTGCCATCTCTGGTCTAAACCAGGGGTGGCTAACCCTTAGCCTTCCGTATAATATTTTGCAGCCGCGATGGGAAACACAAAACTTATAATTTGACATCTCTGATTAACAGTTAAAAAAAATAAAAAAAAAATTCTGACTCTTCCGAGTGAAAACACCGGTTATGGTATCTAGAGAAACAAATATCGAATTAATTATTGTTAAATAATATAGTATCAAATCTATTATTGATTTTTATTTTATAATAATTAGTGCATAGTCGTAATTGTTTTACTATTCTATTGTTGTTTTATGAATAAAAATAAATTTGGTCAGTTTTCATATCCTTTTTAAAATTATTAATGCTTATTTTTACTATAGTTATTTATTAATTTATTTGGGCTCTTGTAGATTATGATGGTATTTTATTATCTGTTTTGTTTTTGCATTCAACTTCTTTTATTACTATATAATATATTATATACAGTCGGTAACAAAAGTGTCCGAACACTAGCAAAAATTCCTATGTAAAAGAAGTACACTTCATACTGTTTTGTTAAATAAATCCTTATCGAATCCTGTTCTTAGACTGACTAAGAAGAGGATTCGACAAGGATTTATTTAACAAAACCATATGAAGTGTACTTTTTTACATAGGAATTTTTGCTAGTGTTCGGACACTTTTGTTACCGACTGTATATATGCGATCCACCGGAATAGAATTTTTACAGTATTTCCACCTATTTTTTACTGTATAGGGACTTCTGCTCTAAACCACGACTGAAAAAAAAGATGATTATAGGGTGTTTTATATTATCACAAAACACCACTACCTATAGCAGTTCGTGGCCACATAACAGTTACATCGTTTGCATTTAGTCAGTGCAATATTTGATGAACACTGCATGTCTCGATCACCCTTTAAGTTGTGACCATGAGTTCAGAATGAAGCAGTATAAGGACTTTCGCTATATGGAAGCTCCATCACATTATCTTTAATGTTTTTAATCACATCTATAAAGTAACATTAAATACACATTTTTTAATGTCTCAACAATTTTCATATTATGTCCATCTCATAATAAATTGCTAATAAAACTTTTATTTTGTGCAATATTTTTTTTCCCCTTCTCTTTGAATACATATTTTCTAATGTTGAGGATGGTTAATTCTGAAATTGCATTTTTAATTACATTATGTATTTACCGATGGAGTTATGTTTTAGCATATTGTGTAATATTTACAAAATATTTACTGCAAATATAGCTACAAAATTGTCTCCCAAAGTAATTTAAAATTTATCATTTATAGGCAATTTTTGCTCTAAATACTTCAAATGTATATGTTTTCTTTTCTTTTTTTTTTTTTTTCCGATTAATGAAATTTTATTTTTGATAAAAAATATTAAAAAAGACTTTTCAGCTTAATGGTCATTATTTTTGCGGTAAATGCGTGTTACAGATATTTGTAAATCAGGAAATGTATTCTCCACTAGAAATGTGAGTCTTAATAATTAACTTAAGTGAATTTTGACTTTAAAAACACAAATTTAGAACCAAATACTTACTAGAAAACCTACAGAAATCAGAATATTCTACAATTCGTTTTATTAAAATCATCAAGAACGAGCAACATTACTGCTGATAATTACAGCTAAATCTATTTTTAAGTTTTATTACAGCTGAGTTGGATGAAGTCTCTCAAATTTTTTATAGGAGAATAAAAATATTTTTTTTAACAATAAATGACAGAGTTAATTTTGTCGCGTAATACTGAAAAGTCTTTCATAATCTATGCGCTTGTTTTTTTTTTTTTTTTATTATTATTGTTGTCTGAAAAGAACGGAATTCTTTCGAATAATATTATTGGAGAAATTTAATTTGATGGTATTCTACTCCGTCTAAGGTGCATTTTCGTCGCTAAGTCCTAAGCGTGCGACTTCTCACAAAAAACGTCTTAGTATAACGTACTGTTTGCACTAACAGTACGTTTAATCAATTTGGTTGCGCTCATCTTCGGTTTTTATTATTCCGCATCCCTCGACCTCGTGTTGTAAGTAACAAAAAACAAGACATCACGTCTTCTTTTATCTAATTTATGTTCAGACTCGCAAACAAAAATGCCCCCCACCAGACGCATTTGCACAATGTATCCTCTTAAGCCATAGAATCCTAAGCCTTAAGTTCGTATTTATATGCTCACCCACGTTCGTCTACCAGATAGTGAGGCAGTATGATTGCGTAGTCATTGAGAGGTCAAAGTCACCGGCCAATTGCTAAAAGCTCTTTTGAGGCATGATATATGAATAGTTCACCCCTTCTAGAATTACGTGATTTTGTACGTGATGGCACTGTTTTTGAGAACTCTTTTATCTTTATTGTGCCTTTAATGGGCAGCTTTGTCAAGAAACTGTTTGCATTTTTTTTTCCCTGTTGATCGGAGGTCAAGTTCAAAATCGTAGTAGATCAAGCTTTAAATACAAGGATTTGCTCTTAGATTAAGTTAGCAGGATGGTCATATGTGTTAAGATAACTCTACAATACGATTATCTTTAACATGGCAAATGTACACTTTCGAACGTTTCCTCAAATAGGAATTACGTGGAACATTTTTTTTTTTTCATTCATTTTATTTGCGTTACAACCTGTTCATTAACAAGGATTATGCGGCCCACTGCAGGTACGCGCTTATGTCTCCTTGTTCATGGACTTTCACGAATACATTGCATGAGAAATTTTATTAGCTTAGGATAAAAACCCTTTAGCTCAGGACAAGGAACGCTCTTCTCTCATTGCAATGGACCATATTCCCACTTTGGGTTTGAGGCTACAAGAATATCAGCTGGTTAGGCAAACAATCCTCAACTCTACCATAGCAAAGCATTGTGGCTTGCAAATTTTTATCTTGCAATATTATTTATAAGAGTTACAGATTATATGAAATTGAAGTAAGAGTGATATAGTGACACCTTTGTTTTGTTTTTAATCCAGTTTTAGTAATATACTTTAATATTAATCAACATATGTAATATTAAAAGTTGCCATGTGAACTGTGGCGATGTTAAGAAATTTAAATGGATGTTCCATTTATTAAATTCCTTTATTAAAGTGATTGAAATTCTAATTATTTAAGCTTTGATGTCTATATATATATATATGTGTGTATAAAATGTTCTTATTAATCTTTTATTCATTATATATATATGTGTGTGTGTGTATACATAAAATGTTCTGCAGTTTTACGATATGGAATAGTCTTAACTTTATCATTCGATTCAGTTGTTTACATTTCTCTTTTGTTCTTGTTTGAACAGATATCTGATTATTAAGTTTCACTGGAGAAATACTTAGGAAAATGTTGTGCCTAACAATAAAATGGCATCTTGAATCTAATTTGTTTACAAAATATCGGCAACGTGTTCGGCGATTTTACCTACTGTGACGTCACAGGAATATTGTCCATTAAAGAAATTCTTTAGCAAGTTTCTCACCTGACAGACTCTTTCAAATGTCTCTTAAACGAATATTATCGCATAGATTATTAACACTTTCCAATTGTACTTACTCGTTTTATCGTTTAACCTTCAATGCACTTTGCCTATAGGATCACACAAGGGACAGAAAAAATAACAGGAAGACAAATAGATAGTTTAAGTGAATTCAAGTGTTAAAAATACTTAACAGAAACGAAAATGCAATTCCAGCAATTTCCAATTATAGCCCTTATAATGTATCTGAATATTTTAGTGTAGCCCTGTAAATCTTAACGCTAAACATACCATATTCTGTATAAAACATTTTTTTTAGTATATGAATAGTAAATGTTAATTTCATTATGATTTGCGTAGTATAAAATTATCTAAATAGGATTTATAAAAATAATAAACGCGATGCATTGGCATTATTTTGAGTATCCTTGTACAGAAAGCAGTACTATTTATACCACTTTAAATAGGGAACACTCCATAGTGAGCTTGAATAACATATATTATTTTGAAGAAATTATGAAAATATTTACGGACGTTAGAGCAGACAGAGAGACGAATAGACAGACAAACAGTCAAACGGACTTAGAACAACAGAGAAATAGACTAATTCAAATCATACTCACTTTTTAAACATTGTTAAAAAGTTTTAAAAATGCTTAATAAAAACAAAAAGTAATATTGTATTAATATCTAATTATAGCCCTTTAGCTATTCGAATATTTTTGTGTGGCCCTGTAAATATTAATGATAATCATACTATATTCTACAACAAACACTTTTTTTTTTTTTTTTTTTTTTTTTTTTTTTGAGCATATGAATAATAAATGTCAAATTCCTTATTATTTCTACAAAATAAAAGGATTAAAATATGGTTTGTAGAAATACCTCTCATTGAACACAATTGTTTAGAATTCTTTCGGGTGTCACTGTACACAAACCAGTAGTGGTATTTGCCCCATTTTCAATGGGAAATATCCCATAGGGAACTTGTATAACACATATTAGTTACAAGAAATTTTACGAATATTTACGGTAGTTAGAGGGCGGACCGACAGATGAACAGACAGGCAAGCTGAAATCATAAACACTTTAAACCTTGTTGGCCCTGTGGCAGAAATTTATTATGCTTTCTGCGACAAGCTTCATCAACACCAAAATCTTTCTGCAGGAATAGTTTGTGAAGTTAACATTTACGAATTCAAAATAAATTATTTTTAAATCTTATACTATTAAGTGAGCAATATTTGTATATTTCACTGATCTCGAAAACGGTGGCTCGGAAAGTCACGAGATTTAACACAAAGGTGCCCCCCGAAGGGTCATTGTGCACATCGAAGTCCGATTTTCGAATTTTTGATTAATTATTTCTTAATTAATTAAAATTAAAAATAATAACCTTCTAATTTCTGACAAAAAAGCCATTTAAATTTTAACATTTTATCCATAATTTAATTGTTGCCAATTTTTTTTCGACAAAATAATAATAATAATAATAATAATAATAATAATAAAATAAAAAATAAAAAAACGTACATTTATTTAAAATGTGGAAAATAAATCAGAAAGATCAGAAAATAAATTAGAAATATCAGTCGCATCATTACAAATAAGATAGCAAATGAAAGGGATAATTTTTGTAAATCCGATGCATTAAACAGCTTATCAATCGGACAATTAGATTTTTTAAAATTAACTAAAGTATGAATTTTAGGTGGCAACAGCAGAAGATTGTATGGAAACGGTTAGGAGAAAAAAATGAAAAATCTGTTTTACATTAAGTCACATGATTTTTAAGTGGGATTAAAAATTGCAGTTTTCAAATTCTTTTAAATTTTCTCTCACGAACACAAAAATATTATATATAGCCTGTACCCCACAAGACCAACTTGCATTTCAAATTTCATCAATTATTTTGGTTAATAAACAAAAGTTTTTTTTTTTTTTTTTTTTTTTTTTTTTTTTCAAATTAAGTTTTATTCTATCTTTGAAAAGAATTATGTGATCATAGATATAATAATATATATAGATCTATCATCCCCATATTATCGTGCAATGATTTTTGATGCCGAAAAAAAAGCTTTGGAATCAGCCATTAAGTAGTATTGAAAGAAAAAAGGAAAAAAAGAAGAATGAATTTAAAACTATATCTGGAGCTTTTCATTCACCTTTAGTAAATAAATTATTCATGAATTTTATTTGCTAAAACATTCGTGTGTATTCCCGTGTGTATTCACTCGGGGAAAGACTGCCATATTTTGGTAGAATCGCCGTCTTTTCCCGAGTGAAAAGGAATCACTTTTTTCTCCCCAATGATCAATCTATATATTATTACTATATCTATGTATGTGATACGATACATTAATAATGTTACGAAATTGTAAATAATTGCGTTTATTTTTGTATAAATTCTTTCAAAGAGGCTTAGTAAGTTGATAAAGTGCTAATTTTGTGCATTTCCAGTCGTTTTAGCGTTGAAATAGCCTTATTTTCCCTTAAAAACGCATTAAAAAGCCCCAGTAATGCACGTAATGGATTTGGCGCCAAATTTGGCGATTTTTTTCCACCTTGGCGATTTTTTTGGCGACCTTGGTGAGAAAATCCTTATATGGGATATACCAAATATGAAAGCTGTAAGTTGATTGGTTGACCACTTTCTAGAGTTTTCTCGAAAAATCTGGGCTCCATGGAACAGCATATAAGGAGCGCTTCCTCGCCAAGGCAGTCAGTTCAGTTCAGATCTCAGCCAGCTTCGCTAGTGCTTGCATTGCTCTTAAGCCTCTTTGAGAGAGACTTGCTTCAAGTGTTATTGCTATACCGTTTGTACTGTGGATTTGCTATTGACAGCTGTTGTTTAAGCTGTGGTTACTGCTTGAATTGAAGCTGATAATTGGTTTATTAACCTGTATTTTTCTGGAACTTTCTGTGAATAAATTACTGAATTTTGGTACGTTTGGCCTTTCATTCTCAGACAACTCACGAACCCCGAAGTACGCAACAATAATTTGGGTTTTAAAAGTTTTTTAAAATAGATTATTTAAACTCTATGAACCATATTTTTATTTTATCAGTTTCATTAACAGATCCTGCTGGGCGATTTTTTAAATTTTGGTGTTGAAGTACACCGAACGTTTTTCGACAAGAAATTTAATATAACAACAGCCATTTTAATCAAAGTAGCGCATCAAATATATAAAAACATAAATGATTTATTTTTATACAAAATTTACAGAACAAATGCAGTTTTAAAGATAGGAAATTTATTTCAACAAGCACTATTTTAAACCTAAAAACCATTAAAAATATAAGCAGAATATAAAGGATTCTTATGTATAAACAAAAAAGAGTCTGGTAAAATTATTAGTAAAAATAGTCTTCCCCTTTTCATACAAAAAAAAAAAAAAAAAAAAAATCCATCGCTAATATGGCGACAAAAATTCAAAAGCCGCCAGTGGAGCAACATAATAAAGTTGTGCAACACGATAATGTTTACCTATTTATTTATTTTTTTTATATAATAATCATTATGCTAATTTATCATACAAACAAATGAGCCTCTGTGTGTTACTGCACTTGCACGCTGTCGAACAGAAATATTTGAAAAATTCAAATTAATATTTAAATAAATAAATAAAAATATGTTTAATGGGAAATATATATAACCATAAAAAGATTAGTTGTCTAAAATATGGCAGAAATAGCGCTCATAGCATATTGTTACAAGGTATCAAGTCTTATTGTTACAATGGATTAAGTCTAAAATGGTGACAAAAATTCAAAAGCCGCCAAAGAGAACTATATTAAGGCTATACTATCAGGTTTACAACCCATGAATTATATATAAACACAAAAAATTAATTGTCTCATGCGACAGACGTAGCCGGTCACAGCATATTGTAATATTTGGCGTGAAATTGCTGTCATTTAATGGTTGATTGGATAAACAAAATAAACATATGAAATAACGTAAAAGCAAATATTATGTTGTCTAAACCCAGTTACATTTGAGTCCAGTCCGAGTTACATGTGAACAATACGTATAGTGTTGTTCACATGTAACTGGGATTCAAATATAAAAGGGAAACTCCAATTTTTTCGATACTATCTATTTCGAAACTGTTATATAATAAGCACCTAAATGGAAGCTCATTGGTAAACTATTGTCGCAGGTAATAGGGACAAGCGCCCGAGTTGCAGTGGATGACCAAATCGCTGCCGAATGCAGCAGGGACCTGGAGCGAACTTTTGAACAATTTCAGTAATTTATTTTATTTTATTTTTATAAAGCTATATAGAAAAGAGTTTCCTTTAAGTTTAGTGGCCAGCGAAGCGGGCAAAGCCTGCTAGTAGTAAATAATATTCAGTTTGACCAATGTATTTAAATTTTAACTAGGCACAAATGCATATATCTGCACTATTGCAAGAAAATACTCCTTTTTTGTTTAAAGAAAGGTGAAAATAAATCTATTGAACTTAATTGCTTCAGATCTTTTGTTCACTTTAATATACAATATTGTTTATAAAATATTAAATGAATTCAAACCATAAAATGCAGTAACACATCAAAAATAATCTGCAAAATTCTTTAAAGCATTTAAATCATGAAATGTCTAAATTAAACAAATTTTACAAATACTTTTAAAATTTTATTACTCTTTTTATATTAAATATATATATTTAAATACACAAATGCACTTATTTCATAAGGTGCGGAAAAAAAAAAAAAACATAAAATATAATACAGAACTCAAAATTAAAATACAACAAATTAAAAGTAATAAAATCTTTTTGTAAAAAAAAAAACCGACTCCAAAAAGGAACTACTATTCAAACAACTAAAAATGAAAGAAAATTGGCAGAAAATGGAACTGTAAATTGCGCCTAAAAGTATAAAATAATTTCCTTTGCCAAACAACCTATAACACTACAATTAATCATAACTTTTGAAGTCGGCGCAAAATTAAATAAAATTTAATTAGTTTTTAAAGGTTTGTCTTTAGACCAGTAGCAACAAATGCTGTTGTTTCGAATGATCCATTTTCATGTTTCCTTCATTATTTTATCACTGTATACAATTGGTCCATTAGTAGCATCTACATAAAACAGTGAACATTCTTCACAATGCGGTATTTATGTTTCTACGAAGTTGGAGTTTCCTTTGCAAATTTGGTATAACTTTGATAACTATCATCCTTGATGGCTTTTGAATTTGGGGATCAAAACGTAAGGCAAAAATATACACGCAAGATGTATATTTTCATAATATATATTGTACGATGTGTTATTTCATATTCTTCATTTATCTCTTGATATACCTTATGAAAATAATCATGATATCCCAAAGAAATTAAATATGTTTGCCAGATAATTTTGAGATTTTTCTTTCACCAAGGACGTCAGATACCAGCATCTTCGCCAACTTTTGCTGCTTACGAAATCTTATTTGTTTTCTTGAATGAAATTAGTTCTCGGTTGCGTTTTGTAGGTAGCAATGTGAGATGTGTATTTTGAATAGGATTTGATTTTTGTATTGAACAAAGGTATCAATTTTTATTTAATTTTGCGCCGACTTCAAAAGTTATGATTAATTGTAGTGTTATAGGTTGTTTGGCGAAGGAAATTATTTTATACTTTTAGGCGCAATTTACAGTTCCATTTTCTGCCAATTTTCTTTCATTTTTAGTTGTTTGAATAGTAGTTCCTTTTTGGAGTCGGTTCTATTTTTTTACAAAAAGATTTTATTTTTCTCTTTTCAGTGAAAACTTATTTATATAGCAGAGCATCAGAAGACGTTCGACGGAAGTTTCACAAATCATGTTCCAAAAAAATTGACATTACACAAAAAATGGTTTTTGTCACTGAAAAATACATGAAATGCACCCAATGTGAAAAAAAAAAGATACATCTCCATCTAGAAAGTTATCCACTGGAGAGACAATTGTGCCAGTTTTATTATAGTCAAGTTATTTTTAAGTTGATTTTTCTTAAATGCTGCATTTTTAAGTTGTTTTACTTTTCTTCCCTTTATCGGATATGAGCAAAAAACTATCTATTGAACGAACATACGTTAAATTAAAAAGTCTTTAGAAATGTAAAGGACGGATACGCTGTATTCGTAACCGAAAATTCTGTTAGGCATATATATTGTACTTTACATTGAATACGTCACCCGCTGCGCTGGAAATTGTGCAGCGTAAAGTTCAAATAAAGAGCAAAATATGCATTGTAGCTGACGGACAGTAGTTTCAACATCGATACTTACATACTGCTTTTACCATTGTAGCTGAATGTGTTCAGCAGTTAGAGTGAGAACAGATTTTTGTGAGTATCCTGTAATTTGTTTATATCTTAATGAAATCATAATGAAACCTATTTCAGGCCAAGATCATTACGACAACAAAAAAAGTATTAAAATTGAATCATCTCTTACGAAGTTATAAGCTAACAAATTTCAACAACAACGATAAACATCTCTTCCTTTATGAAGTCAGTTTAAAACGTCTATGCGTTAATCGATGTGACCGCTTACAATAACCATACTTTGAATTTTACATAGCATAAATGTGCTCTGCAATTTTATAATTCACTTTTTCCCCTGTCTTGAAACGTTTCCGAGATAGGATCGCTAACTCCACTCTTTTCCACCAGGTGGCGCGTTAGGCGGTTGAATCGCGTAGCACATGTCCACTTTACTATGCCTACATACCACTTTTATAACTATAGCTGCAGCTGTTTAGAAGTTAAAAGAGTCGGGACTGACATTTTTGGGCACCCTGTATTTTCTTTTGATCGTAAAGATTTTACAATGGGATTTATTTCAGACCAAGACCTTTACAATAAAACAAAAAGTATCAAAATCGGATCATTTGTTCAGAAGTTATGAGCTAACAAACAAAAACAAAAACCATACGCTTTGAATTGAGAACCTCCTCCTTTTTGAAGTCTGTTAATTAGAGCATCTCTTACGAAGTTATAAGCTTACAAACACCAACAACAACACATAGCTTGAATTAAGAACACCCTCCTTTCTGAAGTTGGTTGAAAACGACTTTGCGCTAATCGATGTGACCGCTTACAGTAACAGTACTTTGAACACAGTGTTTACGTGTCATCCGCTACGCTGCAAAGTGTGCAACATAGTTCAAGTGTGCACAATGTAGGAAATTGCGAACAAACAACTGCACGTTTAAGCGTTCTATTTTTAGCAATAATGTCTTTTCGTAGTAAATCGAAGATGCTCTACAACTTCGTAATTAACTTTTCTCCCATCTTGAACTGTTTTTGAGCCCCATCTGGTGAAAAACAGCTAATTCCGCTGTTTTTCACCAGATGGCGCTTTATTTTCTTTAGATTGTAAAGAAGTTATAATGGGACCTACTTCAGACCAAGATCTCTACAACAAAGCAAAAAGTATCAAGTAACCGCATTTTGAACTATATAGCGTATGTCTCAGCAGCTACGCTACAACGTGAGCAATGTAGCTCAAGTATGTATAGTGTAAGAAATTGCGAACAAAAAAATGCACGTTTTTAGCCTTGTATTTTTAGCATCAATGTCGAAACTATCTTTTCGTACTAAATCGATGATGCTCTGCAATTTTATAATTCACTTTTCCCCCTGTCTTGAACCGTTTCCGAGATAGGAACGTTAGTATGAATGTCTAAACTATCTTTTTGTACTAAATCGGTGATACCCTTCAGCTTTGTAATTTACTTTTTCTGTAGAACCGTTTTCGAGATAGGAACACTAACTCCGCTATTTTCCACCAGGTGGCGCTGCAAGCGGTTTAACCTTGTACAGCATGGACACTTTTCTATACGTACATACCATTTTTATCACTATAGCTGCAGTCGTTTAGCGGTTAAAAGAGTTGGGACTGATTTTTTCGGGCACCCTGTATTTTCTTTAGATCGTAAAGATATTACAATGGGACCTATTGTAGACCAAGACCTTTTCAACAAAACAAAAAGTATCAAAATCGGAGCATCCGTTCAGAAGTTATGAGCTAACAAACATAAAAAAAACATACGGTTTGAATTGAGAACCTTCCTTCTTTTTTTGAAGTCGGTTAAAAATTAATATAGAATGCTGAATATCATAATGAAATATAAGTAATTTACAACATTTTTAGTTTTTTGAGATTATTAGAAAGATGCAAGATAACATTCTAATACACAAGATTCATTTTTTATATTATATACAAATAGCATAAAGATGTGTATTTGAAATCTGAAAAACGTTATGTGACATTCAAGAATTCAGAATGTATAATTATACCATCATTTAAATACATAAAGTAAAACAGAATATAAGATCTAAGTAACATAATTATAGACAAAGCATAGTCGAAATATTTTCATAAAGATTGGGGCAAGTGAATTATTTAATTTTTAAGGAAATGTTGAAATGGGAAATGTAACAGATTAAATGGATAAAATCTATAATAGAAAATAATGATTACAGATGAATGAAATAAATAGAAATCAATTAAAAGTAATATTTGATATTGTTATCTATACGAATAAGTAAATAAAAATAAATAAAAGCATTTGCTGTTTAATTAGTATTTATTCAAAACAACTACTATTAGATAAAATTCCTTTTGCTTACAAAAAAAAAAAAAAAAAAAAAACCTTTGGTTTGAGTTTTATTCAAAATAACTATTTAATTTGCAATATTTCAATTAAAAAAATAAACATTTTTTAAAAATTCAAATGTTTAAAAAATGAAATGAACAAGCTGTAGAGACTAATGGTATTAGAGTAGACTAATAAGAGTATTTTTTGTAAATAAATTAATAATTTTTTTAACGACTTCATATGCTTAAACAACAAAATTTAAAGCTAAGAATGTTAATCAGAATTAAAACTAGTATGTTGAGGCCACCACAAGACTTTCCTGTATATTTTCCTATACAAATTCACTCAGTAATAATATAAAAAGAAAAAGAAAAAATTACGATTTGTTTTTCGAAGTTATTATTGGTAAAAGTAAAAAAAATCGATAACCTATTTTTAAATTGTCACATATTTACAGTTCAACCACTCGTTTTAAAGGTATTGACCAAACCTTTCGAAAGATACCCATCTTGAAGATTTACCCACCCCCGGAGCGATGCCCCCACATGCACAATTTTTTTTCCTAATTAACTACTACTATTATCAATAATTCATATTAATTTTACAATCACAGGTTAAGAATAACTCTCAATATGTACATTTATACCAAATTTTGTCCTATACTGCCATGTTAAAAATTTAGAAAAAATACGATCACAGCGCCACCTTTTGAGCGATTGATCCCCAAATCTAATCAGCACCAGTTTATGTCAGGGGCCAACTAAATACCAAGTTTGGTTAAATTTCGTTTTAAAAAAAATGACGATTTTTTTTCCAAGGTTTTTTTTTTTTTTTTTTTGTTAAAAGTAAAAAAAAAAAATCGATAACTTTGTTTCAAATTATCACAGATTTATAGTTCAACCATTCGTTTTAAAGGTATTGACGAGACCTTTCGAAATATATCCATCTTGAAAATTTACTCCCCTCGAGGGGGGACTTCCCACCCAGGGGGTGGTGGCGAGGCTTCTACATATACAAAAAACTTTTCCCAGTTGACTATCTCTATTATAAATAATTCTTGTAAATTTCATAATGATTACTAAAAAATAATTCTCTTTATGCACATTTCTACAAAATTTTGTCCTATATCACCATGTTAAAAATTTAGAAAAAGGGGATGGCAACGCAACCTGTCAGACAATTTTTACCAAAAGTTGATAGGCACTAATTTATGTCAAGGTGCAACTACATACCAATTTGTATGAAATTCTGTGCAGTAGTTTCTGAGAAATAGTTGCCACAAAATTTTGTCACACACACACACACACAGACAGACAGACATTTTCTAAAAATGGTCAAATCGTGTTCTACAGCTCTCAAAACGTGTAAATCCATCAAAAACCCGAGGTCGAAAATTTTTACGAATCTAATACTTTTTTCTATTCAATATAGAAGAATGTAATAATTAGTGAATAGTAAAGAAAAAAATTAGAAAAGTTACCAATTTTATAACTTAAGATGCCCCTTAATATTTTTTGCTAAGATCTTTTACTACATATACAATGCTAAAAATCAATAATGTATTTTTAAGATTCATTTCTTAATTTTCTATTTTTTGAAGCAAGTTTTGAAGCTTCATTTTTTATTTTGCGTATAACTATAGACGTTACAAATTTCCCCATAGTCTTATTTCTGTATATATTTGTGAAATGTATTGCATAGTTTCAACCAAACATTAAAATTAATGCAGCTTTTAAAAATTTACGTGTATTTACTACCACGCACGTATGCACGCTTAGCATACATTAAAGACAAAAAAATCACTAGATGCAACTAATTTGTCGTGCGAAAATCAGAAAATTTATGAAAATCGGTACAGTAGCAATCATACACACTTATCTAAAAAAAAAAAAATAAAAAAAAAAATCACTGGATCAGCTATTTTGTTATGCATGAATCAAAATGCATGATATATGAAATTCGGAAAATGGTCGCAAAGCCACATTCTTTCGAAAAAACGTCTTTTTGCAATACAATAAATATACACGACACGAGCGGCAGGCGCGGCGCGAAATCCAAGTTTGGAGACACGAAAATGAAGTTCCGATGTGAAGAGGTTACCAGTGAAAAGTGTCTATACACCGAATCATATCACCACATCACGAATCACTAATGCATGCCGTATCAAAGCTAACCCAAGGGAGTTACATTTGCTTTATCTCCTCTCCTTATTTGTTGAGGCGATCGTATCTGCAGAAACGAAAACTTATTCTGCAGAAAAGTTTATAAACCATTTTTTGAGTTTCTTTCTCTCTCTCTCTTTTTTTTTTTTTTTTTTTTAACACAATGGCAAAATTTATTTGACTTACGTAAAATCTTTCTGCAAGAACATTTCTGTTTCTGCGACATTGTCGCCGTGTCGCCGTGTTTCTGCCACGGGGCTTGTTGGAATGTTATCCATCCATACATTTTCATCATAGAATTTTTTCTAAACTGATTCATTAAAAAAAAAAAAAAAAATTGCAATTTTAATATTAGATAATAACAAATATATTTCTTCAGTAGTAGATAAAAAATATTTTAAATTTATTTAAATCTGTTCGATTAAAGTAATTTGGTGATTTTCCATATATGAATTTACACAACCGTTAATAATCTGCAGATAATTATACATAATATACATACTTTTTTTTCTGTTGTGATACATATAAAAAGTTATAGATTAGTTATCAATTCATTTTAAATAAAAATTATTTCCATGTTTTAAACCATTTTTCAACTTTTTACGCTCTCTTACCCATAAGGTAGAAAAAGTATTGTTTTAGGGTAAAATTTTCGAACGTGAATTTTTGTTATATTTACACTTTTGAGGTCCCCTGAATCCGAAAATCATGTTTTTAGCGGTTGGTCTGCGTGTGTTTTATCAGCATATCTCAAGAACAAATTGTAGCAGAAATTCCAAATTCGGTATTCTAAATGTGTATGATATAGGGAAGCTACATTAAGCTTTTCTTTGAGATGAAGCAAATGGTTCGTGTATAGGGACACTCAAGAGTATTCAAATACATTACGTCTATGGGGGAAATTGCAGGTAAGTAGAGCTTAACATCTATGGACTGCACTAAACCAAATGAAATGAATATATATTTTTTATAAGCATAAAAACATGTCTCATGTAGAATATGGCAGGGAAATCATTCACTGTTATTTTACAGGGCTACACAAAAGAACTAGATTATAGTGCAACAATAGCTGAAAATTGATGGAAGTGCGCATTTCAGGTTGTGCCGTATATTATTACTATAGGATTGTATTTAGGTGCACTATGTGGTTTGTACATATTCTTCAAAAGATATACAGGGTTGCAAATATTTAAGCGATAACATTCCTTTTTATTGTTAGTACGGAAGGGCTTTACTGTAGCATTTTACCATGTTCAGGAAAGCTGCTCAGGAATGGAAATGAATTCTTCATAGACATATGATAAATAATGTATGTTTTTAAGCTAAATATCCATCGTTTGTTTTTTTGTATTTACACGTTTTGAGGTTTCCTGATGACCAAAGTCAAATTTTTAACATTTGATCTTTGTCTGTGTCTCTTAGAGTAATTTAAAAACGAATAATTTTAGGAGATCCAAAAGTTGTATTTTGAAGTTAATATAAGTTTGTTGCTGGAAAACTTTGATCAAGACTGATAAGTTTCAAGAAATGTTGCTTCTGAAAGTTGTCTGAATAATTTTAAGTGAATTTTTAATTTTTATAACAGATTTAAATTCTATATAAATGTATGTGCAGTAATGAAACGGGATCGTCCCCCTCTCACACAGAACTAGTTATCATATAAAACTCTTTCGAAGCCTAATTTGAATTGTTTTAACATAGGTTTACATGACAATACTCGTTATCTTACCTCTTAATCTCCAACCTGTATTTATAGTATTAAATTTCAGGGTAAGAGAAAGTCGTGTGAGTGACACACCAGATTATTTATATTATTAATGAGGTGTGATATTTCTTTCAAATAAGTGAAACTTAATAGAAGTTGCAAATTTAAATTTCAAAATTCGAATTTTTAAAGTCAAGCTTTATGTTTAATACAATTCAAGAAAAGAATTTAGTGTAAAATATTACTTTAAAATAACTAAATTAACAAAAGTAATAAACAGCAAAATATTAAAATAGTTATACTCTTTTACGCAAATTGTAACATTGACATAATATTTTGAAGGAAAAAAAAAATTCACTATAGTTTTAACGGTTTTAACGCTTTCTACACTTCTGGAACAAAGCAGCAAAAATATATTTGAAGAACAAATTAAGGAAACAATTGGAACTATAAATTTGGAGAAAAAAAAATCCTTAAAACCATTCGAAACACATTTTGTTAACTCTATCATTTAAAAACTACACGGATATGTTTGTGTTTAATAGAAATATTCATGTTTATGCCGGATGTGAAACACGAAAAAAAATGTTATCTACAACAGCAACTTTTACATAAATCTCAAACTGACATAATATATAGTTTAAAAAATAATAATGATAATAATAATAATGGCAGCAGAAAGGGCAAAATATTAAAATAATTATACTCTAGCACAAAGACGGTTTCATTAGCATAAAAAAAAAAAAAAAAAAAAAAAAAATGTAAACGACGTTCTTAAATTTTAACGCCTGTTTCATTTCTAGAACAAAGCAACAAAAATATTTCAGAGCAGTTTAAGGAAAAAACTGGAAGGTTTTTTTTTTAATTTCAAGAAAACATAAATTCCATTTAAAGCTCGCTTTGTCGGCTCTGTGATTTAAGAACTAAACGGATAAAAGTTCCGGCCATTTTCCTTGCATATCCAAAATACACAGAATTAAGTTTTGTTCTTATTTCAAATGCAGGAAAAATTCACATATTATGCGGAAGACATCCAGACAAGTACTGAGAGCTGTCATTACTTCATTTTTTTTTCAACTGAAGAAAAAGAATATTTTTCTGGGTTTAGCAACAGAATACTATTAGACATTCTATGATGTTCATTTCGCGCTTGAAAAAGCTTTGACTTTTACGGTTACGTGCAAAAACTATTTTTAACCTTAGGATTTGAGAAGGAATTAGTTGTCAAAGTGTGAATGACTCTAAATTACCTGAAAACTAGAGCAAGTATATTTTTAAAAAAGGTCAAAAGAACGAAAAGGATAATTAGTTATTCATATATTTAATTCATACTTTGTTGAAGTTGTTATCTGGAAATTACAGTAAGTCCGCTTCAGGACTTCGCTTACAGTCAAAGAAAACATCCAACAAAAAAGCCATCTTTTGAGAACTTTTCTATAGGTTATGGTCGCAACCAAAAAAAACGTTTAGATTTCACTAGATTAAATTTGTGTTAACTGTTTCATTTTGAAATAAAAAGAAATTTATAAAAATTAATATTTTATAATTTTTTTTTTAAAAATGCATAGGGGAAAAAATCTAATTTATATCTATGTGGGTTATTCTCCAGAAACCCGACAGTGCCATGTCCGAGCAAAATATTACGAGAATGGCTTAACCCATTACCAGCTAGTGTTGCGTTCACGCAACACCAAAAATAATTGCGTTTAACAGTTAACTAAAAAAGATATTTTATATTAAGTATTGTTTTTAAGTAAGAAAATAGTAGATTTTTATTTTATTACAAAAAATTTGATATGAAAAAATAACTTGAAGCACTTTTCAAACCGAAACCTTTGAAAATTTTCATGTTTGAATGAGTTTACATAACTTGTAAAAAAAAAAAAATTAACCTAAGATAATTACTTTTAAAGTCATGTGTAGTTTTTGCTGTTTTATGCTTCCTCAAGGAAATTTCCATAAACATTTATTTGTATTCATTTTGTACTCTTATTCCGCTGAAGTTGTACAAATACAACTCTATTTTTTGTAATGTAAGACCAATTTTCATAATTTTATTTTAAATTATTGTTATATACGATCAAAATAATGAGTGTTACTGTTTGTATTTAGAAAAAAAAAATCATTATTTCTAGTTTTGGCGGTTAATGGGTTAAGATAGAAAATTGTTATTATTTTTTTTATTATAGGATCTAATGTTTTCTGTGCATTCCCATGCATATAAAAAAGATTACTCTTTTACAATTTATATTTCCCATAAAAAATTTTATATAACAAAAAAGTCTCATTTCTGGCCTGTCCAAATCGTATCCTCTCAAAATTTATTTATTTATTTATTTATTTATTTATTTAGAAATGTCACATCAGTATTTCGCAAACTAAATTAGTGCAGTTGTAAGCTATTGTGTTTAAAGGTGTAAAATAATATTTTTTGAATCCATTTAATAAAATTTAACGTATAAAAGTATATATAAAATTTGTCCCAAGGTTTTCATTTCACTTCCTGGCATAGAGATTTTTTTCAATAATTGTTGAATTAAATAATGGAGACTAATACTCAAACTCCCTATTATAATTTTCACTTTTGTTTATTTAATTGTTTATTTAATTTCAACTTCAATTTAATATTTAATTTCAGCAATTTAATAAGTTTGTTTATTTAATTTCATTTTTGTTTATTTACTCTAATTTATTTATACAACCGTTAATTACTTAATGTTCGGAACGTCAAGTGGAGCCACGCCAGATTTTTTACTTGTCACCATATGACATTGTAAAGGATTTGGGGAAAGTTAGGACCCCGGCGAACAGGTTTAACCTGCTCCACCTGTCTTAAGCCGTAGTGGCCTCTGCTCCTTATTCTTCTTGTTATTGCTATTATTAATATTTTATGCTATACCTAGTCCATATTTGCTACGTATAATCTCATCTATCTATGTCTAAAAAACAACTCATATTAACTTTTTCAACATATTTTGTTTTGTATAAGGCTTCATTTGCATATGTGGTTGTTTGTTGATTAATTTAAATCTTCTTTTCTCATGTTTGAACATTGCAATGATGAATTATTTATACTATATATGCAATATTAAACAATATCTCTTATTATGCACCTCAGAAACAAAAGTGATACAAATCAAAAATGAAAATTTTGATTTTATGTAATGAAGTACCCCCAAATGTGTATGAAGTGCTCGAACGTGAACGGAAAATGTCACATCTCTATCTCGAATATTATCTTCCTAAGAGGTAGTTACCTCAGTTTCATTACAAGACAAGTCAATGCCTATATCGTTATCCTTTATGTTGATTTTTTCTCAAATACTGCATTTTTTAAGAGGGGACAATACCTAATCCCGCGAACAGCCGTGGACAATGTTTATTCTATGGGAAAATTTGTTGCGACAATTACACATTACCTAATGTATATTTTTTAATTCTGTTTTCGCAGTCAGAAATTTCATAACCGTTAAATGAGTACTCCTTATTGAAAAATTCCTTTTTTTATATTTTTACATTTTAATTTTGAGTTCAAAAATGCGATTTTTCACAAAATGCATTTTTCTCATTTTCTAGTCGCAAAATGAAATACTAAAATTTTAAAAAATCAATTTTTGGAAAACAAGTACTAATTGAACGCTTATGAATTTTCTAAATGTGAAAACAGAATTGGAAAATATTCATTAGGTAATGAGTAATTATGTAAACAAATTTTCCCATAGAATAACATGGGCCAAGGCTGCCGGCGAGATTAGGTATTGTCCGCTCTTTACTAATGGTGATAATAGATGAACTTACTTAAACCTAAATTTGGCTCTGAGTAGAATGCCTTATATTTGAAAGATGACACAATTCCAATAGGCAAAAATATCACTCTTCTGGCAGTTTGTTACTAAAGGGGAAAACATCTGATATATTCAAGGTGAATCACAGCAAATGATGACAAACGAAATGTCTGATCGAAAGCAATAGTCCTTTCGTACTATAAATACTACTTTATCAATTTCCTACGATAATTGAACAGAGTCTGTATTTAGGGGCTAAATCACAAAAGTAAGCTCACAAATTCCGTGGAGTGAAGAGGGCTCTTACTAGTAGAGGAGAGATATAAGTCTGTGAAATCTTACTGTTTCTATATACAAATAAAAATTCTTTTTAAAAATGATGTTACAATGTCATAATTAAAATGGCTACCGAATATCGGGTGAAAACTGCGAGTCTAATATTCTGTCATCATATTATGCATATATATACATATAGGGTGATCCAAAAAGTTAAACGCGATGTCATTCGTTATCTGTTGGTGGTAAGAGGGCAATGTGAATTGAAAAGATTTTCAAAGTAAGGTGAGAATTATGACAATCGTTAACAAAAAAGTAATTTTCAAAGGGTTACATGTATTAAATGTTTAAACGAACCTTCTTTGCTAATTTGGCCAGTTAGAAAGTTTTTACTATCCACTCAACCAGACCTTTAGAAAAAATAAAATAGAATAAAATCATAATTATATACCTCAAAAATCCACTGAAATATGATTATATAATAAAAAATAATAATAATTTATGCCACTTTTCCATATCATTTAAAATAAAATGCTGCTTCCTCGGTAAAAATAGGAGTGATATATAAGTTAATAATGGAAACTTTAGAAAAAAAAAAATACTGTTGCGAAAACTACTTGTCGACTTTTTTATGTGTGAAAGTAGTTCGTAAAGAAATAGGCATGTTCTAGTCAAGGAATGCTCTTTATTCAGTTTAGCTCCTCGAATCAGATAACAAAGCTCTGATTACTACGAATATTCGTTGCCCATTGCGCAGTACTAGTGCGACGTAAAACCCAACCAACCAACCAGTGGCGGATCCAGAACTTAACTTTTGGGGGGGCTAAGACTTTTCAAAATGTTATTCTATACCAATAAAAAATTTACAGTTGCAATATTCAATTGTGAATGTCAGTGCTTTGGGGGAGGCTTCAGCCCCCTAGCCCCCCCCCCCTTAAATCCGCCACTGCAACCAACTACGAATATTCTAGAAATAGTTCAATAGTACAGTTAATTCATCGAATATTCTGGTTCCAATATTCCAATGAAGATGTCACTAGTATTGCAAAAGTCACTATTTGACGAATGTTTTGGAACAGCCTAAAAAAGCAGTCACTTTGTTCCACAAGAGTAAAACAAACAACGTCAAATATTCCAAATCAGGAACGTTCGCTGGCTCACAAAAACAAAATTCAGTCGCTTGGATCACAGTCTTCAAAGTGCAGTCACTCAGAATAGTTCTCTGAACAACATTGACTCGCAGTGACATTACTCTCTCGGCAGAAGTCAACTCACTTATATACCTTCTAGCAATGGGATTTGATAGTAATTACATTCAGAATCCAGTGGAAAGTTGTAGAACGCGACTCGTGTCCATCGTAGGGCTTCGAAACATCAGGAACTTAAACTGTTATTTTTTGCCAGATTTGGTTGCTAAATCGCCAAGTTTGTCGCCAAGGCTGACCTCACTGAAAGTGAAAGAACTGCCTGTTTTTTCCACTTTGACTGTAAAACTATTTTCACAGCAATAGGACAAATGATGCAGGGGAAAAGACTTAATCCGTTGTAATAATATACGATATCACGTGTCAAAAAATACAAATGCACACTTTAATAAAACTTAATAGATAAAGATAAAAAGTGGTTTTCATTTCAGTTGCAACGAAAAGAAATAATCTTACGAATAAATAAGAAAATTGAAAAAAGGAAAAGGAAAAAAAAGAAAGAAAACTCCTTTGTTTCGTTATACAGTTTTAAAAATAACTTTGATATAAATATTTGAAACGGCTAAATCACAGTTTAATAAAAGAAAAAAATCGTCTGTAAATTAATTTGCCAGACGCTATTTAAAATATATATGTAATAAATTTTAAATAGAAATTTGCATTTATTTAATTTTATTTTAATACATTCAAATAAGACAGGGTAGTCTTAATATAAATATAATCCTTAAAAATACGTTGCTTATTGCGAATTCAACCTAAGCACAAAAAATGTTTTAACGCGAACGTATATATTTTATCTTTTAAAAATATGTCACACATTTGCATTTCTATGTTAATATATGATCCCTGACAGAAGGTTTAATTTTTAATTAAGTATACTTCACTCAATTTTAAAAATACAGCACAGACACGTGGATTTTTGTAATTATGTTACAATATTAAAATTAAAAACTTTCTAATTGACCAAATTTGTTTCTCATTTCTTTTCTTAAAAAAAAAAAAAAAAAGTATTTTTCAAAGTACCCCACCGTTTTCTGGAAAGATCACCCCCTCCCCTATTTTTATCCCTGTTCGGTA
This sequence comes from Salticus scenicus, assembly GCA_963930645.1. Taxonomy (NCBI): domain Eukaryota; kingdom Metazoa; phylum Arthropoda; class Arachnida; order Araneae; family Salticidae; genus Salticus; species Salticus scenicus. The sequence goes on along the minus strand of OZ005653.1, from coordinate 75,015,977 downwards.
ATTTTATGGCAATTAATTTGATTTGGAGAGTGCGGAAAAGGATTATTTTAACTGTTAAATATCTTCTGAGGGACTACAGAAGTGAAAAATTCTAAAACGTGAACATTTGTAGCAAGGACTTAGAGGAAGAATCACCATTGAAATTAGAAATTACATTTATTATATTTTATTAATCTATTATTATTATTATTTACTATACCTTGTTTTTTTTTTTTTGTTTTTTTTTTTTTGTTAAAATAATCTTTTTCTACCCTCCAAATAAAATTTATGGCTTTAAAATTATCGAACAGTGATAAAAAAATTCGGGAGGAGTGGCGTTTCGCGAAAACGGTGCGTGATTGGGCAAAATGGGGGTCATATTCGGATTCAAGAGATCATTTTACATAAAAATCAGCAAGAATGGTATCAGGAATAAATACATTTATTAATATCACACAATCAACAGATTGGGAAGAAAATCATATTTTATTGAAAATTTATTTTTGCCAACTGGACCGGAAGTCGAACCCCGGATCTTTGACTTACAAGGTCAAGGCTCTACCAATTGAGCTATCCAGGCCGACAACCGGTGGGCATTACTCACTCAGACAACCTTTAGGCAGAGCAACAGGTCTATCATGTAGATAGCTCGACAGAATAAGCCGCAGGTAATGGAAAACACCATTAAACAATGGGAGGAATAAATACATTTATTAATATCACACAATCAACAGATTGGGAAGAAAATCATATTTTATTGAAAATTTATTTTTCCAACTGAGTGAAAATAATGGCTAGACCGGGAGTCGAATCATAGCTCAATTGGTAGAGCCTTGACCTTGTAAGTCAAAGATCCGGGGCTCGACTCCCGGTCCAGGCATCATTTTCACTCAGTTGGAAAAATAAATTTTCAATAATGGTATCAGAGGTCGAAAAAAAAAAATTCTTTTTTTTTTTTTTTTTTTGGAGCGGAATGTTATTGAATAAAAAAAGGTCCCAAAATTTGGCGACACTGCTCCTTTTCTACGGCTTTGCCGCTAAAATCCGTAAAATATTAAATGAAATACTTAATTCTTTTTTCTTCACTTCTGTTTGTCATATATTATGACTAGCAGTGGATAATTCTGGGAGAAACTGGTTCATGAGAAGAAAGAAGGGGCTAAAAGTTATTTTCCGGGACTAAACCTCTGTAAAACTGACTGATCTCTCTCACTCCATTTGTCAACAAAAACTTTCCGGGGTCGATATTCATGACGCGTATACACGCCTCTTCTGCACAAGTTGTGTAATTCTTCTTCAACTGTGAAACGAAAAAAAAAAAAAAAAAAAAAAGCAAATAGTGTGTGGATGGTGGAAATAAAAACAAACCCAAACCTAATCCGAAAATCATCTCTGTGACGAATGACATTGTTTTCCGATCCGTCGGAAAAGGTCCTCTTCTCCTATTCCAGCAAAATAGTAAAACAGCTTGCAGGCAAAATGGGGAAGAAATAAAAGTTTTTTTTTTTTTTTTTTTTTTTTTTCTTTTCTACATAGCCAGTGTCGAAGTATAAATTATAATATGGTTGAATGATTGAGAACTGGTTTTGTTTGTTTTATTTATATGAAACATTTATACCGGAGATATGTTTTTGTTAATACACAGGTCAGACTTAATTGGCAAAACAAAATCACAGTTAGAAATTAATAATACAAAATATCATTTACCATTAAAAAAGCCGGTCATTTTTTTCCCCAAAGTAACTAATTTGTTTTTCATTTATTTGTTTTTGTGTAACTTTTCTTTAATATATAACATAAACCTATTTAATCGTTAGCATATTTTTAATATTATTACATTATTCTGTAGTTTATTGGATTTATTTACAAATATTTTCTATAGTTGAGTAATTATTGCGGCTATTAAAGTATACTTATAATTTCAGAAATGATGTTATTGATTCCAGCCAAAAAAGATTAATTTAAATGAAACTTCGATTCATTCTGGTGGTTTGGTAACTAATAATAATTTACCTTGTCAGTTTAATTTGTAGAATAAATAACGGTTCAGAACTAGGCTGTGTGTGATTTTTCTTTTGTGTATAATTTTTACATCGACGATTTACTCGTATTCTCTCAGAAGTCATATTGTGGTCAGAGTTTGTTACTGTTAAAGCTAGAAATCCGTTAATGTGCAGATTACCTAGCTAATCTGCAGATTAACTAAAATGACCCGTTAAAGTGTGGAATCAAGAGTTTTCCGCATTTTAACTAGGTAATCTGCAGATTAGCGGTTTCTGTATCGTTAAAGTTCAAATGTTCGTTTCGAGACTTACTTTTTTTACATTCACTATGACGTCAAACAGTCATGTGATACAATTACGCGAATAACCTTCAAACATAACTAAAACTTTTACACATTCCGCTACGCTATGATGATAAGCGGCAAACGCAAAATGTGGAGAGTGGAGGATCGAAGCCATGATTAGGTTTATTTTAATGACTAACACGAAATTTAAAGTAATAAGTAAGTTATAATTGTTTTAATTTTTATTTTATTTCTATCTTTTTCAATTCTGTCAATATAAGTTTGATAAGGGTCTGCATTTTATAAATGAAATCTAATCTTAATTAAAAGCTGTCTCTCGTGAAACTCCATTTTGAATTACAAATATTGAATTTACATTACAGTAATTATTTCCTTCCGAACTAAAACTGTTAAACCATAATTTTGTAAAACTAATTTATTTTAAAATTGGTTTAAATTACTATTACTTGCTGGGAAAAAAAAGAAAAAGATGTATTAATTTTTAACTTTGAAAAATAATATGGCATTTAATAAATACTCAATTTGAAATTTTTGTGCATTTTTTAGCATTTCATTACTTTTTTTTTTTTTTTTTTTTTTTTAATTATTATTTTTGTTTCCTTCAGTTTCAAGTTCCCTTTATATATTTTATATATCATTATTATATTTTTATTTATTTATTTTTAATTTTGTTCGCTTTTTCAGGCAATTTCATTTTATTTTATCACATAAAAAGTGTTAATAAAGGTTTTTTTTTAAATTGTAAAATTAATATATTTGCTAAACTTGTACAGATATATGTATGCTGCAAAGTATAGTTTAATAAAGCATTGGAAAACTGTCATTTTAATTTTCATACATTCTAAAAAAATATTAAAGCTGTTTTAATTATTTGAAGTACTTCTTAAATTCTTCTGATTTACTTCTGATTTACTTCTGATTTGTCTAATTTAATATTTCTTTAGCAAATTAAAAATTGATGCATATATATATATATATATATATATATTTTTTTTTTTTTTTTTTTTTTTTAAATAGTTATAGCAGTATAAGTTGTTAATAAAACATTTTTTAAAAATTTAAATGGTTAAATATTTTAATTTTGAAAAGAAATCGTTACTGTATTACAATTCTAACATTAATTTATAAAGTAGAATTTATTGAAAGCTATTAAAGCTATTATATTTCATATTAAAATTGCATAACATCTTCAAACTTATACTGACAGAATAAAAAAGATGAAATAAATAAAAAAAATTAAAACAAATATAACTTTAAAAGATATAAAAATTAAAACACATACAGATTAAAATAAGTAAAGAAATAAATAAAAAAGAAAAGAAAACTATTTTTTCCCCGAATGAAAAAAAAAAAAAAAAGTACAACACAGCCAGCTGTAAAATTACACCACCAGATATCTTATTTTCACTTTAACTAGTGCCTAATAGGTAATGTGCATATTATCTAGGTAATTCGCAGATTACCTAGGTAATTTGAGAAATGAAACAATTTTCCTCACTTTAACGGATCACCCTAGTTAATGTGCAGATTACCTAGCTAATTTGCAGATTAACTGCTTTCTGCACTTTAGCGGTAACATTTATATATATATATAAAAGTTTGTGGGCCTCTTTTGTTCACAGATCTTCACAGCTTGCCGAGGCCGTTGCCAGAAAATTTGTTTCGGATGGTGTTTAAACTTTACATAATGTTGAGTGCTAAAAATTAAATACATCTCAAAAGTTTTCAACAAATCTACAAAATTTCAAGGGGTGTTTGACACACACACACCCCTCATCCACGTGGCTACGGCCTTACAGCCTGCACTGAGAAAAAATTCCGTAACTGACATCTCGAATCTAAATTGTGGCTCTAGAAAAAATAGTTTCATGTCATCCTGATAAATTCTAGTCCCCTTCGAAAGCAAGTTTTAGAAGCCCCTATTAGCATTCTAGAGCGTTTGCCTATATTCTCGAGGGCAAAGTTATTTAAAAATCTCTGGAAATAAATGAGACTACAAGAGGTGGGTTCCTGCAACTATAATCTTGGTTTATGACCCAATTCTAGAAAATCAAGCGAGAATTTCTCGCAATATAAATAATTCAGAATATTTAGAGTATTCAGAATATTGTTTCACCATCTAGAAATGTGTACACTAAAAATTCTCGATAATTTCGTCTATTCAGTTTATTGGTGTGCCTTATGCGCATAGCTCGGAAATCTATATTTCTAGTTAAGGGATTTAGAAAATGGCCACTTATTCATTCTAGAGGAAGACGGTATATTTTTTTTCTCAGTGTGCTCTGATGAAGGTTGCAAAAATTACAGTAAAACTAGTTCACTGGAGTTCCGTTTCAGTCATATTGTTTGTATATAATCTAGCTCCGATATCAGTTGGTAATTAAAATATTTTCGGAAGAATGTTTGTAATTGATAAAGAAAAAAAAAAAAAAAAAACATCCCTTCATATAATAGTCAATCTTATATAGGTGGCATCACAAAATATTCTAAAGCTTAATCGATTAATATCCACAAATGATTTTTGCATCCTTTTTTTTTTTTTACTTTCTTCTATATGCATATAATATAGAGAAAGTTTTCGATGGATTTACACATTTGGGATGTCCTGAACACGATTCGACTACTTTCAGAAACTGTCTGTCTGTGTGTGTGTATCACAATTTTTGTGGACGCTGCATCTCTCGAACCAATGAACGAAATTTAACCAAACTTGGGTATTTAGTTGGACCCTGACAGGTGCTGATTAGATTTGGAGATCATTCACTCAACAGGTGGCTCTGTGATTCCCTTTTTTCTAAACTTTTAACATGGCAGTATTGGACAAAATTTCGTATAAATGTACATAATGGGAGTTATTTTTAATGTGTGATTGTAAAATTAATATGAATTATTGATAATAGTAGTAGTAAACTAGGAAAAAAAGTTTGTGCATGTAGAAGCATCGCTCCCCACCTTGGGGGGAAGTACCCCCCGGGGGTATAAATTTTCAATATGGATAGCTTTCGAAAGATCTTGTCAGTTCCCTTAAAATGGATGGTTGAACCCTAAATCTGTGATAATTTAAAACAAAGTTATCAATTTTTTTCGTTTTTTTTAACGAAAAAAACTTAGAAAAAAAAAATTATTTCTTTTGATATTGGCAAAAAATTGATTTTCTTTCGGCATTTATTTATGTCAGATAAAAATCGTCTGCATTTATAATGGAAAATAATTTAATAATTTAATAAATAATTTGTATTGCATGAATTTTGTGTAAAATTATGTAGAAGAAAATCTTGTGGTGGCCACATCATACTAGTTAGTTAATTATTTAATTATTATTATTATTATTATTATTATTTGTTTTACTTAAAATTCGCTTACGTTTAATTAAAAGAGGGGGAGGGAGAGAGAGAGAGAAAAAAAAAAAAGCTACTGTTCAATTTTAATGAAAATATCTGAATACACAAAAAAAAAATACATTTTTATTGGGAATTTGGTTTTAATGCCTGATAATTCGATTGTGAATCTTTTTGAAAGAGCAGAATTATTAGGAAAGCTTGAAGCAGGGGAAGAAGGGGCAAAAATTAAAAAAAAAAAAAGTTATAAATTTACTTTTTATTTTACAATAATGGTTAAATTCTTTTTAATACATCATTCGAAAGATATTTTAAAGTACTTTTATATTATCGAAAGTGGAATTCGAGATTTCACCTGATTTACACGTTTTAAGGTGTCTTGATTAGGTTTTCTTTTGTATCTCAGCTACTAATTAAAATAATTTCATAAGTAATACATCATTTGAAAGCTTTGTTGATTTGGAATTGAACAATACATTCCAGAAATTTCTACGGCCAGATGGCGCTGTAATATTTTAAAATTTCAATATTTTAAATTCTAATGAGCGAAGAAGGTGTTGTAAGTTCTAAAACGGGGATAAGGCGCCGCAGCCGCCACCGAGCGGGACTTAGCTAAAGTCAGAAATTTTAAAGATCATAACATGGTGAGCGAACAGGCTGTTTCAGATATTGAAAAGTGAAGAGAGCGCCGAAGGCGCTACCGCACGGAAATTTACTGCGATTAAATTTTTCAATAAGCTATTTTCACTATTTATCAATAAGCTGTTATTAGACCTGAAACGGGAAAAGCGCCACCGAGCGGGAGTTCCGTAAAGTCGGATTTTTCAGGGATCGCGAAACAGCTGGTCGCCGAAGACGGCTAGTAGACAATAAAATTGTCCTTCTTTGGATATTTAGTGTTAGTTTTCTGTAAGATGACAATCATTTGCATTCATCATGTTAGATAATTTTAATAAATAATAGTTTTTAATAAATTATTTGCATTTAGTGAATTTGTATAAGAAAATATAGAAGAAAGTCTTGTGGTGACCACAACATACTAGTTTTTCATTATTGTTATCGAAATAACTGCTGAAATAAATCGTAGTTTAAAAATTATGACTAAACTGAGCTACTACAAGATTTTTAGTCCTGAATGGTATCGAGAACTCCCCTCCCTCTAGAAAAAATGCCCTCAGGAAAAAAAATTCGTCCTTTGAAATTTTGTGATTTTCTTTCTCTTACCTATACAATGGTAGAAAAACTATTGTGTTTGGTCAAAATTTAGGAATTGACTTTTTGCTACATTTACAAGCATTGAGGCCCCCTTAATCCGAAAAATCGCATTTTTTACAGTTGGTCTACGTTTGTCTGCTTTTGTATGTGAGTGTCTATGTCTGTGTGTATGTGTCTGATATAAGTACAAATTTAGCAAAAAATATAAGCAGGAAGTCCAAACTTGGTATTCTGTTTTAAATATGTACCAGATTTGGATGCTACCTGAAACTTTTTATTGAAATAAGATAAATGGTTCATGTACAGGGATATCCAAGATAATTCAAATACATTACGTCTATCGGGGAAATTTCTAGTACTATTTGTTTTCCTATTACAGTCCAATGCAGCGTTGCCAGATGTGACCTTTTTTTTATTCAATAGTCACCAATAATTTTGAGAAGTAACATTTGATATACATAATAGACTGTCAATCTTCGAAGTGATTAGTCAAACGTTACAAATAAAAGTTATTGGTGACTATTGAATAAAAAAAAAGGCCAAATCTGTCAACCCTGGTCCAATGAGCGCGATTACGGATGAGTCAATTCTGCTTAGATTTTATCAAAATTGGGATGGTAGGACACCCTACGAGATAAAATTTCGGGAAATGCCCATTTCAGTGATAGCGTTCACCCCTTGTCGATTATAATTGCCTTTGTTTGTTTTGGACTTGAATTGGAGAATGGACAGTAGTTAGAATTAACACTTTTAGACTGCACTAAACAAAATAAAATGAACATACTTTATATGTATATACATACGCATAAAAGTATGCTTAGTATAGGACAGTGGTGGCGAACCTACGACAAGCGGGTTAGACACTGATTCACAAACCTTTTTAAATGACCCACGTGTTGGTTTTAAAACTTTATTTTTGATACTAAGAAACAGAACAAACAACTAAAAATATTTTAAAAATTAAATTATAAATATCTCATGTCAAATAAATAAAAAGAAAATGTTTCTAAGATTTCGATAAACTTGGGCTTATTTCTATTATATCATTGTACATTATATCAACTAATTCGTGCAACGGCGTTACTGAGCATGTTTGTCACCTGATGCGGTAATTAATATGTTCGCACACCACTAAAATCAATTTTTTGGCGCAGACATTTATTTTTCTTCAATTGCAAAAATGTTTTACAAGAAAACAGAAGGTGTGAGTAGTAGACCTTTTCTGAAGGATTTTAAAAGTGAAAACTCTTCCCCGAAAAAAAAAAATAATAATAATAATAAATAAAAATAAAAAGATTAATTTCCAAGTTAACAAATATTCCAAATTATTCGTACTTTTTTTACCTCCTACCCCTGTATAAGTGGACGTCATACCTCAATCTTAACTTAAGTATCCTAAGTAGTAAGTAAGAAATAGCACAAGACTCAAATTTAAATACAAATAAAGTTTATTAGAGCTTAAAGGCAAGGAGGACCTTGGACTAAACTCAGTATAAAATCTTAATAGCTTTAGAAAGATAACTTCAATAAGTAATTTAAATAAATGCAAACTTGATCTCACCAATAAAGATACTGTAGTAGGATGATGACTGCTCTCGGTGATTCACGACACTTCTCCAACTTAGACTAAGGTGGTAGGATTCCCTGTATCCACCAAACTATTCACTATAATTCAACACCTTCAAAACCACCACAACATTTACCGAGCTAAGGAACTTACATTCGTCGAGTTAAGAGACTTAATCACTAAATGATCGCCTAAGAACAATACTCTTCTACTCCACACCTCTACTTCACACACCTACCCCAAAGATACATTCATATTTATACAGTAGAGCGCCGATTATCCGAACTCCAATTAACCGAACTTCCAATTATCCGAAAAGCCTATTTCTCGCCTTTGAATGTTTGGAAACAGCTAGGAAATGACCCGAACGGCAGAACGACGCAGATCCTATTCAATTAACATGTCTAAGAAGAATTCGAGATATGGCAGCATTGAAAAGAATGTCTTTTTTTGAGGCAAGCAGCCATCAAAGGCTTTTTTGCTTAAATTAAATAATCTCTAGAGTTTAAAAAAAAATAAATAAATAAACGTAAATGATAATAATAATATTTTAAAATATTGTATAAGATAGTGGCATAAACATCCCTGACTATGAATTTTTTAATTAAAAAAATTCGTAAGTTATTTGGAATTTACTTAACATGGTAGAATAAGGCAAAATTGAGCATAAACGTCCATTTTGATGATCATAAATATATCAGACAACTTCAAAATAACATTTATGATACTTGTTTAAGTTATGATATTTGTTATTTAGTTCAATAAATTTTTATTTTTAAACAGGTCAGCACAAATTGGTGCTGCCAGTCCTAAGTCTAGATAAAGTATGAAGGGTTTTTATTGTCACAATATCCTTAAATTGTCTGTCCAATTATCCGAACTTTTGCTTATCCGAACTAGGGTCTGTCCCGACGTGTTCGGATAATCGGCGCTCTACTGTAATTAATCTCCATCAACTCTAATCACTTCACTTAACAAACTGTAAAACCTCTTTGTATTCATTCAATCACGCTCCGCAACTTCCTTTCTTCGTCGCAGAGCTATGCTAACTCAAAACTATTCCATCCTTAAATTTCGCCGGGTACTGTCGCCAAAGCATTTTTAGCTTTCTCAACACTCGCGTTGAGCATAAATCCAGCATAATTAAAAAAAAAAAAAAAAACTATGGTGGCCTACCACAACCTCAACCTTACACCCTTCCGAATGAAAGTGATGCTAATGTAATGACATAAATCCATAAAGCTGGTCCGTAGGCTAGTATTAAAAGTTTTTATGAACATAATTTCACCCACTTCTCAAAAAGGTCCGCCATCACTGGTATAGGATATGGTATAAAAATCATTCACCATTCATTACCAGAGTCATCTATATAATATTTCTCTAACATGGACCTGTTTCGATTAAATATTTTAGGAACAATGCGATAGTGATGTAATTAATAAAATATACTAGGATAAAAATAATATTTATACATAAGCAATATTTAAGCACGTGGACCCAGTTCAGTGATGTAATCAGAAAAATGACGACATCTGTCTGATAAGTCAATCAGAAATTTGTCAGAAAAATGCATTTTAAAAGTTGCATCTTTACAATCTTCGCAAGCGTCATTTTGGTTTTAAACCTAGCTTTAAAAATATAAACAGAGCATGAACTATTGTCATAAACTGACTAATAAACAAAATACTAAAAAAATAAAATAGATAGGTACTAAGTTTAAAAAAAAATAATAATAATTATTATAAAGAATAAAAAGAATAACGACAATATGAATAAATAAAAATAATAAATAAAAAGGCATCGCCAACATGTCGACAAACATTCAAAAGTCGCTATTTGAGTCCTATACTAAAGGTATCCTGCCTGGGGAAGTATGAAAACTGGGTCATCAAACATGAATTTTATTTATAAACCTTTCTTTTGATGATTTTAATTTAACTATCATTAGCGTATCATCCCACAATATGATTTTGGTTTTGGTTCTTCTAATAATAATTTGACTTCTGATGAACAAAAAATTTAATTGGGTGGTGAAATTGGTATAAGACTTGTGAGTTTCATGTCTTAAAGGTAAAAAAGAAAATAAATAAAGTGTGAAAATTTCGCATCTGTTTGCTATAGATTGCTGGAAGTTCATTTAAAGTTATACCCTATTTCTTTAATACTGCGTTAAATTAAAATACATATCGTATATATATAATGTATAGATAATATGCAGGGTTACCCAAATCTTTTTTAAAATACAGTTTTTTCTATTAAATGTAGTTAATGGAAGAATTTTACTAAATTGGGAAAATTGCTATTCCCATATGGTAAGCAAAGTACAAATTTGGATTCTAAATTTAAATACTGATTTTTTTATTTTATTTTATTTTCTCTATAATTACGCATTTTGAGGTTCTCTGATTATGAAAATAAACTTTTAAGCAGTTGATTTGTGTATATATGTCTGTTATCAGCATAACGTAAAAACAAATAATTGCAAGATTTTTATTATACACACACACACATATATATATATATAAGGTTGTCGCTTCAAAATTTGACCAATATTGGTAAGTTACAAGGAATGGTGTGAGTAAAATTTGTCTGAATTTCTTGGAATATACTTTTAAATTTAATAACACCCTTCATATTATTAAAATATATAAAAAATATAGTTTTTTTTTATATATAAAATTGGATTGTGTTTGATTGGATTCAGTCGGGAGGTTAAGGCTCACATTCAAATGTATTTGTCAAATAAAATTGTTTCTAAAACTATTTTCAACTATTTTTAAGGTTTTTTTTATTTACAGTGCTTGTTATTTTGCACATTAATCTGTAATCATAGTCTTTATAGAAATCAAATGTACAGTAAGAGAAAGCGTGTGAGTGTCACACCAAAATAACTCTAATACTAGTTCAACTCACGAATTAATAAAATGGATTGCACAGAGGTAATAAAAGAACTATAACTTTGAAATAACTTTATATTTTGGAAAATTTTGTGTATCTTGATCTATACTATTAATTTTATTCAAAAATTCTCCCATTAGTTTTATCAGTTGACGAAAAAAATATATATATTTATTTCAAAATATAAAAGAAATCAGCATTATTTTATTTCGAAATTTCGCTTTTACATATTGTAGATAAAATTATTGATGAAGTTTGTTTGATATTCAAGAACAAAAAAAAAAAATTTTTAGCACGATAGACTATTTCTTTCAGTCGGCTGTTATTGCGTCGTTACCAGTTTACATGTATCACCTTGGATGGACATGCAAGCATTTTTTTGTTTTTACCTAAGTATATAAAGCTAAAAATTTGCCGTTGTATCTGTCCGGATTTTTAGTCCGAATTATTAGATCTTATCAAAATGGATGCACTTATTAATTAAGATAAAATTTAGCTAATGCCGTATTTTTTGGTTTAAAAGATATTAAATAAAAACTTCAATTTAACTTAAAAAAAAAAAAAAAAAAAAAAAAAACCCTGAAGACCATTTTTTTTGTTTTTTGTTTTTTGTTTTTTTGTTTACAATTAAACTAAAATTAAGAAAAATTGTGCTAAAGAAATGGAGCAGCCTTCAGTGTAGAATTTCTTGGCGAAATTTGAAATTTGGCACCGAAGTAGCTCCGACGGCAATTGCAATAGCCATTTTAATTCATCACCAAAATGACAACACAAAATTTAAAGCCGTCAAGGGGCTCCTATGCTAAAAATATATCAAAGCAAAGAAATAGTAATCGATACTAGGGAATGAAACACATTTACTTTAAAACATGCCTTTATATACGAAAGAATAGATTAAAATAAATTCTGTCGTACCAAATTAAATTCTGTTTTATGTAGAATTTTATATCTATTATTTAAAAAATAAAAATTTGTTTAGATTTTTTTTTTCTTTTTCTTCATCCATTATTTAAAATAAAAATACAAGCACGGGTTTAAAAATGATTTATGTAAATTTATTATTGTCTGGTTGATTCCACAAAATAGTATAGTATGAAAGTTTATTCAATCTTTTTTCTTTTAAATTTCTAATTGAAATAGTTATATATTTTATATTAAGGAATTATTGTAATATTCTTATTATAGAAAGTATAAATAGTGAATTTATTCTTAATAATCCATTGTTAAAATATAATAATCCAATTTAATATAATGATTAAAAAAAAAATGCTTAAAACCTGAAGAATTTTCAAGAATTTGTTTTCGAAAATAAAATATATATATATATATATATATATGGAATGACTGCACTCGACTTTCTAAACATGAAATAATTAACGGTTGTGTAAATAAAATAAAGTAAGAGAAGTCGTTAAATAAACAAAAGAGAAAATTATAACAGGGTGTTTGAGTATTTTTCTTTACATTGTATGTTGTTTAAATTAACGATATTGCCCTTCAAATAATATGAGCCCATAGATCATAATGATAAAGAAATTTTCGTTGTTTCCCTGTAAAAATCTATAAGTGCTAGGTCGCATTTAAAATAATTTGAGCCCATAAGCCACTATGGTAAAGGATTTTGTGTTCCTCTAAAAAAAAAAAAAAAAAAAAAAAAAAACTATAAGTGTTACATAGTCCAAAATTTAAATAGTTAGTGTGACGGTGATCTATAACATGTATATAAATTTTCAGCTCAATCCGATATGGTGTTTAGACATTATCGCCCTTTAAAGAATTTGAACCCATAGGGCATAAATGTTATAGAATTTTTCGTTGTCTCCCTGTAAAAAAACTACACATGCTAGATTCACCAAAATTTATTCACTTCATGCAACAGTGACTTATAGCATGTATATAAATTTTCAGGTCAATTGAATAAGGTTTTTAGACACTATCACAGTTTAATGAATTTGATCCCATGTAGATATAACGATAAAGAATTTTTCTTTGTGTCTGTGTAAAAAAAGTATAAACACTAAATTCATCAAAATTTACATAGTCCGTGCGATGGTGACTCATAACACGTGTATAAATTTTCAGCTCAGTCGAATAAGGCATTTAGACACTATTGCACTTTAAAACATTTTGGTCCATAGACCATAATGATAAAGAATTTTTCTTTTTGTCCCTGTGAAAAACTATAAGCGCTAGATTCACCAAAATCAATAGGATTCGTGCTATTATGATCTATAACATGCGTACCAACTTTCAGCTCATTCGATCAAAGCATTTAGACGCTGTCGTGTTCACTCACATATATACACACATACATACATCATCGTAAAAAAAGTAAATATAAATTCAGGAAACCTCAAAACGCGCAGAAGCACCAAAATCTCAAACTCGGATTTTAGGCATGATTACAGTACTTTCATTACATATATATGTTCGAAAAGTAAAAGTGGTAAATTGTATTCAGAGAATGTTTTTTTTTTTTTTTTTTTTTTTTGGGGGGGGGGGGGGGGGGCATTATTCCGAGAGCAATTCAAAGTCCTGGCCGTCAAAGCAGTCAAAGCCCATGTTATTCTATGGAAAGATTTGTTACCACCATCATTGTATACTGATTTTTTTTTAAATTCCGTTTTCCCATTTAGATATTTCACAACCGTCAAATTAGTACTTTTTCTTTTCTTTTTCTTTCTGTCTTTTCTTTTCTTTTCTTTTTTTTTTTTTTTTTTCATTATTATAAATTTGAAAAATCAATTTTTCGAAAATAAGTACCAATTTAACGATTGTGAATTTTCTGAATGCAAAAACGGATTAAAAATAAATAAATAAATGCATCAGTTAAAGAGTAGTTATGGAAACAAATTTCCCTACTGAATAACACGTACCACAGCTATCGGCGAGAATAGATATTTTAGCCTCAATTCTATTTTGAAGTCTGCAAGGATATGAAAACATTAATATTAATTTACATTCGCATTAAAACCTTGAACTTTGTAGGAAAGTATCAAAAACGCAAAACCTAATTGAAAAGGTACTCCTGAGCAATTTGCATTTATATTCTATAATATATATAATATGAATATATTTTGTGTGTCCCTGTAAACCAATGAATTAACATACGAACACGAAAACGGAGAAAATTTCTGCAGTATAAAACATGGGGGTATATAAATTTAATATAAATAAATAAAAAAAAAAATAGCTTTTCGGAAATTGGTCAGTTATTTGTTGTTTCATATTTTTTGCTGTATTATTTTCACGAAATAAATTTTTCTATGATTATATCATGGTAATACAATCCTTCTAACTTCATGGATTATATATTTTTAAATGTATAGTGGCGTCATCTATACTAAACAGATCAAAAGAATTATCGAATAAATTTTTTCTATAAAGACAATTTAGAATATTATATTGTATTATTCAACAATTGACAAAATAAACTGAAATATACTCTGAAATGTCCATCAGTAGTTTTTTTTTTCTTCATTTTTATTTTTTGTTCAGAAACAACTCTACCAGAAATAGTTTTGTAGACTCTAATTTTTATTTATTCATTTTTATTTTCCTTTGCATTAAAATATTAGATTCTGTTTAAATGAATAAAATACGTAATAGAATATCTGATTTACTTTCTTTCTTTTTAAGGAAGATTTTTTTTTAATATAGATTTATTATTTAAAACTAAATTTATTATTAAATTATTATTTTTAAATATATCTGATAGACGAAAAACATTTAAACATCATTATCCATATCAGTAAATATCGATCATATCTTTAATACAATTAATGTTAATAATAAAAACGTCAATATTATTTTTCATGAGAATGTTTTCAAATTTAAGAGGTGTAATGACGTTTTAATTTTTAAGGCTCACTTTTGTTAATATATATATATATATATATATATATATATATATATATATATATATTATGTATTTAAACAATAGATAGTTTAAAACCATCTATTTTAACAGTCACATTATTTAATGTTTATTATTAAGTTAATAGTATTTTGTTAACCTAAAATGAAGATAGGTACGCTTGGGAAATAATTCTGGAAACATGGAAAATTTTTATTAAAAAGGTAATTTATCTATATATATATATATAATGAATATGGTAAATGATTGTTTTTTTATGTGCGTATATATATATATATATATATATATATATATATTTGAATTTTGTGAAAATACTCATTTTATATTTTTTAATTTTATAAAGGGGCAGCTTAAAGGCCATAATTTTTTATGGGATCGATTCCTGAATTCATTACCAGCTTTTAGGAAGACAGACTTTCCTACATGTAAGATTACGAAGAAAGTATTTTGTAACTTTATTTCTCTCCAAAAGAAAAAAAAAATGCACATTTTTTATTTTATATTCTTAAAACAGTTTTAATTATTTGACAATATTTTTAAACACTACTCTTCTTCTATTTTGTACTAGATACTTAAATATTTCTTACTTCTACATATAGATGGCGTAATGCATCCAGAACCCACCTGTTTCTTGTTTCTCTCTTGTACAGAAATTTCATCACCGAAAGGTTAAAAAGAACTATTTTCTGAATAAACATTTTCGGATTTTGATACTGTTCAGTACCCTTTTCCTCTAATAACACCTTAGTTAATCAAACTCTTTTTAACTATCATGGGGGAGCCATTTGTTTATTTAACACGTTCTGAATCATTTAGCGCTGCTCACAGACTCCACAGGTTGAAAGCAATTTTAATTATTTCATAGAGATAATAAATAAAATGTTTTTTAAAAATGCATTATTGAAAAAAAAAAAAAAATGTATTATTGTTACTATCTTTATTGTTGATTTAATTACGTGAAATACTACATGAAGGCATTTAAATATTTTTTATTTATTTTTATTAGTCCGCATTTGGATGAAGAGACTAACAAACAGTTATATGGAAAGTGCAACAATTTTAATGGACATGGACACAATTATAAAGGTAAAAACCAAACAGCTCAAATGTTTAGATTTATATTTCGCTGCATTTCACCTAATTTGTTCCAATGTTTTAGTTACTTATCATTTATTGTAGAACAACATTCACTCTATGCACATTAATTGAAAATACAGTCCATTATGATTTTTATATATGTGTGTATTTTAATGTAATAAAATTATATCTGATTTTATTAATAATGTTTTATTGGTTTATAGTAATAAATGTTTCATCTTTTTTTTCCCCTTGGTAATAATATGTGTTTTTCTTCACAGTTGAGGTCACTGTCAAAGGAAAGGTATGTATGTATTTTTGTTGTTGTTGTATATGTTCTATAAAAAATTATTTCAGTAAAGCAATTTTCTAAATTGTTTTTTAATAATTGCTTTACTGTTTCTTTTATTGTATTTTCTTTGTTAAAACAGGTTGACAAAGAAACTGGTATGGTTATGAACATAGCTGATTTAAAGAATATCATGCAGGTAATTATAACTATTATTTTAAATAAACTAATAAATTAAATATAAATGAAGGAGAATTTCACTCAGGGGTAATTCTGAATGTATGTATATATTATAAATATTTCTGAATTTCACATTAAATTTCATAAATACAAATATGTTTATGTATTTTCACTTCACATTATATGTATGCACATACATACATATACACATAATGTGCATGTGTCATGTGTATCATCTTGGTTTCGAGTATGAGTTTTCTGCTATAAAATGAAATGTTTTGTTAGATAGTAGAAGTAAGCTCTTTTCAATACAATAAGCAAAGATAATCATTTAGTTAGCAACCCACATTTATAAGAAAACTAAAATTAGATATTTAAAATTTCTCTTCAAATTGTTAAAAACATTTACATTATTTTCAATTATAAAATATGATTAGTATTATTCTCTATTTTTACTATATTATCTTGATATATCCTTATTTCTGCTGTTTTTTTTTTTTTTTTTCTCTTCCCAATTTACAAATATATTTAAACTTTGTAGTTTAAAACAAACTATTCAGGAAAAGTTTAAAGAATCTTTGATTTAAAATAATCACTTTTTATTCAATAAAATATTTGAATTATTTCTTTTCTCCCCTGTTATTTCAATATAGATATAGATTTGTAATAACTTTTTTATAATAAGTAATAAAAATTATGTATAGAGAGTTGAACCTTGAAAATCCGAAATCGTCGATTCCGGATTTTCGAATTTTCCGGATTTTAGTGATTTATTAAAAATTATTTTTTTTTATTATATTATAATAACAAACAAAATGCAATTTTTATGCTTGGGAAAATAAACGACGTTCAAATTGTTGAATTAAATTATAAATAGAAATATAATATATTTAATTTAGAATTAAAATATAAACAAAAATGTTATAGGCAACTGATAATGCCTGCTAAGTAACTGCTAATAAACTCATTCATTTTAAAAAACTCAAATAAAACTGTAGAAACAAAGTAATTTTTATGTTGATTTTTAAAAAATATCTCAGCAATTTAAAACAGTTTTACTCTAATGGGATTTTTTTTTTTTTTTTTTTTTAACTTATTTAAAAAAAAAAATTCTTTAATTAACAGTCAAGTAGTATAAAAATATGCAAGATTATGGCTATATTTATGTATTCAGTGTTAATTAAAAGGATTTTAAACTGCATTTCACAAGAAATGTGGAAACAGGTACAGCAAAACCTTATTTTAAAAGTAAAACTAAAATCGAAAAATGTCCAGATTTTTGAGATTTCTGGATTTTGGATGTCCGGATTTTCGAGATTCAACTGTATATATATATATATATATATATGTGTGTGTGTGTGTGTGTGTAATTTTTGACTCCATTATTAATAACAAATTTTAACTAATACTAGTGAGCTTCGCCCGCTAGCGCGTCAGTATTTTCAAATGAATTACTAAAATTAATGAATCACTAACAGTAACTTGTTAATATTCTAAAATGTTTTGTATAGAATATGATATGATTAACATTCAGATTTACAGGGCTACACTAAAATATTCAGATAGATTAAGGGCTGCAATTATAATCTAACAGTTGCATTTTCTCTTGCTTTTCTTCTGCTATGCTATGATTTTAATTATTAGAGTGTAGTCCATATACTGTAAAAAGCAAATAAATAAATAAATAAAATAAAAGGTGTATATGAAGGACATGATAATAAATGAATTTAATTTGATTCAATTTGAGTGCATATACGCCGACAGATGGCTCTGCTATACTGCAATTTATTTTCGTTTGAGGGATAGCAATATAGCTTTAATGATAAAAAGAGGCATCAATCTAGGTATGTGAATGAATATCATATAGATATCATGAAAAATTATGCTGTTTCAATTTGGGTGCATCTTGGATGAAAAGTAACGCTGCTATGCTGCAGTATTTCTTGTTTACGAAAAGATTATACTTAAACGTAGGCAAGGTCGAAACCAAGCAAAATTTTGCAGATTTGTCAAAAATTTTGAGTTAAACTTAATTTTTAATACTCAGAAGTCTTTGGAAAGCCCATACCTCCCTAGTCTTAGCCAAACTTAATGAGTTTGATGCTGTTTTTTTTTTTTTTTTTTTTTTTTTTCTGGCTATGTATGGCCTTGCTTCTATGGTTATATAAATGCAACAAACTTGATATGTAATACAGATATTATGAGAAATTTTGCTGTTTCCTTTTGGGTGTATATCGGGCGACAAGCATCATACACCTCGCCGCGGTTATCCACTTTCTACGAATTTTAAGATAGCTATATCTCAGCATCTATTGTTTAAAAATTCATACTTAAAAATCTTTATTATGAGAAGCTATGTTAATTTAAATTTGGTGGCGCTGTTACATATAATGATATAGAAAGACGAAAGTTTATTGTGGGCACAGCATCTCCTTTTATTATTAAAATCTGTGCGCATCTGTCTGTCTGTCTGTCTGTGAGAAATGCCTTGTCATAGCTAAAGCTCCGGCGCTAATGGTCGCAGCGCTTCGAAACCGGTGTCGACAGACGCAGAATTTCTTCATCTCGACATCGCGATAATTCGCTAAGCGATGCGACCCTAATTAGCGGAGATATTAATTAAAACGTCGACCCATATCTACCGAAAAATGACCCAGAATTCATGATTAAATGCTTAAAAAGCGACATTTTTACGGAAAAAGTGGAAAATAAATTAGAAATATCAGTCGTATCGTTACAAATAAGATATCAAATGAAAGGTCCGATTTTTCTGAATCCGACTGTTTAAATAGCTTATCTATAGGGCAATTAGATTTTTTAAAATTAACTAAAGTATGAAAAAAAAGGTGGCAACAAATCACAACAGTTCTATTAATTTCGCAATAGACGTATTTCGGTTACCATGGCGCCGGGCGAAAGAATAAATAGATTTTACTTCCAGCTTTACTGATTTTGTACTGGAAATAAAAATTGCAAATTTCAAAATGCTTCAATTTTCTTCAAAATTAATTCAAACTTGCTACAAACTTTTAACATCACAAGACGAAGTTCCAGTTCAAATATCATCGGGTTTCGAGAATAAATAAAAAATGTACAATTTAATTGCAAATTAAATGTTATTATAATACGCGTATTTCAAATTCTAACTATGATTAAATTATTTTTAGTACATCCGTTTTGGAGATATTTACAAAAATTATGTTCATAATGGCAAACATACAAAGGTTTTTCCCATTATATATGACCTACCAACATAGTGATTTCAAAATAAGCTAATGGTATAGCCCGTAATTATATTATGAAAACTGTCGACACTTTTGCGTGTAGAAAGCAATTTGTAAAGACATACGCAAGTTTTAGTCGATTAATGTTTTTTATTTATTGAATATTCAACCCGTAGTGATATTTTCATGATAGTTGCCGATATTTTTGCTCGTAGAAAGTAATTCCTAAAGACATAAATAGTTTCTAGTCTTGAATGCTGTTTCTTTGAAGCCAAAATATAAAAGAGATGTGAGATTTCCTGAAAATCAATAACTGTTTTAACAATTATTAGCAATTTAGATTAAATCTAGAAAAAGAAAAATCAGCGAATATTCTTGAAACACTACAATAAAACAGTCATTCAAACCACAAACTCAAGTGAATAGTATTAAACACATCACAAAACAAGAAGTCTTTTAATTTAGAAAAAAAAATGGTCAATTTCTTAAAGTACAGTGTTTGAGAGACGATCACTCAGCCCAAAGTCTTATCTCTTCACTGATCTCTTCAGAAGATATTCTTCTCTTCTTGTAGTCTCGTTAGAGATTTAAGGCCGGTTTCGATTGCAGTTGGAAGTTCGAGGTTCAAAAAGCCATTAATCACGCTCCCGACACAAAGAGCCAAATGTCTTGTCATCAGTTGTAGCCTTTTTTTTATCAGATTGCGCAGTTACTTCAAAGGAAAGCATGCAAAATTGACAAAGATATCTGCCTCTGCCCCCTCAATTATCTCAGCTGGGGGTTAGAGCCAGGGACTTTTTCCCTTCGAACCAACCGATTGAACCAGGTCCAATCGCTTGACCACATCAAAGGATTCTTAATAGCGCCGCTCGAAACGACTTCCAACCAACCTCAGTGGAAACTGCACTTTAGATAAATTTAAGGTGGTATCAGACGAAAAAACATATATTCTAATATATAAGCTATTGCCTCTCAAAAGCTACCAAACAACTTTATCGGAGTGTAGTAGGGTTGCTTTTAAGCATAAACGAAATCCGGAAATGTAAACAAAGGACCCAATATTTAGCGATAATTCACGTAAAGGATGTCTAAAAGGGAAAAGGATAGAGGGTACCCTGCAATCGTGATTCTCTGATTGGAGGACTTCATTCTAAAAACTACCGTATGTGATTCTGACAGTCGAAAATGCGTGAAAAAAGAATATACGTGAGGCAAAAGTATCAAACGAAGATATTTCGTCAGTTTTCCTCATGAAAAACCTGTTTATGCGGTACTATGTGCTAAAGCCATTTATACGGAACTTCGTCTGATAGCGGCTTAAGAGGCATTTTGCCGTTTGAAGCCATATAGGATCATTCCAAGAAATTCCAGAATTCGGCTCCCGTTAAAAGTAGAACTTCTAAACTTTGACAATTGCTAACTGGAATTTTTAGCCAAACCTTATCGGCAAGTCGTCAAAATGCCAATTTTGTAACCAAAGAGGGCCCCTCATGGAAATGCAAAAAAAAAAGAAACTGCCTCTTGTTTCCATAAATTGTAAATCTTCTTTTTCCTAAACAACTTTGATGCTGGAAAGATGTTTAATTTTTTGTAACAATGCGGTTTTAAAAGATAAAACTCCTTTCGTTTATTAGAATTTTTTTAAGTAAAAATATACGCAAAGGTACAATAGCATAACAACATGATAATATTTTATTGCCTTCAACGGAAGTCGATTAACTTGGCAAGATTGGTGACCACATATTTAACGGAAAATAATAGTTTAGTGTTCACAGAATTTGAAAGCGTTTTCCCACTCTGACATGGAATTAACTTTATTATGTAACTGTCGTTTCTTGCAATAAGTTGTTTTTCAAGCAAAGCAATGTTAAATAGGCCATCTTTACTCGAGTGTAATTGAACTCTTTCTTAGCTGTAATGATGAGCAATGTGAGATTATCTAATAATCTGTAAAATTCTAAGAATATGGACAAACTAAATTTTTTTCTACGGTGTGTTATTATTATTGTGATTTATTATTTACAAATTAACCATAACTATTATTGTGACTCACGTGGTTTGAGTAATAATTTTATTAAAAATTTTCAGAAATATTTAGGGATTAAAATACGCCTGTTTATATTTATTAAAATAAAATAAATAAATAAACGAAAAATCATGCGATGATACGCATTGATTAACAATAAATGTCAATTTCTTTATGATTTTTACAATAGAAAGTTCTTTAAATGTTATTTATAAAAATGTCTGTCCTAAATTGCAATGCATTGGCATTTTTGGGGGGTGTTTCTGTACAAAAAACAGTTGCACAGAACCTATTAATGCCATTTAAAACAGGGAACATTCCATAGTGAATTTGAGTAACATATATAATTTTTTTTTATTTTATTCTGAGAATATTTACGGATGCTGGAGGTGGGCAGACGGACAGATAGATACACAAATTAAAATCATATTTGCACTGAAAAAAAAAATGTTTAAAAGTGTCAAATCGCTTAATGTAAACGAAAATGCATTTCCAGCAAATTTCCAGTAAAAGCTCTCAATGTAACTGAATATTTTTGTGTGGCCTTGTACATCTAATGCTAATCATACTACATTCTGTAGAAAGCATTCTTTTGTGCATATGAATAACATATTTCAATTTTATTAAGATTTTTCAAAGTAAAGCTATTAAAATTTGGTTAATAGAAATACGTCTCAAAGAGCGAATGCTTTGGAATACTCTCGTGTGTCCCTGTACACAAACCAGTGGTGGTATTTACTTCATTAAAATAAAGG
Source organism: Salticus scenicus (assembly GCA_963930645.1). Taxonomy (NCBI): domain Eukaryota; kingdom Metazoa; phylum Arthropoda; class Arachnida; order Araneae; family Salticidae; genus Salticus; species Salticus scenicus. The sequence goes on along the minus strand of OZ005653.1, from coordinate 74,993,244 downwards.
AATTGAAATATAGTTCATAAAAATATCTCTCATAGAACGCAGTGCTTTGGTTTTGGAATACTTTTGGGTGTCCCTGTACACAAACCAGTAGAAGTATTCACTTCATTTTCAATAGGAAACATCCGATAGTGAACTTTAATATAATATATCAGTTTCAAGAAATTCCATGAATATTTGCGGGAGTCCGAGTGCGAATAGACAGACAAATCGAAGTCATTAACACTTTTCAACCTTATTGGAAAGTGTTAAAAACATTTAGAAAGTGATAAAAACGATTAATATAAACGAAGCAACTCCAGCAAATTTTCAATAATACCCATTAATGTAACTGAATATTTTTGAGTGACCCTGTAAATCTAATGCTAATCATACTGTATTCTACGGAAAGCATTCTTTTTTGCATATGAATTATATATTTTAATTTTATTAAGATTTGTAGAAAGTAAAGTTCTTAAAATTTGGTTTATAGAAATACCTCACATAAAACGCAATGCTTTGGAATACTTTCAGGTGCCCCTGTATGCAAACCTCTGATGGTATTTACTCCATTTTCAATGGAGAACATCCTATAGGGAACTTGAATAACATATTTCAATTTCATTAAGATTTGTGTAAAATAACGGTATTAAAATATGGTTTATAGAAATACCTCTCATAGAACACAATGCTTTGGAATGCTTTCGGGTATCCCTGTATACAAACCAGTAAAGATATTCACTCCATTTTCGGTAGGAGACATCCGATAGTGAACTTGAATAACACATCAGTTTCAAGAAATTCCATGAATATTTACGGGAGTTAGAGCGTAGACAGACAGACAAACCGAAGTCATTAACACTTTTGAACTTTGTCGAAAAGTGTTAAAAGTATTCCATTAAATATGAAGACGGTAATTATTTCATAATAATAACAAAGCAACTGATTATAAAAATTATATTTTTCATAAATTAGTTAAATATAACTTATTTTGGATAGAATGGAGTAGAAGGCTGATTTTTTACCAACTATGTGAAAAATACCAGAGTCGGAAATCGAACCCGGGTCTTCCGCTTAACGTGCAGATACTCTAAACCACTGAGATACCCTGGCTGTTAACCGGCTCGGCACTTCTCACATAATATACGTCGGCAAGGTCACCGAGTCTGCATTAAAGCAGCTATATCAAGCGACAAATTGGAACATGACACAACTCCAATAGGCCACGAAATTTCAGTTTAGAAATTTTTAACAACCTTGAAAATTCATTTTGGATAGAATGGAGTAGAAGGCTGATTTTTTACCAACTACGTGAAAAATACCAGAGCCGGGAATCGAACCCGGGTCTTCCGCTTAACGCGCGGATGCTCTAAGCCACTGAGATACCCTGGCTGATAACCAGCTCGGCACTTCTCACATAATATACGTTGGCAAGGTCACCGAGTCTGCATTAAAGCAGTTATATCAAGTGACAAATTTGAACACGGCACAACTTCAATAGGCCACGAAATTTTAATTTAGAAATTTTTAACAACCTTGAAAATTCATTTTGGATAGAATGGAGTAGAAGGCTGATTTTTTTACCAACTACGTGAAAAATACCGGAGCCGTTAATCAGTGGTTTAGAGCATCCGCGCGTTGAGCGGAAGGCCCGGGTTCGATTCCCGGCTCTGGTATTTTTTACATAGTTGGTAAAAAATCAGCCTTCTATTCCATTCTATAAAAAATGAATTTTAAAAGTTGTTAAAAATTTCTAAATTGAAATATAACTTACTTATAAAAACGTATTCCATTTCCTTTCATATATTTATTAACCACAGATTTATTAGTACAATTGAAAGCCAAGCAACACATCGGCATTTAAAAAATTCATCAACATTCTATTCTATTACAATACAATTGCCGAGTTTCTACAGACTAATGGCTGATGCCAAAAAAATTTTCCGGCATCAAAAATCTTTGTTCGATAACATGGGGATGATAAATCTATATAAATTACTATATCTATGTGTCTAATTTTCGATGAACTATTATTATTTGTAGTAGGTATTTTCTTACTGCACATTTGCGAAAGGTAGCATTTCTTTTATTACATAGGTTGAAAGTATCTAATGTAAGTTCATTTATATCAAGTAAAGACTAAGAAAGTTATCAGAGGAAAAAAAATTCACGCGAACAATAATACAAAATAAAAGTTCTTCTTTTTTTTCTTTTCCTTTCTGAGAAAAGAAAGAAAAAAAAAATGATTTTGATGAAATTCTGGCAAAAGCAGAATTTAGTTTAGTACGGGAGGACTGTTAGTTTTTTTTTTTTTTTTTTTTTTTTTTTTCCTAAATTGTAATAACGCTCAACCATAAGTACCGTAACTCCCTCAACCATAAGTACCAGTCAATGACGGACCTACAACATTCGATGCCCGGGGTGAAAATCTCTTTTGGGTGAGGGGGCCTAATTAGAGTTTCTCCTATATTGAGACCCCCCCCCCCCCATTGTATTTCTTCACTTAATCCTATTACTATAAAAAGGCAATAAAGTAAGTTTTAAGATAATTCAGAAGCCAAACCTAATAAGAAAGCCTGCGGCATTAGTCTCGCTTGCCTGCTTTAGTCAGACTTTGCATAAATGAGTTTTTTATTTTCTTCTATATTCAATAGAAGAAAGTATTGGATTCGCAAAAATATTCGACCTCGGGTTTTTAAGGAATTTACACGTTTCAAGAGGTTTAGAACATGATTTAACAATTTTTAGAAAATGTCTGTCTGTGTGACAAAATTTTGTGGCAACTATATCTGAGTAACAACTGCAGAAAATTTCATAAAATTCCATATGTAGTTGCAACTTGACATAATTAGTGTCTATCAATGTTTGGTGGAAGTCTTCTACCAGGTGGCTTTGCCATTCCGCTTTTTCTAAATTTTTAAGTTGCCGTATAGCACAAAATTTCGTTTAAATGTACATAAAAGGAATTATTTTTTAATAATCTTTATGAAATTAAAAATAATTATTTATAATAGTGATAGTCATCTGGGAATTTTTTTTGTTAATGTAGGATCCCGAGGAGGGCAAATGTTTGTTATGGGTATCTTTCGAAATAGCTCATCCATACTTTTAAAACGATTGGCTGAACCATTGATCTGCAATAATTTAAAATAAAGTTATCGAGTTTTTCTTTTTTAAGGAAAAGAAAAAAAAAATCGCAATTTTTTAAGATGCCATACAGAGAATAAAATAGATTTTCTTTTGATATTTAATGTTATACTGCTTCTCTAAGATGAAAATCATCTGCATTCATCAGGAAGATAATTTTAATAAATTATTTTTACTGGGAGAATTTGCATAGGAAAATATAGAAGAAAGTCATATGGTGGCCACAATATACTAGTTTGGTTTGGTATTGTCGCTCTAAAGATAACACTTTGTACATTAAGGCTCTTTAGACAGAAACCTACAACTTAAAGGGAAAATGCAGGGAATGTTTCGTGTTAAAATAATGGCACAACAACTTCATCAGATATACACTCAAGATCCAAAACATTATGACCACCCCTACATTTTGCAATGAACTCGCCTGGATGACGTAGAAGGTACGTGATCAGGTGGGAGTTGTATTTAACTGCTGCTGGAGAGTCTGAAGTATCGTTCTTTCGCTTACTTTTATGTGTGATGGGAAAGGCTGCGGATCTAAGTGACTTTGATAGAGGGCAGATTGTAATGGCTCGAAGGCTTGGAACAAGCATTTTCATAACTGCATGACTCGTGGCTTGTTCGCGATCTACAGTTGTTAGTACTTATGCAAAGTAGATGAATGACGGTGAAATCAGCAGTAGACGACATGGTGTTGGACGTCCACACGTTATCAAAGAAAAAGGTCGTCGGAGATTGTCCCGCTTGGTGAAGCAAAACCGATGCCAGATAGTGTCTCAGCTGACAGCGCAATATAATGCAGGGCCAAGTAGAATTATACCGGAACACGCTGTTTCGTGGACACTGTTGGATATGGAGCTACACAGCAGACGTCCCACTCATGTGCCTCTGCTGACCAAGCATCATCTCCAACTAAGCCTACGCTGGGCCCGGAAACATCGTGACTGGACCATGGATCAGTGGAAGAGAGTTGCCTGGTCAAATGAATCACGGTTTGTCATTCATCACGCCGATGGCCATATCAGGATACGCCGTCTTCCAGGCGAATGGTTGCTCCCTCAATGTACAGCAGGTCATAAACAGGCCGTTGGTGGCGGTATTATGCTTTGGGAGACGTTCTCTTGGGCGTCTCTGGGACCAGTGGTTGTGGTAGAGTCAACCATGAACGCTACAGAGTATCTGAACATCATTGTGGACCAGTTGTCCCTTACTTGGCGTCTGTCTTCCCAACTGGGAATGTTCCAACAGGGCAAAGCTCTGTGTCACAAGACACGAAATGTGTTGGAGTGATTCCAGGAGCATGATGCTGAATTCCAGTTAACGTCCTGGTCGCCTAACTCACCGGATCTCAATCCGATAGAACACATTTGGGATGTCATGGAACGGCAGCTCAGAGATCAAATACCACCAAGTCGCAATATCTGGGATTTGCATGACCGTCGTTTAAACATTTAGTACAATCTGTCTCCGGCCATCTACCAAAGGCTTGTGGCTTCCATGCCAAGGCGGGTTGTAGCTTTGTTGCGGACCAAAGGTGGGCCAACTCGTTATTGACAGGTGGTCATAATGTTTTGGCTCTTGAGTGTAGATACGCATGGTTCATTTTCTTCGGAGGCCCGGGGCGGACCACCCCCTTCGCCCCACCCTTGGTACGCCACTGGTGCCAGTCTTAATTTGGTGGTGTTTCTCGTCTACGACCTTTTCTTTGACTTCTGTGTTCGTTTGCATTCTCCAAATATTATTTCAAATGAAGTACATTACATTATTTAGTGTATAGATTCCGCAACTACGGCTAGTGTTTGTCCTCCTTCTGAGCAACCATTGATTCTTCAGATTTCTGAGTCTGATATTGTTCAGACATTGCCTACACGACGGTTGATGCTTGGTCTTGTCCAAGCAGGTTTTGCGACAGATTTGGCGCCACTCCTAATTAATATATTCACACTAAATATAATTTGATTATTCAGGGTCCTTATACCAGGTGAGTTACAGTGACATCTAGTAATAAACAACGAAGTTAACGTTCCTATCTCAAAAAGCAGTAAGAGATATAGTAAAAAGTCAATTAAAAGTTATAAAACATCTTAGATTTGGTACGAAAAGACGTCTTAAGTGCAATATTTTCTAAAAAGAGTTTTAAAAACATGCGTTTGTTTGATGACTTATTAACACTTTGACGTTAAAAGCCAGAAACAAACGGAGAAACTATCATTTTTTCGACCAAGAACTAGAATTTGCATAATTCACAAGACCGTGGTTTAAATTATTTACCTTTTATCTACTGCATTATCAAACAGACAAAAATTGTGTTTGAAACATATATTTTTAGTTACTAAAGAGCATTATTTAAAGATATATACATTAAAAATTATGCATATCACCTCATCATAGTGTAATGAGAATTTTGTGAGGTCGTACTTTAGTGTACCACTGGTACAGTCGGGGGAAAAAAAAACGCAACACTCAACGTAACTTCGTTGCTAATCGATGTAGAAAAATGTAATAGGTATCATTCGATGGGGAATTGAAGTAGTTTCAGAAAATGAACAGAAAATTTGATTTGGGGGTCGTTTACATATTAAAACGCACACCAACTTTGATTTTTTCAATGGTAACCCCCTATTTTTATTTTATATTTGGCTTCCTGGGATCGCGAGAACGCGAAAAAGTATATTGGTTGCATATTTTACTTATTTTTTCACAGAGTTATAAGCGTTGAAAGTTTGAAGGTGCTAATGTTAAATTCATATTTCAAACTTTTATTAATATCTTCACAAAAAATAACTTGATCGATATAATTTTTTTTTTTTCACGAGATACAGTGAAGAAACCCAAACATAATCCATCATTACATTTGATTCTGAAAAATATTTTTAATTCTGAAAAATATTAATAAATTCATATTCATAAAAATTATGAATTATGACCTATATTAATTTTTACATAAAATGAATCCTAATGCTGAAAAATATGGGTGTGCAAATTTGCAGCTCATTCCAGTTATTAGTTTTCGAGATATAAATAAATCTTTCTTTTGGAGTGGTTTAGGGGGCCGTCTCTTATAAACTTTGCATGAGATAACGAATCAAATCTTAAAAAATAACAAAGAAAATTAAACAAAATATTTTTATTTTTTATTTACGGGTCAAATTATATAACAACAACGTCAAAAGCAAAGTAACAAAAATGATGATTTTTAGACATTAGTGTTAGCATCAAGAATTTCTGTTTTCTAAAGAAGACAAGCTTCATCGTTCTTCAAAACAAAACAATACACGACAGAAAAGTTAATGTGACATTGAGTATTCGTGTTAAACCCCTTATTTTATGTTGACAAAAATATGCACAAGTGGTATTTAATTCATCGATTAATTGGTGATAAATTTTGAATCTTTTAAACAAACACTAGAAGAAAAAAAATTAACTAAATAGGCGGGGTTTACTGTTTTAAATAGAAAAATAGTTTTAATGTGAAATTGTCAAATATAAAAAACGAATGGAATTAGAATGCAATACAGACTTGTAAAATCGTTTCTTAACTACCGTCATAGTTAAAAAAGGTTTAATCATTTGCTTCATATATTCCTTTATTTTATTTTATTTATTTACTTATTTATTTATTTTGTAGGGGGGCGATTATTATTTTAAGGACACTTTAGTGTTTAAAATTTTATTAATATATTTTAACTCTATACATTTTTAAAAACATACTTTAACTTTTATAAGTATATTTTAACACTTTTGCGACTGCAGGATTTTGTCTTTTTGACAGTAAGACCAGCCTACGGGCATTATACTCTCAAAATAAAATATTTCAGAACAAATTTTCTGTATTCACAATTATATTACAAATGGATATACATTATAATTATATTCTTTCTAATCAATATACTATTTCTATTCATAGTATATTTTATTGCAAAAATATGAACACTGGGTACACACTTACGAAGTATGTAACACACTTATTAAGAAAGAAACGCCCACTGACAGAGTTACAGATTTTCAAATGGCTTGTAAGCAGTCACGAAAGGGTTAATTAAGAAATTATATTTTCAGAGAAACTATAAAACGAATCGTACAGTTCCACAGAGTTCAACTGACCCAAAACTGGTAAGTACGATTAAAATTGTTTAATATTTACTTCATGAACCCTTACAATAATTTATCCGAAAAGATTTAGTTTATGCGTTGTTGTATATATATATATATATATATATATATATATATTCTTTCATTTCGTATATTATGTTACACCTACGAAAGAAAATTTAAGCTTTATTGGTGATCAGTACACCCATAATTGGCACTTTTACTTGAAAAATATTGCTCTTTTTTCAAAGAGAACTGAATGGACAAATCGCAAGTGTAATGTATTTAAATAGACCTAAATTGTCTAAAAAAGTACTGAAGTATATACATATCTCAAAAAATTGAATTCAAGATAATTAAGGAACTAGAAAAGAATCAACGTTTTATTAATTTCTATAATTATTTTTTTCCTGAAAGATTTCCGGTGTGAAACTTTAAAATTTTGTCTGTTTTTTATAGGATCTTAATTTTATTTTTCTACATTTACAGATAACCCCCTAACACATTTTTTGTTATAACTCTATAAATACTAAAGATAAAGTATACAAACAGTATACTTTTCCGCACTGCCAGACTCCCAGAAATTCGAAAATGAAGTCAAAATTGGGTGTTGCTATTGAAAAAATCAAAGTTTGCACTCATTTCAATATGTAGGTGACCCCTAATCCAAAATTTGACGACATATTCAGAAAGTGCTTTTAATTTCCTGTTGAATGATGTCTATTAGATGATCCTGCGTCAATTAGTAACGAAATTACAGCGGGTGTTGCGTTTTTTTTTTCCCCGACTGTACATAGAGGTCGAAAAAAAGTGTTTCGACATGAAAAAAGTGTAAAGAAATATCTACTTTTTATGTTCCTCATATATTTTTTTTTAAGGATTAGTGGGATATTCTTGAAATCATATAGGAATTAATTATTTATAACACACATGAAGATCATGAAAAATATGAAGCAAAAACAGCAAGTGCACTCCATAAAATCCTTTCTGGAACAAAAATGGCTATATGCATTGTCTAATGCTTTGTAGTGAGATTAAAGGGAGGTAAATTTGTCCCTTTCTTATATCTTTGACATTTATTCTATAAATTCGATTTTATACTCTTTTTAAAGTACCGTCAGTAGATAAAAGGTTAATCTTTTCTCCGTTCGTATACATTTTTTAACACCATGGATTAAAAAAAATCTCGATCAAACAAACGCACATTTTACACGTCCTCAGCATAATTGTGCACAAGACATATTTTCCTACTGAATCGAGAATATTCTAGTGCTTTGTAATTGACTTTTTTCAGTGTCTCTTACTATTTTTGATTGAGGGACGTAAATTTTCTTATTTGTCGATCTCAACTTGTAATGGCCAGTTCTTGACAGTTGACAGGTACTTTTATACCCAGAGCACAATCCATTTTTTCTTTGTTTACCGACTTTTAAATCTACCATTGCCCTCACTGATACAAACCACTGATTTTTTTTTTTTTTAACTATACCTTTGAGTTCTTAGATTAAGCTCATTTTCATTTACTTTTGACTCATTAGGAATAAAAAAAATATACTGTAACTACACACATCAATGAGACAATTATTGATGAATTATCTTTCGATTAAAGTAATTAAAGCTACTTTCATTACTAAGGAAATGATCAAATATCACTTGAATAAAAAAGTTTAAGTTTGGGAGAGACAATAAAGATAGGATCCCATTATCAAATGCTGCCCCGGAGCCCCCAAGTTCCTAGTTACGGTTCTGTAATGAACTTAATTAATTGTATATATACACGTACAGCTTATTACATACAGCTTTAGTTCTGAAACACTTCATGAAAACTCTCTGCCGGCACTCAAATTTTGTGTGTTAAAAAATAATAATTCTTTTTATTATTATTTCAAGCTGTGCATAATTTTTTATATTTGTATCATTATTCTCACTGATTATTCGGTACCTGTGTAAAGTGCTACTTGATACAGCACTATTTTTTATTACTTGTAAATTTTATCAATTTCCTTGATGGTGTCGTCTTTTATTCCTCTACAGAAAACTATAATGGACACTCTGGATCATAAAAATTTGGATAAAGATGTTCCACATTTCAAGAATACAATAAGGTATAGATCTATTTTAGTTAAAAATATTTTCCTCAACTTTTATTATGTATTAAATGAAATAAGAATTATAGAATTTTAAGATAAAGGCAAAAATAAAAAATCAGAGTTTATAAATAATTTTCCAGGAAAAATTACCAACACATCACACAATTATAACACTGTCAATACCTGCTGCCTTCACAGCATAGTGCTGGAGTTCAGCCTGATATTAACTTTCAGTCTTTAATTTCCTTTCAAATGAGACACTGTTGGTCAATTATTTGTATTTTTTCCCAATACTATCAGCATTTGAATTAAAGCTAAGCATGAAAGATGTAGGAGAAATTTTATTTTTTCCTGACTTCAATGAAAATTAATATTTTTCCATGAGTTTTGTAACTAGAATTCCAATACACTACACTGACGAGAATGAGCCCTTTGTAAAACGGCATATTGATTACTAAATATTCATTTTTTTTTTTAAATAGGCGAATATTTAACAGAATACCATAACGCTAAGATTTTAATTTACAAAAATTATTTATAACTTCTACCATCCCCTTAGTAATAAGAAACAAACTAGAACAATTCAGTCATTCACTGTAAAAATGTTTTTTGTTTATTTTTTAATTACAATTCTTAATATTATAATTATAAATTTATATGTATATATTTAAGCAATATAAAGAGAAGATTAATGCAGAAAGTATCATCTGTGGTGATAGTGAATTCATGAAAAAAGTTTAGTGAGAAAGTTTTTGTATACACTGTTAAAAAAAAAAAAAAAAAAAAAAAATCTGTAAATTTACTGTAACGTTAAGTCTAAATTTACAACAATTCTTAGTTAAAAGTAAATAATTTCTCAATAAAAATAAGTGTTTCTACTTTAGAAAAAGTATAGCCACAAATACATTCTTGCTAATAATTGAATTAATATTAATCATTAAAATGCATATACAAAATAAATTTTAAAATTATTTTTCTCTGGAATTTTTAGGATAAATGATTATCAGTAGTTTTCTGTTGAAATTTTTAATAGTGTGAGAAGAGAACATAATTTACTGCAGGGGAGGTGAAATATCTCAATATAAAAAAATTGATTTTAATTTTAGAAATTATGTAAAATTGATAGTTTAGTGTTAACTAATATATTTCACTATCAAAGAAACTGGAATTCAATTATTGAAATTTTATCTGAAAACTGGTGAATTATTTGAACTAAATCACTTCTGCATCATCAACTTTCTGGTACTGACTGGAACTGCTAGCATAATGAAAATAGAAATTGAATTCAAAACCCAATTATTTATTGGGTGTAGTAATAAGTTTTAAAGCGTGGTTCAGAGAAATGAATAAGTAACTGTGATCAGAGACCAAAATCACGAAAATATTATCTATTACTATCTACATTCTATAACACGTTCTGCTATCGGTCGGGTAATTGACAGATGCGAGGAGTGTAGAACAATTCATGTTATAATGCGGTGAATTCGTTTACCCATTTTCACACTTCGTCCACTACCTGGAAGTGTATAGACGACGAGATATTGTTTATCAACTGAAACAAATGGTAGTTGGAAGGGGTTGGGTCGGGGCTATATGCCGGCTGTTTGAAATCTGTCCAGCCCAGCATTGCTGAAGTTTCCTTGACAGGTTTTGCAACATGAGGTCTTGCACTATGAATGGAATAACGGAATTTCATGGGGTAAAAACCTTATAGTTGTAAATACTATAAATACTCATTTTCATAAAATTTCCTGGTTCAGCAGTTACTTTTACATCAGGTAACGACAGTCCATAATGGAGCACAATCATTATATCCCATCGAATGCATGGAAGAAATATTTTTGCAGTAAAAGGCTCGTTTTGGTGTTGATATTGTTATTTTACCGTAATTCACCTAACTTTTTTTTTTTTTTTTTTTTTTTTTTTTTCATTTAGAATTGCCAAAATATACCTTTTTGCATCTCCCATTACGATTTTCTACAAGAAAGATTTTCTGTTTTGCCTTTTTAGCAGATTCGGGTACCTGACATGCTCATCGTTGTTCCTTTGGTTCAACTCATGCGGCACCCATTTTCCTCCTCTCTGAATCTGATCTACTGCATATAAACGATAAAAAATCGTTTGTGTTACCTCTAATTGCTCAGCAAGTTCTTTTTGTGTTTGAAATGAAGCTTCATCGAACAGTGCTTGAAAAACCTCATGCTTAGCGTTCAATCTAGCGTCGCTATGTTCCCGATCAGTAACATCAAAATCACCATCTTTTAAATGTCAAAACCGAAATTTAGTTGTGCTTTTCTATGTGATCTCTCCCAAAAGCAGAACAAATTGATTAATATGCGCTTACAGAACTTTTTCTTTAGTGAAATTCGTAATGAATGCAGTGATGATTATTTGGCTTATAGTATGACAGCTTTAACTTTTGAAACTTCAACTTTAATTTTCTTTCAGTTTCTGCATTGGTATTATAACTATGAACCGTTTCCTATCTCATGTAACAATTGTGGCATACAGGTTGGTTTACTATTTCTGAGTAGACGTCACACAAAAATCACTTTAAAACTTCTTACTACACCCATTATATTTATGTTTTAATTACTAATTGCTTAAAAATTTATTAATGAAAGATTTATTCTACTTTATTAGCACAACTGAAAATCTCTGTGTATACATTTGGAAATTACTTTCATCCTATCTTCCAGATAAGTCACTTCATTGTGTGAAGATTTATGAAACGGATAAAAATATTGTAACTTTTCATGGCGAATATAATTAAAATTGTTAGTCAAAAAATTTTGTATTTCCTATTAAAATTGCAACTGTCAATGCAATAAATGCATTTAAGAAAAAATTATAAAACAGTAATAGTATTCATTAACCCATTTTCAGCCAAAGATGCGCACCATTCCAATAAATATTTTTCTATTAACACTGTGGCATATAATTTTCACTAATTTTATTTTTCTGCTATTTTTAAGGATTCTGAAGAAGACATCTATAAAGTATTAGTAATTCAATTGGAGTAAACACTTTCTGTTGAGAAATTTTCAAAATATGCTAGTTTTCTAACTTGAAACGATTATAGATAAATTCAACTTTTTGAAAATCTATAATTTAAGATTAATCATAGGTTTTTATAATGAATTAAAGTTGCAAGTTCTGTAAATAAAAATAAAATAAATGTCAGAAAAACATAAAATTTTGTTTAAATTTATTTTATTTCTTTCATGCATGAAACATTTTTTGTGCCTTAATGAATGTGATTTAAGCATATATTTCAAAGAAAATACCATATTTTATAAAATTTCTATGCTTGGCTTAAAATGGGTTAAGCAACTGAAAGCTAACAAGTATTTGTAGGGGTGTTTGCGTTCCAAGTTTTTTAATTTTATTTTCCACCAGTAATTATGAACTATAATTTTGGTTATAGTTAATTGCTAAACTTTACTGTTAAAGATACTGCTGTTAAAAAATTCTGGTAGTAAATTCCGGGGATGCAAACACCCCTATATTTGTGCACCCTTTAAGTTTTTAAAAAAGAAAAAAATTACACTGAGGCTTTTATAAGTTGAACATTTTACAACTCAGAAAGTGTAAAAACTTAATGAAAAGACTTTATTTTTAAATAACATCTTTTAAAAATAATCAACAGAGTGACTAACAGAACTTTTCCCAATTCCTTGATTATTTTTCACCATTTTCCCCAACTTTTGCTGTTTTTTCCCAAAAATTTCCAAAAGATTGGCAAATAATTTAGTAATTTACAATAATACTCTCAAATATGGCTTATTTTCACAACTGTCAAAATTCCCTGACTAGTGGCCACCCTGATCAACTAAGTAACATTAAAAACCTATATAGCCTTTTATTTATAATTTCACTTCATTCATAGTCATGGGCAAATAATTTAGAAATTTACAATAATACTCTCTCAAATATGGCTTACTTTCACAATTGTCAAAATTCCCTGACTAGTGGCCATCCTGATCAACTAAGCAACATTAAAAACCTATATAGCCTTTTATTTGTAATTTCACTTCATAGTCATGGGCAAATAATTTAGAAATTTACAATAATAATCTCTCAGTTTTCATAGAACATTTTTTTTTTTTTTTTTTTTTAAACGAACGATATTTTTTAAACGAACCGCGACTTTTTTGAAAACGGTAGATTTCATCATCTGTCCGGGAGACATGTTAAAAAACCGGAAGTCTTCCGGAAAAACCAGAAAAGTTGGCTAGTATGAAATGGCAATGATGAATTCTCTCATAAAACAATATTAAAAATTTGCAGTATGAGAAAAAAAAAAAAAAACAGGGTTCTAAAATATCTGTGCATTTTTATTTAAAAAAAGTTCCTGTTCTTATACTTTTTCTTGGCAACTTTTTTGAAGCAGTTTATCTAAGAGGTTTTATGTTTTTTTTTTTTTTTTTTTTTTTAATATGTAAAATTCTTCGGAGAACTTTGAAAATAAAAATTTTTACAAAAAGTGTTTTATAATAATGCAGAATTTTTATAATAAACTTTCTCATAAAAAAGTGGAAACTTCCTGCAAAGTCATCCTGTTTCTAAATGTTGGATATAGAAGGCAAAGATGCAAAAAACTTTTGACTTCTTCATAACAAAATTAATTTATTACAGTTGTAAGGTGAGTTGACCATTTAGTAGAATTCTTTTCAGTTCCCACGATCATCATTCCTTAAAATATACAGTGTTCAGTGCAGAATAATAACAGCAGTTTAAACAGTATCACAATCTAAAGTAGTTGCCCATTCAGACTCTGTTCATGCTTTTCTTTTCTTGCTATACAGAATATTGGCAACAAAACTGACATCAACGCACTTTTTCTATCAAATGGCAAGTAAATCAAGCAACAATTCCCCCAACTACAACATCCATCATTATGCATAATACATAAGCAAATATTTGAATTAAAATTTGACAGATTATGACAGTTGCTAAAGTTATTTATTTTTATTTTTTGGTTAATGCTTTTATTTTTTTTAATATAAAATTAACTTTTTTTTACTCAGCGAAATATGATTTAGGAGTCTCACAACCAAGTTTAACAGATTTAGAGAAGTAACACACATTTAAATTACAAAAATAATAATAAAATAAAAGGAATGATAACAGTTTGCTGCTTTTAGTGGATGTTTACTGAACAATTTGTATTATAATTAATAATAAACAATTGAATTAATTTAGAACTTCTAGCATATTACAATAAGGCTTTGAGAAAAGTCTTTAAATATTATGCAAACACATCATACACCCCCCCCCCCCCTTTTTTTTTTTTTTTAATAGCATTAAGTTATTTTAAGATCTTCCACCACTCCAAGTCCATTATTACCCATTTGAAATTCGGCCTGTATTTTTTTTTTCATTAATTGATAACATGATTAGTGAATATAATCCTTCAGATTTTCCGCAAACAGCATTCATTTATTATGCATGTCTGTATATAAACTTCTTCGGCATTACAGTGTAACAATGAAGGATAAAACATTTTTTATCCATTTAAAAAATAAGTATTATTAAACTTACGACATACGTTAAACCTTATTTTGTTCTTATGTTAAACTCTACAGTTTCATTTACAAATTTTAAAGCAATTATGCAGGGTTGCTACACAAATCAGGAAAAAAAAATTCCCCCGAGTTTTCCCTGTCTCTTAAAAGTAAAATAGATGACACGCAGGCCCTGATTACCCAATAGGCACAAGAAGCATGTGCTTCCAATGGAAAATTTTGAAAGGGCCCCAAATTAAGCAAAATATGGGCCCCGAATTGGCAGGTTGTGGTCTAAATGCATTGTCTGATTATAAGAAGTCACAGTACACTTGGCAGCACAACTATAATTTCTAGATTATATAGGAAATATGCTAATGAGGGTTTTACACATTCATTTATAATGGAGTAATTTCATATATTGGGGTGAATATAGGCTTTCACCCAGTTTATATTTTGATACAAAAAATAAGTGAATTTACTTGTCTATATTTTAAGTGAATTTAGTTGTCCTCAATTCCAGGTAACTACAAAATATAATGAAAAAATTATAAATTTTCCGAGATATTTGTACGAGGGGGGCCCCCCAATTGAATTTGCGCTTCCTTTCAGTTGTAAGGTTAATCGGGCCCTGATGACACGCAATCATGCAGCATTAGAATCTAACATGTTTACAAGTCAAATGGACTTATTTAGGGTACATTAATTTACTATGGTTGGGGTAAAAACCATAACTGATTCATTCATTATAAAACACTAAAATTAAAAAAAAATATTTCATTCTGAAAATTTTTTTTCAATGTTTTAACAAAAAACTTTAATTCCCTGAATTTTCAGTTTTTGCAATAAATTTTGAGATCCCCTGAGTTTTCTCTGTTTTTTAATAGATTTTCAAATTCCCAGAGTTTTCCAGGTACCGTAGCAACCCTATTATGTTAATTTTTTAAAGCTACAAATTTTAAGCACATATGAACATGCATGTCATTCCAGTAGAAGTTTTACTAATTTTATCATTTTTGATTTTTTTTTTTACAAAATTTATCATTATTAATCATATACACTTTTAGATTCCTCATTTAATTCTAAATAATCAGGTATTTTTTCAGTTGGAAAAAACAGGAAAATATTGATAACCGAACACCAGAATTATATTTGTTGTAAGTGCCAATATAAAAGAAAAAAGCTTGCAACATGCATTTAAACTTCTGCGTTTATGAATGTGAAACATTCTTTTGTTAACATTTATTCACAAAAGCATGCATCTTCTTTACTTATACTTTTATAGTGATAGCCTATAGCCATTTATAATAAGTTAATCTAAAAGTAAACAGCTTCATTCTTTTGTTTTTTTATAACTTCTTACTTTTCTTTAAATGATGCTTTAAATATAAACAATAAAATTTCAATTTTTGAAACATTCTTCACATACTAAACATGAGAGCTGTATAATTACAGTCAAACTTCATTCATGTGAATTACTTTTAACATGAACTGTTTCCACAATCCCCATCAAAATGAAGATTAGTTTTTGAGTTACTGATAACACAAAAAAATGTTTTATTCCCCTTGAGATTCACATTAATGAGGTTTGACTGTATTAAACATAATTCATTGAATATGGCTACATTTGAAATGGAAACTCTAGGGGCACTCATGAACTGTGACATGCCGATTATAACCAAACTTCAGGTTATTAGAGGAGACAAAGATATACACTCTAACCAATTTATATCGCCAAAATATTTTTTTCCAATGATGTGACACACACAACATTCAATATATCTTTCACTTTTCTACTTTTTTCTGCCACCCAAACACACGTTGCTGATTTATTTAAATTGTGCTTCAGATTGCTTGCAAGAAAGAATGCAGATGTAAATATTTGTAAAATTCATTCTACCAAAATAGACCTGAAAATATCCACTCGCCATGTGGTTATTAAAAACTAATGTGTTGTGGCCACCACAAAACATTCTTCTGTATTTTCCAATATAAATTCATTAATATTTATTAAAAGTATTTACCAGTGGCGGATCCAGAACTTGACTTTTGGGGGGGGCTAAGACTTTTCAAAGTGTTATTCTAGACAAATAAAAAATTTACAATTGCAATATTCAATTGTGAATGTCAGTGTTTTGGGGGGGGGCTTCAGCCCCCTAGCCCCCCCCTTAAATCCGCCACTGGTATTTACGGTAAAGAAAGCAGCAATTTTGATACCAGCAATGTCATTATAATCATTCTATCAATATTAGTATTAGCTGTTTTCTCCTCTGTTATTAACTGCTTGATACATTCCATGTTATATAATTAATAAAATAGGAATTAAATAACCTATTAAAAATTCTAATTGAAATCTCATATATAAAAATATGCTATTTTTCAAGAGCAAGAAAAATATGCAAGTCCAACTATTAGAAAATACAATTTATATAAATCAACAGCATGCATTTGGTGGAGAAAAGAAATAGAAAAGTCAAATACAGTGAATAACGTCACAATCACGGGCTTAGAAGAAGGACCCGTTTCTCCAACGGCGGCCGTCCCTCAAAAATGGACCCGAAATGGTCGCTATTATTCATTCGCCGCTAGGGGTCGTATGTGTTCTCTGACTGTCCACCTACGCCGTAGAATAGCATTGTGAGCAGACGAAATTTTAGTTTTATTTTCAATTTATTTTTAATATTAGATTTTTTTTTTATAATGTCACACTGTTACGCACCGGGTTGCACCTCTGGATATCGAAGTGTTCGAAAAAAAAAAAAAAAAAAAAACCAAGAAAATAGGTGAAAAGAACCCAAGTTTATTTCGTCCACCTAATGTAAACTATTGATTTTAATGTTTTATTGAATGATAAAATTGTTGTCTTATAAATATTCTATTACTATACAAAAAAAAAAAAAAAAAAAGGCTGATTTAATTGGGATGGTTCTTAGTAAAATTCTGTTTGATAGATTTTTTTTTTTTTAAATTAATTAAAATGTAATTTTTCAGGTCACTTTGCATTAAGATTTTAAAATTTGAGTGCTAGCAGTATTCCTTTTTTTATATTATTCGGCTAAGACATGCGAGCTTGCAATCTTCCGAATTTAAATCATGTTAATTATAAATCTTGTATTTTTTTTTTTTTTTTTTAATTGGAGCTTAAAAATAAGTATTTTTAAAAATCTTGAATTGTAAACCGATTTTGGCAAGAGTTAAAAATTGGTTAAAAATAATATGAGTTCACAGTCATACTTTTTTTTAATTCATTTCAAAATTACTGAGTTTTAAGATATTTTAAAAATAATTTAAAATGTGATTTCAGGCCACTTTGCATTGACATTTTAAATTAATTTTACAAACTGCCAATCTTTTAATTTCTAATTCATGTTAGATGATAAATCACGTTATATTATTATCATTATTATTACCATATTGTAGAAATGTATTGTTTTTAACAAAAAAGAAATTTTTAATTGGTTTTGTCAAAAATTAAAAATAATGATTATGATTTCACAGTAAAAAACTCCTAAATTCAGTTGAAAATTCGAGATTTTAAAGAAAAATTATATTTAATTAATTTCATCACCAGTGCCACATTCACATTTCATAATTTATAAGCTAGTGTTCTTCCAGCTGAAAATTAGAGATTTTATGTAAAAATTAGAGTATTAAATTCAAGGTTTTTTTTAATTGAATAAAACTCTATGTAACTTTTTTTTCATTCCTTTTTTAAGTTAATTTTCTTATATAATAAAGGGCTTTTTACATGATTCCTTGTCTTTTCTTTTGATAACAGAGTAAAAGAAAATCATCGTTTGCATTTACTTAAAATAAATAAATAAATAAATTAATTAAAAAAATTATATATATATATATATTCCACACTTTCTTTAAAAATTTCAACTGATACAGATAACATATACACTCAAAATTTATGTATAATCACTGGTTATTTCGCTATGCAAAATGGAAAAGAACTATAATAATGTTTAAATTGTTATATATATATATATACACAATTGAACTTTGTTAACGAGAATCTCAAGGAGGATAAAAAAATTTGTTCATGGTATCAGTAGTTCCTGCTATCAGTAACTAATATTCATATTACTAAAGTAATCTTCATTTTTACGGGGATCGTGGAAACAGTTCATATTAAAAGTAATTCATGGATTGGATTGGATTTCGGAATAAGGCTGACTGCTGTAGGTCCAAGGACTGAGGGGAGTGCCCTCCATGGGGTCTTTCTAAGGGGTCCCAGCCTGTATTTACGCAAGTATCGGAGAAAAACATGGAAAACTCTGAACGGCGAGGCCGACGAGCATGACCTGGGATTGAACCCGGCACCTCACGTCTACCAGCTTTGAGCGCAGAACCGCTCGGCCGCTGGTGGGCAAAAAGTAATTCATGTTAACAGTGTTCACATTAACGAGGTTCGACTGTATTATATTACTTCTTATTCCACTGAGATTCAGATAAATATTTTAAGAATTTAATTAGCTTTAATTTCCACAGAATTTGTAAACTGAAGTTTCACATTTTTATCAACATACTATTTTTATTGCCATCTTTTTTTATTTCTTAGAAATAATTCTAATAAATATTACATGCATTATTTCTTAAGCAAGCTATGCTAATATTGATAAATTTTAATAACATCTTATTTTTAACACACTTGAGTCACATTGCCCATTTATCTATAAAAATTAAGGATTAAAGCATATATCATTCTCCTTGGGTCACATTGTATAATACACAGTGGCAAACCTTATATTTCAAAAATTAAGAAATGAAAGAAGAAAGAAATCTCCTAAACAATTTATAAATTGAAAAAAAAAAAAATTTTAAGTAATTTTTATTACCTTTCAGAAATGTCAGGTTCGATTATAGGTCGTGCTCATCAACCAATACGTTAGGAGTTTTCCGTGGTTTTCTCAGAAACTCGCATAAATGCGGGCTAGAACCCCTTAGAAAGACCCCCACGGAGAGCATTCCACCTATTGGCCTAGGAACTTAGCGTAGGCAATCGGCCTTAAACCCAATCATTACTTTTTAATTATGTTGTTATAACAGGTTTTTTTTTTCCTTCTTTTTTTTTCCCAATTCTTGTTGCACAAGTTGAAGAAAAAAAAAAAAAAAAAATGCATTCTAGAAAGAGAAAAATGTTCTCTAAGCTTCAATATAATAGTTTTTAATTAAAAATCTTACTATAGGAACTTTTATTAAAAAACTGAGAGAATACTTTAGAAATTGAGTACCAGGCAGCTATAATGTTGTTAAGGAACAGAGTATTAGTTTACATGCAAGAAACAGTGGTATCATACTGTTTGTTGCAAAGATGGATGTTCATAGAATTACATTATCCAGTATATTATTCATAATTCCATTTGCACATTCAGAAATTTCTTGAGCATTAAATCTGTTCTAGTTCTTCAAAAATTGACTTCTTGATGCTGGTGGACGTGAAGTGTCGGGTTCGATCCCAAATCGCACTTATCGGTCTAGGTTCGGAGTTTTGCGCGTTTTTTCTCTTTTTCCTGAAACTTGCGTAATTGTGGACAAAGGCCCTTTAGAAGGACCGCCACGGTGGGCAGACCCAGGCCTTGGACCCTAATGCAGTCAGCTGGCTTTAATCTCCAACACCAACATTGATTTTAAGCTATAAAGTCAGATGAATGACCTAAAAGCAGTTTTCGAATCCTTTAGAAGAAAATATTCAGAATTTAAAAAATTTCCCCATACAGTATTATGGGCTTTGGTTCCAAAAATAAATAAAATCTATAATAATAAATGGAAAGGTCTGTCTGTCTGTCTGTTCTTTTATACGTTCAGCCCCTATTGAACGCAGAAGTACAAGAATTGACATACGGATGCTCTGGAGCCTTTCCGAAGCTTTCCTCGAAACAGAATTTAAAAATCTTAATTAGTTTTGGAGATATTAATTAAAATGCTGACCCATATCGATCGCGAAAATGACCAAAAATCCTTATTGCTTAAAAAGAGGCATTCTATCAGCATTCAGCAGACGATTTTAACGGCTGTCTCCAACGGAAAAAAAACATGTGCAAGGCATTAATGTCACATGATCTTTAACTGGGGTTAAAAATTGCAAATTTCAAAGTGCTTCAAATTTCCTTTTTCGTACACAACACTTAATATACAACCTATTCAGCACAAAACCAACCTGCAGTTAAAATTTCATCAAATTTCATTAATAAACAAAGCAGTTACATTTTAATTGCTAATTAAATTTTATTCTAACACGTAATCTATCTTTTAATAGACGATAGGAGTTTCCATAGCAACAAAATACATTTGAAGGAACCTCCGTGGAAGGAACTAAAAAATACTTTTTCTTTTTACTTCCATTACCCGACTACCGTGGTTTTGGCGAAAGAAAAAAATATTTATTTTTCTTTTTACTTCCATTAATAAAACTACCGTAGATAATGGAATTAGAGATTCCACGTGATTTACATGTTTTAGAATGTCCTGATAAGGTTTTCTTTTGTATCACAGTTACTAATTAAAATAATTTCATAAGTAACACATTATTTGAAAGCTTTGTTGATTTGGAATTGAACAGTAGATTACAGAAATTTCTACCGCCAGATATTTTAAAATTTCGATATTTCAAATTCCAATTAAATTATTTTTGATACATCATTCGAAAGATATTTTAAAGTTCTTTTAAATTATCGAAAGTTTTCACCGTATTTACACGCTTTGAGTTCTCCTGAATTAGTTTTCTTTTGTATCTCAGCCACTAATTAAAATAATTTCATGAGTAATGCATCATTAGAAAGCTTTTTTCGATTTGGAATCGAACAGCGGAATACAGAAATTTGTACCGCCAGATGGCGCTGTAATATTTTAAAATTTCAATTTCTCATAATGATTAAATTATTTTTAATGCATCATTCAAAAGATATTTTAAAGTTCTTTTAAATTATCGAAAGTTTTCACCAGATTTACACGTTTTGAGGTGTCCTGAATCAGTTTTCTTTTATATCTCAGTTATTAATTAAAAAAATTTCATAAGTAATACATCATTTGAAAGCTTTGTTGACTTGATACACATTTTTAAGTACTTTTACATTATCGAAAATGGAATTCGAGATTTCACCCGATTTACACGCTTTGAGGTCTCCTGAATTAGTTTTCTTTTGTATCTCAGCTACTAATTAAAATAATTTCATGAGTAATACATCATTAGAAAGCTTTTTTGATTTGGAATCGAACAGTGGATTACAGAAATTTCTACCACCAGATGGCGCTGTAATATTTTCAAATTTCAATATTTCTTCTAATTATGATTAAATTATTTTTAATGCATCATTCGAAAGATATTTTTAAGTTCTTTTATATTATCGACAGTTTTCACCAGATTTACACGTTTTGAGGTCTCTTGAATTAGTTTTCTTTTGTATCTCAGCTACTAATTAAAATAATTTCGTAAGTAGTACAATTCAATATTTCAATTTCTAATTATGATTAAATTATTTTTAATACATCATTCGAAAGATATTTTTAAGTTCTTTTAAATTATCGAAAGTTTTCACCAGATTTACACGCTTTGAGGTCTCCTGAATTAGTTTTCTTTTGTATCTCAGCTACTAATTAAAATAATTTCATGAGTAATGCATCATTAGAAAGCTTTTTTATATTTGGAATCGAACAGCGGAATACAGAAATTTGTACCGCCAGATGGCGCTGTAATATTTTAAAATTTCAATTTCTAATTATGATTAAATTATTTTTAATACATCATTCGAAAGATATTTTAAAGTTTTTTTAAATCATCAAAAGTTTTCACCAGATTTACACGTTTTGAGGTTTCCTGAATCAGTTTTCTTTTATATCTCAGTTATTAATTAAAAAAATTTCATAAGTAATACATCATTTGAAAGCTTTGTTGACTTGATACACATTTTAAAGTACTTTTACATTATCGAAAATGGAATTCGAGATTTCACCCGATTTACACGTTTTGAGGTCTCCTGATTAGGATTTTTTTTTTTATCTCAGCTACTAATTAAAATAATTTTATAAGTAATACATCATTAGAAAGCTTTTTTGATTTGAAATCAAACAGTGGATTACAGAAATTTCTACCGCCAGATGGCGCTGTAATATTTTCAATTTCTAATTATGATTAAATTATTTTTAATGCATCATTCGAAAGATATTTTAAAGTTCTTTTATATTATCGACAGTTTTCACCAGATTTACACGTTTTGAGGTCTCCTGAATTAGTTTTCTTTTGTATCTCAGCTACTAATTAAAATAATTTCGTAAGTAGTACATCATTAGAAAGCTTTTTTGATTTGGAATCGAACAGTGGATTACAGAAATTTACCGCCATATGGCGCGGTAATATTTTATAATTTCAATATTTCAATTTCTAATTATGATTAAATTATTTTTAATACATCATTCGAAAGATATTTTAAAATTCTTTTAAATTATCGAAAGTTTTCACCAGATTTACACGCTTTGAGTTCTCCTGAATTAGTTTTCTTTTGTATCTCGGCTACTAATTAAAATAATTTCATGAGTAATGCATCATTAGAAAGCTTTTTTCGATTTGGAATCGAACAGCGGAATACAGAAATTTGTACCGCCAGATGGCGCTGTAATATTTTAAAATTTCAATTTCTAATTATGATTAAATTATTTTTAATACATCATTCGAAAGATATTTTAAAGTTCTTTTAAATTATCGAAAGTTTTCACCAGATTTACACGTTTTGAGGTGTCCTGAATCAGTTTCTTTTTTTTTTTTTTTTGATCTCAGTTATTAATTAAAAAAAGTTCATAAGTAATACATCATTTGAAAGCTTATTTTAGTTGATACACATTTTAAAGTACTTTTACATTATCAAAAAATGGAATTCGAGATTTCACCAGATTTACACGTTTTGAGGTGTCCTGATTAGGTTTTCTTTTGTATCTCATCTACTAATTAAATAATTTCATGAGTAATACATCATTTGAAAGCTTTGTTAATCTGGAATGGAACAATAGATTATAGAAATTTCTACAGCCAGATGGCGCTGTAATATTTTTTAATTTCAATAATTCATATTCTAATTATGATTAAATTATTTCTAATACATCATTTGAAAGATATTTTAAAGTTTTTTCACATTATCGAAAGTGGAATTCGAGATTTCACCTGATTTACAATTTAAAGTGTCCTGATCAGGTTTTCTTTTGCATCTCAGCTAATTGAGTAAGAATAAGTAACTGGAATGGAACAATAGATTACAGAAGTTTCTACCGCCAGATGGCGCTGCAATATTTTTAAATTTCAATATTTCCAATTCTAATTATGATTAAATTATTTCTAATACATCATTCGAAAGATATTTTAAAGTTCTTTTACATTATCGAAAGTGGAATTCAAGATTTCACCTGATTTACAATTTAAAGTGTCCTGATCAGGTTTTCTTTTGCATCTCAGCTAATCGAGTAAGACCGTTCAAAATCGGTATATGCAAGTTATTTAGGAGGGGCTGGAACGGTGGGGAAGGAATAGGCGCGCAGTGCGCATGGGTTTGGGATCCGGTGCGAGTTTTTACCCGATGATAAAAGATGTTTTTTAAATTTTATTTTCTTAATAATAAAAGTTTGAGTTGAGAAGGAATATGCGTGTACAGCGCACGTATATCCTCAAGCGTGATCGCGCAGCGCGCATGGGTCTGCGCTGCCGAAGGCAGTGGCGTCCCGGTGTGAGTTTTTACCCGATGCTAAATGATATATTTTTTAATTCCTTTTCTTGAGAATGAAAGTTTATGAGTAATAACATTGAATTTTGAGAAGTCATAAGGATAGTGAAGGAATACGTGGGCGCAGCGCACGGGTCTACGCTGCCGAAGGCAGTGGGGACCCGGTGCGACATTTTTCCCGATCAGAATTTTTTTTTCTCTTTTTTTATCACATGATACAAATTAATGCAATTTTGAAAATTCATTAATTATTGTGATTCATTTAAAAATAGTGACCAGCGAAGCGGGCGTAGCCTGCTAGTAATTAATAAAAAAATGCTCCTTCAGCTTTTTGAAAGGGAATGCTCAAATTATTATGATCGACTCTGCTTTTCATGACATTGATTTTTATATCGCGCATATTTAAATATATATATAAGTAAATATTATTTTTTGAATAAATTATTTACTTTAAATGAGTAGCAAATAATACAGATGAAAATATCTTTAAAGTGCAAATTTTAAAATGAAAAATATTGATAAAAATGAAAAACTGCTGTATTTCGGTTTATGGATTTATTGGATTTGGGAATAACGTCGATTGACTACTGTAGGTCCTACGTCTGAAGGAGAGTGCTCTCCGTGGGGGATCTTTCTAAGGGCTTCTAGTCCGTATGCACACAATTTTCGGAGAAAAGCACGGGAAACTCTGAATGACTAAGTAGACAAGCGCGACCTGGAATCGAACCCAGGCACTTCCCGTCACTCAGCTTTAAACGCAGAACCGCTCGACCACCATTGGAGTCTCGGAATAGGGAAAAGGGCGGCCTTTGTAAAAAAAATCATAATAAATTTTTCTTTTTTACATACTTTGTATTTTTTTTTTTTTTTTAATTGGAAATGCTGGCATAAATTGTGATTTTTGAAATACATTCATTGTTTTAAATTATGAAAATTCATATTTTCATATGTATTTTTTAAATATCATATGTTTTCATTATACTATTTCGTCTTTTTTTTTTTTCGGCGGGGTTGGGGGGGGGGGGGGGAGCGAATTGTTTATATTTATAGATATGTTTACATACTAGCAGGCGACGCCCGCTTCGCTGGTCTCTATTTTTAAATGAATCACTATAATTACTGATTTCTCAGAATTGCATTAATTTTTATCACTTGAAAAAAAAAAAAAAAAATCTGATTAGGAAAAATGTCGCACCGACTTCTCAATGTCTTCGGAAAAAATTCCCAAAATGCTCTAACTCTTATTTCTATTATTTCCCCCCCTCCCGTCTATCCTAATAATTTAACAAATTCGAAAATATCCGCAATCGATTTGTAAGTATCAAAAACCTCTATGCACCAGTTTTGAACGATCTATGTCGATTTTATTTTTTTGCCCCTCCCAATAATTTAAAAAATTCAAAAATATCCGCAATCGATTTGTAAGTATCAAAAACCTCTATGTACCAATTTTGAATGATCTAACTCTTTTATTTTTTTTGCCCCTCTGCCCCCCCCCCTTTCCGGCCCTTCTAATAACTTTACACTTTCGAAAATATCCCCATTCGAATTGCAGGCCTTTAAAACCTGTCTGTACCAATTTTGAACGGCCTAACTGTATTTCTATTTGTTTTTGCCCATACCCCCCCTCCTAATAATTTTACAAATTTGAAAATATCCGCAATCGATTTGTAAGTATCGAAAACCTCTATGTATCAATTTTGAACGATCTGACACTATTTTTATTTTTTTGCAACCCCCCTTCTCGCCCCTCCTAATAAATTTACACTTTCGAAAATATCCCCATTCGACTTGCAGGCCTCTTAAACCTATCTGTACCAATTTTGAACGGCCTAACTGTATTTCTATTTGTTTTTGCCCCATAGCCCCCCCTTACCGCCCCTCCTAATAATTTTACAAATTTAAAAATATCCGCAATCGATTTGTAAGTATCGAAAGCCTCTATGTACCAATTTTGAACGATCAGACACTATTTTTTATTTTTTTTGCCCCCCTCCTTCTTGCCCCTCCTAATAACTTTACACAATCGAAAATATCCCCATTCGTCTTGCAGGCCTTTAAAACCTGTCTGTATCAATTTTGAACGGCCTAACTGTATTTCTATTTGTTTTTGCCCATAGCTCCCCCTAATAATTTTACAAATTCGAAAATATCCCCAATGGATTTGTAAGTATCGAAAACCTCTGTATACCAGTTTTTAACGATCTAACTATTTTTATTTTTTTGCCCCCCCTCTCCTCGCCCCTCCTAATAACTTTACACTTTCGAAAATATCCCCATTCGACTTGCAGGCCTTTAAAACCTGTCTGTATCAATTTTGAACGGCCTAACTGTATTTCTATTTGTTTTTGCCTATAGCCCCCCCTTACCGCCCCTCCTAATAATTTTACAAATTCGAAAATATCCCCAATCGATTTGTAAGTATCGAAACCCTCTATATACCAATTTTGAACGATCTAACTCTTTTTTTTTTTTGGCCCCCTCTCCCCACCCCCGCCCTTCTCGCCCCTACTAATAACTTTACACTTTCGAAAATATCCCCATTCGACTTGCAGGCCTCTTAAACCTATCTGTACCAATTTTGAACGACCTAACTGTATTTCTATTTGTTTTTGCCCCATAGCCCCCCCCTTACCGTCCCTCCTAATAATTTTACAAATTTTAAAATATCCGCAATCGATTTGTAAGTATCGAAAGCCTCTATGTACCAATTTTGAACGATCTGACACTATTTTTTTCCCCTCCCCCCTTCTTACCCCTCCTAATAACTTTACACAATCGAAAATATCCCCATTCGTCTCGCAGGCATTTAAAACCTATCTGTACCAATTTTGAACGGCCTAACTGTATTTCTATTTGTTTTTGCTCCATAGCCCCCCCTCCCCTTGCAGCCCCACCTGAGGGCTGAATTTCTAAAATTTCAGAAATTGGTTTTTAGATAGTTGCATTAGCGATATTTTAGAGTAAAAATTTTACATATACAGTCAACTCTCAAAAATCTGCAACCCTAAAATCCGCAATTCTCTAAAATCCGCATATCATTTGCAATGTAAACAAACATTGTCACAACTGATTTGTTGATTAGTGGATTGCAAAACTTCAACTGTAAAAGAGATAAATCAATTATTAACTTGTGCTGATGAATCACCAATCACTCAGCATATTACAGAGAAGAAAATGATAAGTGTAATTATGTATAATTATCAAAAAATAAATTATATTAATTTAGAGGAAGATGGAGAAACACAGTTTCATGAAAGATTTTCTCTCATAAGATAAATATTCAAACTTTCTCATAGCACACACTTATGTGATAGACCAAGAATTGCTGACTTTTTTGTAGGTTGTAGAAAAATAAATATGTATGAATATTCTTACTTAAACTACTATTGATCAGACTTTTCAAAAATCTAGATAATTTGTAACTATAATATGATGTATAAAAATTGCTCCTTAAATTAAAATTTAATGAAATATTTGTACTTTTATTAGGCACACTTTATTTCAGCATTGTATGTATAACAAATAAATAGTTTCTTAAAGATTTTCTACTTAAATGCAGTTCTTAGATGTAAATAAAAAAAAATTACTCTAAAATCTGCAAAATTCAGAAATCCGCAAAACACTTCGTTTTAAGATGTGCGGATTTTTGAGAGTGTACTGAATCTATTTTTTTTGTTTGAGATATATAGGATTATGCGAAATCACATTTTGCACACCCCCCCCCCCCTTGGGGACCGAATTTAAAAAATTCCAGAAACCGATTTTTAGACATTTGTATTAGCTATATTTTAAAGCAAAAATTTCACATATATCTTTTTTTGTTTGAGATATATAGGATTATGCGAAATCACGTTTAACGCATGTGAAATCACATTTCTCCCCCTCCTTCCCCCCTTGGGGACCGAATTTGAAAAATTACAGAAATCGATTTTTAGACATTTGTATTAGCTATATTTTAAAGCAAAAATTTTATGGATATGTTTTTTTGTTTGAGTTATTTAACATTATACATTTAATTATCGCGTTACAGAGCTCTTTCAACTCTGAAGTGGAAAGGCAGTCGATGCGAGCGCAATCTTCTAAAAGCGACCAAAATGGGGCCATTCCGATAACACAGCGTCGGCGGTCCATAGTGTACGTCCACGGTCACAATAATAGAAAAAAAAAGTCCTAACTTCAAACACCAATATCTTTGTTCTGAAGTAACCTTTGCAATATAAATTTGACAGTTGTGTACATCTTTATATAAGCATGGGCGTCGGCAGAATGGGGAAAATTTTAATAAGCATTTTTTTCTTTAACTTTAAAACTATGCTATCAGAAAAAAATATTTTTTCAGGTTGTGCCAACAACATAGTATATCATAGTATCCAACTGAGTGAAAATTTGTGCAAAGAGGTAGTGTGACGTAAGGAAAACATTTACACAGATATTACTTGCAGTTTTTGATAGCGTGACGCAAAAGATAAATCAATTTATTGAAATAAATAATTTTAATTTATAATGCAAACTCAGTGAAAGTATAATTATTTGACAGTATATTTGAAAATTAAAAGCACTGTTTCAATATGTAAATATACATTATTAGACAAAACAAAAGTAGTTTTAATGAAATCTAAAAACAAATCTTTTAAAATAACACCGAGGCGCCACTGGAATTTTTTTATCATTCCTTTTGAAACTTATTTTGAATTTGAAATGTGAATGAAAAAGCATCAGTGAGTATATTTTATATATCTGTCTGATCTTGAAGCTAAAAATATTACGTTTGCATTATAAATATAAATAAAAGTAGAAAGTAAATGATCAAATAAGAAAATATATGTATATTTTAACTAATTGCAAAGCGTTACTTAAAATTTTATATCATTTTTAAGACTCATATTTCAAATTCTTATAGTCATAAAGTAGCGGCGTCACAAACTTTTAACCCGTTAAGGGTTTTTTGTACCGATATCATTACTTTTTAGGGGTTATTGATCAAAAAATTAAAACAAGTCCTTCTGGCTCCTAGGAAGAGTGAACTGATTTATTTTACCATGTTTTTATTAACTTAGATTCTTGTTTGTTTGTGTGTTTGTCAGGGACAAATCTTGCAATCGATTTTTAACTAACTTCCCGACTAGCTAGATATTTGAAATTTTCAGGACAGCTCACAACACGGTGACAATACATTTTTCTAATAATTTTAGTTAACTATTTCAAGTCCCGCTGCCTTTGGCAGCGCTTATATGATTCGACAGAAAATTTATTTAACTAACTTCCCAACTAGCTAGACATTTGAAACTTTCAGAATAGTTCAGAACATAGTGAAAATGCATTTTCTTAATACCTTTAGCCAATTGTTTCGGGTTCCTGCTGCCTTCGGCAGTGTTATCAGTACAAAACTTGCAATCGATTTTTCACTAACTTTCCAATTAGCTAGACATTTGAAACTTTCAGGACAGCTCACAACACTGTGACAATACATTTTTCTAATAATTTTAGTCAAATATTTCAGGTCCCGCTGCCTTCGGCAGCGCTTATATAATTCGACAGAACATTTATTTAACTAACTTCTCGACTAGCTAGACATTTGAAACTTTCAGAACAGTTCAGAACACGGCGAAAATGCAATTTTAAAATATTTTCCAACTGCTTCAGGTTCCTGCTGCCTTCGACAGTGTTACCAGTACAAAGCTTGCAATCGATTTTTCACTAACTTCGCGACTAGCTAGACATTTGAAACTTTCAGGATAGTTCAGAACACGGTGAAAATACATTTTTTTAATACCTTTAGCCAACTGTTTCCGGTTCCTGCTGCCTTCGGCAGCGTTATCAGTACAAAGCTTGCAATCGATTTTTCACTAACTTTTCGACTAGCTAGACATTTGAAACTTTCAGGCTAGCTCATAACACTGTGACAATACTTTTTTAAAAACTTTTAGTCAACTTCTTCAGGTCCCTACTGCCTTCGGCAGCATTTATATGATTCAACAGAAATTTTATTTAACTAATTTCCTGACTAGCCAGACATTTGAAACTTTCACAATAGTTCAGAACACTGAGAAAATGCATTTTTTTTAAATACTTTTAGCCAACTGTTTAGGGTTCCTACTGCCTTCGGCAGCGTTACCAGTACAAAGCTTGCAATCTATTTTTCACTAACTTCCCGACTAGCTAGATATTTGAAACTTCCAGGATAGCTCAGAACACGGGGGCAATACATATTTTTTTTTTAATACTTCTAGTCAACTGTTTCAGGTCCCTACTGTATTCGGCAGCGTTCATATGATTCAACAGAAAATTTATTTAACTAACTTCCCGAGTAGCTAGACATTTGAAACTTTCGGAATAGTTCAGAATACGGTAAAAATGCTTTTAAAAATATTTTTATCCAATTGCTTCGGGACCCTGCTGCCTTGGGCAGCGTTTCCAGTACAAAGCTTGCAATCAACTTTTAACTAACTTCCCGGCTAGATAGCCATTTGAAACTTTTATAATAGCTCAAAAGACGATAGAAAGGAATTTTTTTAATACTTTTATCCAATTGCTGGGGTTTCGGCTGCCTTCAGTAGCGTTTATATGATTCAACAGAAAATTTAAAAACATAGTTTATAAATTTTTTTTTTATCTTATAATTATTTTATTATGAAGTTGCCACTTTTTTTTTTTTTTTTTCAAGATGGCAGCTACAATTTATTACTGGACTTGGTTGATTTATTAATGAAGGCTTGTATATACATGGAGTTTTAAGCAAATCGGTTCATAGAACCTTTCTAATGTAAATTTGAAATTTTCAGTGGGCTGGCACAGGGAAACAAGAGGGCAGATTAAGTTGGCAAATGAACATAAATACATTTCTGAGATAAATCCACACTACAAATTTAGTTTGAATTAATTCAGTATTTCAAGCGTTATCATGCTGACAAATTTTCAAGTAGCCTGCCACTTGGAAACAAAATGGAGAAGCTTCGCACTAGAAAAATTTATTGAGTGGGAAATTTCAAATTTAAGTTAGAATTACGTAATTTACATTTTGCAAGTTTCTTTTTGAGAATTACAAATGCAAATTAAACAATTAAAAAAAAAAAAAAATCAAGTTAAATGTTAGAAATGGAAATTAATTTATTTTCTTTTCCCTTTTGAGACAAAGTATAGATACTGCTCCAATATTCACAATTTAAATTTCCATCAAAAGTGCAGGTAAAAATTATTTCAGAAAAATATTTGGTGGAAAAAAGGACAAAATATAAATTAAGCTCTACATTTCTATAATTTAAAAAATAAGATAAAATCATTTGGAGAAAACATTTATGGAAAATACAAGTTATATAGCACATTCTAAATCAACTATAGAATTACAACACTTTAAATCACATAATTTTAATTCATGTACCATAGAGATTGTAAAAATTCAGAAAAATAAAAGTGAGCGTCTATTTCTTGAATCAAAATTTATGCAATATTATAATACAATTTACCCATATGGCCTAAATTCCGAATACTTTAGTAAAACTATTAAAGCATATTCTAACATCAACCCTCTACATGATTATTCGACTATTTATGCACAACTCAATCACAAAATTAACAATAAAACTTCTAGAACTAAACGAGGTAGTAAACAAACAGATTTAATCTTTTCTGAAAGTGCCATTATTAAACTCATTTCAGATCTACAGACTAATTACTTATCTAACTATAACTGGTTCATTATTCGTAAATTTATTTTTGCAATTAAAAAGAAATACTTAGTAAACTTTCTGAATGTCTTTCAAAGCCAATCCTATAATAAACATTTTTTATGATATTATAATGTACAAAATCAAACAATTTAATTTAAAAATTAATAAAAAGCCCAACAAATTTAAAACAAATACTCAATTAATTGTGAATTTTACAAATCAAATATTGAACAGTATTAACATTACTTCTATCATTAATGACAAAGAATGTTTGTTTCCGATTAAAGATTTAAATCTATCTCGTACCTTCAAATATCCCCTTCCTCTTGGCAGAAAGATATTCAATTATAATTCTGTATCTAAGTCTACCTCTTTTACTAACACTGTAACCTGTAAATGCAATGATCCTTCTTTCTCAAAATTTATTGACAGAGACCATGGACACATCACGGGTAATCTCAATATTATTGATAATTATCAATTAAAAAAATTCATGAAATTTGGCACCAAACTTAGACTTCCAGTTAAAACTAGCATTCCACAAATCTTTCAACAATTTTCTTATGACCTAGATTTATTTATTTATAAAATATCTATTACTCATAATAAACCTATTGCCTACTTCACTCAATGGAAAGTTTTAGTGTTACAAAAAATCAAAAATGCATTATTTATCAATTCTTCAAATCTGGTGTTATTTAAAAAATCTGTACTTCTTAACTCAATCAAATCACTACAGGATGACTTTGTGATCACTTATGTTGACAAATCACCTAATAATTATGCCATTATTTGTAAATCTTATCTCTCTATTTTAAACTCTTCAATCAATAATAGTAACATCTTCAGTTTAACTAATAATAACCTTATTATTAATAACCGAAAAATACATAATTACTATAAACTACTTCAACTTCCCTTCAATAACTTTAATTATCCTTATATAGTTCTCATACCTAAGTTTCACAAATCTCCAATTAAATTTCGCACTGTCACTGTTGGGTGTAACACTTATAACAACAATGCTAATAAAGCTCTACTGGATATTCTAAAACAAATTTACAAATGTACTTGCAAAGTTGATAATTTACACTGTCTTAAAAATAGCTTTCAATTAATTCAATACATCAAATCGCTCGCTTCAACAGACAATATTATGACTTTTGACTTTCAAGATCTTTTCAATAATATTGAGTTATCAGATCTTAGTAATATCATTTACGGTCTTTTTCAAGAATATAAAGCTCAAATTAATCTTCCTTACAATTTTAAAGCAGAAAAATTTAAAACACTTCTTAACTTTGTTATCTATAATAATTATATCTTCCACAACAACGATATCTATTTGCAACAATTAGGCATCCCACAAGGAGGTTGTAGCTCCAGTATTTTGGCAGATCTCGATCTTTATTATTATGAAAAGCAAATTTGCAATGATGATGTTCGATTTTATCGTTACATCGATGATATTATTGTATTTTATCTCAACAAGAACTCACAAAATGGCTTTTCCTTCAATTATCCACCTAATTTAAAGCTAACTCAAAATACTCTGACTAATCAATCAATTAACTTTTTAGATCTCAAAATAATCATCGATGGTAATAAATTTTACACAGATATCTATGACAAACGGCAAGATTTTTGTTTTAATGTAAACTTATTTACACATTTCAATTCATGTCTGCATCTTTCGGTATTTAGAAACATTATCATTAACCATTTATTTCGAATTAATAATTTATGCTCTGCAAAGTTTAAAAACAAGAATATTAATAAACTGATCACAGCCACTGCTAAAATGGGTTTTCCTAAAAACTTTGTATTTTCTATTTTATATCCTTAACCATGTCTCTGTCAGTACAAAAAAAAAAAAAAAAAAAGGCTGTGTACACTATTGTGTATATCAACAAAAAAATTATAAAATAATAAAAGACAATAAAAAAGGTGGCGGTTAGGTGGGCAGATGTTTGATTACGGAGGTGGGGTGGTGGTGTAAGGCTGGATGGTTGGGTGGGTTTGTGAAATTAAATTGCCGCCTGCCTCCTTCTTCCTATCTTGTGTTTCTTGGGTTGTTTATTCATTAATTTTAATAAGTTTATGGTTTTAAGTTAAGATTTGTTGTTTTACTTTATTGATTCGTTTGTTTTGCAGGCTGTTAATTAATAGATCTGGTTTCTTTACATTGTGTATTTCATCCACTGATGATTTTTTTTTTTTTTTTTTTTTTTTTTTTTTAAATCGTATTGGTCATTGGTGTTTCAGTGATCTTGTATCTGTTGCTTGGCTTCTACTATGCTTAATAGATCATCTTTATTATATATATATATATATTTCTTTTTAAAAATCTCTTTAAAATACAGTTAGAGTTTATTCATATATTTACTTTTCAGACTTTAAAATTATACATATTTTAAATATTAACATAATCAAACTAATTTTTTTTTATTATTTAAAGCAATAATGGCTAGGGGATGAAAGAGGGGATAAATACGCTGTATATAAAAAAAAAAAAAAAAAAAAAAAAATGAAAATAGAATTAAAATTCATGAAAGATGTGTCAAATAGCAATTATTGAAAAACACGTCAAAATAAATAAATAACATCTTTACTTTGAAACCCATAATAATTTATTTAAAAAATATAATTCTCTCTCGCTTTCTTTCTTTCTTTTTTTTTAAATTAATTAATTTCTGCATGAAAAATTCCATTACATAAATATATTTACAACTACAATAAACAAAATCCCGCCTTTAATTTTAAATAATTATTTCTACATGTTTCTAAGCAATTAAAAGTGGATTTTTTTCTTAAAGAAAAATAAATATAGGAATGTATATGGTTTTAATATAAGCTACGAGATGGTGCCACTAGATGGCCAAATTATTACCTTCATGATAAAACCATATACATTCCGATATTTAAGATATTTTTCTTAAAAAACAAAAAAAAAAAAAAAAAAAAAAATCCACTTTTAATTGCTTAGAAACATGTAGAAATAATTATTTAAAATTAAAGGCGGGATTTTGTTTATTGTAGTTGTAAATATATTTATGTAATGGAATTTTTCATGCAGAAATTAATTAATTTAAAAAAAAAGAAAGAAAGAAAGCGAGAGAGAATTATATTTTTTAAATAAATTATTATGGGTTTCAAAGTAAAGATGTTATTTATTTATTGACATGTTTTTCAATAATTGCTATTTGACACATCTTTCATAAATTTTAATTCAATTTTCATTTTTTTTTTATATATACAGCGTATTTATCCCCTCTTTCATCCCCTAGCCATTATTGCTTTAAATAATAATAAAAAAATTAGTTTGATTATGTTAATATTTAAAATATGTATCATTTTAAAGTCTGAAAGTAAATATGTGAATAAAATTCAACTGTATTTTTAATTTTTAAAAAGTAAATTAAAAACAAAAGATGGCACCAAAACTCAGTTTGCTGTTTTTTCCCATTCCATGTGCGGAAGGATACATGAATAGGAATCGCAAATGATTGAGCTACTATAAAATCTATGTTCATGAATGATTAAAATTTTTTTGCTTTAAAAAATTGTAAATTCATCATTATTATGGTAAAATGGAATATCTAAAATTACAAAATACTTCCTTATTTAAAATGTTATCTAAATACTTTTTTGACTAAATATGAAATTTTGAAATCAAAAATATCTTTTTCATAGCAGAAGAGAAAATATATTTAAGTGAATTTGACTTAGTATATATACAATAAATAAATAAAAAATGTAATAAAGCATTTTTGCGTTAAAAAAGGAAAGCTTAAATAATTTATTGACTACATTCACGTTGGTCAACCAACCAACGGGTCCAACCCCAAGCCTTGCTAGTAAAAACCACATCATAATGTTTTCGCTGAAGGAAAGCATGCAATTGGCGGAGTAATATAGTTCCATTTTTAAAACAACTTTTATAAAAAACAAGAGTTTTCCTGAAAAAAAAAATGAAAACGTTACTAGATTCAGAAAGATCCCATTAACAACATATACTAATTACAAGAAAATCTTTCGTGCAGTTTTAGAGATATTTTTTCATGAATTTAGTCCATTACATCCTTACACCACACATTTTCCCTTTTTGGCTTTAAATTGAGATTCAGATCTCAAAACATACTGCATGTAGAAATGTAAAATTTTCAGGATAGATTAAGTCCGAAGATAAAAGACTATTTTGAAAAGATCAGAACAAAATATGGTATATTTGCTGAGATATTAAGTGTCGGCTTTTACAAATTTCTTTGATGTCAAACTAGCTGTATATATGAGTTCGCAGCGTTCAGTTTGTCCTTCCGCTTGCGTCACTCGAAAAACTGCCGTTTTTCATGATATGCTCATATAATAACCAAAAGCTTTTTAGGTGCATCATTTAATTAATGAATTTAAGCTTTTTAATCAAATTACTAGAAATTCCCACACTTTTATAGGTTCTTTGTTAATATTTGCATTCTTAAAAGTTCCTCAGGGCTAGTAGAAATTAACAGTGGTCTGTTGGTCCAGGCCCACAAAAAAGATTCAATGGACCAGCAACATATAAATTACAGTAGTCCACTGCACCAGTAAGGTTTTACAATTTATTTTTTTAATTTTCCCTAAGTAAATGTTTATAATAAGACTTCAAAATATGTATTTTTAAATTAATTTATAAAAATTTAATTTTCATATTTGTCATTCAAATTAATTTATCTTGTTTTCACAAATTTTTAAGTATTTTTAAAAACCTAATAAAATGGGTGAACAGACCAGTGAAAATACGTACGGACCAATGAAATCTTAAAAACACTGGTCTGCAGTATGAATGACTTAATTTTTCTAATTTCTACTTCCTGACTGGCTTAAGCAGAAAATAAAGTTCAAGAAATTTGTTTTGTTTTTTTAATAATATCTTTTAATAAAAATAAAAAATACTTAAAATATTAGAGCGATTTAAAAAAATAATTCGATACTGAAAAAAGCTGACTTATTTTTTTTTTTTTACAAATACTAAAACACATTCTTTATATTACAAGTAAAAATAAAGAAATTAAGAATAAGTACAACATAGTAGTATAAAATTTTATTTAATCAAAAAGACCAAAGCCCATGTCATCATCTGATTCTTCGGACTCTTCTTTCTTGGCCTCTTTCTTTTCTTCTGTAAAAGAAAATTGTAATATATGAATTTATTGAAAGTTTTATATCTACTTACTAAGCACTTTTAGTAATAATAACAAAAGAAAATTACCTTTAGCAGGAGATCCTCCTGCAGCTGGAGCAGCAGCTGTTGCAGTAGCTGCACCTGCAACAACAGCCCCACCAGCAGGCATAGATGCAAGCTTATTTTTACCTATTATTTAAAAAAAAAAAAAAAAAAAAAAAAAAAAGTATGTTTATTCTTATTTCAAAATATTATATTTACAATAAACAAAAAAAAAAAAAAAAAAAAAAAAATCTGAAAACTTTTTTTAAAAAATTATTAAAAAAGAATGCTTTTGAATCAAACACCTACCACTTTGAAAAGTTATTGTTATAATGGATTAAGTCTTTTCCCCATATCTGCATCATTCTAATTGAGGCAGGGGAAAAGGCTTAATCCGATGTAACAATATTATTTATTGACCTAATGATCAATAAAAATATTACATTTTTCTTTTATAAACATCAATAGCTGATATTGGAATTTTCTATCACGGCGAAGCATCAATAATACAAAAACCTATAAATCCAGCACAAGATGATTATCCCCCCCCCCCCTTTTTTTTTCTCTCTAGCCATAAAATCATAATACTACTCCGATTCAAAAAATTAGAAAAATTGTCAGAAAATATAGTCAATTGAATTGCAAATCAAATTTATCATAATATAAAACTACATATTTTGTACATTATAAAAATGTAAACATATTACAATGAAATAGAAAATATATTTAAAACAGCATACTTTGTTGCATCGCCTTTAGCTTTAATGACAGCTTTTAAACAGTTTGGCATATTATTGGCTAAGGTTTCACTTTTTTCTTTTGGTCAAAATTCACCCATATCGTTTTTTACTGATTCCCCATAAATTTTCAATGGGATTTAGATCGGGTGAGTTCGAAGGCCATGTGAGTACATTTATTTCCTTCTTTTGTAGCCATTTAGTTGTCGATTTGGAAGTGTGACAAGAAGCTGAATCTTGTTGAAACACAAAATCATCACATAAATCCTCAGATGAAGGTATCATGAAGTGTTCAAGATTTTCTTGATATACTTCTGAATTGACTTTAGTGTAAACAATACACAGCCTACCTGGGCCTTGTGCAGTAATGCAGCCCCATACCATGATGGAGGCTGCAAATTTAACTGAATGTTTTAAATACTTTATCAAAAGCTCTCCAAACACATTTACCTTAGTCCCCATGGGACACACAAAAACGTACTTTCATCATTGAAGCGTTCTTCCAGTCATCTTGACCTGAAAATATAGCCTTTGTTTTCACCAACTTCTTTCCATTTTCTTGGCAAATATCTCACACTTCAAAAGAGAAACTTAAACTTATTTGAAATTTGATACTTTAAACATCACTTCGTACAGGCAGAAAAGCTTTTTTCGGCAGGGTATCCCCTCCTTCGACAGTGCCGACTGCACTTCGTGGCTGGCGGTCTTTCAAAAGTTGATCATCTCTTTTATGGATGTACATGTGACGCTATATCTCGTTTATCTCTGCTGATTCGTGGAAATTGTGCGCAATTTCAATGCCTTCTCTGAGATAGGCATAGGTTTGATTATTGAAATTAGCTAATTTGGTGACATTGTCAAAATCTATTTTTATATTGTTTTCTAGATAATTTTTGGCTAACGCGGTGGTATTTCGGTTGAATTTGATATCATTTTGATGTTCTTTTATTTGGGTTTTAATTTTTCTCTTAGTAACACCTATGTAATTATATTCTTTGTTTTCCTGATTTTTGAGGGGAATTTTATAAATACCTGCAGTTTTGGTAGGGGGGATCAAATCTTTATCACTTCTTATTAGTTGGAAGATATTGGGGTTGGGTTTGATTGGTATGTTTAAATTAAATTTGCTAGCAGTGTTTTTTTTATCTTGTTTGTTTGGGTATTGGGAATATTATTAAGCTGTTTCATTCGTTTTTTATATAATTGATTTACTAATTTTTTGGGGTATCCTGCTTCAACCGTTAATTTATTGATGAAATTTAGTTCTTTTCTTAATTCTGATATATCAAATTTCAAATAATTTTAAGTATGTATTGTTAACTTCGTTAAAAAGTTTTAAATCATTATGTTCAAAAGAGATGTTTCTTCACAATATTTTTTAATTTCCTTTCATCTCTTGTTGAAGTTACTGGCTTTAGACCACTTTTAAAGTGTTTATTTTGAAAAAAACTTATTAGAATATTCTCACAAAACTCTACTCACACTTACTTGAGAACATTTCATTTTCTTTGTTATGAACAGTTGTGTTTTAATTCTTTGTGCAAGTGCACAATACTTAATTTCCCAGACTCTGATAAGTCATTCTTTCGCCCCTTAAGCAAACGCTGAATTAAAATCAAATGCCAAACTACTTTTTACTTTCTGTAGAACATATACCAGTCTTGCAGCTAATGAAATTTACAGCTGTTTTCTAAACTAATGGGAAAATTGTCGCATATTCCAATTTTTATTTTAAACCCTGTTTGAATTTTTTTCACTAGCTTTAGCTATTTTAAATATACTACTATTTTCTTTGTAAAATGTTTACATTCTTATAATCTTATTGAATCAGTAGTTATACACAACAGGTTACTTGCAGATGACCTTGGAACAGCATACTTGTCAACTTTCATAGATCGTTAGTAAAGTAAAATATAGATTTTCACTTAATTTTACTGATTTACAGATTGAAGTTAAATTTTTACAGATAAATTAAGATGACTTTCAAAAAAGAAAAACAATTTTTTTTGTCTTTTTTTTTTTCAATTTACACTAAATTGATTACTTACAATTTATTGTGAATCCATATTACTGCAAATTGAGTAATATACTAAATTTTACCTTGAGAGAGAAAAAAAAGTTTAATGCTTAAATATTTCGAAACATTAAAAAAAAAAAAATCTAAATTAAATATTATTTGTATGTATATTTTTTGTCTGTTTTCTTTAAAGAGAAATTGCCTTTTTTTTTAAATTTAAAAATATACTTTTAAAATATTTCGAATATATTTTGGTAGAAAAATTATTTTATAATTTATTTAAACTGTGATTTATAAATGGCAGTATTTTCTGAGGAGAAAATGAACAAAAAGTTCTGAATGAACAAACGGTAATAGATTTTCAATTTGCATTATTATTTACCGGTTAATCAGTAAATGTTAAATGTAGTAAAAAAAATGAGAAAGCGGAAATAGTTTAATGCTTTTATGAAAAATTAAAACTAGTATGTTGTGGCCACCACAAGACTTTCTTCTATATTTACCTATACATATTCAATCAGTAACAATATTAAAAAGTACATTTTTTTTTTTTTTTGTTAAAAGTAAAAAAAATCGATAACTTTGTTTTAAATTATCACAGATTTTATGGTTCAACCATTCGTTTTAAAGGTATTGACGAGACCTTTCGAAAGATACCCATCTTGAAACTTTGCCCCCCCCGGGGGTACTTCCCCCCCAGGGATGGAAGCGATGCCCCCCCATGCAGAAAGTTTTTTTCCTAGTTACATACTACTTTTATCAATAATTCATATTAATTTTACAATCACAAGTTTAAAACAACTCTAATTATGCACATTTATACGAATTTTTGTCCTATGCTGCCATGTTAAAAATTTAGAAAACATGAGATCACAGCGCCACCTGTTGAGCTTTTGATCCCCAAATGTAATCAGCACCAGTTTATGTCGGGGACCAACTAAATACCAAGTTTGGTTAAATTTCGTAAAAAAAAAAAAAAAATAAAAAAAAAAAATGCGATTTTTTTCTAAGTTTTGTTTTGTTAAAAGTAAAAAAAAATCGATAACTTTGGTTTAAATTATCACAGATTTATGGTTCAACCATTCGTTTTAAAGGTATTGACGAGACCTTTCGAAAGATACCCATCTTGAAATTTTGCCCCCCCCCCCGGTGGTGGGGGGGAACTGATGTCCCCACATGCACAAAAATTTTTTCCTAGTTAACTACTACTATTATCAACCTGATCTTTCGAAAGATACCCAATGTGAAAATTTACCCCCCCTGGGGGGGTATTTTCCCCCTAGGGGGGGAAGCGATGCCCCCCATGCAGAAATTTTTTTTCCTAGTTACATACTACTATTATCAATAATTCATATTAATTTTACAATCACAAGTTTAAAACAACTCTAATTATGCACATTTATACGAATTTTTGTCCTATGCTGCCATGTTAAAAATTTAGATAAAATGCTATCACAGCGCCACCTGT
The DNA here is from genome assembly GCA_963930645.1 of Salticus scenicus. Classification (NCBI taxonomy): domain Eukaryota; kingdom Metazoa; phylum Arthropoda; class Arachnida; order Araneae; family Salticidae; genus Salticus; species Salticus scenicus. The sequence goes on along the minus strand of OZ005653.1, from coordinate 74,951,627 downwards.
TGAGCTATTGATCCCCAAACATAATCAGCACCTGTTTATGTCGGGGACCAACTAAATACCAAGTTTGGTTAAATTTCGTTAAAAAAAAAAAAATTGCGATTTTTTTCTAAGTTTTTTTTGTTAAAAGTAAAAAAAAAATCGATAACTTTGTTTTAAATTATCACAGATTTATGGTTCAACCATTCGTTTTAAAGGTATTGACGAGACCTTTCGAAAGATACCCATCTTGAAACTTTGCCCCCCCGGTGGGGGTGGGGGGAACCGATGCCCCCACATGCACAAAAAATTTTTCCCAGTTAACTATTACTATTATCAACGAGACCTTTCGAAAGATTCCCATCTTGAAAATTTACTTCCCCGGGGGGTACTTCCCCCCCAGGGGGGGGGGGAACCGATGCCCCCACATGCACAAAATTTTTTTCCTAGCTAACTACTACTATTATCAATAATTTATATTAATTTTACAATCACAAGTGTAAAATAACTCTCTTTATGCCCATTTATACGGAATTTTGTCCTATGCTGCCATGTTAAAAATTTGCATAAAATGCGATCACAACGCCACCTATTGAGCGATTGATCCCAAAATCTAATCAGCACCAGTTTATGTCAGGGTGCAACTAAATACCAAGTTTGGTTAAATTTCATTCATTGGTTCGTGAGATACAGCGTCCACAAAAAAATGATACAGACAGACAGACATTTTCTAAAAACTATTAATTCGTGTTCTCCACATCCCAAAACATGTAAATCCATCAAAAAGTGGACTTCGAAAATTTTCGCGAATCCAATACTTTCTCTATATTACATATAGAAGAAAGAATATTAATTTAAAATAAATATAGTGAATTTTCAGAATATGAATGAAAGCATGACATTTCACGCATTTTAAAATTTATTTTCATGTATGCAATGGATAAGAATGTTTTAATATCAATGTGATATTAAATTTAAAAGCAATCTTAAAATTTTCAGAAACAATTGTTCCTAATTTTTTTTTTTTTTTTTTTTTTTTTTTTTTGAGAACTATTTCTTTCAGACAGCATAGACTAATTAAAAAGGATTTATCTTTTTATTTTGTGAATTTTTTTTTTCTTTTGGCACGGTTAAAAAAATATTAAAGGTAAAATTGAGAGATAATGTTCAACAGAAATTTTCAGAAAATTACATAGTTACCGTTTCTAAAGACTGCAATTTATAAACAAAGTTAAGAACCCCTCCCTTTTTTAACACGCTTTTATTAGCTTCACCTGTATGTTTGTTTGTAACCGCTCTGGGAGCAAACTAAAAATCTATATTGTAAAAGACTTCCCCTACGTGAACGCTGTGGCTGTGAGGTAAAGCTCCGGGCTACGAACCTAAAGATCTAACGTTCAAGCCCAGTCAGGGAAGATTTTTAAAAAATGGTTTTTGATTAATTCTAAATTATTTTTTATTAAAGATGTAAATATTATGGTGTGTCACTCACACGATTTTTTCTTACCCTGCCTTTTAATACTATAAAGATAGATATTTTGTGCTTTTTAGAGTTCACATTTCAATAAAAGCATGTTCTTTAATTTTTTTAAGTATAATATTTTAAGGATATTTGTATATTTAAATCGAAAAATAACTATTGTAGTAAATTTTGTAGAGCAATTGCAGCAAATGAGTGAAAATTCCGTCATACTTGATACTGAAAAACTTAGCAATTGAATCAATACCAATTTTGTAGCCTTTTCAAATTAATTTAGATATCTGAAAATAAAAGTTTTTGACTCTAAGTTCTTCCATTGGCTCTAAATCAAATCTCTAAAAGATAGATCTATAAGGACAAGAGAACTATTTATTTCAAAGAGCCAATAATAATAATAATTGTGTCATTAAAATTTTGTGGTAGACTACCTTGATTAAAGCAGGCAGTGTCAGGAATACAGTCTCATGCATACACAATAAATAAATAGGCGTCTTTTAGAAAATTATACCATGTGTAGGACAGAATTTAAATTTCATTTCAATTCACTTGACCACTATCAGCCTTTATTTATTTATTTAATTTAAATAATGGTAGTTAAATAATACAGTTTTTATTCATTTGATAAAATTATTTTACCAACTAAATCCAAAGAATTATAAGTAATAATACTATTCAATGTAAGCTTTTTTCAGGCCTAGGGGTGGTAAAACACTCTTGAAAAAGAGAGAAGAGACTAAGATGTTTAAAAAAGAGACTAAAATATATATATATATATATATTATATATATAAAAAAAGAGACTGGAAAGAGAAGTTTTTTCCTTATAAATGAGTATTACAAACAAAGATGCAAAACTAATGCATATACTGTTGTGGCATACCAAAAGGAAGGTGGTTGGAGTGGCCACCCTGGGCTAATCATGAGGGGGGTCTCCGAAGAAACAATCTTTAAGTATACATATCTGGTAAAGCTGTCGTGTCATTATTTTCTTCCCTGCAATTACTTCAATTTTAAATCGTAGGTTCCTGTTTAAGGATCTTTAAATTCAAAATGTGACCATAGAGGGACAACTCCAAAACCAAAAGAAAACTCATTTATATTTCTGCAAATCCTAAATAAGGCAGGGCAAACGAGGCCACCAGTGAGTATTTCGTCCATGGCTTCAACAGTTGTAAGCCTGCCACTTATACTTTTTTTTTTTTTAACATTTTAAATGATGCGAGAAAAAAAAATGTGTACAATGTATTGTGTACAAAACTGAATGTCAGCTTGCATCATATGTAAGGAAAACTATCTTTGTAACAAACTTTATAGTAATACCAGAATTACTAATATTTGCTAAATCTTATAGAATCCAAATATTTACAGAATTGTTCTATGGAAGTTCTAATTTAAAATGCATCAAAGATGCTGCTAAATTCCAATTTCTGAAAACTGAAATAAGAATAACATGTATGCTAAATAATTTTTAATGACACATAAGATACTAGTACACATATATAACAAGGAGGGGAATTCACCAAAAATCTTACCAGCCAGCAATATAAAATTCGAAACTTATACAAAATAACAATTACATTACATGTACTACATGATATGCCCAATAACAAAATTTTCTATACCAACCTGCAGTAAAATTAAATTTAATTGTGACCTAAAAATGTTTATCCAAGTTTGCTACTTCAATAAGTAACAACTCGTAAAATAAGCAAAATTTGTATTTACAAAAAAAAAAAAAAAAAAAGTATTTTGGTAATTTAGTAACATAAAATATGTTTTAAGTTAAGCATTTTTTTTTATAAGCTGTTAAATTGATTTACCTATATTTTGAATGAAGAAAACAAACTTAAATTTCGTGATTACTTCATTGCCCTTTGCATGTGGTGAAGGAATAAACATATCGCACCATGACAAGAAAAGTGACACAAGTAAAAGAATAGCAATTTTGAGTTTATATTAAAAAAATATGCATGATGTGCCCCCAATGTGCAAGCAACCTTTTTTCTTGAATCTAATTTTAATTTTTGTTTAAATTATGTATTTTACACTCTATATAATACTTGTGACATCCCTGATCTCTATCTCTCTTTAAGAGTTAAAATCTATCACATTGATCTGAAAGTGAATCTTTGAGGAAAAATGGGTTAAAAAAAAAAAAAAAAAAAAAAAAAAAAAAAACATAGGAAAAAGCATTAAAAAAAAAAAAAAAAAAAAAAAAGCTAGAAAAGAGACTAATTGAACAAAAAATAGACTAAAAGAAACAAATGTGAAAAGAGACAAATAGCTAGAATAGCTAGCCACTCCTAGGTCTGCTTTTTCTAATCAACATTTTATGATATCTTTAAAAGTAAATATTTTAAAATACAATATAGAAATTGCTACATAATTGCTCTATATATGTTTAAAATTTTGTAATTTCTCTCCAAGGTATCGATCCATTTGTTATAACTGTTTGTCTGAAACAGTATTTATTTCCTAATTAATGTTCTTTAAGTAAATATCCATTAAAATAAAATTTGTTTTACAATGAAATGCTTGCTAATTAAGTAATTTCGGCGTTGAATAATTGATCTGTCATTTATACATAAATTTTACATATATAAGTCTGATTCTTTTTATACTATTATTATTAAAGATAATTATGTTTTTCTTTTATTGTTTTGTTGGAAAAAAAAAATGCAAACACCAGATTACTTGTTGGTATTGGGAATAAAAATATTTTATATAACAACACATAAACGAATTGAAATTATATTATCATTGTAATAATAACCAATAATATTCATTCAATAATAAATTCAATAATATTAATTCGATAATATTAATTCGATAAATATATATATTTATTGAAATATATTTTTCCTCATTCCCGTTAGTTTGAACATTTCATTGACATGTTTGGTATGAATCTGGTGTAAAAAGTTCCGAAATTAAAGAAGCTGACTGCATTAATTATCTTCAAATTTTCAGAAAATGAAGTAATCTATCAGCCCCATCAAACGGCTTCGCACTCACAATAGGGGTCAAAAAGGTTGCTTCCAGTAATCTCTCTTCCGCCAATATTTTGCCAACAGACTTTCTTTGCGAAACAATACATTCATATAAATTTCATGTTTATCTAGTATAAAAAATACCATGTTATGTGTTAACATACATAAGTTTAGTTTAAATAAACAATCATTTTTCAGTTAACCAGAATAAAAAGAATAGAGTAAAAAGTTTATTACACTTAAATATAGTAAATAACTATTTTCTTTCACAGAAGTACAATTTCTACAGGCTTCTACTCACTATCAACTTATGGTCAGGGTTGCTACACAAATCCCAGGTTTTCCCTGACTCTCTTAAAAGTAAAACAGATGACATGCAACCATGCAGCATTAGGATTTAACACGTTTACAAGTCAATTGAACATATTTAGGATATATTAATTTTATTAACTTATCATAGTTGGGGGAAAAACAATAGCTGATTTTTTCTTTCTTTCTTCATTATAAAGCACTAAATTTTAAAAAAGATTTGATTATGAAAAAATTTCAAAATTTCCTGAATGTTTCCTGTTTTTGTAATAAATTTTAAAATTCTTCCCGAGTGTTCCCTGTTTATCAATAGTTTTTCAAATTCTCTGAGTTTTCCAGGTTCTGTAGCAACCCTGCTAGCACTTGGTACTCAGACTTGCTCACTAATATTTACGAAGATAAAAATAAGCTCTAAAAAGAAAGTTCATTTTCAAACATATAAGGATTCAATTTTAATCACATTAAAAACTGAGACAGATAATATACATTAAAAATATACATTTTAAAATATTAAAAACACAAAAACATAAATTTAAACGTTTTGAGCCTTTTACAGGTTCCTCATCAGTAAAAAACATCAAGTGCAAATGATGAGATGAACAACAGACTTTCATTATGTGAGTACAACGTATTCATCAGGAACTGTGCATGCCTCATTAAGTGGCGAAAAACGTTGATTTGTGTACCAGCCCTCCAACATTTTTCGCCAAACAACATTTTTTTCAACATTCGCAAATCAACATTTTTCGCCACTTAATGAGGCATGCGCAGTTCCTGATGAATATGTTGTACTCACATAATGAAAGTCTGTTGTTCATCTCATAATTTGCACTTGATGTTTTTTACTGATGAGGAGCCTGTAAAAGGCTCGAAACGTTTAAATTTATGTTTTTGTTTTTTAATATTTTAAAATATATACTTTTAATGTATATTATCTGTCTCAGTTTTTAATGTGATTAAAATTTAATTTTACTACGAGACGTAATGATTTTTAAATATTTTAAAATATGAGGATTCTTTATACTAAGGATCAGGGTTTAACCTGGCAAAAAAATTACTTTAGCATTTTAGCGAAAATAGGCAAGCACTATTTTAGCTTTTTCAAAAGTTAATTAATTCATTAGATACCATTGATTTCTTTTACTTACAAGGAACATCACCCAAGTGTCTGGCTCGGATTTCAATGAAAGAGAGGTGTTTCTTTCATATTTGACATGCTATCAAATTTTACTCAAAAATATGTGAAAAATTTGTATTTATACAACAAGTGAATACTCAAATGAATAATTGAGTTGCAATAATTTTCAGTACTGTAAATTTTCATTTGTAACTTAAACATGAAAACGCAAAATCATTTAGTATTTTTAAGTCACACCCAAAGGCGGAGCTTACTGTTGATATGTGGCTGATGTGGTTTTTAACATTTTAAAAATTCAATAAATATAGAAAACGTGGACGATAGCAAAAATTTCTATGATCAAAAACATTTGGTACATGCCCTCTATCAGAAATTAAAGTTTCATTAAAATAGCAGCCGGACACGATGTTCCTTGTTAGCTTTGTTATTCTCAGTTTTGTTTTTTATTCCTTTTGTTCATTGATGATTTTAAGCAAGCATCCATATTTGTGACTTTAAAAATATGAATCAGGGAAACTATGTTTTGATTTTAACAATAGAAAAAGAGGTACTCATATCATACGTGTAAAATGAAAAAGCAATTTAAAAATTAAATAAAGTGTAGTGGTAGATAATCGTGAAATACTAGTGCTAAGAATGTTTCTATGAAGCAATTCTGAATTCTGATATACTTTTAAATATTTTTGCATTTAAATTCAATCTTTAAAAATTAAAAATAAATCCAAATTACTATATAAATAATGATTCCCAAAAATTTCTGTCCTTTCGTAGTTTTTGCCTGCAAATATTTAAAAAAAAAAAAATCTGAGTTATTATATAGAGATATTTTATACAGCTATCCAGTTTTAGCTTTTTAGCGAAATTCTGACCAACATGTTTTAGCAAAATATGATACTTTTTAGCAAAATGCTAAAAAAACTAATGGCAGTTTAAACCCTGCTAAGGATTTTTGATTATTTTTTTTATCAAAAATTAAACATCTGTATTGCTGTTTTATAATTGGTAGTTTAAAAATAACAAAAGAACAGCCCTTGAAGATAGTATAACACTAGGAAAAAACAAAAAAAAAAAAAAAAAAAAAAAAAAAAAATCACCAAATATAATAGGAAAACTAATATCAAACTGCATTTTTTTTTTTTTTTTTCAAATAGCAGCCCTCATAAGGTCATTAGTATAGCATCATATCTAGTTCTACTTAGGACTTCGTTAAAATCAAATCATATAAACACACTAATCTGTTTACGCCTGGCCTTACTTTTATGTATTTTATTTTAGTTTTCTTTCTGAAGGTACATCTTTTTAAATGATTTTATTTCAATAGAGTTAAGTAGAGGTCAAGACTTACAATTTCTGTAAGTGGCCAGTGGCCACTCACGAGTCGACATTATACCTGATATTCCCACACATTAAAAAATATATATCTATATACATATAAAGGCATAAAGCACAGATGATACGGTCGGAAAATTAAGAAATAGTGGCATTTATTGTATTATTTTAATAATAATTTTAAAAAAAATTATGCACTTCCACAGATTAAAAAAAAAAAAACTTTAAATATTGTTTGAATATATATATATTTTTTTTTAACTTTCATATTTCTCGAGCTTAAAATTTTCAATATCTGAAATGAAAGCAGGTGGGAGAAAGACAAAATTGGCTGAGAAATCAAATCATTGTAAAATGATTCGACTTTTGAGAGAAGATATGATCTCGTTTGAGTTTCCTTTGAGTGTTTATGATTTTATTCTTATTAGTATTTTAAGAGTGAGTTTTATAAACATATAGGGTATTTATAGTAGCATATAATGCAACTTTTAAATGCTATTAATAACTATAGTATTAGAAAGAAGATTTTAAAGTTTTAGTAATGAGGAGAAATATATGAACTTTCATAATTAAGTATTAATTTCAATTTGATACAGAAAACAGCAGGCTATAATGATGACACACTAAAAAAATAATGTTATTTCTCACACACAATTCGTGTTTGCAAGAATATTTACTTTGTCTTATTGAAAGAGAAATACAAAAATTTGATTCTTTTAATAAATTTCACCTAGTGTGACATCTCCATACGGAAAATAGATTGGATTAGCATTAGAAGAAAACGAGTCTGGGAAAAAAAGGGGGGGCGGGCAAAAAATCATTTTTGGCATATTATCGGAGATTTAATTATATTAATAGACATGCGATTGATAAAATTAGAAAGTAGCTGAAAATTTTTTGCTAACATGATTGTTTGGTTAATTGATTGAACATTGATAATGTCACTTTTAATTACCTAACTACCTGAACAGTTATATATATACATATTTATAGCTTTCTTTCTATATTAAAAATTTCAGGATTTTTTTCATTAGCACAAAACAATTCTTTAATATTATTGGGGAAAAAAAAAAAAAAAATCAAATTATTTTTATTTATGTACATTAATTATACATATTTTAAAAAGTAGTTAATTATCAGTTTCTAATTAATTTTATATTTGAGTATTAATTTTTAATTTGAGTATTAATTTTCTTAAATTGATTCAGAAAAAATTTTCCTACCTGAAAAATTTAGTCTACATTTTTTCCCCTTGTTTAAACATTTGGAATAGATATTAAATATAAATATTTAATTTAATTGAGAAAAAATAAGTAGATTTATCAAGTTCAGTAATGAAGTTTAAAAATAATTGCATGTGTGAGAAATATTGAGCACTTCTATCTCTTTATTGTTTCTAGAATTAATCACTGATCACTATCTGAAGATGTGGGATGTGGGGGGGGGGGGGGGAGAAATTAATTACATGGGAAGAAAATATTAAACTCTTTCAGTTCTACTTCTAGAATCTAACAAACTAAGTTTAAAATGAATATTGACATTTATGTTGTGGATGGAGAAAGATTGGGAAACAAAAGAATTCTGCAGAACATCTGATCGCCGATCACTAGTTGGAGATACGAAAATGGGGTGAGGGGAAAAGATAATTACATGAGCTAGAAATATTTAACAATTCTATTTCTTTATAATATAGGTTCTAGAATCTCATTAAACAAGTTTAAAATGAATATTGACATTTATGTTGTGGATGGAGAAAGATTATGAATTGGGTGGCTTTCGTAGCATATTTAATCGCCGATAGTTAATGGGGTTTCTTTTTTTAAAATGGACGATATCCGCGATTTTTTTTAAAAAGCAGACGTTAATTCGCAAAATTCCACAAATTAGGGGGGGGGGGGGGGGGGAAATCACAGATTTCCACGAAATCTCAAAAAAATAGCATGTCTGATTGGCGATTACAGCAATTTTTTTGGATCACCACTTTTTTTAATTAGGTCGCCACGTGGCGAATGGCGACCGTTAATCTTGACCTCTAGAGTTAAGGTGTTTTATTTTTTAAAAATATAGTTAGAGAAATTTAAGATAACCTTCAGAGCTGTCAGCATTGTAGCATTAAAGGCCGTATCAGATTCACCAACTTTTCGGGCAACTTTTTCTGGGAGAAACTGCTTCAACACCCAGTGTGACAGCGATTCTGAAATTCGAACTTTTTCCTCCATGCCTTAAAAAATTGGGCGCACGAACAATTTTCTTCCAGCTTTCAACCAATCTGACGTATAGGCTGTGTAATGTCATTCTTCAAGATGGCGGACAATACAAAAGAGAGTAATCTCTATGTTAATATGGAACTTTTAGCAAAGAAATGTTATAATTGAATGCATTAAAAATTGTAGGCACTGTGGGATGCTTAAAATAGTTAAATACTTGCTTTCAGTGTATTTTCTTTATTGATGCGACTAATTTAAGTAAATATTTAAAATTTCAGTGTTTATTCGTAATCATCTTTTATATATAGTATAAGCCTGTGACCTCGAATAGATTTCTATATGTTATTTAAAGCTTCATACTTTATTAAAATAAAATCAGTAAAAATACTTATTAAAATGCTTTATGGATTATCAAGGAAAAGTGCCTTATTATTAGTTATTTTTAATAATTATCATTTGTAATTAAAAAAAAAAAAAGCTATGAATACTTAATTTCTGAAAAACATTCTTTTGAATCAGACCTATTTAAGGTTTCACAAAATTTTCTTTAATTTTATTTTTGCAAAAATTTAATAAAAATAAATTATTACAATTTTAAAAAGAATTTATCTTTTAATTTTGTTTGTTTTGTTAAAAATATGCAAGTGTAAATATTTTCAGAAAATAAACTCCTCTATATTAATATCTATATAACACATTTCTTGTCTTCCAATGGACTCTTCCCACCTGACGTCAGAGGTCACATGATAGAGGAAAAACAAATAGCAGACTAAGTCTTGTTTATCTAGAGCAATTGCTGAAATAACATTTTCTATTCTTATTTTTGATCAATCTTATTTAATCTGTTATTTTTTACACATCATCATTTTTAATCAATTTTATATCATTATTCATCATCTTTTGTTTGTTGTATACATTTACAATCATCATTTAGTTTATACCTGTTATTGATGGTTCATGAAGACATGTTTAAATACTCTGATTTTTGGTACTTAAATCATTGACAGTGCAACATCGTACTGCGTAAATCCATTTAGACCAGTAACTAAGTTAATTAACTTGTTGTAACATCTTTATGCAATTAAATTAAATAAAAACATTTTAAAATTTCAATTTATAATCCGTAAACATTCCACAAGAAGCTATTATTTATTGCTAGATCAGTTAATGTTACAGTTACACTACAATATACAAAAATAGATTCTTATCTATAAGAATCGATATAAAATAAAAAAAGTAAAAATAAATAAATAAATAAACACATAAAGGTAAAAATAAATAAACACATAAAATGTTTTTTAAAAATTATTAAATTTACAAATACAATTATTCTACTGTTTACAAAAGCACAATATTAATTTTATTTTATATTAAATATTAAAATTTTTGTTCTTAAGAACAATATTTAATTGAATTCGAGTCTCAGAATTCGATTATTCGTTTTCCTCTATCACGTGATTCGAGCAGATGACGCTGGGAAGAGCCCATTAATATTATATAAATAATATAGTAACTGAATGAATGGGGCGTAGAAATGGGTGGGGTCATGGAAGTTAAAGTCCTACCCATTGGATTTTGCATAGTTTCTAAATCCTACCCATTGGTCCCATGGACTCAAAGTCCTACCCACTGGTTTTTGCATTGTCTCTAAGTCCTATCCACTGGATTCCTTTTAATGCTGTATGAAAGAAGTATTCTTTTGAAAATATTTACATGCAATTTTTTGTAACTGATATATTAATTATGAGTAAATATTAATTATACTTCATTATTAATTTTCTTGAAAATAATTTTTATCCATTTTGAAATGAAATTGAATAAAATATTGATGTTATTTTAAATATATTCCCAATATTATTAATTTCCAGGTAATCAAATAAACACAAAACATGAAAAAGATATTTTCATTTATTTAATTTCATAAGTACTAAAAATATTTTATTATTAAATAAAATGAAGCAGAACTTGAGCTTTGCAAGAAAAAAAATCAACATTCCAACGAACGATTTATTTGCGCCAAGAAAAGCGCGATAAATAGTAAATCATAAACCAGTTGTTCAAGCAATTTTTGTTACAATAATTACAACCCTCTTTTCTCTTTTCATTCAAAAAGTCGGGGCAAATATTGACCCAAAAGTTGTTTGTTCGAAAAATCACCAAGTCTTATACTGGCTTTAAAAAAGAAGATTTCTACTTGAAAATGCCAATCGTTAGTGGAAGGGGGGAGGGACACAAAAGTGAAAGATATTACTCAATTCTACTTCTTTAAAGATTCTAGAATCTAATAAAGAAAGTTGGGGGCGGAAGGCAAAAAAAATTACATGAGAAATATTGAACAAATCAATCTCTCTTTAGATTCTAGAGTCTAACAAAGCAAAGCATGTTTTGAATGACCATTGGCACTTATGCTCTGGATGGAGAAAGATCGAAAATTACATGGCTTCCCCGAGGGGTTTGATCGTGATTGTCGTCGATAGCTTTTTAAATTTTTTTATAAATCGCAGAAAATGACAACTGTATTGGAGATCGATACATAATTTTTTTTATCGCCAACTTTTTTTTTTATTTAGTCACCATGTGGTGAGTGGCGACCGTTAATTTTACCCTTTAGTGCTCGACCGAGGTTGGTTAAAAGGGGGCAATACCACCATAATCTCACGGAAAGCTGTGGCCAATATTATACTATAGGAAAATTTGTTTCCACAATTACTCATTACCTAATGTATATTTTTTAATTCTGTTTTCAGTCAGAAAATTTACGGCCGTTTAACAAGTACTCATTTTCCAAAGTGCATTTTTCTCCTTTTTCAGTCGCAAAATGAAATACTAAAAATTTAAAATATCAATTTTTAAAAAATTAGTACTAATTTAACACTTATGAATTTTCTAAATCTGAAAACAGAATTGAATATTCATTAGGTAATGAGTACTTATGGAAGCTAATTTTCCTATAGAATAACATGGGCCACGGCTGTTGGCAACATTAGGTATTGTCCACTAACAGCATGACAGTTTCTCAAACTCTATTGTCTAATATGTTTGTTCACAGCTTTTGTGACAATGTGTTAAATCAATATACCATTAGGGAATTCACACAGTTCTCTCAAGTGCATGTTTTGCAATCTGGTACTAAATCAACATTCTTGATATAACTTTGTTGAATCAGTTTAAAAATATTAATAAAACTGGTTTGATGATGTTAGATTCAAATGGGTGTTTCCTCATGCACCGATACATACAGGGTTCACATCAGAGCTGAAAAACCAGGTGAGAATTTATATACTTGTAAATTTATGTAATGATTAAATTACCATACCTGGTAACATTTATAATTTATTGTGGAGTATTGTTAGTACTTGCCCTTTATTTTTAAAAAAAGAATTTTTCTTATTCAAATGTAATTATATGTTGAAAAAAATTTATCGACAAGCAAAGTATTGTGAAAGAAAAGCAGGTACTAACAGTACTAGTACTCCACACTAAATTACACTATCAGATACACTACCTGGTACAAATTACTTAAACTACTTCAATCAAGATCTTCATATATTAAAACAAGTTTTTAAATTACCATTTGCAATAACATCATTTACGTCTTTGCCATTCAGTTCAGCTATAACTTTCTTTGCTCTTTCCTGATCAACTTCAATGCCAACACTCCCAAGAATTTTTTCAATATCAGCAACCGATGGATTCTTGTTGCCACCAAGAGCAGCTAACAGGTAAGCGGCCACGTAACGCATGTCTAAAATAATTTGCAAAAGAAATAAATGCACAATTAGCTTTTACATATAGACATATTTGAAAATATGTCTTCATGAACATGATAATATTAGGCAATAAACATTAGACAAACGAAATGTCAAATAAACGTTTTGACTTTAAAATATTAAAATGCAAAAAGTATACAAGTACAGGTTGTATGTAATGAGTGCTACATCCGAATTGCCTTATAGTGAGATCTCTGCTGTCTAAAAACAAATTTTTTAGTTATTTCTCTTAATAAATTATGTTAGCTTGAAAAAGTTATTATACAGTACAAACTCTTTGAAATAGCTTTTATATATGTTATTTTTTTAAATAGTTCAATAAAATAATTTTTATGGGAAAATCCGACAACTTTTTCAAAACAGCAAAATGTCATTGGAATAATATTTTGATAAAAAGCACTCAACAGAAGCAGATGCCAATGCCTATTCGAATGTTCATATGCTGCATTTAATGTTTCGAATTTTTTTTTGTGTAAAAAAAAAAAAAAGAGAGAAAAGAATCTGAATACACATTATGCTTTAGACTTTACTTTTGGCTTGATTGAGCTATTTCAGGATCAATTTTTTTTTTAAGGGCTTTTGCATTAATCAGAGTAGATTAGACTTTGAAATATTCAGAAAGACAATTTTTAATTTCATATTGAGTCAGATCAGAAATTTGCAGCCAGTGCATATTTACCAACGGTAAAATTCTAAATTTTTGCAATCCTTCCCCCTTTATTTTAAACATTTAAAGTTTAAGTAAAAAGCTATAAAATCTTCATCGAGAGATTATTTTAAATACTAAACCAGACAGGAGGTGAAATTTTGCGGCCTAAGAAATAATATGAAGTCGTCACACTCAGACAGGAAAATGAAACTGCAATAAAATAGAAAATAGTCTAAAAAAGCTATTCAGGACGATGATGGTAAAAATTTAACCATAGGCCACGTGCTTCGCACATTCCCACCAGTTTTTTTCATATAGACGATTTTTGCGAGATACATTATAAAAATGATTTGTAACACAAAATATATTAAACATAAATTCTTACTTTTAAGCCTCGAGGACACGAAACGGGTACGCTTACAGAGAAAAATGAGTTCGAAAATAAAATTTACAACGACGTCCGACGACAACAATGGCTATTGGCTTATGCGATTGCGAATTGCGATGCTACATTACGAAATTAACTGTAAGTATAACTGTTGATGCTGAGTAGATTGCAATTCATACTGAATGCAGCTGCACATTTGCGATCAAAGCTTTTCAGAGTAAGTTACTCACTGGATGGCGCAAAGGGCCGTTCCCACCCCACAGATTATTGTACAGCACGGATTAGGATACAGAATGACAAACTAGATAGGGCGGTCAGCGTGGGGAACGGAGCTTTATTTTCCGCATTAATTCAGCCGAACAGAGTAAGCGATCCGATCGCCGCCTGGTGTAGTATCTTTAAAACTCATCGGAAGAAAGGGAAAGCCCGCCCCTTCGGCATTAGTCATCCAACGAAGGAACAGCCAGAAATGTAAAAACGCGCTGATTGGTGTATTTTCGAGATTGGTCGCCCTCTATCTGTAAGATGAAAATTACTACCTTTCCGTAACATTAGTAATACATCCTTCTCTTTTAATCCGTGTTGTACAGATAGGACACTCCCGTATACTCTTCGGGCGAGTCCAGCCTCTGGAACACTTCGACCGATCCAACTGGGCCCTGAGTCATTTGATCCACGACCGGTCGAAAGCAGAGGCTGGACGATTCCGATCCTTTTATTGGATCAAAATCAGTGCTGCCATCTGTAGGCTTAGTTTGAAATTAGCTATAGAATATTAAAAAGTTAAATTAATTAAAGAAAAATTTAATTCATTATTTAAAAATGTAATTTAACTATGAATAATAAAAAAAAGATAGATGCATAACATTTTTTTTTTTATTATTCTGCATAGTTGGGCACATATACACTAAAATACAATAATATTAATTATATAATTCTTCTTTGAAAATTATTTTAAAAAAATAATAATAACAATAACATTTTAATTTTAGAAAATTTTTCAGCAAAATTTTTTTTTTAATTACTTTTCTCATTTATGTATTATTGTATTTTAATGATATACTCTAAGTTTTATTTCATGGATTTATTATCAAGCTAATTTTTGTTAAATATTTTTAAGTTGGAATACTGAAATTTAACACAAATATTTAGCATTCAAATATTCGATGTAAATAAGAAGTAGGTTCAAATTTTATTATGATCTAAGGTAAGAAATATAAAACTATTACACATTGCAAAAAATTATAAAATTTAAATTTAAATCAATGATTACAAAAAAAAAAAAAAAAAAAAAAAAAATTATAACAGTTTTTTAAATTATCATTCATTTGATTCAAATCTTCATTAAATTGGTTTGTTAAATTCAATTAATTCTGATTTGAATCAATAATATTTTAAATGTTTAATATATTTATGATTTTTTATTAATATTATTATTATTTAAATACAAATTAAATGTTGATTTTTAAATATTGTTAATTATTTTTATGTTTGAATGTTGAAATTTAATGCAAATATTTAGTATTCAAACATGAAAATGTTTCAAAAAAATTAACTGATCGATAAATTGTTAGCAGGGAGCATTTTAAAATTTTATTTTATTTAAATAATATTCGATGAATTTTAATTTGCATTATTGTATATTTCAATCCATTGCATCTATATATTTATAATTCTAAAACAATTATACAGTTATTTACCAAATAAAATGCTTGTATGCATATTAGCATTTGTAAGGACCGATAGATGGCGTAACCAGAGCAATAACCAACGTCCAATCATAGCAATGGATTTGTAAATGGATCAAATGACTCGGAAAAATTTCTTGGCCGATTTGATCCACGACCGGTCCATGGAACACATTACACTGGACGACTTTGATCCAGACCGGTCGATGAGACTGGACGCATTGTTCCACGACCAATTGGATCGGTCGAGAGCCTGAACCCGCCCTTCGGTAACCAAAATTTAATTGCAACGACCCTATTGTCAACGGCTGTAAGTTTCTCGAGCTCTCCAGCTTACGCAATCGCTCGTCTTATTTTTATTGTATCTATGTTCATATCGTACCATTGTGCAACGTTAAGCCCAACATCCAACCAACTAACCATTGTATTGATGTTTACGTTTGGCCCAACGAGATATATAAAGTAGAGTGATAAATGGTAACCCTTGAGAAGGTCCAAGATGAGTCATGTGACATACTCTCCTTGCACCTGCGTATTCGGTGGTTCCCTTGGTAACAGCTTATTTTCAGTAAATTTCTATGGCAACGGTTTGGAGATTGTTCTTCGCTTAGTCATAACCGCCAATGTTTTTGTTTACTTACGTAGTTTAATATTCTTTTGTTCTAAATCATTTTGATTTTGATTTTACTTCTTTTTTATTTCGTGTAGTTGAACTTTAACCGACAAAATGCTTAAAAATAGTTGAAAAATTATTATTTGTTGTTAAATTTAGCTCCTTAAAAGTTTAAATTTTCTTTTATAAACACTTTTAAACTTTGTTGGGAAACGATGAAAAAAAAGGTATTTTATTATTTATTCAAATGGGAAATATGTGTAATTTGTTTTTTTTAACAATTTATTTCGGTCATAGGACTGCCATGTTACCTAATAATAATGTTAATTTGTCGAACTGATATTTTAAATACCAAAATAGCGATAAAGGGCCAAACACAGCAACCTATTGGAGCATGTCACGTGATTCATCTTGAACCACGGAAAGCTAATCCTTCATCCATTGAATCAGCACTCTAATATATATATCTCGTTGGTTTGGCCACGGATTGAAGAGCGTATTACGAATGTTACGGTCACTGAGCTGAAGAACAACTGGAGGAAATGCTAGACTGGTTTTCGCGTGCCGTTTTTTGAAAATTTGTCTTCCGAGCGTTGCACGGCAAAAAGCATTTGATATATTTATATTTCAAAGTGAAATTGTGTAAAGGTTGTCTGTTCGAACAACCATATGCTAAACATGACATTACGATTTTAAATTTTAATTCTTTAAAGATTATAATAGTAATAGACGACCCGACAAATGCTGCTTGCTATGCAAGGAAGGCGAACGATTGCAGAAAAACTGGCACGCACGAACACTGTGTAAAAGTATTGGAAGCATTTGCACCAGTTGTTCTTCAGTTCAGTGCTTACGGAAAGGTAGTAATTTTCATCTTACAGATAGAGGGCGACCAGATCTCGAAAATTCACCAATCAGGGCGTTTCTTTACATTTCTGGCTGTTCGTTCCATAGATATAGTAATAAGACATGGATTGATCAATGAGGGGGAAAAGCAACACCTCCTGTAATAATGCCTCCGGACTGAGCTCTACGTCATGGAAGATCGGCCGATTTTATCCAATGAGGGTTATTCACCGTTGGCAACATTTGTGTGGAAAGTCACATGATGGTGGTATTCCATGATTTGTTTACGCTGCGAATGCGAAGTTAAAGAAAGCAACTTGCTAAAAAACTGTGCATCTTTTACATCCACAAATAATTCAAACAAAGAAACATGCAAGCAGAAACGTGTAAGTTTTCATGCATTTCCTTTAAATTCGTCTGGTTTATTAAAAGAATGGCTTATTAAGCAGAAAAGAGAAAATTTTACACCATCTAAACATAGCGTATTATGTTCAGAGCATTTTACCAAAAATGACTTGACTTACCAAAATTTTACAGAGATTTCTGAAAAGTGATGCTGTACCGTCTATATTTAGTTTTAAGTTAGTTACACCACACTTTAAAAAAAACAAAATTAAATTTTCATTTGATGAAAGAAAAGAAAGTAAAAAAGTTTCACGACATAGAATTCATGTCGAAAGAGCTATTGGGCGAATTAAATTAGTTAAACTTTTAGACTGCACCATACCATATACTATTGTTACCCTCCATTAGTCAATTAATTTATATATCAGCATTTTTAGTTAATTTTGGAACCCGTATTTTAAAATTTAAATTTTAATGAAAAAATAAGGAAATAGGGAATTTTCTACTTCGTTTCTTACAATAAATCTCCTATATGCTTCGATGTTACTACAAAATTAATGTTATACTTTTTTTTTTTTTTTTCCATTTTATGCGTACCAGATACAGTAAGGTTAAATTTTTATAATTTTGCTTATCCTAAAGATTTGTTGTTGTCAGGGCCCGATTAAGCTTTGAAGCTAGGGGAAGCTCAGTATCATTTCGGGGCCCTCTTTCATTTCAGAAAATCTTGTTTTCCTGTTACATATTGTAATATAAAAATGCTATAGACAAAAAATTAGTGTGTATTTATAGTTATTTATTTTTTCATTCATATATCTGGGTGATTTCTACACACAACATTAAAATCGTATAACTTATTAATTAAGAACATTCAGATTTTTGAGGTTAAATAATAGATTTTTCCTGAAATAGTGAGTATTTTATCTTGCTTTAGGCGAATTTTCTCAGAAAAATTCAATCTCAGTATGAAAATATAAAACAGAAAATTCAAGACCCTGTTTTTAGTCATTTTGGGCCCCCCTCCTAAATTTTAGAGGGAAAGCTTGTGCTTCCCGAGCCTTTTGGGTAATCAGGCCCTGGTTGTTGTACATATTTTTTTTTTTTTTAATTCTCTCAGTTTTATTCAAATTTATTGTAGACTCCTAGAAATCTGTGTAACACAACCAATCTAAACAATGAAGTTTACAGTAAAGTTTAACAGGAAAAAATCAGGGTAGCACTTTTTTTTTATAGTGATTTTTTAAAAACTGAATTTAATGAGATAAGGAAAGGTTCTTTTAATTTAGGTCCAAGTCTTGGAGATAAACTGAAATAATTTATGTTGTTTCTGACTGTTAAATTATCCAAATTGTTCACATTTAATATAGACACAATTCTACATTTAATTTTTATCACCCAGTATATGTAGTACCATACGGAATGCATGGAAAAATCATTAATCAATTCAAACCATTATTCTTTGCTAAAACCAGTTTAAGTTTTTTTTTAAATGCTTATTTAAATCATTTAAATACACACATGTGTACACTTTGTTTAAAACATTTGTTTTTATTTTTTTTCTTCATTCCAGTTTGTTCACATTTTTGTAGAACAAAGACAATGAAATCATTTCATCTTCTGTAACTATGCATTATGGTTTCCTTTTTTATCAATTTACATTTCTCATAGTCGTATATTATTTATACTCAAATAACTTTTTCTTGTACATATATTATTTTCTAAACTGATAGCAGTGTAATTATCAGACACAGCAAAATTACTTTATGTGTTAATCATCACTTTTCAGAAACCTTTTTTTATTTTGTAAAATTATGGTAAGCAAAGTCAAATTCTGTGAAATAATCTGAATATAATATGCTGCATTTTGTTGATATAAAATTATCTCTTTCATGTTTTATTTGTCATTCTTTTAATAAAACAGTTGTATTTGAAGGAAATTAATGAAATTTTACCCGCTTCTGCTTGCATGTCTCTTTACTTGATTTATTAAACAATTTAAGCATTGCACTGTTATATTGTAGTACTCAAATAAGATTCTGTACTATAGTGCTGTTATAGTACCCTTATAAACGATTTAAGGAGCAGGGGATTCATCAGTATCATTAGGGATTATTTAAAAGTTTTTTTTTTTTGTGTGTGTGTTTGTGTGTGTGTAGTGTTTGAGTGGTATGTCTTGTGTATAGTGCTTGTAGGTACACCAAAGAATTTGGTACCATTACAGTCTACAAACTAGGGATGCACCGAATATTCAGTTTGGCGAAATATCAAATTATTCAGCTAGTTGAACATATAAAGACTCAATTTTTAAAAATATATTTAATCATTCGAAAAAAATTCTGTTATTTTTAATTATCATTAAAATAAGGTTTTTCAGAGTAATTAAGAAGTAATTTTATTTAAATCAAAACAATTGTGTTATTTAATTTCAAGTAACATTAAAGAAAATTAATTATTAGTTACATTAATCGGTACTTTTCCTTCCTCCGTTTGGTACGGAGGAATAGACAGCAACGTCCTCGTAAAAAGAGTAATTCTACCCAATCCAGAAACATTGTCAGGAGAAAAGCACCACGGAAAAAAAAGGCTGTGTAACTAAAGAGGAATTATTTGCGAGTGACATATATCACCGACTATCATCTAATCAGGCAAAATCACTTTACTTTTTACCATGTTTTTATTAACTTCTATTCTTCTGTGTTTGTTTGTCCGGTACAAATCTTGCAATCTATTTTTAACTGACTTAACTACTAGCTAGACATTTGAAACTTTCACAGTAGCTCAGAACCCGATGACAACACAATACTTCGAAGTCAGATTTTCGAATAGTTTTCTTTTAATTAATTAAAATATGAAAATAATGAGCTCCTAATAGCAATCAAAATAGTCATTAAAATATTAGCTATAATTTAATTGTTACCAAAAAAAATTTACGAGTTCATTTTCTTCCGACATAAAAATAAATTTAATTAAACGTGAGCGTTAAAAAATTGTATTTGTGATCGTAAAAATATTTTAATTGTAAAAATAGTAATTATGCATCTGGCAAAAATTGACATCATTATCACTTTAAAGATTTTCTACACATTGATAAAGTGCTAATGTAGTTCATGATGCAAATACAGTACCCGCTGCTTATTAAAATCACATTCGCTCTGTGCAAAAGTTATTTTATTAAGCAGCTGATTTTTATATCCAGCGAACGTTCCTGCACTGAAGAAAAAGGTATTATCTATATGAATTTGGAAAGAAATTTCAAAAGTTACCAAATAATGGAACTAATAAACAATATTAATTAATTTTTAACAGATAATTCTTGGATTGTTCCTTCAAAATAAGTGAATTAAACACATCTCAAGTTCTGGTGCGCTCTCCTTCGAGGGAAATCATCAATACTTTGCCAAGAGTTCACGATTTTCTTTTAAATTTAAAATCTTTCCTTTAAAGCTTTTTGCCTCTTAGTTATCTCAGAATAAGAATAAAAATTGTCTTATAATTAAACATAAATATACATTTAAAAAAAAAAAAAATCACTTGAGAGCCAAATTAAATTTTTAACTTATTACCGTACTTTGAAGAATACATTGCTTGAAATTATTACTAAGACAAGTAATGGGACGTGTTTAATTGCTGTAAATGTAAAATTTTCGACAAAAATAGATAACTGAGGGTTTGCTGTATTTCAGTTAAAATAAAAAATCACAGTGTAAATAAAAATTTTTTAGTGTGCATAAATGACATTTTTGCTGCTGGAGAGATTTTTTTTTTTAGTTTTTTTAGCAGCGGTTATAGAATTAGTTTGCATTGATTTGATTCCGGTCCTGGCACATTGATCACATTAAGCGGCTGATTTTATTAACCAGTGATTTTAATAAGCGGCGGTTACTGTATATGTTGTTCTAAAAGGATTAGTATTTCATTTTTTGAATCAGCTTTTTTTTTAATTCAAATTTCCCGTAACTCTTTAACCAATCACATTAGAACATCCATCTTTGGAATATCGATAATAAGGATTTTCTCGCCAAATCCATTACCTGCCTATTGGAGCTTTTTTAATGCATTTTAAAGGGAAAATTAAGCTATTTTAACGCGAAAGAGCTGGAAATGCAGATTGACATTTTATCAACTTACTAAGCCTCTTTGAAAGAATTTATACAAAAATAAATACAATTATTTACAATTTCGTAACAATACGCATTAATAAAGTGCTAATGTAGTTACAATAAATCTCCTATATGCTTCAATGTTACTACAAAATTAATGTTATACTTTTTTTTTTCCCATTTTGTGCGTACCAGATACAGTAAGGTTAAATTTTTATAATTTTGTTTATCCTAAAGATTTGTTGTTGTGTTGTACATATTTTTTTTTTTTTTATTCTTTCAGTTTTATTCCAATTTATTGTAGACTCCTAGAAATCTGTGTAACACAACCAATCTAAACAATGAAGTTTACAGTAAAGTTTAACAGGAAAAAATCAGGGTAGCACTTATTTTTTTTATAGTGATTTTTTAAAAACTGAATTTAATGAGATAAGGATGTATTTCATTTAAAATAAAAAATCACAGTGTAAATAAAAATTTTTTTAGTGTGCATAAATGACATTTTTGCTGCTGGAGAGATTTTTTTTTAGTTTTTTTAGCAGCGGTTATAAAATTAGTTTGCATTGATTTGATTCCGGTCCTGGCAAATTGATCACATTAAACGGCTGATTTTATTAACCAGTGATTTTAATAAGCGGCGGTTACTGTATATGTTGTTCTAAAAGGATTAGTATTTTATTTTTTAAATCAGCTTTTTTTTTTTTAATTCAAATTTCCCGTAACACTTTAACCAATCACATTAGAACATCCATCTTTGGAATATCGATAATAAGGATTTTCTCGCCAAATCCATTACCTGCCTATTGGAGCTTTTTTAATGCATTTTAAAGGGAAAATTAAGCTATTTTAACGCGAAAGAGCTGGAAATGCAGATTGACATTTTATCAACTTACTAAGCCTCTTTGAAAGAATTTATACAAAAATAAATACAATTATTTACAATTTCGTAACAATACGCATTGATAAAGTGCTAATGTAGTTAGTTCTATAGCTATGATTCAACAGAAAATTTAAAAACATGGTTTATAAAAAGTTTTTTATCTTATAATTATTTTTATTTTCATATTGCTTTCATCATGATGGAGTCACTGTGGCTAATTTTACTAGAACTGGAAATGCTCCTATGATTACTAAACATCATAAATTATTTGAAAATAAAGATCCTCGCTGGTCTAAGGCTTTTCACCCTTATGCTCAAAATCAATGGGTAGAATAAACTTATTGCAAAAGTGAAAATGTGGCTTTACCACCAGTTAAGTGGTCATCTAGTAATTTCAGATTATGTACTGATGATGACGGCATTGGTCTATTGTGTCTGAAACTAATGTACGTAGGTAGGAATTTTTACTCTAAAGATACAGGCGATAATTTTGGCTTTCGACTTTTTTTTTTTTTTTCGATTAAAGAAAATGAGTGCAAACACAGAGCAAATACTTAAAAACATACTAGACAAAACAATGGGTCGTCCAGTTGAACCGGACACACCGCACTATGGCGATACCGGTGATTCGATAAATCTTGAGGATGAGGCGCTTCCTAATATTTCAGATAATTATTTATTGAGAGATGACGATTTAAATAAAAGAAAATTGGATTGCGACCATCATTGCAACAAAAAATACAAACATGAAGAAGGCGATCAGGACAATACGCAAGCGAATGATGTCACTGACCATCCGTGGATGCAAGAAAAAGATTTCCTATGTTAATCGCCCATTGGATTTTTTGTAAAAAATTATTAAAAATTGAGGCAAATTATTTCCCGATTTTAATCCCCATATTTGGGTATAGATATGTATTAGTTATCATGTGCATGTGTTAGATTGAGTTATTTTGCTGTCAAATTGACAAAATTTTAATTTTTAATTTCAAGGCACTGTCGTTCTTAGCGTTTTTTGTATTTAGCGATCAAAAACGTAATACAAAAATATACATGCCAGATGTATATTTTTGTAATATGTATTGTACGAAATATTGTTTCACATTACTGATTATTTTCTTAATATACGTTGTTAAAATAACCATGATTTTTGAAAGGAATTAAATATGTTCGCCAAATAATTTGGCGATATTTTTTTCCCGTCAAGGATGACATATGAAATCTATTCCGTTGCAAAATAGTAGTATCTTACATCAGATACTTTTTTTAGACATTCAAAAACAAATTTGACTTCAAATTATGATAGAATATTTATCACTTTCCTTTTAATTTGTATATTAGTTGGATATTTATTGTGTAAATATCTCCCTTTGAAATGAAATGCTTGTGTTTTCAATCGAATATAGAAATTTGCCATTTTTTCCCCTAGAGTTTCAAAATTTAAAATTAAAATTTTATCAATTTTACAACAAAAACAACTTAATCTAATGCATGCACACGATAACTAATACATATCTATACCTAAATATGGGGATTGAAATCGGGAAATAATTTCCCTTGATTTTTAATAATTTTTTTACAAAAAATCCAATGGGCGATTAACATAGGAAATATTTTTCTTGTATCCACGGATGGTCAGTGATGTCACACTTCACTTGCGTATACACACGTTCTCGAAAATGCACAGGGTCCTGATCTTTCATATAATAACAATCATTATTTTAAATATAAGTGTTTAAATAAATAAGTATTGTCATAAAATTCTGTTTTTTTATTTACATGAAATTAATTTAAAAAATAATTTTTACTAAAAAAAAATAATAATAATTAAATTATTACCTCTATGTCCTTTAATGAAGCGATGTTCTTTGCATTGCCAGGGAGAGTTATCTTAGTCGTGCAGTGATTTTAATAAACACCACACAACTTAGACACCCACCAGGCGTTTGCCTTTATTTACATTTAAATCCTTTCTATAAATATTTACAAGCTCTCTGTGTCGGCTGTCGTGGGGTGCCTCAGGTTGATGGCTTTCTCCAGCGGGATGGTTGGGTGCCTCAGGTTGTGGACTTGCTGGCTTTAGATATTGAATAATCTTCATCTGATGAAACTTCTTTAAGATGGCACGTTTCTTTGTGATCGCTAGTTGAAGTTGCCTCTCCTTTTTTCGCTTTATGGTCTGGGTCTGCTGTATCTCGTGTTTCAGAAGTAGTCGGAGGTTCAAGCTCCCCTTGGTTATCCATCTCTGTTTGTTAAAAAAAGAATAACAAACAAAAATAACTATCTAACTCATAAAATTGTTTCATAAAAAATGAAAAGTCTGAACTTGCACACAATACAAATTTATCACAATAAAATGCAAAAATATGTATTCACAAAAGTGTACAATTGTTAACTTACAATTGACAAGTCAATTAGTAAATTCAATGAAGTTGGCAGAAAAAAGAAAAAAAAAAAATTTTTGCATATTTGTTAATCATACATTTAACCAAAAAAGCAGAAATTTTAATGAAATAATTCCATATTTCAGACAAACACATATTGAAAAAAAAAAAAAGTTTTATTCCTGGTAGTGCCAAAATATTCATTATTTTGGAAATTGGCAGCAAAAATTACCCCTAACTTCAGTATTTAATTTAGCTGTAAATAAATGTAATTTCTTTTTTCTTTTTAACAGTAGTGAAATAAACCCATAATTCCCTAATCAACTGCGAAAATATTGCACGTTTCAGAAATTTGCTACCAAAAAAGCAAATATATAATATTACACTAAAATAATCTTTTATTTCTGGAATTAACTTTGAAAATAGTACAAAATTTTGTCACATTTAACAGCAAAATAATCATGTTATTTTAAAAATTTGTAGCAAAATAAAAATTAAAAACATTAAAACAGTAATTTTGTGATTTTTCAGCAAAATAGTCACACACTTTGGGAAGTTAAAATGATTTTCTATCCCCCCCCCCCCCATAAATTTTGGTTATGGTTTCTCTTTGGATTTACACTGATCTCGGAAACAGCCAACATGGCCTTCAAAAGGAAGGATTTCAGACTAAAGTCTGAAAACGTTTATGCCTGATTAAATTAAATAACAATTTAACAGTAGACAAACTTTTCTCACAATCTTGTCGAATGAGAAAATTACCCAAATAATGAATTAACATCTTCAAATAAAATAACAGATTTTTTTTCTCTTACATATTATTTTGTTATACTTTCAGGTTTAACACAGAGAAAAAATAAAATTTTATTCATTTGATATTTTCTGTAAATTTGAAGATGCTTCTAGTGTGAAGTATTTCTTTATTTGTGTAATTTGTTAGCTTTGATTAAATTCATGTATAATGTATTTAAAAAGACAATGCAGTCACTTTAAAATTCGACTGCCTTGCATTGAAGCAAAAAAAAAAAAATAAATAAATAAATAAATAAATAAAATAAACCTAACTGTCAAAACTGATAATTGGATGTGATTTTATAGTTATCAAGCTAAAATTTTTAGGTACAAATAGCCTATAAAATTTGAAAAATGAATAAATTCATTTTTCTAATTTAAGAAAATAAAGTAATAGTAACAATAATAAATCTTTAAAAACAAGAACAAATTTAATGATTGTGCTTTTTCTGAATGTGAACATGAAATTTAAAAACATACATTAGGTAGAAAGTAACTTTTGTAATAAAATTCCTCACAGAATATATGATGGTCTTAGGCTTCAGCAGGCAATAAGTAGAAAGCCTCCTTGTACACGCTTAAAATTATACATGCAACATAGTTAAAGCATGTTATAAGAATGTTTAAAGGCATGGTTTGCATAAAAAGTGGTCGACACAGAATTAGTAATTATTTTTATAAAGCTAAAACAAATTGTGATAATTTACGTAATCCTTCAATTGACTGGAAATTTAGTACAACAAATATTTGATTTACATACAGCTATATGATTTTCGGATTAATTTAGTTATTGTGGCTTATTCACAGTTGCACACATAAGAATTCTTATGCGTTTTACACTTTTTTTTTTAATGCATTTGGTCAATTTCTTATTTAAATCAACAAAGTGGAATTAGCATATACAAAAAATATTTAGGTAAAAAAAGAGTGGGAATATAAATACATTTTATATCCTATAATATTTAGTGTGGGTGAGGGGTGTAATTTATATGAATATTGTGATTCAAGGGTGCCATATGATATAAAGGTGTTGAAAAAGTGTAACCATTGCCATTAATTGAAATTATGTCCATGATTCTGGCTCAAAACACAGATATCTATAAAATTTCTTACAAACAGATTTCTCCGAGATGAATAAAATAACAGTTTCTTTAACATTAATCGTTTAACGAAAATGAACTTTATATTTCGTGGCACAATAACTTCCTAAAGTTGCAATTTCTGAAGAATAAAAGTTATTGCATGAACTTTCATCACTGAAAATAAAATCAAAATTAATTGAAATACGTAAATTATAAACAATAAATATCTTTAAAAAAAATATATATATATACGTATATATATATTACATTAGAATTGCGGAACTACCTCTATAATTTATCAAGCTGGGTATCCTTGTAGAATTCGAGGTTTTAAATATGTTTGTTTGCACAATATGTAATTACACTAAGCTTATTTATTAATTTTAATAGGCACTTCCAAAAATACGGGAAAAGGGGATTAAATTGGGTCATAAATTAAAAATAAACTACTTAATTTTAATACATTTCACCATATATGCTTCGCTCGAATAGTCTAAAAGGTTTTTCATTCTAGCTACACTACAAACACAGCATAATGAAAAAAAAAAAAAATTCATTCGTACAAGGAATGGAAGAGATACAATAATGAACTATAGTATTACAAATATATTTACAACTAATTTTAATCACATTCAACACTATGGAGTATGAAAACATTCATACCTCATTGTCACGTTTAAGTTTTATTCCTGTTTTTTTATATTTAGCGTTGACATCTGCTGATACAATGGTAGCAGTATTTCTCCCATTATGGACTTCTTGAAATGTCAATTTTTTTTACAAACCCTGCTTTGAAAAGCTTACACCTATTAATATTTTCTTGTAAGCAGCAGAACTTCCGTGTCCTTCATTCTGTGAATTTAAGAGAATGTATTCTTGGATATTTTCATGGTAAAAATCATAACGGCCGATCAAGGATCAAACCATGATCTTAAAAATTCACTGCTGAGAAAAAAGGGAGAAATATAAACAAAAAATAATGAAAAAATTTAATAAAAATAATGGCGCTCACTGCTTAGTTCAAGAGTAAACAATCCACGAGGTTAGAGGTAAATACCACCGACACGTGATCATTACGTCACCCGGATAAACCTCATCAACACTTTCTATGATGCATGTTGGATCGTGGGGATTGGATGAAATCGGCCGATCTTCCGTGACGTAGAGCTCATCTCGGAGGCATTATTACAGGTGGTGTTGGAAAAAGTGATGCCTTTTCATTTGGAAAAAGACGGCCATTTTACTCTCTTACGGATATCATTTCCCGAGTGAATATACGCGGGAATAGACAAAGATAATTTTAGCAAATAAAATTTATGTACTAAAAGAGAATGAAAAACCCCAAGATACCCATTTTTCTTACTTTTCTTTTTCCTTTCTCTTTTTTTATTTTTTACTATACTCTAGTATACTCATGTCTGCACAAAACGGACTTTCTTTCTATCGGTATTTATTATTTTACTTCTTTGAGATAAAAATCGTTTGCATTCATCATGAAAAATAATTTTAATAAATTATAATTTAATAAATAATTTGCATTGGTAAATTAGTATAGAATTATATATAGAAGAAAGTCTTGTGATGGTCACAACATACTAGCTATATATTAAAACTTGCGCGGCTGCTAACTACATTTAAAAGAATTTTGAGAATTCCACATTACTTACTAATATAAAATATTAAAATTTAAAAAAACATTCCACTAAATATGAAGACAGTAATTGTTTCATAATAATAACAAAGCAACTGATTATAAAAATTATATTTTTCATAAATTACTTGAATATGAACTTATTTATGAAAACTTATCCCATTTCTTTTCATATATTTATTAGAACACTTGAAAGCCGCGCAATATTTCAGCATTTTCAAAATTCATTAACATTCCATTCTATTATTATTTTCGAGTTTTAACTCTCTAATAGCTGATGCCAAAAAACTTTTTCGGCATCAAAAATCTTTGCTCGTTAACATGGGGATGATAGATCTATATAAATTACTATATCTATGGTTCGTTCGTAGGTCGTTCTCGGAAATCGGATGATGACTGAAGCTGAAGCAAAACCACCTGTAATAATGCCTCCGAGCTGAGCTCTACGTCACGGAAGATCGGCCGATTACATTCAATCCCCACGATCCAACATGTATCACAAGAAGTGTCGATTGGATAAAATCGGCCGATCTTCCATGACGTAGAGCTAAGCTAGGAGGCATTATTAGAGGAGGTGTTGGCTGAAGGCGGGGTTTCACTTTCTTCCGATAAGTTTCAAATATACTACACCAGGCGGCGGCGATCGAATCACTTTCCTACACTCGGCTGAATTAATGCGGAAAAGGAAGCTCCGGTTCCCGCGCTCGCTGCCCTATCTCGTTTTAATTCCTACACTGTAAAAAAAAACCTATTACCAGCTGCAATCTGTGATTTATTTTATCCAATCACAGAGAATTTCTTGCAAGAAATTCTCTGTGATTGGATAAAATAAATCACAGATTGCAGCTGGTAATAGTTATTTTTTTACAGTGTATACAATCTTCTTCAGTACGTTTGGTACACGAAGAAGATTGTATACTTTTTAATCCGTAGTTTGGCAATTTTATTATTGTTTACGAACTTGATTGTGAAAGCAATTTATTTTAAGAAGCAAGTACTAAATATTAAGCAAAGAAATTTCGAAAATATACATAAACCAGATTTTTTTTTTTTTTCATTTTAAAGCATTTTGTATTATTTAAACCAAGCAATGTTAAATATTTAAGATTTCATACCATACTGCTATTTCAGCATTACAGTTTGTTATATTAATTTGTACACTTGAACACGAATTTGTTTGGCAAAATTTATTTTCAAACATAATAAAAATTAGCTTTATTTCTTAGAAAATAGCTGTGAATGTTATGATTTTGTGAATTTAAAAGTAGTAAAAGAAGTGAAGGAAAGAAAACTGCACATACGTTTTCGTTTGGCAACTTTATTATTGTTTACAAACTTGATTGTCAAAAGCAATTTATTTTAAGAAGCAGGTGCTAAATATTAAGAAAATAAACTTTGAAAATATACATAAAATAAAAATATTTTTTTCATTTTAAAGCATTTTGTATTATTTAAGCCAAGCAACGTTAAATATTTAATGATTTCATACTGCTATTTCAGAATTAAAGTTTGTAATTTTAATTTGTACTTGAATATGAATATGTTTGGCAAAGCATACTTTTAAACATGATAAAAATTAATTTTTATTTCTTAGAAGAATAGCTGTGAATGTTTTGAGGCTAATTTTGTGAATTCAAAAACAATAGAAAGTGAAGAAAAAGAAAACTTCCTATACAATACTAACCTGCTTGCTACTAACTACTCGCGAAAACAATTTTCGATCAAAGATGCTATTCATGTAGATTTAACACATGTAGTTCCCCTCTGTTGACACTAATGGTGCTACTATATTTCCGGTTCGCGTTTTAGCTTCACTGTCCTATCTGTATGATAATCTGTGTTCTCACTAGAGATATGAGCGGGGAAAAAACCCGGATTTAAACCAGGGAATAAACCCGGTTTTTTGGGAAGCGAATTTTGAAAGTTTCCAAAACAAGTGAATTTTGAAAGTTTTCAAAAGTTGCGAATTTAGCTTTTTTTTTTCTGAGATTAGAGATGTTCTAAGGCATTGCAAAATGGTATCTCACATTCAGATGTTTTTTTATGATCTTTCAATTTTTAAACAGTGCTTCTAACGTCTGTAAATTTAAAAAGTACAAGTTTCAAATTTCATTAATTAACAGACTTATTCTCTGTTATTGCCGTATATTTATCAATACAAAAAACCCTTAACGGGTTAAAAGTTTGTGACGCAGCACTGTACTTTATGGCTATAAGAATTAGAAATACGGGTCTTAAAAATAATGCTATCAAATTTTCAGTGACGCTTTGATATTAATTAAATTATACATAGATTTTCTTATTTGAATTTGCTTTTTCATTTTATTTATATTTACAGTGTAAACGTTATTTTCAAGATAAAATAATATATAGCATTTACTCATTGATACCTTTCCATTCACATCTCTTATACTATGAAAGCATGTGTTTTAAAAGAAATTATATGAAATTCCAGTAACGCAGTGGTGTTACATTAAATGATTTGTTTTTAAATTTCACTGCAATTATTTTGTTTTGCATATTAAAGTATATGTGCACATTGAAATATTGCTTTTAATTTTCAAATACGCTGTCAAATATATCACTTTCATTAAGCTTATATTATGTACTGAAATATATTTATTTCAAAGAATTATTCTATCTTTTGCGTCACGCCATCCAAAACTGTAAGTAAAATATATGGAAATGTTTACTTTGTGTCATTTCATCCAAATAAATTGAAAATGCATGCAAATAGATATTGTGCTGCAAAGAAAAAAATTGTGAAATTTTTTTCAGTTTTGGATGGCGTGAAGCAAAAGATAGAATAATTCATTGAAATAAATATATTTCAGTACATAATATAAGCTTAATGAAAGTGATATATTTGACAGGGTATTTGAAAATTAAAAGCAATCTTTCAATGTGCACATATACTTTAATCTGCAGTGAAATTTAAAAACAAATCATTTAATGTAACACCACTGCTTTACTGGAGTTTCATATAATTTCTTTTAAAACACATGCTTTCATAGTATAAGAGATGTGAATGGAAAGGTATCAATGAGTAAATGCTATACATTATTTTATCTTGAAAATAACGTATACACTGTAAATATAAATAAAAGGAAAAAGCAAATTCAAATAAGAAAATCTATGTATAATTTAATTAATATCAACGCGTCACTGAAAAGTTGATATCATTATTTTTAAGACACGTATTTCTAATTCTCATAGCCATAAAGTACAGTCGGTAACAAAAGTGTCCGAACACTAGCAAAAATTCCTATGTAAAAAAAGTACACTTCATACTGTTTTGTTAAACAAATCCTTGTCGAATCCTGTTCTTAGTCAGTGGAAGAACACGATTCGATAAGGATTTATTTAACAAAACCGTATGAAGTGTACTTTTACTACATAGGAATTTTTGCTAGTGTTCGGACACTTTTGTTACCGACTGTACAGTGCTGCGTCACAAACTTTTAACCCGTTAAGGGTTTTTTGTATTGATATCATTACTTTTTAGGGGTTAATGATCAAAACGTAAAATTAAAGGAGCATGGTAATGAGTTATAACACTGTATAAAAAGTGTTGTTTTATAGGTTATACTCGAACAAAATAACAAACTAAATGAAATTTCAAAATTTTATAAAAAGTGATTAAAAAAAAAAAAAAAAAAAAAAAAAAACTTTAAGGAAGAATATTTTTTGAGGGATGGAAACATGCAACATTACAAAGGCATAATATAGTACATTTTAAAAATGACAAAAATTTCTACAAATAAAAAATAAATAAAAAAGATATTTTATTTTATTCAATATTCAATTTCTTATATAGCTCATTGGTTCAACTATTTCTTAGATAGTCCAACAGAAAATTCAAAATAAATGTTTAAAAAAATAATTTGTGTACGAAAGTTTTTGTAAAAATGTGTTACGAATAAGTTTCTAAAGAGTTTTCACCACATCGAATTTAGTTAGATAAAAATTTAACAAAAATTTTCAAATGGTCAGACAGTCGACTGAACAAAAGATAAATATTTTGTTATTTTTAAATTGTAGATGCATAAAGTAAAACTGTTTAAGGATATGACAGTAATTTTCCAAAATACCTAGCACCATTGGGATGAGGTTCAAATCCTCCCTTGGAAACTCTGGTAATTCTAAAATGATGCTTAATCAATTTGAGAGAGATTTTGTTTGGTTTAAAATTAATTCAGCTGGGGAAAATAGGAGGGGGTTACCAGTTAGATCACTTAGAAATTTTAATAGGGAAATCGCTTTTTAGAAAAAATTTTCTAAGAAACATGCATTAAAATGTTATGCATCTAGTTTTATTCTATCTGATTAAACATACTGTACATAGTCCCCAAATTCTTCCTAGTATTTCGGAATCACTTTAGAATTTCTAAAAATTTTCTAAAACGTAGTGTAGGGATTTTGGACTTTGCCTCATTTTCGAAAATTGGGTTATGGGGGTATAAAGTGTATATGAGAGATCTAACTTTAAAATTTTAATTGATAAGGATTTTTTAGCACTTTGAGAAATCTTCTAAATATTTTTACTTAAAATGTTTCCAGCGATACTTTTTTAAGGTTGGTTGGTTGTAGGTTTTAAGGCCAATTGACTGCGCTAGGGTCCTAGGCCTATAAGTACATTGCCCCCCCCCCGTGAGGTCTTTCTAAGGGGTCATAGCCCGTATTTATCCAAGTTTCGGAGAAAAAACACTGAAGGAACGGCCAGGTCGAAGAGTGCGGGATGGGATCGAATCCGGCACTTCCCATCCACCAACTTTTCAGCGCAGAACCGCTCGTGGGGCATTTTTTAAAGAAGCTTATATATATATATACATTCTAAAAGTCCCATTTTTCTTCCCAAACCTATAGGAAACGCCTTGAAAGTTTTGAAAACGTAAAAAGCGTGCATATTAAATATGAGTCTAAGTAGAACTTTAAATGAGCTCCTAATCCCCCTCCTATTTGAAATTTTAATGTTTGCCTCCTAAGGTTTCTTCTATCTCAATTCAGCTTCAATTTCTTTTTTGATTTTCCTTTCTTTTCTCTTTCTTTTTTTTAAATAAACCAAACGAGATCAAACGACGTGATCCTGAAATAGGAACATAATGGAAACTATTTTCAGTATATTTAATAAAAAAGAGGCGAACAAAATATATTTAAAAAATTTTTGTTTGTAGAAGACATTTCCGACAAACTACAAAAAGAACTTCATTTGTTTAAAATTTCAAAGATGTGCCTTTCGCCCCCTGTTTTTACAGTTCGAATTTCTAATCAAAACAAAGATCCTTCACACTGATTAAGCTCCCCCCCCACACCTCCTTTTTTTTTTTACAGTTTTTAAAATTTCTAAGGTATTCTCGAGACACGGGGGACGACTTTAAAAGAAAAATTTTCTTTCTTATTTTCCTAACAAATAGTTATAGAGAAAAACATTTTGTGTTAAAATGTTGTTTTGAAAAGGTCTTTCCATCAAACTAACAGAGATTCCCCCTCCCTCCACCCACATTTCACATTTATAAAATTAAAATTTGCTCATCACTGAGTTCTTATGCCCCCCTCCCTTCCCCTACTATACACATTTGTTTTATTTTTAACTAAACAAAATTCCGTAAAAATTCTCGTAGACGTGTTTTACAGTTTTTAGAAATTCCGAAAATTACTAGATAAAAACAAATTGAACAATTCGTATTCGACACTGTTTGGTGAAATTTTGTATGAACTTTGGAAACACACTTTTCTAAAATCGATGAAATTAAATTCATATAAAAATTCTACAGAACAATTTGATTAGTTTTTTATATAATACAAAATGAGTTTAAATCAGTTTAATTCAAAGTTGTTTTCGTAAAGAATTTGCCTTTACGATTTTTATAATATAATGCAAACTCAAGTTACTATAACAATGCTTGTGTTAACAGTAATTATTAAGCTATGGAAAAATCATTTAATTTAGTATAAGTATTAATCGTTATTATTGTTGGTTTGGCCACGACTTTTAAGTTTTTAAACTGATTAATAGATTAGTTTTACAAAGTGAAAACAGTTACATATTATAATTTTACTTAATTTTTTGTGTTTAATTAAAAGCTTAAAATTGTCTCAGTTTACCTCATAACACTTTTAAGATTTTGTGGATATTGTATAGGAAAGCTATATTTAAAAATAAACAAGTACTTAGACAAATTTCAGAACAATATGTTGTACTAAATACTAAATAATGAACAACAGAGGTTTTTAAAAAATATGTGATAGTAAAAAAAAAAAAAAAAATCCTTTGTAATGGAAATAAACATCCTTGAATACTATTTGAACCTCTATGTCATTTAATAGTTTGAATGATATCATTCACAAAAAAAAAAAAAAAAAAAAAAAAAAAATCCCTCAAAGTTTTATGCCATATTTTTTGAATAGTGTGTACAATATTTACAATGTTATTATTAATTTCTAATTTAAAAGTTGCAGATGCATGGTAATTTCAATTTTATTTTATATCACTATTATATCTAAGAAATAAGTATATACGAGTTAAGGAGGATATTTTTACTTTTTTTTTTTTCTGGAGTAGTTTTTATTGTTATATTCATGTCACCTCCCTACTGTTAAATTTAAGAAAGAAAGAAAGAAACGCGAATAATTTCTAATAAAATTCTTAAAACAGAATTTGAAAATAATTAATTTGCTCATTAAGTTTCTAGTATATATATACTAGAAACTTAATGAGAAAATTAATTATTTTCAAATTCTTTTTTCAATCCGTAGTTTAAGTGATTTATCACCTAATTTTGAAAAAATTACAAATATTTGCATATGATTATCATATTATTTGTCATTTTTATGAAAATAAAGAAAAAAATTTTTGTTGTTGCAATCACTTTTTAAAATAAAACCAATTTTGAAAGTTAACAACGTATCAGCATGAAAACAATGTATTATACAATGAATATTTTTGATAAACAAATGTCATATAAAATACAAGTACCTAAATAAATAACTCATTTAATATATATAATAATAAAAGAAAAATATTTTTTTTTATATTTTTGTGTTTATTTTTGACGCCAATTCCCGATAGAGGGAGCCAAAACAATTATTTGATATTGAGTATTTCAGATGGAAGAGAAGACTGTATTCGTCCGCGAAACTGCCGCATCACGGTATTTTCGGAGTAAAAAATAGTTCGATTTTTAAACTGAGTTATAAAAAAAACAAGAGTTTTCCTAGAGAAAAGGGAGATGTCAGACACATCAGATAAAAGCGATTAATATCATATATCAATTAAACGACATTCGCTCGAGCCATATTCGAGAAAAAATTAACCACCCTATAGACCGCCCATTTACAACTTATATAAGCCAATTCATATCTCAAAATATATTGCACGCAGAAATGTAGCGATTTCAGGTAGGATCAGACAGAAGGTAAAAGACTATTTTGAAAATATCAGAAAAAAATATCCCATATTTCCTGAGATATTAAGTGTCGGCTTTCAGCGGTTTCTTTGATCTCAAATTAGCTGTATATATGAGTGTCGCAGTTTTCGTTCGTATTTTCCGCTGAGTGTCGCAGCGTTTGTTTGTTTTTTCGCTTGCGTCACTAGAAAAACTGCCGTTTTTCATGATATCGTACAAGGAAACATTCAAAAGGTGTCATCTTCAAAAAGTATTGAAAAAAATATATGTGATTCTACTCTTCATAAAAAACCAGAAAATGAAAATATTATCGGCTGAATTTAATTACAGCGGCCACAAACAATTATCAAAATTAAGCATATTTGGCGATTTAGCGCTGTTAGACGATACGTTTGCTAGCACCGAGATTGCCATGTACGAACAGAACCGTGTTTTGCTTTTCCGCCAAGTACTCAAAATCAATCGCCTAGCAGTGTGAAATCGCCAAATATGCTTAAGTTTGATAATTTTTTTGTGGTCGCTGTAATTAATTTCAGCCGATAATTTTTTCATTTTCTGGTGTTTTATGAAGAGTTGAATCACATATATTTTTTTCAATACTTTTTGAAGATGACACCTTTTGAATGTTTCCTTGTTAGTTCTGACTGTATACACACTGAGTTCAATAAAACACTTTTTTTTTTCCTATCGTAATCGCATGTTTGAGTTGTATATCTCTAAAATTTTATTTCAATGATAAAAATGCTTCAAAATATTCAGCATTTACTAAAACAATAATATTACACTGGAAAATATTATTTCAATTAAAATTTCATCAATATTAGTATGCAAAAAATAAATGAAGAAAGAAATAACAGCCAAATTAATTATTAGCTATTGAATATTTTATGTATTGATTTAATGCATTAAAAAATTATTGCATGAATTCTTAATAACCGAAGAACTCATGTTCGATTTTGTTCGATGAATTATAATAAAATTTAATAATTTTGAAGTACTCTTACCATAATTTAATTTCATTGTATTATTTTTTATAACATATATTATTATGGTATTCATAAAAAAAAATATTATTGTCAATAACGTAAATGTTTTTTTTTTTTTTTTTTACCATTTTCTGTAAAATAATCACATAATTGTTGATATCTTTTTTATTTAAGGAAATATTATCGAATAAAAATGTCTAGTACTCTTAAAAGAAGTCAAATTAAATCTAAACATTGAATATTAGTTTCTTCCCATCAAAGTTCCCAAAATTCCCGGTTTAAACCCGAAAATTCCCATATTTATTCCCCGGAAGCAATATTCCCGG
Organism: Salticus scenicus; assembly: GCA_963930645.1. Lineage (NCBI taxonomy): Eukaryota > Metazoa > Arthropoda > Arachnida > Araneae > Salticidae > Salticus > Salticus scenicus. The sequence continues at coordinate 74,914,293 of OZ005653.1, read as the reverse complement.
GTTTTTTACATCTCTAGTTCCCACCCATAGATATATACTCAAGGCAAACCTAACTTGAGAACACTGTGAAAGCTACAGGAACCAGTTTACTCCCTTTTCCCTGTATTCATACAAATAAGAGGTAGTAGAATTACTGGATTTGGCTGTTTATCCTTATTTTTTGTCGGGGGGAAATTGCGCATTGTGTTTAAATTATTCAAAAATTATTATTGAAGGAATTGGTGCTGAATGAAAAGAAAAGAATTACATGTTGATAAATACGTTAAGTTAATATTTCAAAGAATAGTATGTATATGCGTTTATATAAGTACAGATACAATACTGAATGGACTAAAAATAACTTAATACAATTTTTTAAACTTATAAAGTTACAATCATAATTTAATCTATCAAAATATTAATTTAATTTTTATATATTTTCAGAAGTCTGAATTTAATGAAAAGATTTTTCTACTAATATTATCGTAACTAATAATAATAATAAATAAATAAATAAAAAAGTAAAAAGCATTCATTTAGTATTACACGTATTTTAAATTGTATGCATATAGCTACATTTAATGTTTTTGAAACAACTGTCATTAAAATTTAGAAAATATTTATGACATCAGTTCATCTCTCTAGCATTCTATACATGATTTTCAATGCCTTGAAATTTATATATGTTGCTCATGTCTACTGTGGCATGATTTCTATTGAAAACAATGCGATTATAATTATTGCCTTGTTAAAAAGTTTTCACTAAAGGATTCGGGTACATTATGATCGATAAGTTGTATTTTTAAAGCCATTTTTAATTTTTTTTATATATCACAAAGCATAATGAAAGTAACATACATTATTTAGATGCAAAAGGCATGTTTCTCATTGAGTATAGCATGATTAGTATTAATGACCGGTTTACAGGGCTATGCAAAAATATTCAGATGTGTCATGGGTTATCAACAAAATGGTTCTACAATACTTTAAATGATATCCATTCCCCCCCCCCCCCCATGTAACTTTTTTTTTTTTTTTTTTTTTTTTTTTAGAATATTATATAATGCAATTATATAATAGTATGCAATTTCAAACAATTTTAAAGGCTACAAAAAGTATTTTATGATTTCTTTTTAAAAAGAAAGAAATTTTAAGGTTCTATCACTTTGGTAAAATACATTGAGGGTGAACTAATTTGTAATGGAAAAATGAAATTGGAAAAGCTGTATAACACAGTAAAACCTCTCTGAAAGTCCACCTCTATTTATGAGCCAGCTTTTTCCAGTCCCCAGTTTTTTCAAGAGGACTTCATGCTAATTTGCCTCTATTACAGGAGGGAAGAGGGACACACTTAGACAGATTTCACAGTGGCCTAAATGGCCTAGCCTGTATTCATACGAATTTCGAAAAAATCCGCAAGAATCACCGAATGGCTAAACCGACGATTGTGAATTTCGAACTAGGCACCTTCTATCTACCAGCTTTGAAAGCAGAAACTCTGAGAACTGAATGAATTATCTTTCTTTAACAGGTTGGTTGGTTGTACGAATTGACTATGCTAGGGTCCTCCTAGGCCTTTAGCTGGAATGGCCTCCGTGGGAGTATTTCTAAGGGGTCCTAGCCCGTATTTACGCCAGTTTCGAAGAAAACCACGGAAAACTCCAAACGTGTAGGTGGATGTGTGCAACCAAACACTAAACCCGGCACTTTCCATCTACCACATTTGAGCGCAGCACCGCTCGGCTACTGGTGGGCTTTGTTTTACAAGTAACGTTGTGTAATTCTCACTCCACTAAAATAAAACAATGTTATCAGTCATATTTTTGTTATCCATAAATGCATGGTTATAATTCCATTATATTTTATTTTACACTTTATTGTTATACAGATTTGTTTAATTCACTCAAAATATTTTTATACAAGAATAATAATAATAAAGTTTTAATTCTCTAACCACTCTATATTATATGAGTTATTTTTTTGAAGCTAAAATAATTATTTTTTATAAAAAGAAAATAAAAAATCTGGAGTGACTCCACTCGACTTTCCGAACATTGATTAATTAACAGTTTTGTAGATAAAGTAAAGAAAGAGGAGTTGTTAAACAAACAAAAGAGAGAAAACCATAATAGAGTGTTTGAGTATTTTTCTCCATATATTACATGATGTTTTATTTAACGCTACTGAACATTGAGCCAATAGATCATAATGATAAAGAATTTTTCGTTGTGTCCCTGTAAAAACCTATAAATGCTAGATTCACCAAAATGCTTATAGTTAGTGCAACAGTGATTTATAATACTCATATAAATTTTCAGCTCAATTCAATAAGGCGTTTAGATTCTATCGTACTTTTAAAAATTTGGTCCCATAGGCCATAATGATAAAGAATTTTTCTTTGTGTCCCTGTAAAAAAACTGTAAGTGCTAGATTCACCAAAATCCATACAGTTGGTGCAACTGTGACCTATAACATGTGTAAAAATTTTTTTGCTCAGATTAATAAGGCGTTTAGACGTTATCACACTTTTAAAAATTTGGCCCCATAGGCATAATGATAAAGAATTTTTCTTTGTGTCCCTGTAAAAAAACTATAAGTGCTAGATTCTCCAAAATCTATACAGATTGAGTATTTGTGACCTATAATATGTGTATAAATATTTTGCTCAATTGAATAAGGCGTTTAGATGCTATCGCACTTTTAAGATTTTGCTCCCATAGGCCATAATGATAAAGAATTTTTCTTTGTGTCCCTGTAAAAAAACTATAAGTACTAGATTCACCAAAATCCATAGGGTTCGTACTATGGTGACTTACAATATGCGTACCAACTTTCAGGTTATTCGAACAAAGCGTTTAGACGCTAGCGTGTTCACTCACAGACATACACATTGTACATACACACATACGTACACACACACATACATACATCATCGCAAAAATAGTGAAAACTGACTCATTGGACCTCGAAACGTATAGAAACATCAAAATCTCAAATTCGGATTTTTGACATCATTACAGTACTTTCCTCACTATAGTGTTCGGAAAGTAAAAAAATGTACTGTGTTAAGGTTTTTAAATTTTAGTATCTAGAGTTGAAAATTGAAAATATAGGCTTTACTTATGAAATCTTAAAAAGGCTTAGTATTTATTTATAACATATTTAATTTTACTCATTATCATTATTCTTATTATTATTTTATTGTTGTTTAAGGAAGGGGTAATTGAAAAAGACAATTGAGTAATTTGTGTTCTAAATTCTTAGTGTAATTAATCTTTCGATCTTTTAATTTTTCGCCTTTGATAAGGCTTTGTCCTCGAAATGACTTATTTTTACTTTCCGAACACTATAGTGAGGAAAGTATTGTAATCATGTCAAAAATCCGAATTCGAGATTTTGATGTTTCTATACGTTTCGAGGTCCAACGAGTCCGTTTTCACTATTTTTACGATGATGTATGTATGTGTGTGTGTATGTATGTGTGTATGTATGTGTGTATGTATGTGTGTATGTCTGTGAGTGAACACGCTAGCGTCTAAACGCTTTGTTCGAATAAGCTGAAAGTTGGTACGTATATTGTAAGTCACCATAGTACGAACCCTATAGATTTTGGTGAATCTAGCACTTATAGTTTTTTTACAGGGACACAAAGAAAAATTCTTTATCATTATGGCCAAGGGACCAAAATCTTAAAAGTGCGATAGCATCTAAACGCCTTATTCAATTGAGCAAAAACTTTACACACATATTATAGGTCACAGATACTCAATCTGTATAGATTTTTGAGAATCTAGCACTTATAGTTTTTTTACAGGGACACAAAGAAAAATTCTTTGCGAAATTTTTAAAAGCGTGATAGCGTCTAAACGCCTTATTAATCTCAGCAAAGAATTTGTACACATGTTATAGGTCACATTTGAACCAACTGTATAGATTTTGGTGAATCTAGCACTTACAGTTTTTTTACAGGGACACAAAGAAAAATTCTTTATCTTTATGGCCTATGAGACCAGCGATAGCATCTAAACGCCTTATTCAATTGAGCTGAAAATTTGTATGAATATTATAAATCACTGTTGCACTAACTATAAGCATTTTGGTGAATCTAGCATTTATAGATTTTTACAGGGACACAACGAAAAATTCTTTATCATTATGATCTAAGGGCTCAAAGTTCAGTAGCGTTAAATAAAACCTCGTGTGATACATGGAGAAAAATACTCAAACACTCTGTTATGGTTTTCTCTTTTTTGTTTGTTTAGCAACTCCTCTTTCTTTATTTTATCTATAAAACTGTTAGTTACTCAAAGTTCGGAAAGTCGAGTGGAGTCACTCCAGATTTTTTAGTTCTAAAAAGAACTTTTTTTAGCCTTGAAAAAAATATTCGTCTAATGGCTCGATTCCGCTAAGGCTATCATCATTATCCGTTGACTGTTCAGAGTCACCCGAAGAACTATCAATATTAAAACTCATGGTTTCAACAATCTGTTCTTCCAAACCATCTAATAACCACATGCTTTTTTCTTCTTCAATGATGCTTTTCCTATTCCTTCTTCTGTAAGCTTTTCAACTTCATCTATCTTGAATGCACGATTTTCTGAGGAAACATGTCCTTTCACTTGACTCCATATCAGCTCAATTGGATTTAATTCGCAATGATATGGAGGGAGTCGAAGAATCATATGGCCATACTGAGCAGCTATTCTGTATGCTTCTTAGCTTTTTTTTTTTTTCTTTTTTTGTTAACATTAACAAGTTTAAGTAATTCGACTTTTAACATGTCTTGAGTCCAATGGATGTTTTTCTCTGTCAGCCATGCTTGTACATCTTTTTTTGTGGATTTTGTGGGAATTTTTTCAACATGTACTGTGTGATAGGGAGCATTATCCATAACAATTACACTATTTGATTGTACATCAGGGAGAAATTTATTAATAAACCATTCTTCGTAATGGGTACCGTTCATTTCATGATGATAATCCCCAATTTTCTTAGATTTGAAAATTTCAAGTGCCCCGTTAACAAATCCATCTTCACTCCCGGCATGGATAATAATTAATCGGCTTTCTTTGCCGGTTGGGGCATTTAATCCAGTTGAGAGACCACTTAAATAGGTTTGTTTCTTGGATTTTACAGTGGAATCTTGCCATACGATTTCTTTCGTATGCCCGATATTTACCCATGTTTCGTCAGTATATTTTTCTTCCTTCAGAACGATGTCGTCGGATATTTCTTAAATATTCATGCCGCCACTGTTAAATATCTTCACATTCCAAAAGCATTGATAAACGCTTTCGTTTTTGAAAAACAAAGCCCAAATCATGAAGAAAATTTCATACGGTCCTAATACTGAAATTTGGGAGATCATCATCTTCATTTATTGCGTGCATTATTTTTAAGGCCGTGGGTATTTCATTTTTGAAGAAAAAAGAATGCACTTTTCTTCGAATAGCTATTTTTGTAAAGTCATCATATCTTTGCATCCTTGTACTTGTATTAACTTTCAAAGGACGTTTCTTTCCTGGAGTCGAAAGTTTCCCACTCGTCTTTATTTCAGCTTTTATTCTGTTTATAGATGATCGGGAAATTCCTGTCAATTCAGAAGACATTTCAGTAATTTCATTTTCCGATTTCAAGGGATTTTGTTCTCTGAGTTTAATAAAAACGTTTAAGATGATAACCTTAGCAGAATTTTGCAAAGCTTTCCCCTTTCTCTGAGGCTGAAAAGTAAACGGGGATCCAACTGAAGAAGATACCATTGAAACGCTAAGATAAGAACAGAGAAGAAAGAGGGTAAAAGAAAAGCAAGCGTCAATTCTGGAGTCCGAGAAAAGAATGATCCCACGAAAAATTCCAGGATTTGAGGGTTGCCGGAATTTCGGTCTTCTGAGTAAATCGCCAAACAAAGGAATCTCTTGACTGGATAAGTAGACAGTGACGTATAACTTATTATTTTTAAAAACAATTCCTTAATCACCAAAACTAAATGCAAAACTGGTGTACAAACGATAAGTAGACAATAAGACTTCTTCACACACCATAAATTTTAAGCCAGCACAACCGGTTTCGAAAGGACGTAGCCTTCCTTGAACAGGTGCAAAAAAAACACGTGCTACTGCCTTGGAGGCAAAAGCAAAACTGAAAGCAAGCGTAGGCTTTCAGTCTTGCTTTTGCCTCCAAGGCAGTAGCACGTGTTTTTTTGCACCTGATGAAGGAAGGCTACGTCCTTTCGAAACCGGTTGTGCTGGCTTAAAATTTATGGTGTGTGAAGAAGTCTTATTGTCTACTTAATTCCTTAATCATTAAAATATACATTTTAAGCTGGAGTATATAGATTTAGCTAATATTACTGAATCTAATACGGATATTTAATGTTAAATTAAGTATATTTTTAATATCATAAATAAGTATTTTAAAGGAACTATATATCACTTGCGGAACCACACCGGCGCAGCCTTTGGCAGTGTTCTTAAGTTAGGTTTGCCCCGAGTCACAGATTATCATACAGATAGGACAGTGAAGCTAAAACGCGAACCGGAAATATAGTAGCACCACTAGTGTCAACAGAGGGGAACTACATGGGTTACGTCTACATGAATAGCATCTTTGATCGAAAATTGTTTTCGTGAGTAGTTAGTAGCAGGTTAGTATGGGAAGTTTTCTTTTTCTTCACTTTCTATTGTTTTTGAATAACAAAATTATCCTGAAAACATTCACAGGTAGGACTGAGCTTTATATCGATGCAAATTAAAATATCGATTTAAAGCTAATATCATTTATCCGATTTAAATATTTCATTTTCCGTAAAATATCGATGCAGAAACATCCAAACACGCGAACGTATGATTCCAGGCTAAACCGAATGAATAAAGTTGAAATAATGCCAGGTAACTATTCATTATTCATTCAAAGGGATTTCGGTTTAGTCTAAAGAGCTCGATGGTCTAAAGCATGCGCAGTCATAGACAGCTAAATCATGAAAATCCCGATTGAATATAGTTGGAATAATGCCAGATATTCATTCAAAAAGATTCTGGTTAAGTCTAAAGCATGCGCAGTCATAGACAGTAATGAAGATTGAAGTTCCGTTTCGATTTAGTGTTACGCAGGCGCATTGGGAAAAAGTGCGCACTAGCAAAATGAAAACCGATTCTGATACTAGAGATGGGAATAATCGAATGATTTTGATAATCGAGTAATTTTAATAATCGAATGATTTTACGATCGATTATCGATGACGTAAGCGTAGAATAAGCGTTTTGTAAATAGTTTCGGTTTCTTCGTAGCTATCAGGTTGCTCTCTGTTTATACTTTTTTTTTCACTCATTTCTATGAAATTGTAAGTCTAACCTTTAATAATTGAGATTTATTTAACTTTTTACGTAGACTTTTTTCAAAAATTAAAGTAATTATTTGTAATAATGACTTTGTTTTCTCCCCCCTCTTTCTCTGTGTGTATATATATAGTGTGTATGTAGTATGTAGTATGTATGTGTAACTGAATCAATTGAAACACAAATTAGACAATGCATTCACCATAGTAATAGCTGAAGTTATTTTGTTGGTTACTTGATCTACAATAAAGTTAAAAAATGGTGGCCATTTCAAAATTTCAAGTTCGGATAAGCAAACGCATTTTTTAATAGTTTTGCTTAAAATTCGGTATGTACATAGTTCATATCAAGGTCTCAACCAAGATTATTAATCAACACGATCGGGTGTTCGTGTTTTAAAATAACGGCCCCTTAAAATTTTCAAACTCACATAAAAAACGTATTTATGAACAGATTTGTCTGAATCTTGATATATACATAACTCATATGAAGATCTCAACTCAACCAATTTTTTTCTTTAGTCAATTCGATCCCTCAACTTGTTTCAAAATTGCAATTCCTTCAACATTTCAAACTCAGTTAAAAAATTTATTTATGAACTGATTTGTCTGAAAATTATTATGTACATAATCTAAGTTTATTGATAAGCTCGATGTACCATTTTTTTTTTTTTTCTAAATGGCAGCTACTTCAAAAGAACAAAGAAATCAGATTGAATTATAAGCATTTATTCGCACTGTTTAAGCGACCAGCTGGTTCGTGATTCCTGAAAAATCTGACTTTATGAAAACCCGGCAGTCTAGAGGAGTCTAGAGAACCTTTTGACCACTTTTGGTAACACTGCGTTAAATCGATATATCCTTATATCGGTATTTTATATGAAGGATATATCGATTTAATAAATGTCAACATCACCCAGCACTATTTCACAGCTATTCTTCTAAGAAATAAAAAATAATTTTTATCATGTTTAAAAATAGGCTTTGTCAAACATATTCGTATTCAAGTACAAATTAAAATTACAAAATGTTATTCTGAAATAGCAGTATGAAATCATTAAATATTTAACGTTGCTTGGTTTAAATAATACAAAATGTTTTTATTTTATGTATATTTTCAAAGCTTATTTTCTTAATATTTAGCACTTGCTTCTTAAAATAAATTGCTTTTGACAATCAAGTTTGTAAACAATATAAAGTTGCCAAACGAAAACGTATGTGCAGTTTTCTTTCCTTCACTTCTTTTACTACTTTTAAATTCACAAAATCAACATTCACAGCTATTTTCTAAGAAATAAAGCTAATTTTTATTATGTTTGAAAATAAATTTTGCCAAACACATTCGTGTTCAACTGTACAAATTAATATAACAAACTGTAATGCTGAAATAGCAGTATGGTATGAAATCTTAAATATTTAACATTGCTTGGTTTAAATAATACAAAATGCTTTAAAATGAAAAAAAAAAAAAAAAAAATCTGGTTTATGTATATTTTCGAAATTTATTTGCTTAATATTTAGTACTTGCTTCTTAAAATAAATTGCTTTCGACAATCAAGTTCGTAAACAATAACAAAATTGCCAAACGTAAACATCAATACAATGGTTAGTTGGTTGGATGTTGGGCTTAACGTTGCACAATATTACGATATGAACATAGATACAATAAAAATAAGATGAGCGATTGCGTAAGCTGGAGAACTCGAGAAACTTACAGCCGTTGACAATAGGGTCATTGCAATCAAACTTTGGTTACCGAAGAATATACGGGAGTGTCCTATCTGTATAATAATCTGTGGCCCCGAGTATAGGGCGGGTTCAGGCTCTCGACCGATCCAGGATCGATCCAACTGGTCGTGGAACAATGCATCCAGTCTCATGTACCGGTCTGGATCAAAGTCATCCAGTGTAATGTGTTCCATGGACCGGTCGTGGATCAAATCGCCCACGAATTTTTTCCCAGTCATTTGATCCATTTCACCGAGCTTTAATTTAGGTAGAGAGAGAAATGGCAACCCCCTTGTGTGGCCAACATCATCGAGTATTGTCACGTGACAATTCTCATTTCTCCTGTGCCTGTGAACTACTACCACGGAGTAATATAGACAGGAGAAGAAGGTAACGCTGAAACTTTGTGATGTTATTTTCTAATGTTTAAAGATGGCGCCAGCGTACAATACTGCCTTCTCTCCAGCTTCGCAATGTTATTCAATATCAATGGGGAAATGTCTCGTTTTAATTAATTTTTTAAAAATAATATCAAGCTGAAAAAAGTTTGATTGAAAGCAAATTTCATTAAATAGAGTATTCTAAGCAACATGTTTTTTTTAAGAGCTATTTTATGCTAATTTTACTTTGAAAGAGAGCTTTTAAAAAAGGACGATCATTACTGAAACCGAAGCTAAAGCAGACTACTGGGAAGAAGGGTAATGGAGACGTTTGTATGTGTCCTTTGAAAATGTATATTATTATGGATATCTTAAGGCAGTCTTATATTTTTTCATTATTAGTATATTTGACGTATAAAAAAAATGTGGTAAATAAGTTTGTAGCGATTTGATTTTTGCATTAATTTCCTTTCACCAACATCAAGCTTGGAATAATTCTTTGTTGAGCAAGATTTTTTTTTTTTTTTTTTGCAAAACCTATTTTTTGTTAAAATTACATGCGATTTTCATAAATTTGCTAGTGTTGGCATTATATTATTTTGTAAAAGAAAAACAATATTTTGGTTTACCGTTAGAATTTAACACTAGTGTGAGATTTCTCAATGCAGTTTAGATCAGGTGTTAAAAATCATGTCAAGAAATTTAACTAAGACATATCCGAAAGCCCATTTATCATTTGAAAGCTCTTCAAAATTGGGATCTTTGAGGCTATCAGTATTTTAATAGCTACACACATTATACAGATTTCAATAATACTTGTAGAATTTAATTTATTTGTATAAAAATTAAACTTTCCTGGCAATTGTCCTTTAAGTTTTAAGTTATTCACAGATTCTTGAAAGCTAACTCTCATTATTGCACTTTCTTACAACTTCAAAAAAGCAAATAAATTTACTTCTGATTTATTATTATTTTTTTTTAAGTTGAATATTAATAAAAAATTGTTATTGTATAACTTTTAATTATATGTATATATATATATATATATATATATAGTTTTTACAAAAGATTGTATGAAGTAACTAGCATAGTTTATCTGGAATAATTTAGTAAAATGAAATGAAGTTTCAGCTTATAAAATAATGTAACTATGCATTTAAAAATCATAATGCAAGAGAAGTATCTGAAGATGCTTAAAACAATTTATATTTTCTGCCAATTGTGAACTAGGGTCAGGTGGGGTGTAAAATAAGTCAGGGGTAAAATAGGTCAGTTTAAAAAAAACTCTCCAAAAAAACATCCAAACATTTTTTAAATTCCAATTTTGCTGGTTTTATATATCTTTTATATTAGTTTTCATTTTGTATGCAAAATTAACTGTAACTGATACATTTTAGTTACATCCAGTAATTATTAGTATGTTTCGTTTTATAATAGTAACTTAAATGTGTTGCTAAGAAAAACTTTGGTTTTGAACTAATTCAAAAGCAAATTTTACAGCATTTTCTTATCATATTCCCAAAAGCACATTTTTAAGATGAATTTCCAAAACTTTTGTGAGAAAAAAAAATAAAATATTGACATTTTGGAGTAAAAAAACACATGTGGGGTAAAATAGGTCAGGTGTTAATCATGTTAGGCTTAGCAAACATAAAGTAACTAATTACATTTTTTGTGTTTTAAATAACTCCATATCTATTCTTTTAGTATATTAGTTTAAAATTAAGTTATATATTGTTCTAGAGCTATTTCATACACATAGATATAAAATAATTTAATGTTAAAAAATAATTTAATGTTAAGAAAAAAAAAAGACAAGACATATTAAAGCTGAATCAAAACATTCAGTTTGTAGGTGTAATTCAAAAAGTTGTTTCATTCCAGCTTATTTAAGAAATGTGCCAATGTTTTATACAAAGGGCAGGCAGGACACAACATTCTTCTGAAACTCTGCACTTTAGCATCAACTTAAAATGTAAGAGTGGATGAATCTAGATCATCAGTCACCAATTTGACAAATTAATTCTAGGAATTCAACAGTCATGGAACTGGATACTATTTATATATTCTCCTTTTAAGTACATAAAATCTGATAAACACTTTATCACGAAATCAAACATTGTCTTCTAAAGAAGCTTTGAAAAATGCACACAGAAAAAGAACCCATACGCAACAGGAAACAGGAGCAATTTTAACAACCAACTTATTTTTCAATTGATTGTATAACGAAAAATCAACAGAGATGCTAAAAGTAAAATCACAGAAACATCAACTGTAAAAGAAACAAAAAACCAAGTCTTTCTCAAGAAGAAAATTTGGACAGCATTAATACTAATCAACTCGTAAAAGTTAGAAAATGTGTTAAAGTAGAATTTCCTGGGAAAAGATCAAAGAAAATATTTCATGGCATGATTCTTTCACACAATCATGAATATTTTGAAAATTTGAAGGGATAAAAAAGGTGGAATTGGAATTTCCTATTGGATTTTCCAGAGAAAGATATTTCTGATGTCGATGCATCGTAAATTCTAAATGTTCTTCCCGAACTAATGATGGACCAGACATTTTTTTTCCTTGAAAGAACACAAAATCAAGTTTTCAAAAAAAAAGGAATGTGTATTTGTAATTTTATTTGCATAAAGTAAATTGTATTAAAATTTAAAACAGTTTTAAAGGATGACTTCGTTTACCCCAACTCATGGGGTAAAATAAATCCCAAACAGCATATTTTAAAATTTATTTTTCAATACAATTTTTTTGTTTTTTGAGAGATATTTCTCCTAAAATGTCATAAGAAGTATTCATTTGCATATTTTGTGCAATTTTTTAACAAATGGAACCAATACATTTTCTGCTGTTTAAGTGCATATGTAAAGTATGCTGTTTTTTGACCTATTTTACCCCACCTGACCCTACTAAAAGAAATAGCATGTTTCTCAATATATATATATATATAATTTATATCTAAATAAACCACTCCTTTATTATCCATTTCAAAAAAATTTTCATAAAATGTAAATAACTTAAGCTTATGCATTTTTTATATTTGTATACATAGTTTCAACCTAATGTAATAAAGTAAATAAATGCTTCTCAGATATTTACCACATAATTTGTAGTGCTTTTCTATATTGATGTTGTATCAATTGCCTTTAACTTAGACATTAAATTTTGTGCCATGACAAATTCAGAATTAAATATAAAGCAGTAAGTATTGTGTTGTTATGAAATTATCATGGTAATTTCACAAATGTAAAATTGATCAGAAGCTAAAGAGCAATTTTTTTGTAGTCTTATTTCCTATTGGGTCATTGCATCAGATAATTAGAATAAACATGGCAAATCATACAGCAGAAACATTCAAGATTATTTGTTCGCATGAAATAAATTAAAATGGCAAATTATATTTAATCATAGTCACAATTTTTAATTAGCACTCATCCTTGTGGTAGAATTTAGGTGACACAGCGACATTTTTGCAGAAAAGAATTATCACTTGCTCATAAAAATTAAAGATACTTCTAAATTTCAGTAAAATATATAAATTCATGTCTTATATTTAAAGATTCTTCAACAGTCTATTAATAATACTGATATCTTTATATTTATGGGTACATATTATGTGTAAATTAGAAAATATGTCAATATTGTCTTGCAGAAAAAGTTTGCACGAACGAGGTTTATCGCAGAAAGCCCAAAAATTTTCTGTCACAGGGACAGTCGTTGAAACAAATATGTGATCCTCAATTTCAATAAATCATTATCATGAAATAACTCATTAGCATGTTTCAGTTTGTTAGTGATATTAGTTTATGTTGAATAAATCATAAGCTCTGACCATCTTGTGATTTAAAGCAAGGGCTATTCTGTTTAAAAAAATTAAAGCTGTTTGTTCAGAGAAATAAAAAAGGAATTATTATTTTCAATACATTATTGAAAATAGCTCGCTTCTATTGTCTAATAAAACATTTTAATTCATAGCTGTAAGCTCATATTCAAAAGCAAGATGAACATTATTTATGTATGTATGTACGCACATACATACATATACATATTATGCATTGGAAAAATGCATACTATTTATTTTTAGGGTTGACGGTTGTTGATTTTCAAGAAAATTTCGTTTTTTCTAAATATGTAGGTTTTGTAAAATAAAACTAATACATAAAAGTAAACAAAAATATTCAAAGAAAAATATAAATAGTTAATCGATTCAAAAAGTAATTAATAAACAAAACATAAAAATTTTGATTTAATGGTTTAAAGCATGCATTAAGCTAGAAAACTATGATAATTTTTAATGACTGTTATATAAGTAGGATGGTTGAGTAATCGATATAAATAAGGTGTCTCTATGCATTCTGTAGCTCTCGGAGACTCGCCACATATCATTGACGGTAGCTCAATCCCATTTAATTGTATCAGAGAAAATAGTTTTAAGAATTACTCACAAGGAAACCTTCAAAAAATATTGAAAAAAATATATGTGATTCTACTCTTCATAAAACACCAGAAAATGAAAAAATTATCGGCTGAAATGAATTACAGCGAGCACAAAAAATTATCAAATTTAAAAGCATATTAGGCGATTTCACACTGTTAGGCGATTGATTTTGAGTACTTGGCAGAGAAGCAAAACACGGTTCTGTTCATACACGGCAACCTCGGTCGGCGCTAGTAAACTTATCGCCTAACAGTGCTAATTCGCCAAAAATGCATAATTTTAATATTTTTTTGTGGTCGATGTAATTCATTTCAGCCGATAATTTTTTCACTTTCTGGTGTTTTATGAAGAGTAGAACCACATATATTTTTTTCAATATTTTTTGAAGACGACACCTTTTGAATGTTCCCTTGTCAGTGGGTTTTTATTTATTTTATTTATTTTTTAATTCTGTTTTTATAATAATAATTATAAAAAAATCTAGAGGTTGAGAAGTATTCATGTCATACTAGTGCTATGCTATCGGCAAATGACACCCCTAAGAGTGGTCTGTAGACATGCCATCACAATTTTGATCCTCTACAGAGGGGAGGGCTTCCCCGTTTTAAGCTAAAAATTCCAGAATAACTGAATTTGGTTTTTGCTTTTCCCAAAATTTGCTTAATTTTTAATAATTCATTTTGAAGCTATGAAGTGCAAAAAAAAAAAAAAAAAAAAATCAACAAAATGCCTTTTGCATTTTATAAGTTCAAAATGAAACATAAAAAATTAAAAACAAAAAACTGTTTTAGAAAAACAAGAAAAAATCTAACAGTTATAAATTTTTTGAATTAAAAAAAATAAATAAATAAATAAAAAATCATTGGATAATGAGTAATTTTCATAATGAATTTCTTCATAGAATAACATGAGTTTTAGCTGCCATTGGCAGAGAAATTGTACAAGGTGATTGGCAAGGGATAGTTCAGACCATATAATATTGCATTTCATGAAAATTCTTTTGATTTTTAATTTATTTGTTTTATTTTTAAGCATAACTTGCAAACACAAAATCCTAGTTCTGTTAGTATTGGATAATGGATCTAATTCTCTATTACCCCCCCCCCCCCCCCCCGTCTAAAAAAAAAAAAAAAAAAAAAAAAAAAGGAAGGAAGGAAGGAAGGAAGTTTTAAGAAGATTTTGTTTCTACTTTTTTATTGTTAATTTTTAAAAACTTTTAAATGTGAAACTCAGTATGAGTTTTTTCAAGTATTACTCAATTTTAGGTATTTTAAATAAATGAAGAGCTACTTTCTTTCAGGTAGATTTCCAAATTTCTAGTTATAAATTATGGTGACATTCATTTAATATATTAGACTTACCTAAATTTTATTTAAACTTAAGCCTTTTTATTTAAGGTAAAGACACCAATGGTCACTACCCTCACAAAAGACATGTTAAAATAACCGTTAATTAACATCTAGAATTTGAATCAGCTCAAGCTAGATTTTGCAGTTCTAGGGAATCTAGCGCGAGCAGATTCAAGTTCATAGATGCTATTAAATGTTTATTTCAACATGTCTTGTAAGGGTGGCAAACTCTG
This sequence comes from Salticus scenicus, assembly GCA_963930645.1. Taxonomy (NCBI): domain Eukaryota; kingdom Metazoa; phylum Arthropoda; class Arachnida; order Araneae; family Salticidae; genus Salticus; species Salticus scenicus. Next base: position 74,898,847 of record OZ005653.1, on the reverse strand, counting down.
GGACAAATTTTAAGGATGGTGAACACTGGTGTCTTTACCTTATTTAGGCAATTAATTGTATTTCATGTTGCTTGCATAAAAAGCACAAATGCTTATTTATTTTTTTCTCCCATTTTAGAAATTAGTTTTAAAAAGAGATTAAAATAATCTGGTGTGTCACTCACGCGACTTTCTCTTACTCTGAAATTTAATACTATAAATACAGGTTGCAGATTAATAGGTAAGATAACGAGTACTGTTATGTAAACCAGTGTTAAACAATTCAAATTACCAAAAAGAAGAATTAACAAAAAAAAAAAAAGCTTCGGAAGAGTTTTATATGATAATTAGTTCTGTATGAGGGGGGCTACCGCCCCCCCCTCAACCCCCCGTTTGATTAATGCACCTACATTTATACAGAATTTAATTCGGCGATTAAAAAATAATTATGTTTTTAAAAAATACTTTAAAATTATTATTTAAAAAAATTATCTTTTATGATAATGCAGACGATTTCCATATTAAAGAAGTAGTATAACACTAAATATCCAAAAAAAAAAAGTCTATTTTATTCTCAATATTTAAAAAAAAAAAAAAGAAAGAAAGAAAGAAAGAAAAAATTAAAGAAGTAGTATAACACAAAATATCCAAAAAAAAAAAAAAAAAAAGTATTTTATTCTCAATATAAAAAAGAAAAAAAAGAAAGAAAGAAAATGCGATTTTTTTCTAAGTTTTTTTTCGTTAAAAGTAAAAAAAAAATCGATAACTTTGTTTTAAATTATCGCAGATCGATGGTTCAACCATTCGGTTTAAAGGTATTGGCGAGCTCTTTTGAAAGATACCCATCATGAAAATTTACTCCCCTCGAGGGGGGAGGCGTGGCTCCCCTGGAGGCGTGGCTCCTATATACACCATTTTTTTTCCAGTTGACTATCTCTATTACAAAAAATATATATTCGTTTCATTTGGTTTAGTGCAGTCTATAGACGTTAAACTCTACTTACCTGCAATTTCCCCCATAGACGTAATGTACTAGAATTCTCTTGATTGCCCCTGTACACGAACCATTTGCTTGATCATAACGAAAAGCTTACTGTAGCATCCTTATATGATACACATTTAGAATACCAAGTTTGAACTTTCTGCCATAATTTGTTTTTGAGATATGCTGATAACAGACAGACACACAGACATACACACAGACACACACACAGACACACACACAGACATACACACAGACCATTTGCTAAAAACATTATTTTCGTATTCAGGGGACCTCAGAACATGTAAATATAACAAAAACTCGCTTTCGAAAATTTGACCCAAAAACAATACTTTCTCAACCTTATGGGTAAGAGAAAGTAAAAAAAAAAAAAAAAAAAAAAAAAAGTGATTTTATATAAGATTTTTCTCTAAAATTTTCAACATGCCAATTTTGTGTTTTCTTTTTAATTGAATATTTGACCAAGATCATAACTAAATTTCAACTGGCTGAGACATTTTCAGAAGCAGAGACCATGAAATAACCTAAATCAGAATTGCTGTCATAGTTTGAAAAGCATCGCTGTATCATCATTTATCAAATGAATATCTTGAAAAATAGAAGCTCAGCAGTGTACCGCAGTGACTAATATTCCAATATTATATTTTATTATGTCTCCAAATGCTTTATAACTGCATTCACACAAAGATGTTGAAAAGACATTCAAAATTCTAATTAGCAACTATAGATAACTTGTATTATATTAACCTTCTCCTTCTTGAGCAAGTTGCTCAAAACATATGTTTGGTAATATTTTAAATATCTAATAAAAAAAACTTTTGTTTTTCATACTGTATCTAACATTACTGAAACTTAACTGTACTGTGATTAGTGTAAAAAAAAGTTTAAATATGGGGAGTAAAAAATTTACTAAAATAATTGCTTTTTTTGCTTTGGAAATTTTCCTGAAAAACACAGAAAATTTTTTAGCCTCACATCACTACTCGTTTTAGTTTATTCCTTTATTATGTATATATTAATGTGGCATAAGAATGTAGAAAAAAAATTAAATTGTACTTAAACATAGTAATATCCCCCCCCCCTTCTCCCCAAAAAAAGGAAGCACAGATTTCTTACATGTACTACTACAGTGGAATGCTGCTGTCGTGCACTTTCTTCATTTTTTTAGATCTATCCAATCTTTCTGGCTTAAATATAATATTTCTTTTATGAACTGAAATCAACAAAATTTGAGTTGCTAAATAAGCTTTAATTTTGCATGCACAAGCTTTAACAAAATCTATTTTCATAATTTAATAGCCAAATGTATTGAGCATCATATTTGAAAATGACGAGCAAATATCGTGTAAGTTTTATGCAATAATACGAAAATCATATACAGTTACTCTGGAAAAAATGTCCATGATTATTTATGACAGTTAAAGCGAGTATAGACAAACCGAAGTTATAAATACTTTTGAACTTTGTTGCAAAGTGTTAATAAAAAGGTAAACATAAATTTCAGCAGCTGTAGTGTTTTACACAAGTTTTGCTTGCTGTATCTTTTAATAATAATAATAATAGTATTTATATTCAGAGCAAAAAATCGCCAATAACGCGATAAATGCCAGGAAAGATAACCTTTTTTCAGTAGTCACGTGTTTCATCTTTGCCACCTTTACTTATATTCCCTTACCAATGGAATGTTCCGTCCACTCTTATAATAGGTCTATGGTGTAAACAGTCAACTGCCGTGGCGAATGAGAGCTAACAGCGCCCGCCCGAATCCTGGATTCTCCAAGCCAGATTTTAGGTATTTTCCAAAGTTGAAATTTCATAAGGGGTTTTTCACATGCCGTGTATTTAATTTGAAATCCAATTATTTCAACCACGTTTCAAAAGTTCTTTTTTGTGAAAAACCCCTTATGAATTCATAAATCTTAGTAAATAAATAAAAGTATGTTAGAGTTACAAGCCTATAAGGCTTTTTCATAACAAAAGAACTTTTGCAAAGTGATTCAGATAACTGGATCTTCAAATTAAATACGCGGCATGTGAAAAACCCCTCATAAAATTTACATATATATAGAAGATATCAAAATATTTTTTAATCAATATATTAAAAACATGTAACAAAAATCTGGTGTGAAACAACCACACGACTTCCATTACCCGATATTACACGTATTATATGCAATTTTTAAAAATAATGTGATCAGATGACATAAAATTGGCCTAACGAAGTAGACACCTAACAAATTTTCTATGAGAGAAAGCTGATACAAAGATATGTAAAGCAGAGTTTACTTAATTAAATTCACAGAATTTACATTACAAGTAAAACAGAGTTTACTGAGTTAAAAAATAAGTGAAAAACTTTTTAGTTATTTTTTGAAACACTAATTTCCGAGATCTAAAACTTGCCTACTTAAGCAGGATCACTATTAATTTTCCTGTAATAACCACGTAATACACAAGAAAGGCTATTTAAAATGGATTTATGTAACAATTTTCAAGAAAATCGTTACAGCCGTTTTTGAGATAACAACTTTTACCAAAACTTGTTATACGCAATTATTGACCGGAAAACAATAATTACATACAAAAAGATATTTAAAAGGGAGTTAATATGTCGAGTTTGTAAAAAAAAAAAAAAAAAAAAAAAAATGTACAGCCGTTTTTAAAGGAACGCGCTTGCGAGACCTGAAATTGAGCTATTTAAACAGGACGTCTATCATTTCCCTGAACTAACCAACTATATAATTCGAAAGGACATCTAATAGAGTGTTTATATAGCAAATTTGAAGAAAATCGTTAGAGCCGTTTTTGAGATACGGACTTACGGTCCCACTTCCGGTCTCCGTTGCCCCACTTCCGGTTTTCCTATTTTCACCAAAATTTGAGAAATTCCTCTGTACACCAGTCCTGTCTCAATTCTGAAGTTTCGTAGTTCTATCTTTATTAGTTTCGGAGATATTATAGCCAGAAGATTCCGCATATACATACATACACACACACACTGAATGATTGCCAAAAGCTACTTTTTTGGACACAAGAGACCTTAAAACCTGTAAATCAGGTGAAAACTTGACATTGAATTTTTGGACCGAATTCAATACTTCCATTACCTGCGGCAGTCGGGTAATGAAAGTAAAAATAACTGATAATAAACTTACATGAAAACCAAAAATTGTAGAACAAAACTGAAGTAAAACTTAATCAAAAATAATATTATAGTTTTAAAAAATTAAAGAACACGCTTTTATAGAAATGTGAACTAAAAAGCACAAAATATCTATCTTAGTATTAAAATTCAGGGTAAGAGAAAATAGTGTGTGTCACATACATTTAAATCTTTAATTAAAATAACTTAGAATCAACAAAAACCATTTTTAAAAAACCTTCCCTGACGGGGATCGAACGCTGGACCGTTAGATTCGTAGCGCAGCGCCTTACCTCTACGCTACATTGTTCACATAGGGAAAGTATTTTTTTTACAATATAAATTTTTTGTTTGCTCCCAGAGAAGTTACAAACAAACATACATACATACATACATGAAGGTGAAGCTAATAAAAGCGTGTTAAAAATACAAAAAAAAAAAAGAATTAAACCGCCGAAAATGCCCCTTATGGCTTGAGACACACCGTGCGAGGTTACACCATGCTTTTATATGATCAAAACTCTTCCCCCTGAGAATACAGTTTAACAAAAAGCACAATTAAGGCTAATATGGAAATGAGTTATATAAAATGGAACAAGCAAGAACTGATCAATATTTATTCAAACTGCAACGTGAAATTTATTGAGTCTTTAATATATATATATATACATTCATTGCATTTCGTTCATTATGTCCCGATTAAACATTAGAAAAAAATAAAAAATAAAAAATAAATAAGATAAGTTAATTTAAATTTTTATTGCTGATCAGTAATTCCATATTGGAGAAACATTTTAGTTGAAATATAAAGCATAATTTCCAAATAGTATTGCCTTGTCAACCTGAAATATCTGAATATGGAAATTTCATTGTTGTGGCGACTATTGTCAATTAAATGCATGTACAGTCATTAAAACAAAAAAAACTGCCACCCCTCTAGACTAATTTTACCGTAAATCATCATATAAGTATGCAGCTCTTGCCAGTCGAATAGTAATAATGCGCAATTGTTAAATTTTGCTTAGGGAGGTCGTCTACATATTAAAACGCATCATCTTAATTTTTTGAAATGACAGTTAACTCCATATTCGGATTTCTGAGATTAAGGCAGTTCTGAAAAAGGTCCTATTTATATACCTTTAGTTAATTCTTGATAAAGTTCTAAGCAAAAATGTATACTTCAGTCCATATAATTAGAAAACATAAATTATGATATCGTAAAAAGTTTAATTATTCATTAAGATTCTAACCGGAAAAAAATCTGACTCCACTCGACTTTCCGAACTTCAGATAATTCACGGTTGTTTAAACTAGTGGATTTGCAGATCAGGAGCCTGAACGTCATAATTGCATCACTCATTACTCAGAAGATAATTTTTATTTATTCCATATTATTTAAAATAGTTATTAATATATATAGAAACACACACTATATAGGATTAACTCGCTGTATAACGTTTCTGAGGGAGGTTATCGACAATCTCAATAACCTGCTATATCCATCTGTCTAGATATGCATATTTCATTGTAACTCACAGACTTGTGTTAATAATTCCTTGTAACTAAAAATACTTTTATCAAATTTCATACCAAACGATTAAAAAATAATCGCCAATTCTATGCCTAAAATTTTCTACAGAAAACACGGTTTTAAACATTCTAATAACATATGTTTATTTCCCTATGCGTAATGGAGCGTAACCATGTTAAAATGCACTAATAAAAAATACCTTCTATAGACCGTAATAATACAAAACTATAAATAATGATACAAATTCTTTTGTGTGTCCCTGTACATCAGCCACAAACATTATATGTACCAGCAAAACATACAATTATTTCCTAGCAACTCATTAATACTTGAAGCATATTTGATATCATTTCGATGATTACTGAATGTCATCGGAATTCTTATGTGTGATGCGATAAATAAATTATGTAGTCCATACATACTTTTTCAGATAAAACATGCTTTTAAGCATCTCAATAATACATGTTAATTACATTATTTTGAATGCAACATAAACGCTTTAAAATACGCTTAAATAAAAATCTATCCATAGAATCTAATGTTACGTAATTCTTTTGTATGTCCCTGTAAACTAGCTATGAACATGAACATTATATACGTCAGTAAACAATGTACAATTTATTCTATGTAGCTGTATAATAATTGTTCGAAATTTGTATGTTTATGTAAGGTCATGTACAGTCAGGGGTAAAAAAACGCAATACCCGCTGTAATTTCGTTATTAAATGACACAGGAACATCTAATAGAAATAATTCAACAGGAAATTAAATGCGCTTTCTGAATATGTCGTCAAATTTTGAATAAGGGGTCATCTACATATTGAAATGAGCGCCAACTTTGATTTTTTTCAATAGCAACACCCAATTTTGACTTCATATTCGAATTTCTGAGAGTCTGGCAGTGCGAAAAAGTATACTGTTTGTATACATTAACTTTAGTATTTATAGAGTTATAATAAAAAATGTGTTAGGGGGTTATCTGTAAATGTAGAAAAATAAAATTAAGATCCTATAAGAAACAGGCAAATTTTAATGTTTCACACCGGAAATCTTTCAGGAAAAAAAGAATTATAAAAACTAATAAAAACATTTGCATTTTCCAGTTTCTTAATTATCCAGAATTCAGTTTTTTAGATTTGTATATACTTCTGTACTTTTTTAGATAATTTTAGGTCTATTTAAATACATTACACTTGCGATTGGTCCAGACAGTACTCTTTGAAAAAAGTGCAATATTTTTCAAATAAAACTGTCTATTATGGCTGTACTGATCACCAATAAAGCTTAAATTTTCTTTCGTACGTGTAACATAATATACGAAATGAAATAATATAGATACAGCGTATAAACTAAATTTTTCGGATAAATTATTGTAAGAGTTCATGAAGTAAATATTAAACAATTTTAATTGCACTTACCAGTTTTGGGTCAGTTGAACTCTTTGGAACTATACGATTCGTTTTACAATTTCTATGAAAATATAATTTCTCAATTAACCCTTTCACGACTGCTGACGTAGATTCACGTCATTTGAAAATCTGTAACTCTGTCATGGGGCGCTTCTTTCGTAATTTGTGTTTTACGAATTTCTTAGATGTGTACCCAGTGTTCATATTTTTGCAATAAAATATACTATGGATAGAAATATATTGATTAGAAAGAATACAATTATAATGTATATCCATTTGTAATATAATTGTGAATACAGAAAAGTTGTTTTGAAATATTTTATTTTGAGAGAATAACGCCTGTAGGCGAATCTTATTGTCAAAAAGACAAAATCCTGCGGTCGCAAAAAGTGTTTAAATATATTTATAAAAGTTAAAGTATATTTTTTAAAATATGTAAAGTTAAAATATATTAATAAAATTTTAAAGACTGAAGTATCATTAAAATAATAATCCTTCCACCTACAAAATAAATAAATAAATAAAAATAAAGCAATATATGAAGCAAATGACTTTAACTATGACGGTAGTTAAAAAACGATTTTACAACTCTGTCTTGCATTCCAGTTCTATTCTTTTTTCTTTTAAATTAACAATTTTTACACTAAATCTATTTTTCTATTTAAAACAGTAAACCCCGCCTATTTAGTTAAATTTTTTCTTCTGGTGCTCGTTTAAAAGATTCAAAATTTATCACCAGTAACCGATGAAGTAAATACCACTTGTGCATATTTTTGTCACCATAAAATAAGGGGTTTAACACAAATTCAACACTCAATGTCACATTTACTTTTCTTTTCTGTATTGTTTTGTTTTGAAGAGCAATGAAGGCGGGGCTTGTCTTCTTTAGAAAACAGGAATTCTTGATACTAACACTAATGTCTAAAAATCATCAATTTTGTTTCTCTTTTTTTTTTTTTTTTTTTTTTTTTTTTTGCGTCTGACGTTGTTGTTATATAATTTGACCCGTAAATAAAAAATAAAAATATTTTGTTTAATTTTCTTTGTTTCTTATTTTTAAAGATTTGATTCGTTATCTCATGCAAAACTTTATAAGAGACGGCCCCTAAACCACCCCAAAAGAAAGATTTATTTATATCTCGAAAACTAACAACTGGAATGAGCTGCAAATTTGCACACCCATATTTTTCAGCATTAGGATTCATTTTATGTAATAATTAATATAGGTCATAATTCATAATTTTTATGAATATGAATTTATTAATATTTTTCAGAATTAAAAATATTTTTTAGAATCAAAAGTAATGATAGATTATGTTTGGGTTTCTTCACTATATCTCGTAAAAAAAAATTATATCGATCAAGTTATTTTTTGTGAAGATATTAATAAAAGTTTGAAATATGAATTTAACATTAACACCTTCAAACTTTGAACGCTTATAACTCTGTGAACAAATAAGTGAAATATACAACCAATAGGACTTTTTCGCGTTGTCGCGATCCCAGAAATTCAAATATAAAATAAAAATGGGGCATCACCATTGAAAAAAATCAAAGTTGGTGCGCGTTTTAATATGTAGACAACCCTCAATTCAAAATCTCAGTTAATTTTCTGAAACTACTCACAGTTCCCCGTCGAATGATACCTATTACATTTTCTACATCGATTAGCGACGAAGTTACGTTGAGTGCTGCGTTTTTTTTTCCCCCGACTGTACATTAATTATTTTGTCGGAGCTCACATTTTTCTACAGAAAACACTACTTCAAGCATCACAATAAAGCATAGTTTATTTAATTTTCTTGAATGTAGTGCAACCATGTCAAAACACGCTTAAAAGATATTCAATCCATAGGTCGTAATGAAAAGAAACACTTTGCTATGTCCCTGTACACGAACCATAGACAATAAACATAAAAAAAAATATACAGCAATTTCTGTATAGCGCCTGAACATGTGTACGAATTTGCAAACCAGTCGGGATAATTTTTGCGGTTGCTATCGTCATACATAAAAATCCTATCCATAGACCGTAATGATAAGAAAAGTTTTGGTGTGTCCCTGTATACGAACTTCAAACAGAATGCACAACCAAAGTTATACAGTTATTTTTATGTACTTTATGAACTGGTGTACTGATTTTCAAGTCAATCGGGAATGATATTTTCGGCCGCTATCTCGGTATGCACATACAGACAGGTAGACACATTGAAACAAAAAAAAAAAATTTGATTTTCCACATGCAGGCCTCCACTGACGTTTCAGCAATAAATTAAAGAAAGACAGATCTGAAATCAATCAGCTCAATCAAATAAGGAGTTTAACGCTATTGCACTTCAAATAATATGAGCAAATAGTACACAATGACAAAGAATGTTTCGTTGTGTCCATTACAAATCTATCAGTGCTAGATTCACAAAAATCTATACAATTCATGTGACGTTGACCTATAAATTGTATATAAATTTTGAGCTCAATCGGATGACGCATTTAGACGCTTTCGCACTTTAAATAACTTCAACCCATGGGACATAATGATAAAGAATATTTTGCTGTGTTACTGTGAAAAGCTAAAAGTGCTAGATTCACAAAAATCTATACAGTTTGTGCGACGGTAACCTATAACACATATGTGAATTTTCAGTTCAATCGGATGAGGCATTTAGACACTATCTCACTTTATCAATATAAAAAATGGATTGAAATTGTTTAAAGAATTTTTTGTTGTGTCCTTGTTAAAAAAAAGAAAAAAAAAAATGTAACGTATGTAGCGTCCTAGATTTCCTAAAATCTATACAGTTTATGCGATGGTGACATGTAAATAAATTTCCAGCTCAATCGAATAAGGCAAATAGATGCTATCGCACTTCAAATAATTTCAGCCCATAGGCCTTAATAGTAAAGAATTTTTTATTGTGTTTCTATATATTAAAAAAAAAAAAAAAAAAAAAAAAAAACTAATAAGTGCTAGATTTACCAAAATCAGTAAGTTTCGTGCTACAGCGGTTTATAGCATACCTACTATCTTTTAGCTCATTCAAACAAAGCTTGTAGACGCTATCGAGTTCACTCACATACATACGCACATACATAATACATCATGAAAAATCGTGTAAAATTGTAGATATCTCTAAAAGAGGAGCTCGTGTCAAAACCAAAGTTGGAGGTGTACAACAAGATATGATAGTCACAAACATTTGCAACATTCTACGACCATTATTTTTTGAGCTATGCGAGATACAAATTCGGTTAGTAAAATGTATGAAAAATTTAGATATGTAATTAACTAAAGTTACTCTGATAAAGTCTTTCTATTTTAATTAAGTCCTAATATGTAAAATGTACTCGATTACCTCTGAATACTCAAGATGCCTCTACCGCTTGCAGGCGGCGTTTCCGGGCATGCATTGTACTGTGAATCATTTTACATTCGTTCCCTCTAACCCTCTTTAAATTATGGTTACACATTTTCCTATCATACTGTATATAGATGACCAAATATACAAAATTTTTGTTCATTATATGACCTACCGTCATAGAGATCTCAACAGAAGCTAATGATAAAGCCCATAATGATACTGTTTCGAAAATTGTCAACTTTCTTGGGTGTAGAAAGATGTTCATAAAGACACAGGCAGATTCTAGGTGACGAATGAACTCTATTCATTGAATATTCTGGAAGCAGTCGAATAA